>CM038675.1:461149512-462349512 GCA_021605145.1 Aegilops bicornis | reverse complement strand
CGTGCTTGTTCTTTGTTTGCCTGCAGGAAACAGACCTTCGTGGTCAGGTTGATCGTGCTCCGGCGTGGTCAATAAACTCTCGGAGTTGATTTAGCAATTGCTAAGGCGCGACGTCCTCGCACGTTCGTAGTCGGATCGTCAAAGTCGACTTCCTCCAAAACGATAGCCACCATCTCATCGAAAGATGGGACACCTTTGCCCCTATCACTCCCTGGACAATGTCATTACTGACAATCGAAGGGGTCATCGAGCCCTTTGCTGATGGCATAGTGGAACTCTCAATGAAAGCACCAATGTCGGTGTCAAAACCGGCGGATCTCGGGTAGGGGGCCCAAACTATGCGTCTAGGGTCGATGGTAACAGGAGACGGGGGACACGATGTTTACCCAGGTTCGGGCCCTCTCTATGAAGGTAATACCCTACTTCCTGCTTGATTGATCTTGATGAATATGAGTGTTACAAGAGTTGATCTACCACGAGATTGTAATGGCTAAACCTAGAAGCCTAGCCTATGTGTATATGGTAATGAATGTATCCTTTCCGGACTAACCCCTCTGGTTTATATAGACATCAGGGGGATCTAGGGTTTACATGGAGTCGGTTACATAAGAAGGAATCTTTATAGTTGGTCACCAAGCTTGCCCTCCACGCCAAGTAGAGTCCAATCCGGACACGGTGCGGTCTTCGGCTTTCATGTCTTCACAGCCCATCAGTCTGGCCCATGGATAACAGGTCGGATGCCCGAGGACCCCTTAGTCCAGGACTCCCTCAGCGCCCCTGCCATATTTGTCGGAGGGGGAAGGAAAGGGGGGAGAGGAAAGAAGGGGGAGGCCAAATCCCCTCTTTCCTTTCTCCAGCAAGGCCAGCTGCCATAGGGGGGGTGCACTAGTCCCTTTTGGGTTGGTGTGCTCCCCTCTAATCGCCCAATAGGCCCATTACCCTCCCGGGGGTGTCTGGTACCCACTCCGATATTCCGATGACTACCCAGTACACTCCGAAACACTGCGGGTGTCCGAATACCATCGTCCTATATATCAATCTTTACCTCCAGACCATTCCGGAGCTCCTCATCATGTCAGTGATCTCATTCGGGTCTCCGAAAAACATTCGGTCACCAAATCATATATATATCGTCAACGAAGCTTAAGCGTGCCGACCCTACGGGTTCGAGAACTATGTAGGCATGACTGAGACACCTCTTCGATCAATAACCAATTGCGGAACCTGGATGCCCATATTGGCTCCTACATGTTCTACGAAAATGTTTATCGGTCGAACCTTATGACAACATATGTAATTTCCTTTGTCCATTAGTATGTTACTTGCCCGAGATTCGATTGTCGGTATCTACATACCTAGTTCAATCTCGTTACTGGCAAGTCTCTTTACTCGTTCCGTAATACATCATCTTGCAAATAACTCATTAGTCACTTTGCTTGCGAGGCTTCTTATGACGTGTATTACCCGGAGTGACAAATCCTAATCTTGATCTATGCCAACTCAACAAACACCTTCGGAGATACCTGTCGAGCATCTTTATGATCACTCAGTTACATTGTGACATTTGATAGCACACAAGGTATTCCTCCGGTATCCGGGAGTTGCATAATCTCATAGTCGAAGGAATATGTATTTGACATTAAGAAAGCAATGGCAATAAACTGAACGATCAATATGCTAAGCAAACAGATGGGTCTTGTCCATCACATCATTCTCCTAATGATGTGATCTCGTTATCAAATGATTACACATGTCTATGTTTAGGAAATGATGTGGAACATCCCACGTTCATCTCCATGTAAACCTTCATAGCACATCAAGCCCCAAGTGGACCTACCGAAATTAAGGTGAACCCGCTCTTCTTCGAGAATATCATGAATATCCATTGGACTTGCTTGCTACCTCACCAAAGTGCTCTATGTGTCCTTAGATACGAAGACCGAAGACCACAAGCTGGTGAGGAACACCCCAAAGGAGTAGGAGAAGGACCCGAAGGCCACAAGAAGGAAGAAGGAGTGCAACAAGATCAACTCTGCACCTCCCAGGCGACCCCGTGCTCACGGGACTCGAAGACCCCGTGCGCACGGACTACTTAGAGAGCTGGCGCCGGAGCACCCCGTGCGCACGGGCTTGTACCGTGCCCACGGGACCCCCGTGCGCACAGTCCCAACTTACCCCGTGCACACGGGCCCTACAGGATGGACGGTTGTGATTGCTGTTTGGGCCTCCTCTACATCCACTTCGTCCCCATGCCTATATATTCCGTACCTAGACCATATGTTAGGGTTAGCAAAGGATATGACATTATCTATGTGAGCTTTGCTCCTTGTACCACTCCTCCTCTTGAGAGAGAGAGAGACCTCTCCCATGGAGATCAAGACCTCCTATGGAGAAGATCCCTGGTGGATAGATCCCCATCATAGGATCACCAAGACCTCAATCCTCATAGGATTGGGATGAACTAGTACCTTGTATCTTTCCTTTGTTGTCTTTGAATCATTGTATCTCTCTTTGTGTGATTGGATCTAGTCAATTTGAGTGTTTCCCCTTGTGATTTCTCTCTGTTCTTCCCCGTGTTCATCGTGTTCTTCGAGGGAACCCACTCCAATCGTGAAAGATTGGCCTATACCGGGTTAGCCCCGTATCAGGAAACCTTAACCATCTTTGATCAACGTGCTAGTCTATTAGAGGCTTACTAGGGACACAATGTTTGTTTATGTATTCAGACATGTATTTAAGTGTTTATCAATACAATTCTAGCATGAATAATAAACCTTTATCATGAATACAGAAATATAAAATAAGAACTTTATTATTGCCTCTAGGGCATATTTCCTTCAATTACATGGGCCTGGCCCAAAAATAAGGTGGCGCAGCACATATTATAAGCTATGGACTAAATTTATGAAAGGGCATCTTGTATATGTCTTCGATGTCCTTGTATGTCATCAAGGAGGCTTCAAAGTACTGAAATCTGCACTAGAAACACCGTTCTGCTTCCCTTCGCATGCGCCTTCATCTCCATGCTTGTTTCTACTCCAGTGTTCATCCCTCTTGTCCATGCTAGCCCCTTCATTAGTAATCAACACAATTGTATTCAATTTAGGCAGCATCATATTCTCATAAACTTTAGAATTATTACCAAGAAATGAAAGTACCTGGTAATTCAATTCGTGTGCGCGAGCTCTAGTGATTGGTCCAGTATGTATAGCAACAGGGGCTGTGGGTGTAACAATGATATTGATGTCCTCATCATCCGCCCCTTCTTGAAATGAAGTCGTCCTTGACGGAAGCTCATTCTCCTCACCCAAATAAGGCTTCAAATTTGCAATGCTAAAAGTGGGACTAACCAAAAATTCTGCAGGCAACTCAAGTTTATATGCATTATCATTTAGTTTTTCTAACACCTTAAAAGGACCAACAACACGTGGCATTAGCTTTGATTTGTGCAAATCAGGAAATCTATCCTTACGCAAATGTAATCAAACAAGATTTCCAGGTGCAAATACAACATGTTTTCTACCCTTATCTTCAACAAGTTTATATTTAGCATTCATACGCTCAATGTTCTCCTTGGTTAACTCATGCATTTTTAAGATCAATTCAGCACATTGTTTAGCATCAAAATTAACCTTCTTTGAAGATGGAAGAGGCAACAAAGCAATAATGCACGAGGTAGAATACCATATACAATTTCAAAAGGGCACATCTTAGTAGTAGAATGCAGCGAACGATTATAAGCATTCTTCCCACATTTTATTGTTATACTTTATAACAGCCCTAAGCATAGTAGACAATCACTGGTACATCGAGGTGCTATACAAACGGTTTTTAACCCCTTTCCACGACGTCATTTAGAACCATCACCAAGTGAGTCTGGCCGATAGGGCGATCCTTCCCACACAACCCAGAAACCATCAGGGATAGGGAGCCTTGATGCATATACAGTACTCGCTACTCGTTTGTGCTCGCATCCCCATCACAAACGGTTCACTATTATAGAACGTGTATGATAAGCAGACAATCACACACATTTACTTTTCCCAAACCGTATGCGATAACTAATTAAGAAGATTAGCTAATCGTTGTATGAGTGTCCGACGTGATTACGAAACGTCGCACCATGATAACATCATCGTACACGACAACTATCGCACATGCTATTCTATGGTGCAACGTTTATGATGCATACCTCATCAGAAACAGTTCATGGTTGCGAATCGTGTACGATAAGGCAACTATCACAAATGTTTAGTTTGCCTACACCGTTTGTGATATTGTCTGACATCGCACATGCTTTGCAAATGGCAACTGTGTGCATGCTTGCACACGTTTCCTCTCTGTGAACCTTGTCTGATTATGGTGTATATCACAAATGTTTGTGTTTTACCAACCATGTGTGCCGTAATGACCTGCACATCGTGATTTCACCGTAATTTAATTGCTGCTATTTCAAATTGTACCGGATTTGAATTTGAATGTATGCTATAGCTTTATTCATATCCATCAGGTTCAAACAACCAATGCATTATTCGATTCATAGGTACATATGTTCAAAAATTATATAAGAACCAAATAAAGAATGATAAACCATAGTTGTATACTTGTACTATTAAAGACGGTAAAGAAAGAGGCGAAATAAATTCTGGTTGCTGAACAAGGTGAAGCGAAATGCCCATATTGTGCCCTCCTCCATGCAGAAGGGACGCACGACTCTAGTCCAACCCCTTATGATGGCCAACCACCCATCCTTCACGGTCTTCATGGAAACATCTAGATAATCATTGTGTTCTGGTATAAATACTTTAACCTTTGCATGCACAGTAATCATGTAGTTTGAGAGGTAATCTTGAGTAAACTGCTTTGGGAACCACTGCAAAGGAAAAAGATTCAGACATTGTCATCTAACACAACTCATTATGGGCAGTAAAACGAAGGCTGTAGAGTTCTTACTTACCATCCTGCATTTCGCTGTTTTCTTGGATAAAGTGTAAAAAAATAGTTTAATTTCCATCTTTTGACCCATTTTACTAACAATCTTTATCAGCTTCCTCACTTGATGCTGGTTCATCGATATCTCATTGCCCCATACGCAGAAAGGGTCGAAGTGCGGATCTTTACCAATGACATATGTACCTAAAAGCACCAAGTTAATATTAGAAGCTAATTAAACAGCAATTACACAATGATGTAGTACAACACTCTTTTATAATATCTTATAACATCCAATATACTCACATATTAGATGAATTAACATCTTATATTATGAAATTTGGAAGGAGTTTATTGCATTCTTACAAATTATCGGCTAATTTCTTTGTTCTTTGTATCCATGGGTTAGAGTTAGTTTGAGCTAGTTCAGGCTCAAATAGCCCTAAAGTATATCCAAACCATGAGGGCTAGTTTGAGCTAGTTGCATCTAACCCACCCAAAAATACTATCCAACCCAAGAGGTGCTAATTGGAGCAAGTTCTCCTAGTGCATTTATAGCCAATGTAACCCTGTCATCCAAACACCTCTTTGGATGGAGTTAGTTCAGGGTTAATCATGAGCTAGAAACTAACTCTAACCTCTAGCTAAGTTGAGTATCCAAACAGGGTTGTGTTGTTGTTGTTGTTGATGATGTTGTTGTTGTTGTTGATGATGATGATGATGATGTTGTTGTTGTTGATGATGATGATGTTGTTGTTGTTGATGATGATGATGATGATGATGATGTTGTTGTTGTTGTTGTTGTTGTTGTTGTTGTTGTTGTTGTTGTTGTTGTTGTTGTTGTTGTTGTTGTTGTTGTTGTTGTTGTTGTTGTTGTTGTTGTTGTTGTTGTTGTTGTTGTTGTTGTTTTTGTTGTTGTTGTTGTTGTTGTTGTTGTTGTTGTTGTTGTTGTTGTTGTTGTTGTTGTTGTTGTTGTTGTTGTTGTTGTTGTTGTTGTTGTTGTTGTTGTTGTTGTTGTTGTTGTTGTTGTTGTTGTTGTTGTTGTTGTTGTTGTTGTTGTTGTTGTTGTTGTTGTTGTTGTTGTTGTTGTTGTTGTTGTTGTTGTTGTTGTTGTTGTTGTTGTTGTTGTTGTTGTTGTTGTTGTTGTTGTTGTTGTTGTTGAATGTCCTCACAACTTTAGTGATGTTGAATGTCCTCACAACTTTAGGCTAGTGGCTATGGATAATTTCCTGCCCAACCTTCGACCCTTCAGCAAGACTTCAATATTGTACCGTGGGTGTTGAATGAATACCTTCCTCACCTCTTGACCAAGCAGGTGGTTTGAGAGGTAATCATCGGTGAACTGCTTTGAAAAGTACTGAAAACAAAGCTATGCATAAATCGTTGTAGTAAATTTTGAAATGGCGCAATAGGTAAACACAAGGTAAAAGAGTTGGTACCATCCTATAGTTGACTGATGTCTTCTCCATTGTGCAAACAAAGATCTTTCTGTTATTGGTCACAAGTTTCTTCATCCTAACAATCTTTCCGAGTTTCTTGACTTGACTAATATTCATGGACATCTCATTTCCGCATATGAAAAATGGGTCGAACAGTGGGTCTAAGCCTCTGACAGCAAGACCTGGATGTGCAAGACCAAATTGTAAGAAACCTAAATATTAGAATGATTCCTGCAGCTGCACAATAATGTGCTATTAGCCAAAGGACCCTGCTTGAACAAACCTTGATGGTAAACCGCAGTGTCTCCCATTGTTTCCCTACAACACACATAAGGAAGATCTTGATCAGGTTAACTGAGAGTTGCCATACTATCAGTAGAATATGTATTGAGTACAGCCAAATTCAATTGGTGTCACATGCATAATAATACAAAATTGTACCCACAGCAAATGAAAATCAAATAGCAGAACTAAACCAAACAGTTAAATGGACAGCAGACCAAATGAACCAAAATAGTTAACTGAGCACGACGTTGCAGAATAAAAACATGTACTAGAAGATAAGACAATTAACAAAACAAAGAATGCTTGAGAACAGTACTACGAAATGTAGCAATTGTTGGACCAAAGTGTTAACTGAACAATACATTTCAGAGGACCAAACTGTTAACTGAACATCAGATTTCATATTAACATTACAGAGGACAAATCACTATAAAGCACTGGCGGTGGCCTCGAGAAAACAGCACGAACTGTATTTTAAAGTAGACAACCGTGTGGCGGTGTCGTTGATGGCCTCGAAGACGAGGTGCTCCTCCAAGATCTGGTGGTCGACACGCATGGCAGCCATAGCGACCTTGTGCGCGCGTGCGGCCGCATGCTACAGAGCTCCACGTTATACTGCGTGCAAAATGGCTGTGGGTGGCACTTAATTGAAGGAGGGGGGCTGTGATTTCGGTGGAAGGTGTCGCGCCGTCGATCGGGGCATGTGGGACGGGAAAGGAGGAGGATGGTGTGGGTGGGTGTGGATTACCTGACCATATCGATGAGGCCGCGCAACAAGAAGAAGGGTCAGCAGCGAGGAGGCCGCGCAGCAAGAAGAAGGGTCGCTGGAGAGGAAGCGGCGCTGCAAGAAGAAGGTTCACCGGTGAGGAGGCGGTGCTGCAAGAAGAAGGGTAGCGGGCGAGGAGGCGGCGCTGCAAGACGAAGGGTCGCCGGCAAGGAGGCTGAGGTGCCAGTAAGCAGTAGTGAAGGTTTGAACTTGGAAAGCGATGAGGAACAATGGAAATGTGGCTTTTGGTACGAGGGAGGGGGGCGGGGAGATAGATAATTCCGCGGTGGCAATTTTTTTTGCTCGGTGCCACGAGAAACTGGCGTGCAAGTGTGGTTCAAGCGGGGGGGGGGGGGGGTGGACGGTTGATGACGAAGCTTCCTGCGTAGGCCAGACAAGACGGTGCGCCAAGATATTTTATATCGTATCCCACATGATTCTTTCTAGCAAACTGTTTGTGGTATACCTGATTTTTTTCATTATGTTTTGAAAGACAAAATGGTGTTACGGAGGGAAAGGATGGTGTTTGAATTGCTAGAAAATTTACGTACAGTGAACATGCAACTAGTACATGAGTGTCGTGTTTAAATTTGGATTATTCCAGGTTCGTTTGGCATTTTTATGCATTAATTGAGTTTCTGGGCAATTAATGTGCATAATTCAAATTTGAACTACAAGCACATGCCCCAATGCACCAAAGTTTGTTCAAAAATCACATGTGTGTCTTTGGTTGAATTTATAGGTCCCATGCAAGAAATGGGAATGAAATTCAAACATCTGGGCGTCGTGGCTCGGCCGGAAAGATTGAGAAACTTGGTTTTTTAATTCCCGTAAATCCAAAAAAAACCTGAAAATTATGAAACTTGGCATGGTATCATGACATGGCACCAACATGCTGCGGTATTTTTTTTGGCTGAATTGGGACATGCTTAAGCTTGTTGCAAACCGGAGCTTCCCTCAAGAAGGCTCGTGGTTCCGAGAGGGAACGTGTCACCTCCGTGTGCGAAACAACATACGTACATTGCCTTCTCCCACCTTAACTTTTGTACACTGGCAGATTAGACCAAATAGAATTATCGTGCTAAATTTTGGAATTATTCTGGGTTCATTTGGCCTTTTTATATACATTAATTGAGTTTCTAGGCATTTAATGTGCATAATTCAAATTTGAACTACAAGCACATGATCCAGTGCACCTAAGTTGGTTGAAAAATCACATGTGTGTCTTTGGGTGAATTTATAGGTCCCATGCAAGAAATGGGAATGAAATTCAAACATCTGAGTGTCGTTGCTCGGACGAAAAGATTGAGAAACTTGGTTTTTTAATTCCTGTAAATCCGAAACACGTCTGAAAATCATGAAACTTGGCATGGTGTCATGACATGGCACCAACATGCTGCGGTAAATATTTTGGCCGAATTGGGACAAGCTTTGGTGTATGCTTCTTGCAAACCGGAGCTTCCCGCAAGAAGGCTCATGGTTCCGGGAGGGAATGTGTCACCTCCATGTGCGAAATGAGATACGTACACTGCCTTATCCCGCCTTCAATTTTTTACACAGGCAGATTAGACCAAATAGAAGTATCGTGCTAAATTCTAGAATTATTCTGTGTTCGTTTGGCTTGTTTATAAACAAATTGAGTTTCTTCGCATTTAATGTGCATAATTCAAAGTTGAACTACAAGAACATGCTCTAGTGCACCAATGTTGGTTGAAAAATCACATGTGTGTCCTTGGGTGAATTTATAGGTCCCATGCAAGAAATGGGAATGAAATTCAAAAATTTGGGCGTCGTGGCCCGGCCGGAAAGATTGAGAAACTTGGTTTTTTAATTCCTGTAAATACAAAACACGCCTGGAAATCATGAAACTTGGCATGGTGTCATGACATGACACCAACATGCTTTATGATAATTTTTGGCCGAATTGGGACAAGCTTTGGTGTAAGCTTCTTGCAAATCGGAGCTTCCCTCAAGAAGGCTCGTGGTTCCGAGAGGGAACGTGTCACCTCTGTGTGCAAAACGACATATGTACACTTCCTTCTCCCGCATTAATTTCTCTACACAGGCAGATTAGACCAAATAGAAGTATCATGCTAAATTTTGGAATTATTCCGGGTTTGTTTGTCCTTTTTTATACATTAATTGAGTTTCTACGCATCTAATGTGCATAATTCAAATTTGAACTACAAGCACATGCTCCAGTGCACCAAAGTTGGTTGAAGAATCACATGTGTGTCCTTCAGTGAATTTATAGGTCCCATGTAAGAAATGGGAATGAAATTCAAACATCTGGGCGTCGTGGTCGGCCGGAAAGATTGAGAAACTTGGTTTTTTAATTCCTGTAAATCCAAAACACGCCTAAAAATCATGAAACTTGGCGTCATGACATTGCACCAACACGATGCGGTAATTTTTTTGGCCGAATAGGGACAAGCTTTGGTGTAAGCTTCTTGCAAACCGGAGCTTCCCTCAAGAAGGCTCATGGTTCCGAGAGGGAATGTGCCTCCGTGTGCCAAAAGACATACGTACACTGCCTTCTCCCGCCTTCATTTTTTTACACAGGCATATTAGAAAAAATAGAAGTATCGTGCTAAACTTTGGAGTTATTCCAGGTTCGTTTGGCCTTTTTTATACATTAATTGAGTTTCTGTGCATTTAATGTGCATAATTCAAATTTTTACTACAAGCACATGCTCCAGTGCACCAAAGTTGGTTGAAAAATCACGTGTGTGTCCTTGGGTGAATTTATAGGTCCCCTGCAAGAAATGGGAATGAAATTCAAACATCTGGGCGTCGTGGCTCGGCCGGAAAGATTGAGAAACTTGGTTTTTTAATTCCTGTAAATCCAAAACACGCCTGGAAATCATGAACTTGGCATGGTGTCATGGCATGGCACCAACATGTTGTGGTAATTTTTCTGTCCGATTTGCGAAGGCGCACACATTAACAATCAAAAAAGTCATTTTGGAACAAGTGTTGTCACGTTACGAATCGGAAACACAAGTATTATTGAAACCGTGGCTGTTCTACTTACCAATTACGTGCCGCCACGCGTCCCCTTTTTTTATTGGCTAGGAGGTACCGTGCGGGGTAGCTATTTGAGTACGGGAGGCGTGCGATCAGACCCCTGCGCATGCTCATCGGGAGGAGAGCCCTTTGACCGCTACCTGCCGCGCACCTCCCTCCCAACGTCTCCATTAATGGCGCCCGGGCCCCTGTTCTACGGCGTGGCTATATGTCTCACTAGAGTGAGATTTAAGAGAGAAAAATGAAAATCTGAAAAGAAAGTTTTGCATGGATCTTAATGTAAGATCTGACGGACCTATGTAGCATTGACTGCAACTTATAACAAGCATGATGAATATAAGGACGATGACAGTGGATAATAATTGTGTTACATATTTAGAACATAATTAAAAAAGCCACATGCGGCAACGCCCGAAATACACAAGGGCAAAAGAAGAAGGAAGACAATGATCTGGCTCGCTGATCTCTACGTTGCTGTAGGCCACGGGAACTAGTCTCTGCGGCGAGCGGTGGTGAACTCTTTCTTGTCATCAAGATCCTGCTTGAGAGCATCCACGGATTCCTCCACCAGCCTTCTGCGCTCGATGCGCAGCATGGCATTCTTGTCCATAAGTTTCTCGACGATGACGTCAGTCCTCTTCAACATGGCAGTGGTCTCCTCCTGCTCCTCCTCACTTTCGGCGATCTTCACCCTCAGCTGGTCGTGCTCGGCCCGGAGCTTCGCATTGCTCTCATTTAGTTGTCGGATGACGCTGGTAGCCTGTTCAAACGAGGCTTTCATGTCGTCTTGTAACCTCGCCCAGCAGGAGATCTGATCCATCTGGCTAAGGACGATGACATGCATGCGCTTGTAACAGTCCTCGCCTGCCCGCGAGACATTTTTCCAGGCCGCTGCAGCGCGGGAGGACATCTCTGCTGCATTTGCGGCACAGCGGGACATCTCTTCTGCTTCCGCGGCGCAACCTGACCAGTCCGCTGCATCGACGGTGCACCGGGACCTCCGTGCTGCTCTGGCGGCGCGGCGGGACCTCTCTGCTGCTACGTCCGCGCTGCGGGACATTTAAGCTTCTTTCGCGGTGAGGCGGGACATCTCTCGCGCTTCCGCTTCCATGCTCGCCTATCCCTGGTGGCAATCTCTCGAGCCAGAACTCATGCTGGCCATGGCACACGCAAGGGAACGATGATGAATGACTTGTTTGTTTTTGTGGATGAGGAGTTGAGGAGGAATGTGCAGTCATCTTGGAGTAATAGTATTTATAATCGAGTACTAATATGGTCCTAAGTGGGAAACCGTTTAGGTTTTGATCGGTGTGAACATGTTTGCAATTTGGAATGTGACGGGACGCAGGCTCAAAATTTGTTGATGGTTCTATAATTTCTAAGTGCGGCACTATTCCCGGACGGCGTAACATGGGTACGCTTTCTCAGCCGCGTACGTGGCGTTTCTGTTCTGTTGCCTAATCGCAAACAGTTAATCCTTCTGAAGCGTATGCCCTCAATCGCACATTGTCAAAAAGTAATGCGGTAGACCTTCTTTAACATGTGTTAAAAAACAAAACAAAAATTCAAAACAAGGACCTTGAGGTTAATTCCACTGATGGGATGTGTCATAAATGTTCTTCTATAATTTCTAAGTGCGACACTATTTCCGGACGGCGTAACGTGGGTACGCTTTCTCAGCCGCGTACGTGGCGTTTCTGTTCTATTGCCTAATCACAAATAGTTAATCCTTCTGAAGCGTATGCCCTCAATCGCACATTGTCAAGAAGTAATGCGGTAGACCTTCTTTAACATGTGTTAAAAACAACAAAAAATTCAAAACAAGGACCTTGAGGTTAATTCCACTGATGGGATGTGTCATAAATGTCCTTAACGGACATTTAAGATACATCCCATTAGTGGGATTAACATCAAGACAGCTTCCCATCTGGTCACCCATCTCATGCCTACTCCAGCCCGAGCACAGTTCACTTGAGAGTTCTCTTAGATGAGCTCTTTGGTGGAGCAATTTGGTCCTTCTTGATATAGGATGCCCTCTTCCATCCTTATGGCATACCCGGATGATCGCCCGTAGCCCAATGTCCAATAAATGGTGTGTAGACAGAGCATATCACATACGTCTTATTAGAAGCAATCATCAGTATTATTATAGGTCTTCGCACACATTTATGATTACAGACCTGTTAGCTGCGTATCACACACATCTTGATATATTGAACCGTTTTCGTTCCCTTGTCTCAATGCAAAAAGTACATCCGAGTGAACCGCATGCCGTATATCGCACACACCTTGATCTGGCTGACCGTTCCTTTTGTGTTGCCTAATCACAAACTTTTCATCCGAGTGAACCATAAGCAGTATATCGCACACGCCTTCATCTGGATGCCCGTTTATTTTGTATTGCCACATCGCAAACAATTAATTGAACTGAACCGTATGCCCAGCATCACACACGCAACTATAATCTGAACCCTGTTTGATGCATCCTCCATCACAAATGTTTTGCACCTTTTTGACGGTTTTTTTACACCACCGTTTGTGATTATGGCATCGCGCAAAGTTTCCTCGAAGGGTCTCTGATCGTAGTGCCGCATTAGCAGCAACCTGCAGTGGTGTAAGTACAGTGCATGTTGCTATGTAGCCTCATATATATTACATATGGCCCTAGTTAACCTAATGATAAATGGGTTACAGATATATTCAATTAAAAGTCCGATTCACCGATTCGTCCCTTATCAGCCCCTGGCCTATATGGTACCAGCTACGATATCCTGAACAATGAGTAAATATAAGCCATGGGATGAAACTAACCTCGATGGAAAACAACAGTCATTCCCAAAATTGTCCTGTGTAGGTATATCGAGAGGCATGTTAAGCACAACAGCCTAAACATCAACAAAATAAATCCATGGCAGACAAAATAATCTCCAAAAGATAGCTTCAGTGCGCAGGTTTAAGCACGCTAGTAAAGAAAAACAAGTGGAAAGGTGTGTTAACTGCAACAGGCCTAACATTTAACAACAAGCAAACATAGTCATTCAAACTGGTATTGTGTTGGTCTAAGTACACTGGTTATTGTTAAATAAAAATGGAAAGGCATGTTAACTACAAGATGCAGCAACCAAATGTAGTCATTCATAGTGGTATTGTTGACACTCGTATTGATGAAATTGAACTGCACAATTCATACTTGCACATATAGAACATCAGGTTGTGAATAACTGGAATAAACTAGGCATACTACAAACAAACAAAGATAGCATTTGAAACTGGACATATGCTAACTACAAACAACCTAACAATAAAAAAACATTAAAAGAGGCATATGCTAGCTATAACAGGCTTAATAGCAAGCAAATATATGCATTCCTATCGGTATGTTTAAAACTGGATTGATGAAATGTACTGCACAGTAAATAATTGCACATATAGGGCATCACATTGTGAACAACTGAAATAAACTAGGCATACTACAAACAACCTTATATAGCAATTAAAGATGGACATATTCTCACTACACTACAAAAGGAACTCGACAAAACAAATCATGGGTTCCCCCTGTAAAGAGGCATGGCAAAACTAATCATGGGTTTCCTCACTTGTCACAGGTGGGCTCGTTCCCGTGGGAAGAGCACGGACGCTGGATGCGCTCCATGTTGTCGTAGATGGGCCCCTTCCCCTTGGAAGAGCACGACTGTAGGGTGCCCTCCTTGATGTCGCAGACGGGCTCTTTCCCCTTGCAAGAGTAGATGGCCTCTTTCCCCTTGGAAGAGCCGGAGAGGATGCCCTCCTCGTGGTCGCCGTCGATAAGTTCTGACTTGGAAGCTGTGGATCCCAAGCCATCGTCATAGACCGTATCCTTCAGAAATGACAAAAGGGGCTAGATGGCGATGTAGGATGGCAAATTCTTGACAGCGAGCTAGAGGAGATCAGCGGCGGGGCCATGGATGAGATAAACGGTGGTTGAACCTAAGGGGTTGGGGTGGGCCACTTAACCTGTGACATAGCGCGCCTCAGGCCGTCGCTGTCGATGACCTCGATGTCATAGTCGACGTCCGCGACATACCGCATACTCTAGCCCGCTGATTGAGTGCCTGCGGCCAGTAATGGTCGTCAGGTTCCTCGGAGACGTCAGGCGAAGAGACCGTGATACACCTCTTTTGGGCCAGTCGCTCCTCGAGCTCGACGAGAAGCGTAACCGGTCTTAGGCTGCGACACTCTGGAGTGGGGGATTCATATGGGGATGGGGATTTGTGGGAAATGGGGCATTTGGCAGGCATCATCTAAGAAACTCAGGGCGTCCTAGGTATGGAGATCAGTGGGTAAGCTGCACGGGCAAACTGGCAGATGTTGACAATGGAGGCCTTGCAGCAGTGGCAGCGGCGGTGACCTTGCTAGGGTTTTAAGCGAGGGAGGGGAGTGGTGTGTGTATGTGTGTGTGCGCACGCGCCCGTGGAGGTTTTGGTGTGTGTGTGTGTGTGGAGGGGGGTGTGTTTGAGGAAATGACGCGGCTATTGAAAATATTACTATGCGGGAGTCAAACGCGGGAGTGAAATGCCGGGGCTATTGAAAATTTGGATGATGGTGCATCACGCATGGTCCGGAGATAACAACCTTGTGTTATGAAATAGAAAAGCCCTCGAGGCGGGTAGATATTTTCAAGGGATGCAGGCAGGAGCGGGAAACATCACACATGGTCGAAACATAATAACCGTGTGTTATCAAACAAAAAAAGCTGCAACCGGGTAGATATTTTTGAGAGGGGAAGCCTTGTGGAGCCCAATGTACTGTGCGGATGTGTGTGAAAGGGGCACCGGCGTGGCACACTATTAGTGTGAGTTAACCATGTCTGTTGCGTCACCCGACTTGTCTAATGTTCATAAATTTGGCGAAAAATGACGCGGGACAGGGTCAGAACACGAACACACTTGCATGTGGACCAAATATATGTATGAAAACGGTGGTTTGATGTTCAAATACCAAATGCAACTTTGATGTGGCACCTATCTCACAAAGTGCACAGTATTGCTTGCCACCCCCCACCTCGTGTCGGCAGGAAGGGAATCCTAAGTTATGAATGCATGCCCTACCCCCTCCCCCACGGAGGTTCACCTAGCAAAGTGTGAAGTAGCAGTCCCCCCCCCCCCCCCACACACACACCCACTTTCAGTCGGCGGGCCTGAGAGGCATCTCACCAAGATGGATCATAAAACGGACCAAGAATAATCCACCTTGGTCGTACAACCTCTCTCTTGTTGTTGGTCAAAGTGATGGCGTCCATACGACCTCGGAGATGGGCTAGCTTGCCAATAATCACGCAAGTAGCTAGTCCCCGAAGACAACCACTGCCTGCATGTGGCCCAAACATATGTATGGAGAGGTGTGTTTGAATACACAATGGAACAACTTTGATGTGGAACCGTGCTTTCAAACCAGAAATCCCCACACTGACTGAGGGTTAGTTGACAATGCATATGTATGTCACACCACACTTCAAGCCGATGACGGGGATTCATGCATGCATGTGTGCATAGTATGTGCTCAAACTTAATTAGGTCTGAATCTCACAATGACCTATACTACGATAACACGAACCAAAGGGAGAATCCGCCATGGTAACCTATCTTGTTGTCGGTCAAGGTGATCATGTATGTCCACGCGGGCACACGAATATATAGGTTTGTCGCCAATAACCACGCGAGGGAGTGTACCGTTCGAAGACAACCACTGCATGCATATGTATGGAGGTGATGCGTGGATGCATGTTTGGATACCATTTCACAACATTGATGTGGTGCGTGCCTCGGAAATCGTACAGTCCCCACACAGAGCAAGATCGGTTCATGACGTGTCGTGGTACTAGCTATCCACTTCGACTCGGTGGGAGAGATTCATGCGTACACATGCATGTTTGTGCTCAAACTGTATCATGTCATCCCAGAGCATGACCTATATATATATATAACATATTACAAACAAAAAAATAATCCCCTCCTAAGTCAAATTAACATCTCTCGTTGTCAGGCAAAATAGTGATGGACCAAGTGGGCCCATAGATGGAAAGCATCGATATCGCTGGTAACCGCTTATGTGAGTGCGAGAGGACAACCACCATCGCTTTGCATGTGCGCCAAACATATGTTGAATACCCAAAATGCACAAATTTGATGTGGCACATGCCACGAAAACCGTAAAGTCCCCGCACAGAGCGAGGTTCATGAAGCATACTACATATGATGGTCCCCTTCCCCCTCTTCAACGCATACTATATGCTCCTACCATAATACAACCCAAAAATAATCCTCCTTGATGGTGAAATTAATTAACCTCTCACTAGTACAACGAGGTGCTATACAAACGGTTTTTAACCCCTTTCCGCGACGGCATATGGAACCGTCGCCAAGTGAGTGTGGGTGATAGGGGGGTCCTTCCCACACGACCCAGAAACCGTCAGGGATATGCCCTCCTGGCACACACACTCGACAAAATGAGGTCGTGTGCGACCATAGAGCGCTCAGATATGGAAATAAGTACAGTAGAGCTCAAAAAATACAATTATATAGGCGAAATCATTTCTGGTCGCAAGTAAATCCCACACAGTCAGTCAATGCTAAACATTTCCATTCGTATATACATCCCACACAATCGCTCCAAGAAAAAAATTTCTGTTCACAAGTACATCACACACAATTTTCCCCGTTAAATCGTATGAGATAGCGTTTCCATGGCACACAGTATTAACAATTTTATCGTTTGCGTTATTGAATGCATCACACACGGTGCATAGAAGAAACTGTGTGTCAAGGGCTGTCCATCTCACATAGTTTTTATGTGGTAAACGTTTGCGCCAGGTGCCCTAACGCAAACAGTTTTCAAGAGGATGTCGTGTGTGATTGTTCGTTAATCTAACACGGTTATTCCTAGAAACTATGTGTGTTATTGAATGCATCGCACACAATGTTTTCTTAATAACAATTTGCAATAGAAAACCCAGTTAGAAGGCTGATTATCTGATTATTAATAATCCATTTATTAATCTAATTGACATTTCATATTAAGCACACAATATATTTCATTTTCACAATTGAAATACATCAGAGTACAACATCATATAGCTTCAGCACTCACCTACCCCATTACACAAGTACACCAGCACCAAGTTTCACATGCAACATCTATAACCTTTTGAAATTAGCATCATAGACGGTGCATAGACAGATGTATCTCATCTGGAAAACTGCTGAAGTAGAAGGCGAATGTTGAGCCTTCATTGATATTGAAGGTCTTCGTAACTTTAGGCCATTACCTATGGATGATTGACCGCCCATCCTTTGTCCTCTTCAGGAACACTTCAATATTGAACCGTGGGTGTTGTATGAATACCTTCCTCGCCTCCACGACCATACTGGTGGTTTGAGAGGTAATCATCAGTGAACTGCTTTGGAAAGGCCTGAAAACAAGGATGTGCATAAATATCTTCTCTATATTGGAAATGGGGCAAAGGAATAAAAAAGGCAAGGTATAATAGTTAGTACCATCCTGTAGTGAACCGATGTCTTCTTCATCGTGCAGACAAAGATCTTGTTGTTTTTCGTCGCTAATTTCTTTATCCTAACAATCTTTCGGAGTTTCTTGACTTGACTGATATTCATGGACAACTCATTTCCCCATATGAAAAAAGGGTCGAACAATGGGTCAAAACCTCTAACAACAGGACCTACATGTGCAAGACCAAATTGTTAAAAACCTAAATATTAGAATGGTTCCTGCAATTGCACAATAATGTGCTATTAGACAACGGACCATGCACGTGCTAACCTCGATTGTAAACCTTAGTTCTTCCCATTATTTCCCTGCAACACATATAAGGTAGTTAGTCATCAGGTTAAGTAAGGATTCGCGTGCTATCAGTAAAATATGTTGATGAAAAATAAGCACATTGCAGATTCATCAGATTAATTCAAGCCACATGGAAAACCCATTTGTCCATACCAAGCATGAGTAAGAACTAGGAAATATATCACTTGTATATGTTTCTCATGTATTTTGTACAATGAAATTCGATTTATTTGTCACATGGTATACGATAACAGAATGCAGCCACAACAACTGAACCAAGATCTGGGGGTCAGCACGAATGGCAGCCATCACGACCTCATCCGCGCGTGCGGCCACGATTTGCTTCTCCGCTGCCAAATGCTCCTTGAGATCCTGGGTACACTGCATGCACCATGGCTTAGGGCGGCGCTTGTTTGGTGGAGGGCTCGGTGTTTTGGGTGGAAGGTGTCGCGCTCGCGCCGGCGGTCGGGGCATGTGGGATGTGGAAGGAGGAGGAGGATGGGGGTCGGGTGTGGATTACCTGCCTGGATAGGCGAGGCCGAGCAGCGTGAAAGAGGGTCGCCGGCGAGGAGGCGGTGCTACAAGCAAGGAGTGAAGGTTTCAACTTGGAAATTAAGGCGGAAATAGGGGAAATGGGGCTTTTTGTAAGGGGGAGGGGGCGGGGAGGTAGATATTTCTAATTTGCCGCTCTCGCTAGTTGCTATCCCCGAGGCAGATGATGCTGCCATCGCCTGAGAAGCAACAATGGTCGTTTGGGCTGCCTTGGCCGCCCGGACGCCGATTGCGGCGGCCCTCACGAAGCTTGTTAGCATGCGCCTGGCAGCTACGGCCGCGCTCTCGCCGGAGTGGGCCGCCTAAGTTGCCCTCACGATGTGGGTCCACGTCCCCATCTTTCACCGACGATGATTGAACAGTGCAATGATATTTGGGGAGTGAGCTAGTGTGCTTGACATACCGGCTGTGGACTGTAGCCGAGGCACCTTCTCGCTTAAGCCATAGGCATACTATACACCAACAGTGCTCCAAGATATTTTGTGCTGCATCTCACACGGTTGGTGATAATAATCTGTGTGTGATCTACTTGATTTTTCATCTTGATTTGAATTACGTAATGGGGTCACAGTTGCAAAGGATGGTGTTTGAATTTCTAGAACTTTTATCTGCAGTGAACATGCAACTATAGGTGTGTCATCAAAAAAATTGGAATTATTCAGGGTTCATTTGGACGTTTTTATACATTAACTTGGTTTTGTAGGCATTTCAGGTGCATAATTCAAATTTGAACTACATGCACATGCCCCAGTGAATATAAACTGGTTGAAAAATCAAATCTGTGTCCTTGGTTGCATGCTTAGGTCCCATGCAAGAAATGGGTATGAATGTCAAACACCCAGCCACCGTCACTCGGCTGCAAACATTGAGATACTTGGTTTTTAAATTCTAGTAAATCCAAAACTAAATAAAATTCATGAAACTTGGCATGCTATCATGGAGCGGCATCAACATGCCATGGTAAATTTTTTGTCCCATTTGGGGCAGGTTTGGGTATAAGCTTCTCCCAAACCAGAGCTTCTCACAACAAGCGCGATGGTTTCGGTAGGGAACGTGCCACCTTCGGGGACGAAACGATATCCGTTGCCTCTTATTGCTTCCAAAAAATTTCTAGTGTCAACATAGAACAAGAGGAGTGTTGTGTTTAATTTTGGAATTTTTCGGGGTTCATTTGGACATTTTTATACATTAACTGGGTTTTCTAGGCATTTAAGGTGCACAATTCAAATTTGAACTACACGCACATGCTCCAGTGCGTATAAATTAGTTTAAAAATCAAATATGTGTCCTTCGGTGCATGGTTAGGTCCCATGCAAGAAATGGGAATGAATTTCAAACACCCTGCCACCGTCATTCGGCCGCAAACATTGAGATACTTGGTTTTTAAATTCTAGTAATCCAAAACTCGTCTGAAATTCAGGAAACTTGGCATGCTATCATGGAGCGGCATCAACATGTCGTGGTAATTTTTTTCCCATTTGGGGCAGGTTTGGGTATAAGCTTCTCCCAAACCAGAGCCTCTCACAACAAGCGTGATGGTTTCGGTAGGGAACGTGCCACCTTTGGGGACGAAACGGTATCCGTTGCCTCCCTCTTAATGCTTTCAAAAAATTTCTAGTGTCAACATAGAACAACATGAGTGTTGTGTTTATTTTTTGAACTTTTCGGGGTTCGTTGGGACATTTTTAAACATTAACTTGGTTTGGTAGGCATTTCAGGTGCATAATTCAAATTTGAACTACATGCACATGCTCCAGTGCATATAAACTGGTTGAAAAATCAATTTTGTGTCCTTGGTTGCATGCGTTGGTCCCATGCAAGAAATGGGAATGAATTTCAAACACCCTGCCACGGTCACTCGGCCAGAACCATTGAGACACCTGGTTTTTAAATTCTAGTAAATCCAAAACTCGTCTGAAATTCATGAAACTTGGCATGCTATCATGGAGCGGCATCACATTGTTGCACGTTGGTGCTATACAAACGTTTTTTAACCCCTTTCCGCGATGACATTTGGAACCTTCGCCAAGTGAGTGTGGGCGATAGGGGGGGGTCCTTCCCACACGACGCAGAAACCGTCGGGGATAGGGCCCCTACGGTACTCCTACTCAGTTCTGCTCGCATTACCATCGTAGTTGGTATTCTATGGTGCTACGTTTATGATGCGCGGCCCATCACAAATGGTTCACTATTATAGAACGTGTATGATGCGCGGCCCATCACAAACGGTTCACTGTTAAGAAGATTAGCTAATCATCGTACGAGTGTCGGATAGGATTGCAAAACGTCGGACCGTCGTAACATCATCGTACACGACAACTATCGCACACGCTATTCTATGGTGCAATGTTTATGATGCATACTTCATCAGAAATAGTTCCTGGTTGCAAATCGTGTATGATAAGGCAACTAACACAAACGTTTAGTTTCCCCACACCGTTTGTGATATTGTCTGGCATCACACACGCTTTGCAAACGACAACTGTGTGCATGCTTGCACACGTTTCCTCTCTGTGAACCATCTCGGATTATGGTGCATATCGTAAACGTTTGTGTTTTACAAACCGTATGTGTCGTAACAACCTGGAGAGCATAATTTCACCGTAATTTAATTGAATTGCTGCTGTTTCAAATTGTACCGGATTTGAATTTGAATTTGAATGTATGCTACATCTTTATTCATACCCATCAGGGTAAAACAACCAATGCATTATTTGATTCATAGGTACATATGTTCAAGAATTACATAAGAACCAAATAAAGAATGATGAACCACAGTTGTATACTTGTACTATTGTAGATGGTAAAGAAAGAGGCGAACTATATTCTGGTTGCTAAACAAGATGAAGAGGAATGCCCATATTGTGCATCCTCCATGCAGAAGGCACGCACGACTCTAGTCCAACCCCTTGTGATAGCCGCCGCGTATCCTTCACAGTCTTCATGAAAACATCTAGATAATCATCGTGTTCTGGTAGAAATACTTTAACCTTTGCATGCCCACCAATCATGTAGTTTGAGAGGTAATCTTGAGTAAACTGCTTTGGCAACTGCAAAGGAGAAAAGATTCAGACATTGTCATCTAACACAACTCATTATGGGCAGTAAAAAGAAGGCCGCGGAGTTCTTACTTACCATCCCGCAGTTCGCTGTTGTCTTGGACAAAGTGTAAACAAATAGTTTAATTGCCATCTTTGGACCCATTTTACTAGCAATCTTTATCAGCTTCCTCACTTGATGCCGGTTCATCGATATCTCATTGCCCCATACGCAGAAAGGGTCGAAGCGCGGATCTTTCCCAATGACATATGTACCTCAAAGCACCAAGTTAATATTAGAAGCTAAACAACAATTGCACAATGATGTAGTACAACACTCTTTTATAATATCTCTATATACATCCGTATGTGGTAGTCCATTTGAAATCTCTGAAAAGACAGATATTTAGGAATGGAGGGAGTATCTTATAACATCCAATATACTCACATATTAGATGAATTAATATCTCATATTATGGGCCGGAAGGAGTTTAGTGCATTCTTACAAATTATCGGATGATTAACTGCTGCTGTATCCATGGGTTCTGATTAGTTTGAGCTAGTTCGGGTTCAAATAGCCCTAAAGTATATCTAAACATGAGGGCTATTTTGAGCTAGTTGCATCTATAACCCACCCAAAAAAACTATCCAACCCAAGAGGTGCTAATTGGAGCTAGTTCTCCTAGTGCATTTATTGTCAATCTAACCATGCCATCCAAACAACTCTTTGGATGGAGTTAGTTCAGGGTTAGTCATGAGCTAGAAACTAAATCTAACCTCTAGCTAAGTTGAGTATCCAAACAGTGTTGTGTTGTTGTTGTTGTTGTTGTTGTTGTTGTTGTTGTTGTTGTTGTTGTTGTTGTTGTTGTTGTTGTTGCTGCTCTTCTACGTATATCTAGACATCATTAGAACATTAATGTAACACTCTTCCTTGTTGCTATGTAGCCTAGGATTGCATATTTAGACATTAAGTACAGTGCATGTTGCTATGTAGCCTTAGATATATTACATATGACCCTAGTTAATCTAACGATAAATGGGTTGCAGATATATTCAGTTAAAAGTCCGATTCACCGAGTAGTCCCTTATCAGCCGCCGGCCTATATGCTACCAGCTACCGATATCCTGAACAATGAGCAGATATAAGCCATGGGATGAAACAAACCTCGATGGAAAACAACAGTCATTTCCAAAATTGTCCTGTGTAGGTACATCGAGAATCATGTTAAGCACAACAGGCTAAACATCAACCAAAATTATCCATGGCACACAAAATAAACTCCAAAAGATAGCTTTAGTGTGCAGGTTTAAGCACGCTAGAAAAGCAAAACAAGTGGAAAGGTGTGCTAACTGCAACATGCCTAACATTTAACAACAAGCAAACATAGTCATTCAAACTGGTATTGTGCCGGTCTAAGTACACTGGTTATTGTTAAATAAAAACGGAAAGGCGTGTTAACTACAATATGCAGCAACCAAATATAGTCATTCATAGTGGTATTTTTGAAACTGGTACTGATGAAATTGAACTGCACAGTTCATACTTGCACATATAGAACATCACGTTGCGAATAACTGGAATAAATAAGGCATACTCCAAACAACCAAAGATATCATTTGAAACTGGACATATGAACTACAAACAACCGAACAATCAAAAAACTTTAAAAGAGGCATATGCTAGCTATAACAGGCTTAACAGCAAGCAAATATATGCATTCCTATCAGTATGTTTAAAACCGGATTGATGAAATGTACTGCATAGTAAATAATTGCACATATACAGCATCACATTGTGAACAACTGAAATAAACAAGGCATACTGCAAACAACTAGATATAGCAATTAAAGGTGGTCATATTCTCACTACACTACAAAAAGGGACTCGACAAAACAAATCATGGGTTTCCCCCTGTGAAGAGGCATGGCGAAACAAATCATGGGTTTCCTCACTTGTCATAGATGGGCTCGTTCCCATGGGAAGAGCACGGACCCTGGATGCGCTCCATGTTGTCGCAGATTGGCTCCTTCCCCTTGGAAGAGCACGGCTGTAGGGTGCCCTCTCTGATGTCCCAGACGGGCGCTTTCCCCTTGGAAGTGCAGATGGGCTCTTTCCCCTTGGAAGAGCTAGGGAGGGTGCCCTCTCATTGTCGCCGTGAATGAGGTCTGAGTTGGAAGGTGTGGATCCCAAGCCAGCGTCGCAGAACGTGTCCTTCAGAAATGAGAAAAGGGGCTCGATGGTGATGTAGAATGGAAAATTGTTGACAACGAGCCAGAGGAGATCAGCGGAGGGGCCATGGATAAGATCGACGGCGGTTGAACCTGAGGGGTTGGGGGTGGGCCACTTAACCTGTGACATAGCCCACCTCAGGCCGTCGCTGTCGATGACGTCGATATCGTAGTCGGCGGCCGAGACATGCCTGCATACTCTAGCCCGCTGCTTGAGTGCCTTCCGCCAGTAATGGTCGTCACCTTCCTCGGTGACGTCGGGCAAAGAGACCGCTATACACCTAATTTCGGCCAGTCGCTACTCGAGCTCCACGGGAAGCATAGCCGGGATTAGGCTGCGACGTTTTGGAGTGGGGGATAGGATCTATGGGAAAGGGGGCGTTTGCCAGGCGTCATCTAAGAAACTCACGGCGGCTTGGGTATGGAGATCGGTGGGTAAGCTGCACTGGCCAACCGACAGATGTTGACAATGGAGGCCTTGTGACGGCGGCGGCGGCGGCGGCAGCGGTGGGGACCTTGCTAGGGTTTCGAGAGAGAGAGGGTGTGTGTGTGTGCGTGTGTGTTGTGTGTGTGTGTGTGTGGAGGGGGGCGTGGGGTGTTTGTGGAAATGACACAGGTACTGAAATTTTTACTACACGGGAGTCAAACGCGGGAGTGAAATGCCGGGTTATCGAAAATTTTGAGGATAGTGCATCGCACACGGTCCGGAGATAACAACCGTGTGTTATGAAACAGAAAAACCCTCGAGCCGGGCAGATATTTTCTAGGGATGCAGGCGGGATTGGGAACAAGAAACATCGCACATGGTCCGGAGATAACAATCGTGTGTTATGAAACAGAAAAACCCTCGAGGCGGGTAGATATTTTCTACGGATGCAGGCGGGATCGGGAATAAGAAACATCGCACACGGTCCGGAGATAACAACCGTGTGTTATGAAACAGAAAAACCCTTGAGGCGGGCAGATACTTTTGAGAGGGGGAGCCTCATGGAGCCCAATGTACTCTGCGGATGTGTGCGTGACAGGGGCACCGGCGTGGCACATGGTTAGTTTGAGTGAACCGTGTCTGTTGCGTCACCCGACTTGTCGAATGTTCATAAATTTGGCGAAAAATGACGTGGGAGAGGGTTAGAACACGAACACACTTGCATGTGGACCAAATTTATGTATCAAAAGGGTGGTTAGATTTTAAAATACTAAATGCAACTTCGATGTGGCACCTCTCTCGCAAAGCGCACGGTATTGCTTGCCCCCACCCCCTCCCTCGTGTCAGCACGAAGGGAATCCTAAGCTATGAATGCATGCCCCCTCCTCCCCAACCGAGGTTCACCTAGCAAAGTGCGAAGTAGCTAGCAGCCCCCTCGTGTCGGCACAAAGAGAATCCTAAACTATGAATGCATGCCCCCCAACTAAGGTTCATTCACCTAGCAAAGTGCGAAGTAGCTAGCAACCCCCCTCCCTCGTGTCGGCAGAAAGGGAATCCTAAGCTATGATGCATGCACCCCCCAACCGAGGTTCACCCTAGAAAAGTGCGAAGTAGCTAGCAGCCCCCCTCCCACGTGTCGGCACGAAGGGAATCTGTTATAGGGTGGAACCCTAAGTGGAGATCTTTCACGAATTGGAGGGGGAATCCCCAAGAACAAGATGAACACAAGAGAGAAAACACTCAAATTGACTAGATCGAATCACACATATGCTAGATCCAATCACACAAAGAGAGATACAATGATTCAAAGACAACAAAGGAAAGATACAAGGTCCTAGTTCATCCCAATCCTATGAGGAATGAGGTCTTGAAGGGGGGCCACCCATGAGGGCGTCTTGAGGTTGGTCACTCCAAGAGGAGGCCTTGATCTCCTAGTGGAGTGGATCCATGGAGCAAAGATCACATATGTCTATCATACCCTTTGCTAACCCTAACATATGGTCTAGGTACGGAATATATAGGCATGGGGGTGAAGTGGATGAAGAGGAGGCCCAAACAGCAACCAGCCGTCCATCCTGTAGGGCCCGTGCGTACGGGGTAAGTTGGGCCCGTGCGCACGGGGGTCTCGTGGGCACGGTACAAGCCCATGCGCACGGGGTGCTCCAGCACCAGCTCCCTGTGTAGCCCGTGGGCACGGGGTCTCGGGGCCCGTGCGCACGGGGTCACCTGGGACCTCCTGTCCAGCTGAGGTTGTGCTTCCCGTTCTTCCTCGTGGCCTTGGGGTCCTTCTCCTTGGCCTCTGGGATGCTCCGTAGCTGCTGGGTGACGGTCCTCCTCGTACTTAATAATGCACAATGTTCCATGGTGAGGTAGCGACCAAGTCCCCTAGATATTCATGTAAATCTTGAAGAGGAGCGGGTTCACCTTAAGTCCGGTAGGTCCACTTGGGGTTTGATGTGCTATGAAGGTGTACATGGAGATGAACGTGGGATGTTCAGCATCATCCCCTCCCCCTTGATAAAGATCCGACCTCGGATCGTAAACCGTATCGCCATGTACACGGTAGGCATGGATGTACCATAGGTCGATGTCGTGGCATTCCTCAACTTGAAGGTCCATAGGGTCCATCCCCAATGTCGGTCCTCCATCCAATAGATGTATCATGTAGACAAGAAGGAAACAACAATGAAAGAATGACCCATCCGATATGCATATGTGAGGATGTCTCAAAGTGAAGGAGTTCACCTTTAGGAATTTCTCAAGGATGTTGGAGTTGTGCATCTTGTATGTCTTCACATTACCAATGTGTCTCGTCATGGTACCGCCTTGCAAATCCTTCAAAACGAAAGAACATGACAAAAACTCGGAAAAACAAATGAGGTTAGCGAAAGTGGAAAACCTATCATTCGTGTGGTAAGATAACCGACAAGTGTATGCATCATGCTCATCATAAGGACAAGGTTGTATTTCATAGTATGGAGGCATATGATGCGAGAACAACCAAATACAATAGGCTCAAGTAAACAAGCATGCTTCACAAGTAATATGTCCAAGCCTCCAAGATCAATAAGCATAGCAAGTCTGCACTCAAGAGAAGATGATATGAGAGATGCAACTAATGGAGACAAGCGACAATGATTAAGATATATCATGTGAGAGGTATGAACATATATGTCATCAACCCAAGAAAGCGAGTAAGAATGGAACATGGGTGATGCAACCAAGCAAGTAATCATAGTGATCAAGTCAATCAAGCTAGTAGTGCGAAGATGCAACATACTAGAAGGAATCATGGCAAGCATGTCATGTGTGCAAATAGTGGGCATGAATAGTGCACGTGACATATCACAAGCATGAACGCAAGATATGAGCAAAATAGCATCAAGAGCATAAGGCACATGATAAACATGGCAATAGCAACAAGTATCTCCACCAAGCATGCAAATACACATAGAAGTAGCATAATTGTGAATCATGGGTAAATGCAAGCAAGGGTCACAATTGCATGGAAAAGGCATAGAAGCAAGCATAACATGCAAAGTGAACACGGAAAAATGAGCATAAGGTAACAAGTGATATATAGCCCATAGCCGTGTGAGAGACAAGTAAAAGAGATGCGCGTAGTCCTTGCGCAAAAGGAATGGTGGTAAGGATAGTCCACAGGATCGCAAATCATCATTGCTCTCAAGAGCTCGTTTCGTCAACTCTTGGGATTGAGAGGTTGATGAGTACACGTGAGTACCTACACACAACAAAAACAAAGGGAAAATTGTGTGTGCGTGGTAGATGTTCACATCATCCATCATGATGTGCACGTGCTTGTGTTGGTTAGCACCAAATAGCCAATGCTCAAATAGAGGAGTTGCATGATATAGAAACATGTCATCCATCATGAGAGGTCTGTTGTTATGTATAGCATAATGGAGACTCAAAGTATGTAATGCATCACTCGCAATATCTAGAGCATTGTGAGGAATGGTATGCATGTGGTGCACACAAGGGATGTAATCATGCGATACACAATAATTTTCATGGCATGGCATATGAGATGAATTGCACAAATTTTGCAAAGGAAGCATAGCAATATCATCGCAGGAGAAACAAAAGCCAATGACCAGCATCTTGTCATCTATGGCATAAGTGCAAGTGGGATTTATTTCAATGGGGCATGCATAGTTACTATGTTGAGCTTGAAATGATGCGATATGGAAGATCTCACTCATAGCATATGACAAGTTCAATGGATTGTCAAACATGATGTGACCAATAGAATTTTCACATGATATCCTATGGAGCATGGCATCACAACTAGGCCAATCAACATGCTCATCATCACATTCATCATAAATTGGTAAGTCGTGACATGAGGAAGTCGCACTAGCATGAAGCATGGTAATAGGTGTGTCAACATCATGCAAGCAATCATTGTTAATATAGTCCAGTAGTGGGACAAGAGAAGCACCATCACCTAAGTTTCCTTTAGAGCATCGTTCATGTGTTGTAGGTGATGTGTTGAAGAACAAGTCGTTGTCATCATCATCTTGATGGAACCATGTGGGGGGTGCATCATCGTCAACCATGGCCATCGTTGTCTCCATTGGAGATATGGACTCGTCGAGGATAGGCATGTTTGCACAATACACAAACCAAGATAGCAGTTGTGTATATGCTGGAATAATCTTGTGACACAAGAGATGATGTGATACCAATATGATATGGTATGTATGTAATGAGAGGTGTAGATCACTAATGTGCACAAGTAACGTTACCGGCAATACTCAAATGGCTAGTCTCAATAGGTAAGTGACACAAAATGGGCTAGGGGTTATCTATGCAATTGCAAGGGAAATGTGCAATGGTATCGTCGAGATTACCGTCCTTGATGATGATGAGTGGCGGTGTTCTTTATGTAGATACCAAGATGATGGAGACTCATCCCTAAGTAGCCGAAACACCTTAGGAAACGGAAAAACCGCGAACTCAAAATCTCAAGGACGAAAGTCAAATTGTGGTAGCGGAGTGTGTTGGTGGTACCGGAGTTGGCAATGCGGAAGTGGTGGTGGTGGTTGATGAAGAGGCAACCATCCCTACGTAGCCGAAACACCTTAGGAGACTCAAGTCACAACTCAAACAACCAAAAATATTAAATGGAGCACAAAGGGTTAGGTTGCGGAAGGCTATGGTGGTTTTGCGGATGATATGGTGGAGGGCCTAGGCAAATATGCCAAAATGTCAAAATTTTGATGGAGTCAAATGGTGGTAAAACCAAGATGAGCATCTCGGGCACATCGCTAGCTTTTCAACGAGCCAAAGAACACGCAAATCGGAGTTCGGGGGTGGAAGTTATGTGTGAAAACGTAAAGTGCACGCAACTGAGTCTGGGAGGGCCGTGCGCACGGGGTCAAAATGGGCCCGTGGGCACGGGGTGTCTAGAGAGTTTTCGGGGGGCCGTGCGCACGGGGTCTGGGGTCCGTGGGCACGGGGTGGGCGGAAGTTTTGCGATTTCGTGGCGGAAATTGGAGATTTCTTGGGCAAAATTGGGGAGATTTTGGGGATGGATGGTGGGGAAAAGATGGGGGAAGGCTAGATCCACTTGAAACCAAGAAAATCCATGGATCGAATCCAACAAAACCTCATCAAACCAACAAATCACAAAAAAAATTGGGGCTATTTTTGGTAGGGATTTTCGAAATTGGGCATGAACACAACAAAATTAGGCTAGAAAACAAAGAGGGGGGCTCCAATTTCGTGAGAAACCATGGCTCATGATACCAAAATGTTATAGGGTGGTGGAACCCTAAGTGGAGAGCTTTCACGAATTGGAGGGGGAATCCCCAAGAACAAGATGAACACAAGAGAGAAAACACTCAAATGGACTAGATCCAATCACACATATGCTAGATCCAATCACACAAAGAGAGATACAATGATTCAAAGACAACAAAGGAAAGATACAAGGTACTAGTTCATCCCAATCCTATGAGGAATGAGGTCTTGAAGGGGGGGCACCCATGAGGGGGTCTTGAGGTTGGTCACTCCAAGAGGAGGCCTTGATCTCCTAGTGGAGTGGATCCATGGAGCAAATCTCACATATGTCTATCATACCCTTTGCTAACCCTAACATATGGTCTAGGTACGGAATATATAGGCATGGGGGCGAAGTGGATGAAGAGGAGGCCCAAACAGCAATCACAACCGTCCATCCTATAGGGCCCGTGCGCACGGGGGTCCCGTGGGCACGGTACAAGCCCGTGCGCACGGGGTGCTCCAGCGCCAGCTCCCTGTGTAGCCCGTGGGCACGGGGTCTCGGGGCCCGTGCGCACGGGGTCGCCTGGGACCTCCTGTCCAGCTGCGGTTGTGCTTCCCGTTCTTCCTCGTGGCCTTGGGGTCCTTCTCCTTGGCCTCCGGGATGCTCCGTAGCTGCTGGGTGGCGGTCGTCCTCGTACCTAATAATGCACAATGTTCCGTGGTGAGGTAGCGACCAAGTCTCATAGATATTCATGTAAATCTTGAAGAGGAGCGGGTTCACCTTAAGTCCGGTAGGTCCACTTGGGGTTTGGTGTGCTATGAAGGTGTACATGGAGATGAACGTGGGATGTTGCGCATCAGAATCCTAAGCGATGAATGCAGGCCTCCCCAACCGAGGTTCACCTAGCAAAGTGCGAAGTAGCTAGCAGCCCCCCTCCCTTGTGTCGGCACGAAGGGAATCCTAAGCTATGAATGCATGCCCCGCCCCCAACCGAGGTTCACCTAGCAAAGTGCGAAGTAGCTACCAGCCCCCCCTCGTGTCGGCACGAAGGGAATCCAAAGTTATGAATGCATGCTCCCCCTCCCAGTCGAGGTTCACCTAGCAAAGTGCGAAGTAGCTACCAGCCCCCCCTCGTGTCGACACGAAGGGAATCCTAAGCTACGAATGCATGCCCCCTCCCCCAACTGAGGTTCACCTAACAAAGTGCGAACTAGCTAGCATCCCCCCCTTGTGTCTCCACGAAGGGAATCCTAAGCTATGAATGCATGCCCCCCCCCAACCGAGGTTCACCTAGCAAAGTGCGAAGTATCACCCCCCCCCCCACACACACTTTCAGTTGGCGGGCCAGAGAGGCATATCTCACCAAGATGGATCATAAAACGGACCAAGAATAGTCCAACTTGGTCGTACAACCTCTCTCTTGTTGTTGGTCAAAGTGATGGCCGTCCATGCGACCCCAGAGATGGGCTAGCTCACCAATAATCACACAAGTAGCTAGTCCCCGAAGACAACCACTGAATGCATGTGGCCCAAACATATGTATGGAGAGGTGTGTTTTTGAGTAACAATGGAACAACTTTGATGTGGCACCGTGATTTCGAACTAGAAATCCCCACACCGACTGAGGGTTAGGTTGACGATGCATATGTATGTTACACCACACTTCAAGCCAACGACGGGGATTCATGCATGCATGCATGCATAGTATATGCGCTCAAACTTAAGGACTGAATCTCACCATGACCTATACTACGATAACACGAACCAAATGAAGAATCCGCCATGGTAACCTATCTTGTTGTTGGTCAAGGTGATCATGGACGTCCACGCGGGCCCACGAATATATAGGCTTGTCACCGATAACCACGCGAGGGAGTGTACCGTTCGAAGGCAACCACTACATGCATATGTATGGAGGTGATGCGTGCATGCATGTTTGAATACACAACATTGATGTGGCGCGTGCATAAAAAATCGTACACTAGCTCCCCACAAAGAGCGAGATCGGTTCATGATGTGTCATTACTAGCCACTTCGACTCGATGGGAGGGATTCATGCGTACACATGCATGTATGTGTGCTCAAACTGTATCATGCATGTCATCCCAGAGCAAAAATAATAATCCCCTCCTAAGTCAAATTAACCTCTCTTGTTGTCAGGCAAAAAGTAGTGATGGACCAAGCGGGCCCACAAATGGAAAGCATCGATATCGCTGATAAGCGCTTAAGTGGGTACGAGAGGACAACCACCACCGCTTTGCATGTGGGCCAAACATGTATATGTTGAATACCCAAAATGCACAACTTTGATGTGCCACATGCCTCAAAAACTGTAAACCATGCACCCTCACAGAGCGAGGTTCATGAAGCGTACTACATATGATGGTCCCCTTCCCCCCTCTTCATCGCATACTATATGCTCTTGCTGTAATATATGTACAACCCAAAAGAATCCACATCGATGGTGAAACTGATTAACCTCTCCTGATGTAGGGCAAAGTTATGCATGCATGCATCGACGATGGCCTCGTGGGCCCACAGATGGAAGCGTCACACGTGAGTGTCCTACCTAGGATATGCATGTGGCCCAAAAAGGTGTTGTGTGATGTTTGAATAGCCAATTTCACAATTTTTATGTGGCACGTGCCTCGGAAACCAAAAAGTCCTGACACTGGCTGAGGTGTACTTGTTCATGGACGCGTACATATAGTATATATGCTAGTCCCCTCCCACCTCTTCGACGCATACTATATACCACCATAACACAAACAAAAAATATTCTACCTTGCTGGTCAAATGAATCTCACTGCCGGCAGTTCGTCAAAGTGATGGATGACGACCTCGCGGGCCCATAGAATGCGTCACACGTTTGTATCGAGTGTCGTGTAGGACAACCATCGACGACATGTGGCCAAAACATGTACGTATGAAAGGGTTGTGCAATGTTTTAAATAACGATTTCACGACTCTGATGTGGCACTGGCCTGCCTAACAAAATGACCAACCCAAACGGTGGCTCACAACTCATAGTGTACTGCGAGCCACCCGCCACCCCCAGACGCACACACCCACACACACACCGCGAATCCACCGCAACTATGATGCATGTTAAATTAATTATCCCGCGGTAACATATGTTACCAAAGGAGGGACGTTTTACTTTCAAAAAAAATCACAGAGATCATTAAGACGTTTTAGTACATTATTTGATTGATTTTCTATGGGTATAATGTGCAAAAATCAAATTTGAGCTACATGCGCACGTCACAGTGCACCTAAATGGATTGCAAAAACACATGTGTCTCACTGGGTGCATGTTTACTCCCCGTGCAACAAATTTCAAACATTGAGAATCTTGATTTTTAAATTCTAGTACATCCAAAACTTATTTGAAGTTCATGAAACTTACCGTCTTGTCATATGGACACCAATACAAAGTGGCATTGTACTTTTTTTGTCAAATTTGAGACCAGTTTTGATTTAATCTTTATCTAATTACAAACGGGAGATTATTAATAATTGGGAACCAATATCCCAAACAGATTCTTTATTCGAACCATGAGCGTTAGGCCAACAATGGATACGTGCCATGCTTTAGTTAAGCAATAAAGCGGCAGCATTAATCATCCAAATAGAAAAACAATATATGTGCCGCCGCGCGACCCGTGTGTCGTGCGAGCAGGCGTGAATTGACGGCACGCATGCGTGCAGTCGACTGTGCAGGCAGACGGGTTGGCGTGCGTACAGGTGTGTGAATTGACGAAGGAGTGCTCGCTGCACAGTGTCATCCGGAGGCGTGCGAGTAGCTGTGTGAAACTTTGGTAGGCATGCCTGCAGTCCGGTGCGCAGGCTCACCGGTAGGCGAGCCATCGGTTTTACCGCCGCCCGCCTCTCTCCCACAACTCCCACTACTCAATATTAATGGTGCACCCGAGTGGCCACACCCCCCATCCTCGCCACACACACATAATCCTCTCTCTCCGCTTGCATGCTCGATGCCGCTCTCAGTCCTCAAAGCCGTCGGTGTATGAGGATGCGGCTGAAGCGCCCCATCGGAGGGAGTGGCGACGCCGGGGCTGCTAAAGCACCGGAGCACGGCGTGGAGATGGAGACAGAGGTTGCCGTCACTGCCGGCGAGTTATCACTGCACCCTGACATCGTCGACGGCATCGAGCTTCCAAAGCCGGAGGCGGAGTTCCACACCAACTCGAACGACCACTCCGGCGACGACGGACAGCTGGTTAGTCATCTATACCCATTTATGTGTCAAATAGATCATAGGGTTTCTCTGGTTACTCCTGCCTCCCCCTTTTTGGAATAGAAATCCTATGGTTATGTTCTCCCAATCCATGAAATTTGAGTAAGTTTCATTAGATCCGTGTAGTGTATTGATTATTTGAATGGTACAAGTGATAAGTTATTAGTTGTTTCATCTGTGCAAATGATTTCTGCTAATAATCCGACTAGTTTTAGTGTTCGTGCTAATAATTCCTAGCAAGGACTTGACAATTGATTTTGAATGACCTACATATGTTTGTGCCATTATTTTCTTCAAGATTGGTCTGTACATAGACGCATCGTGCTTAAAAATCGAATCATAATCTCTGGATATGTATAAATAAATAGCCATAAATTCCTAATCCTACTTCACGGCATGTAATCATTGATTTGATGCCAAATTTGTTTTACTATTTGTATAGGTGCTTTCTGACGATGTGGACTGTGAGGATGAAGATGGCTAGAGGAGGTACAAGAGGCAAATCCTGAGGGAGCTTTATGCGGGAATGCATAAAATGAGTATTAGGACCTATAACGGCGGCTATGGATGCTCATTTTGCAACCAGAAGCTTCATGACGCGTATCTAAGTGTTCTCGCGCATGCAAGAGGATGGGCCGTTGGCTCCTTCAAGCAGAAGTATTCTCACAGGGTGGCGCACGACTCGTACGCTGAGTACCTGGAGAAGCTTCAGGATCGTGCCGACATGTGAGATGAGATGTGGGATGGATCGAACTATGTACGCTTGAGTATGCTTAATGACGATTGAGCTATGTACTTATGGTTGAACTATGCTTATGTACGTGTACGCTTATTATCTATGTCTGAGTATGTTAAATATTTAGTCAAAATTTGGTAAAATTTACAAAGGGGGACCAAAACCAGGACAGAGGTAGTACGTCAATCACACATGGTTCCCAAAATTGGAACCGTGTGCAATGACTTTCATTTTGCATGTTGCTTCAATCACACATGGTTCGCTCTAGCAAACCATCGCCCCCAAAATTCTTTGTGGGACAGAAAACCCTCACCACCCAATTCAAAAAAGAAAAAAGCAAACCCTCACCATCCCCACGTCACAAAAACCCTCACCCCGCCCGCTGAGGGAGTCCTGGACTAAGGGTCCTCAGGCGTCCAACCTGTTATCCATGGGCCGGACTGATGGGCTATGAAGACATGAAGGCCGAAGACTATACCTATGTCCGGATTGGACTCTACTTAGCGTGGAAGGCAAGCTTGGCAACCAATTATGAAGATCCCTTCTTCTGTAACCGACTCTGTGTAAACCCTAGATCCCCCCGGTGTCTATGTAAACAGGAGGGGTTAGTCCGGAAAGGACATACACACTACCGTAGTCATACTTGCTTTATTATAAAACTCCTATGGCTTAGTGAGGGCGTTTAAGCCGTATAGTCTGATTGCCTTGTTCGTTGCGCTAAACAACTCCTTCAAAGGACCATATAATTGGATCAAGATTGTTTAGATTCCATCCCGAACATCTCTGTACTATCTACGCGAGGGCAAAAGCAGACGACTGGCCAATCCTCACATTACAAACAACACGGCCGCACAGGAGGAAACAATTAAAGCATAACAAAATTACATTACAAAAACAGGCTTTGTTTTCGTAATACAAGGCAAGGGCAACATGAATACATTTATTCAAATACAATGTCCTGCAAACATTGAGCTGCTGCAAGACGAGACCCTTCTATGACATCCGCAAAATATCGCTCGGGTGTGCGGTGCTCCTTGCCCTCCGGCGGCCCGCTGGCAACTTCAACGACGTTCATCTTCGCCCACCACATCTTGCAACGAGTGAAGGCCATGCGGGCACCTTCAATACATGCAAAGCGCTTGGCGATGTCCAGTCGAGGACATGCGTTCACCATCCGCCTCACGAGTATGAAGTAGCTGCTAAGCATAGCTTCGGCTGGCCATAGCCGGATTATCAAATCCTTCATGGGTAAATCGGCCACCCTATGCAGCTCCACCAGCTGTTTCAGCTGATCGGTGAAGGACACGGGAGGTTCTGACACCGCATATTGCGACCAGAATAGCTTCTCCGTAGAACCCCCTCCTTCGGCTCGATAGAACTCCACGGCGTTCGATACACTGCGTGGTAAATCAGCAAAAGCCCGTGGGGAACTCCGAACCCGGGTTAGTAAAAGGTACTGCTTCTCCGCATACTTGCTTTGCATCTTAAAAGACTTACCCGCCGTGATCTTCTTGGCCTCCTGGATCTCCTGGAGGGCGGCCTGGGACTCATTCCGTGCGGTCTCCGCGATCTGACGAGCCTTGGTGAGTTCGGCCCCTCGAGCCTTGGTGAGTTCGGCCCCTCGAGCCGACGCATCATGCTCCAAGGTCTCACATTTTTTTCACCGCATCCTGGAGCACCTGCTGGATTTCTTTGACCCGGGCCTTGAGTTTCTTACGGGCGGCTTGCTGCTGGACATCCTTCTCCTCGGCCTCGCCCAGGGCCTTCCTCAGGGCCTCGACCTCGGTCGCGGCTCCTTCACATATTACGACACTACAGTCAATACACATCGCCTACGCTTTTCGAATACACAGCAAGTCGTTACTCACCTTGCTTCTCCTGGAGCCGAACCTTAACCTTGCCGAGCTCGCTCTCGGTCCGCTTCAGCCTCTGCCTTAGTTCAGAGACTTCGGCAGCATGCGAGGTTGCGGCCAACAGCGACGCCTGCTTATGCATATATATCACATTAGTCTCCTACAATAAAAGATTGATCCTCTGTCCGGTTCCTCTAGCCGAACACTGGACAGTTTCTCAGGGATTACTGACTACATGGGGTTTTTCTTTTTCTATGCCACTTACCTCGAAACCTGTCAACAGGTTGTTGCAGGCTTCGTTCAGTCCTCTCTTAGCGGACTGAACCTTCTCGATCACCATGCGCATAAGGACACGGTGCTCCTCCATAACGGAGGCGCCTTGTAGCGCCTCCATTAGGTTATCCGGTGTCCCTGGATGGACATGGACCACCGGCGGAAGCGGCACACCCCCTCCTTCAAAGGGGGCTGCTTGCCCGACTCTGGAGCCATATGGGTCTCCGGAATCGTATTCGGCTGAGGGCCAAACTGGGTGCGGCCCTCTTCGCCAGTCTCCATGGGGATCGGCTCCCCCATGTGTCTGGCAGTGGAGGTCTCGCCTTGTGGCGCCTCCCGAACAGCATCCTGGGCTCTTCCATTAGGATTGGTCCTCCGGGACAACACATCAGTGTCGTCCCTGGCCCCGGGGGAGTAAGCAGGCGGTGGCGACATGCTCGCCATCTCCGACGGAGCCAACGAACCTCCAGATGAGGATCGCTGGATAAGGTCACGGGCCGGACTGCAATAGTGCAGTTAACTATGTTAAAATAATAAAGAGAAAGGGCTGGGTGTGCGCATGAATGATCCATGCACTTACGATGCGGACTGGGGCTTAGTGCGGGGGCGTCGTTCCGGACTACTGTCAAAGTCCCACACGATATTGACCGCTGGGACGCCCTTCCCCTTTTTGGGCACTTCCGCCTCCAGATGCGCCGAGGCCGCCCTCTTTTTGTTCTTCTCCTCAGGGGGAGGGTTGTTTTCCTCCTCCTTCCCCTCTTCCTCGTCATTGTCCTCAGGGACAGAGGAATGGGCTTCATCATCTTCGGACGTTACGTCCGAAGTGCCCTTGCGACGGGGACCACTGTTGGCCCCCTTGGCCTTCTTCTCCGGCGCCTTATACGGCGCCGGCACCAGCATCTTCGCTAGACGTGGGATGACCGGTTCTTCAGGTAGCGGAGCCGGACACTGGATCCGCTTCACCCTCTCCATCCAGTCCTGAAAGAGCAATAATAAAAGCTCAGACACCATCCTCGAAAAAATTAAGTTGGGGATACGACAGAAATAACATACCTCGCTGGCGGGGTGTTTAGAATCGTGACCATGGTCTGAATCCGTGGCCGGTGGCTTCTCGTTGCCCTTCAAGAGCAACTTCCAGGCGCCTTCGTGAGTAGTCTCGAAGAGCCTTATCAAGGTCTGGTGCTTCTTCGAATTGAACTCCCACAGAGGGCGGCTTGGCTACCGCACGGAAGAACTACCGCCGAACCAAAGCATCACCTGGATTAAGTCAACAAGCTTGACATTCTTGGTCACCATGCTCTGAACACGCGTCTGCAGCACTATCAACTCGTCAGGTGAACACCAGTCCGGACTCTTCTCGACCGAGGAGGTGAGTCGCGTGGGAGCACCGTAGCAGAATTCGGCAGCGGCGGCCCAGGTGGTGCCGCGAGGTTCTGTGATGTAAAACCACTGCTTCTGCCATTCCTTTACTGTCTCCACAAAAGTGCCTTTTTGCCAGGAGACGTTGGATAGCTTGCTCACCATGGCTCCCCCACACTCCGCATGCTGGCCGTCCACCACCTCCGCATGCTTCTTGTTCATTTGAACCGTATTTGTTCTCATGTCTCAACGCAAATAGTTCATCCGAGTGAACTGCATGCCTTATACCGCACACATCTTTGATCTGGCTAATTGTTTCTTCTGGGTTGCCTAATCACAAACAGTTCATCTGAGTGGACCGTATGTTGTACATCGCACAAACCTTCATCTGGCTGCCCGTTTCTTTTGTTCCTCCTCATTGCAAACAGTTAATTCAACTGAATCGTATGCCATGCATCGCACACGCAACTAAAATCTGAACCGTGTTTGATGCATCCTCCATGGCAAATGTTTTGCACCTTTTTTGACTGTTTTTTTACACCACCGTTTGCGATTATGGCATCGCACATAGTTTCGTTGAAGGGTCTCTGATCGTAGTGTCGTGTTAGCAACATACTGCAGTAGTGTCTCCTGATGTAGGTCAAAGTGATGCATTCATGGACGATGGCCTCATGGGCCCACAGATGGAAGTGTCACACATGAGTGTCCTAGGATAACCACCGCCTGCATGCATGTGGCCCAAAGAGGTGTTGTGTTATGTTTGAATTGCCAATTTCACAACTTTGATGTGGCACATGCCTCGGAAACCGAAAAGTCCCGACACTGAGTGAGGTGTACTTGTTCACGGACGCGTACCTATAGTATATATGCTAGTCCCCTCCCACCTCTTCAACGCGTACTTCTCAGTGTTCTGGGGCCGGGGGTACCTAGACTTGCCTGCCTGCGGCCCGCGGCGTGGCTCCATCGATGGCCCGGTACGGCCCATCTTCAGCACCAACAACTCAAGAGCGTCGCGAGGGGCCAAGCCTCACGAGGCAGACGACGCCAAGACCTCCAGAAGGAGCGGCCTCCCCAAGCAGGCTCCTGAGGAGTGGAGATTCCTATGCAAGCCCTCACCTCATGAGGTTCGGATGATGTGAGCCATGACGATCGAGGCCAGGCGGGCGCCTGCGGGCTTAGTGTAGCAGTTTCCTCTTTGGTGCTAAAGAGGCAAGCGCTGGCGCGGAGTCCCGAGGAATCAACCAAAGGTTTCCATTCCCATGAAACAAGACCATGACCGCCAGGACGGCAGGATGAAGGTCACCGCCGAGCCCACCACGGCGTCACGACCGGAAGCTTTGCAGACGAAGACTACTTTTGTCAAGATAAGATGGACTAGCTGTCTCCCTTCGAATGGGCCATTGTGGGATCCCTTCCTGGCTCCATTCTGGGGGAAGAGGACAAAGGCCACTATTTAATAGGACCTAGCCACCACCATAGAGAGGACGGATCATTCAGATCATCCTCTCCCCCACCAGCTGAAGAACACACCTCCTGAGGTCGTTCTTCCACTGTACTAGTTCATCCTCAGCCCACCTCGAGGCCAATCCACCACAAAGCAGGAGTAGGGTTTTACACCGCAAGGTGGCCCGAACCTGGGTAAACTGCTGTGTCCCATTTCCTTCATGTTCATCGAGCTAGGCCGTGAGATTGGCGGGTTGGCATACTAGGGAGGTTGAGTTCTTCGCACGCACCCAAAGTTCGAATCTACCAAGGGTCTGCGGAGCCCATAATCCGACATTTGGCGCACCAGGTAGGGGTGCATCGGAGCCTCTCTTCCTCCGGTCAATCTGCCGCCACCCCGCCGCCCTCATGGCTGACGCGCCTCGAGCTCATGCCGAGCACTAGGCGGCACGGCCCACCCCGGCAGCGCCATCCGCCCAAGATGATCTCCATTCTGGGCTCCTCGCGGCCCGCACGCCGCCCGTTGGCATCAGCCGCGGGCGGCGCGGACCGCCACCGCCCGCTCTCGCGCTGCGCTGCAAGCATGCCACCACACGATCTTCGAGCCATGCCGCGGCGACCGCGCTACACACCCGCCGGGAGCAGGCGAACACGCGGGCCGCACTCATCGTGGCACGAGAGCTGTTGCAATGCCCGCTGGCCGAAGGTGGCCACGATGCCCTACTGGAGCGGGTCGCTGAGCTGCTCTATCCTTCCTGTAGGGCCGCAGCACCATTCTGCACCCTACCTTCATCGCAAGCGGCGCCAGGGGCGTGTGCCGGCTCTGGCCATGCCCGCGCGCCCCTCCTCGGGTGGACCGGAGGACCCCACAGTGCCAACCCGGCTTGCAACGTCGCTCATCCTACCTAGGGTACGATACCTCTGGGTGTAGGGAGCTCGGGCGGTCCCTCGTCGGGCCGCGCCGGAACGCCGCCCTATGATCGTCATGACCTGGGCTGCGCCTGGCGACCAGCGATGCAGGATGGCGAGGCGACAGCTCTGGCATGGCGACTTTAGGCACCTCTGCACCTCCCCTGATGGACTTGTTGTACGCGCCAAGAGGAAGCCCCTGCCTGCTCCCCTCACCAGCCCGGGCACCGAGGCCACACAATGTAGAGGCTCCTCGCGAGCCGCCCTAGGGCTTCACCGACGCCTTCAACAACAACAACCACTGGGTACAGCCGATATCTCAGGAGCACGATTACGCTAACCATGGACCGCAGGTGAACCAAGCCACTGCAGCAGCCATGGACTTTAGGATGATGGCCCCGTTGCAGGCGAGCGTGATGCACTCGGGGCTGCGCGGGGGAAGCCCGGTGGCAGGGACTCCTCCGCGTCACATGGAGCAAGGCGCCACTCGAAGGTAGGTCCCCTGTGGGGGAAGGCACCGGCAAGCCCTTCCCCCAGCAGAGGGCATGCGGTCGCCAGGGGCACTGTCAGTGTCCCCCTTGCCCCTTGCACTCATCCTGGTTTCCGGATGGCCCAACGGTGGTCGGGGGAGGCGCAGGGCAGGGCCCTCGTCAAGCGCCATGGATGCACTTGAAGATCTCTGCTCATGACACTCTCACGTTATAATGAGTTGGTGTTGTGCACGCCCCGGAGTCTCCTGAGCGCTGCCCTCGGGCCTCAGGAGGGCTCCCACCCACGTACAATTGGAAGCACCACGCTCCGCGCTAGCCGTCGACGCGGTCCTCCAATGACTATGCCCACACCAAGTGAAAGCACTTAGCTTCACGCTGGTGAGAAGCCTACCTAGGTGCCGGACGCGGTTGTTTGCTTTTGCCCTCTTTCTATAACCCAATTTGCCATCTTTTGGAGTGAAATTTAGAGTTTTGTGTGCTTATCAAAAGAAAAACGGGGGGAATTTTTCTTAACTAGTGGCGTTTTCTTGCTTTCTGGCTTCGTGTTTAAGAGTAAGGCTCACGGATGCTACCCCCCTGTGAGCGCCCCACGAGCGGGGGCTGGGCATGGTATGCGCATGTTGAGCGTGCTCGGGCTAGCCCCGGTGACGCCAAGGCCGCCCCGGGGTCAGGAAAACAACCACTGCAGATCGCTGCACGCACACCTTGCCATAATCCGGCAAACTGCTCCTCGCGAGGCCCTCTTGGGTGGCTAGTAGGCTCCTCAGGAGGCTTAAAACCTCGCGAGCCCCCGGAGGGCTCGCCTTAGGAGAAGGGTGCTTCCCCGACATCGGGACCCACTCAGGACCTACGGAACCAAAGATAAGTCGCAACAACTACCCCGCTAGGGAGCCCACAGGCTCACGATGACACATTCCACATCTTACCTCAGAATTATATCATCATTTCATACATCATAAGGTGATCATTTTATACATTAAGGGCCCCCCTTCAAAAGTGCTTTCACCCCCCGCGGGGCCGCTTCTGAGGGTTTTTGCATACAGGTCAGAGCGGGAAGGGAAATGCAGGCCTAGCGGGATGTGTTGTCACCAGCATCGTCCTCATCGTCATCATCCGCACCACCGGCGCTACCACTGGCGTCGTCCCTATCGTCATCACCCGCACCACCTCTCTCTGCCGCAATCACGACCGCGCCATCTTCAGGAGCGAACTGCGTGTCTAGGTCGTCCACCCAGCTCGTCAGATTGTCCTAGATGGCCCTGGGCACGGGGGCTATCACAGCATCGAAGTCAAAGTGGGGGTCAAGGTTGAGGAGCTGGCTGAAGATGCGCGAGAACGCGCGCCCGAGAAGGCCCTGGCTTCTCTCGAAGACGAGCTCGTGAGCCGTCGCGGCCCGGTCCTCCAGACGGGTCACGATGTCGGTGAAGAAGCGGAGGTGGCTAGCATCATCATCATCGTGCGGGTGAGAGATGCTCTCCTCGTAGATGGTGTCTAAGGCTCGGGTGGCCCTAATCCTGAGGTCCTTGAGCATCGAGGCGCGCTCGCGCTGCATCGTACGACGGCGGCTTGCTTCGTTCGCTGTCTTCCCCGCGAGGGACATGACGCACTCAACCTGCTACTGAAGCGGTGACAGGTCGGCGCGCACGGATGCCAAGTCGGATTGGGCGGAGGCCTGAGCCTCCTTGACAGCCCTCTCGCGCTGCTCCGCTGTGTCTAGCCTTGTCCTGAGGGTGGAGGTTCTACCCTCAAGCTCGACTTGCTGTAGCTCGAAGCGGTTCTCCTGGAGCTCCAATTTCTGGCGGTACTCGTCGGCAAGAGCTGCGCGAACCTTCGCCACCCTCTGCTCAACCTCCTGCTAGATCTTGGCCTCCCGAGCGGCGACGACGTCCTCAGCTCTGGCTACCTAGCGCACCCTCACCTCTAGTCACTCAAGCTCCAAACTGTGCTCCAAGGCCGGTAGCGCCAGCGCCTCCTCTCATTCCCGGACCTCCTTCCCAATGGAGGGGGCCTCGCTCAGTGATGCTGCCAGGGCAGCCCTGCGCGCCTGGATCTGCTGCTCGAGGGCGGTGTTCAAAGCTTAAAGCTCCCGCTCCTCGGCCGCCTCACGACGGTAGTCGGCGGCCATGGCTTCCTCTTGAGCGCGGGCGAAAACCTCACGGGAATCTGCGAGGGACACCGTGGTGCTTGCATGGGCGCGCTTGTGCTGAAGATGCCCAAGGTTGATGTCGATCTTCAGCTGGCGCCACTCATGTGCCAAGCAGAGGTCGTCCACCTTGAGGCGGGCGTCGACATCGGCAAGCTCTCCTCCAAGCCAACTCAGCGTGCCCATCGCCTCCTAGAAAATCTCATGACGGATGCTGCTGCGCCCGCGCACAAGCTCCAGCGCACGGACAAGCCCTTCCTTCGCGCCGGGGGCTGTTGAAGAGGCGCCAAATGGCTCACCCATCTCCGGTAGGGGGCTGGTGGCCGGCGTTTTCCCAACCACTCCCCGGGCCTTGGTGAAGGCACTAGGTGGCACGGCCCCGCCGCTCAAAGATGAAGCTGATGCTGGGGCTGCCCAGCCAACGGCGCCGACCAAGGGAGGAGCCCTTGGCACGCCTCCTACGCTCCAGGAGTGGCCGCGAGGGAAGAATGCTGGGAGCGCAGGCTCACGGCTTCCCAGCAGCACTCCCGCCTCGTGGACCAGCCTCGTGCCTCGCGGAGGTGTTTGGGGCAGAGGGCTTGGAATCATGAGCGGACCAAGGACCTCTGGGGGTCGCTTCCCAGGAGGTTTCGCCACAGCAGCCGAAGGGATCCTGAGGAGCCACGGTCAGGAAAGGACGCGACGCGCGGAAAATCTCAAAGATAAGGTACTTACTCGTCTACGGCTATGTACTTCCTCTGCTTCAGCAGCCGGTAGGCATCACCAATGCAGCTAGGACGCCCTTTCCTCTTGCAGAGTGCTTCAAGGTTCAGGGGAAGCTGTCCGAGGTTCGGGGCATGACTCTCAACAGCTGGGGCGCTTGACGGGGCTTCTGGGGCGGCAGCCTCAGGAGCACCAGGCCATACCCGCTCACGAGCGGCCACCTCGGGACCGCTTGCCCAAGCCTCGGGGGCGGCCGCCTCAGGAGCGTCGGGTCGCACTAGCTCTCCAGCGGCCCCCTCGGGAGCTCTCATCAGAACTTTAGGAGTGGCTGCCTCAGGAGCACCTGACGGCACCCGTTCCCAGCAGTCGCCCCAGCGGTACCTGGTGGCGTTCGCTCCCCCCCCCCCCCCCGCATCCACATCCGGGGCACACGCCGCGGGGTTGACAAGCACAGGATCCACCAAGATGGGATTCTCGTGAGGCCCATAAAGGCCCCCCGGGTGTAGCCCACACACATCAAAGATGGGCATCTGCTTCATGAAGTCCTCCTTGTTCGAGCAATGCCACAAGAGGGAGCCATCCTTCGGGAGCGCGACAGGCGCTTGGTCGCTCGTCAAGAGCACAAGCATCGCGTGCAACGTCTTGGAATGGAGCAAAGGCACCTGGAGCCTTATGGGGTCCTTGGGGTCGGTGAAGGTCCACATTAGGCGAGAATGGTGTTGGAGCGGGGCGATGCACCGCCAGACGAACTCCTTCACCACTATCGGCGCTGTCACCCCGGCCTTCTTCAACTTTGTCAGCCTGGACCAGACGTGGGCAAGCCGACGGTTGACAAGCTTCGTGCGCCCCCAACCGGGGCTGGGTGCCGCCGACGCTCACGGGAGCAAGAGCAGGGGGCTGAGCATGCCGGCGTCCACATACTCCCACTGCATCCAGAATCCCCTCACATCCGGGCGGAGCGTGATGTCGATGCCCGAGCCAGCTGTCGTCGCCGTAGCCTGGAATGCCACACATCCCGAGCGCTGGCGGTCGTCGACCAGGTGGAGCGAGAAGAAATGGTGAAACAGGGTGACGGATGGGGCAATTCCCACCATAGCCTCGCACGGGAAGGCAAAGGCTGCAAGGAGGATGATGGACCGGGGGTCCAGATAAAGCGCATGGATCTGGTAATACGAAATTATGACATTAAAGAAATCAGAGAAAGTGGGGACCAGGCCGGCCAGGAGAGCATGAAGATGGATGGGGATCTCGGTGGCCTCCTTGTCAATTATGGTCCGGGAGGCAGGCCAGTCTGTCCTTGCCTTCCACTTGTTGGAATTGGTGGCTAGGGCCGGCCGGACCATGTCCAACCTCTCCCGATTGATCAGCGTCAACCGATCAAGAGCGGGTTCCAAGACCGGCCGGGATTCGGCGGGAGCGCATGCCTTTCCCTTCTTTTGTGACCTCGGGGCCATGGCGAAAAGCAAGGATTCGCACCAGCACCGAATCTGGGAGAGAGGTTACAAGTTCGAAGGAAAGAAGAGGGGCCAAGGGCGAGCACGGCAAGTAATGATGGCAAAGTTGCGCTAGCAACGAGCAGTCGCCAAGCCTAGTGGATATCCAGGCTGCATGGGGAAGTGGGGGTGCCCACGTCTCATCAAGCGCCATGCCTCGACCGAGGCCGTAGGAAAATGGGGCCTGCGGTGCTTTGTCCTTGCCCCTCGGCTTCGCCTGAAGCCAAGTCCGAGCGTGCCTTGGGCCTGGGGGCTACTGTCGGCGTTCTGGGACCGGGGGTACCCAGATTTGCCTGCCTGCGGCCCGTGGCATGGCTCCATCGACGGCCTGGTAGGACCCATCTTCAACACCAACAACTCAAGACCCTCGCGAGGGACCAAGCCTCGAGGCGGACGACACCAAGACCTCCAGAAGGAGCGTAATTCCCAGGAAGGTGTTGAGGAGCGGAGATTCCTATGCAAGCCCTCACCTCATGAGGTTCGGATGACGTGAGCCATGACGACCGGGGCCACTTGAGCGCCAGTGGCGAGTGTGATTTCCTCTTTGGTGCTAAAGAGGCAAGCGCAGGCGCGGAGTCCCAGGAATCAGCCAAAGGTTTCCATTCCCATGCAACAAGACCAAGACTGCCAGGACGGCAGGACGGAGGTCATCGCTGAGCCCACCATGATGTCATGACCAAAAGCTTTGTAGGCGAAGACTACTTTTGTCAGGATAAGATGTACTAGTTGTCTCCCCCCAAATTTGGCCGTTGTGAGATCCCTTCCCGCCTCCATTTTTGGGCAAGAGGACCAAGGCCGCTATAAATAGGACCTAGCCACCACCATAGGGAGGACAGATCATTCAGATCATCCTCTCCCCCACCAGCCTGAGGTCGTTCTTCCACTGTACTAGTTCATCCTCAGCCCACCTTGATAGAGGCGAGGAGCCCAGTCTTTCAATGAGATGGTAACTATGAATTTGGTGGAGACGACTTTGACGATCTGACTACAAACGTGCACGACGTTGCGCCTTAACAATCGCTAAACCAACTCCGAGAGGTTATTGACCACGCCGGGGCACGATCAACCTGACCACGAAGGTCTATTCCTTCAAGCAAACAAAGAACAAGCAAGGATATGATAAAGCAATCTGACTATTGCGAATATATATGAAGTATTGATAAAGTTGGGGATCCGTAAGCGGTCTTCGCCTGGTCGTTGGACACAAACGAAGTACACGATGTTGTAATGGCTAACTTTTAACTAAACAAATCCCAAGTCTAAACGATGCCTTAAGGGCTATATTTATAGGAGAAAGAGAGAGGATTTTGTCCACCCTTGGCAAGGTGGGACTAAAACACCTCCTAAGTCGTTTCCCCCTACAATACAGACTCTAAAAATAGATTACATGCGCCTGGCCAAAATAAGGTGGCGCAACACCAATAATAAGCTATGGATGAAATTTATGAAAGGCATCTTGTATATTTCGTCCATCTTCTTGTATGTCATCGTGGTGGCTTCAAAGTCCGGAAATCTCCACTGGAGCCTCCATTCTTGTTCTCTTCGCACGCACCTTCATCTCCGTGCTTGATCATGCTCCAATGTTCATCCTTCTTGTCCGTGCTAGGCCCTTCAATTGCAAGCAACACAAATTTATCTAAGTTAGGCAGCATTACATTCTCATGAATGGTAGAAACATTACCAAGAAACGAAAGTACCTGATAATTTAACTGGTGTATGCGACCACAAGCAATTTTTTGAAGAGGTAAAATAGCAGGGGATATGGGTGTAATTATGGTAGCCATGTCCTCATCACACCTCGAGGCCAATCCACCACAAAGCAGGAGTAGGGTTTTACATCGCAAGGTGGCCCGAACCTGGGCAAACTGATGTGTCCCATTTCCTCCCTGTTCATCGAGCTAGGCCGTGAGATTGGTAAGTTGGAAGACTAGGGAGGTTGAGGTCTTCCCACGCACCCTAGAGTTTGAATCTATCAAGGGTTTGCGGAGCCCGAAATCACTATATATATACTCCCACCATAACACCAACAAAAAAGATTCTACCTTGCTAGTCAAATTAACCTCACTGCCGGCTGTTCATCCAAATGATGGACGACGAACTCGCGGGCCCACAAAAAGCGTCACACGCAAGTATCGGGTGTCGTGTAGGACAACCATCGACTGCATCTGGCCAAAACATGTACGTATGAAAGGGTAGTGTAATGTTTTAAATAGCAAATTCACGACTCTGATGTGGCACCTGCCACACAAAACGGCCAACCCACACGGTGGCTCACGACTTGTAGTGTACTGCGAGCAACCCGCCACACCCAGACGCACAGACACACACACCGCAAATCCACCGCAACTATGATGCATGTTAAATTATCCCGCAGTGAACATATGTTACCAAAGGAGGGACGTTTTCATTTTGAAAAAAAATAGAGATCATTAAGACGTTTTAGTACATTGATTGATTTTCTAGGGGTATAATGTGCTAAATTCAAATTTGAGCTACATGCACACGTGATCATGCACCTAAATGGATTGCAGAAACACATGCGTCTGACTGGGTGCATGTTTAGTCCCTGTGCAAGAAATTTCAAACATTGAGAATCTTGATTTTTAAATTCTAGAACATCCAAAACTTATGTGATATTCATGAAACTAATCGTGTTGTCATATGGACACCAATACAAAGTGGCATTGTACTTTTTTTTGTCATATTTGAGACCAGTTTTGATGTAATCTTTATCTTCCTAGAAATAGGAGATTATTAATAATTCAGAACCAATATCCCAAACGGATAATTTATTCGAACCGTGAGCGTTAGACCAACAATAGATACGTGCCATGCTTTGGTTAAGCAATAGCCACATCATTAATCATCCAAATAGAAAAACAATATACATGCTGCCACACGCCCCTTATGCCGCGCGAGCAGGCGTGAGTTGACGGGACACATGCGAGCAATCCACTACATAGGCAGACCGGGAGGCGTGCGTGCAGGTGTGTGAATTGACGGGAGGTGTGCTCGCTGCGCAGTGTCATTGAGAGGCGTGCGAGTAGCTGTGTGAAACAACGGTAGGCATGCCAGCAGTCTGGTGCGCAGGCTCACCGGGAGGCGAGCCAGTGGTTTGACTGCCACTCGCCTCTCTCCCACTACTCCATATTAATGGCGTGCCCGAGCGGCCGCACCCCCATCCTCGCCACACACACAATCCTCTCTCCGCTTGCATCCTCAACACCGCTCTCAGCCCTCAAAGCCATCAGTGTATGAGGATGCCACCGAAGCAGCCCATGGGAGGGAGTGCGACGCCGGGGCTGCTGTAGCACCGGAGCATGGCGTGGAGATGGAGACAGAGGTTGTGTTAACCGCCGACAAGGTATCGCTGCACCATGACGTCGTCGACGGCATCGAGCTTCCACCGTGGGATGCGGAGGTCCACACCAACTCCGGTGACGACTCGGGCGACGACCCCGGCGATGACTCCAACGACCACTCTGGCGACGACTCCGATGACGAGGGACAACTGGTTAGTCATCTATACCCATTAATGTGTCAAATAGATCCTAGGGTTTCTCTGGTTACTCCTGCCTCCCCCTTTTTCGAATAGAAATCCTATGGTTATGTTCTCCCAATCCATGAAATCTGAGTAAGTTTTGTTAGATCTGTGTAGTGTATTGATTGTTCGAATGGTACAAGTGATATGTGATTAGTTGTATCATCTGTGCAAATGATTTCTGCTAGTAATCTGATTAGGGTTAGTGTTCGTGCTAATAATTCCTATCCAGGACTTGACAATTGATTTTGAATGACCTACATATATGTTTGTGCCATTATTTTCTTCAAGATTGGTTTGTACATAGACGACTGTGCTTAAAAATCAAACCATAATCTCTAGATATGTATAAAAATAGCCATAAATTCCTAATCCTACTTCACGGCATGCAAACATTGATTTGATGCCAAATTTTGGCAACTGCCAAATGTTTGCTAAAGATAAGTTTGTAAAAATTAATTTGACCACATTTTTACTATTTGTATAGGTGTTGTCCGACGATGTGGAAAGTGAGGATGAAGATGGCCAGAGGAGGTACAAGAGGCAAATCCTGAGGGAGCTTTATGTAGGAATGCATAACAGGCATATTAGGACCTGGGATGGCGGCTATCGATCCCTATTTTGCAATCACAAGCTTCATGACGCGTATCAAAGTGTTCTGGCCCATACAAGAGGACGGGCCATCGGCTCCTTCAAGTAGAAGTATGCTTGCAGGGTGGCGCACGAAGGATACCATGTACCTAGGGTAGGGTCATACGCCTGACCTAGACGCCCTACCCAAGGACACTGCCCTAGAGTTAAGAACATTCAAAGTACAATAGAAGATACCGACTAAAATCACCTTGGAGTGCAATCCAGTCGACCAGCTATCCCACTCAGATACCCCAATTCCACTCGACCAAGATAGAGTCACTTGACCATACGAACAATCACTCGGAGTACAGAAGGTCTAAAGCCACCCCAAGATGGCAACGGTCAGGCGTTCACTCCGTAGTCTTAAAGGTCATTAATAGTCATTTATAGCGGGCGTTACCAGTATCGCTCCTGTCTTAACTTACATTGAACCCTATGTAACTGAGGGCTGGAGGGGTTTGGCGCAATCTATATAAGCCACCCCCTCCTCGGGCACAAGGGTTCGCACCCCTGTAACTCACACACATATTCCAGTCGACAAGCCTCCGGGCACCGACACTAGGGCTGTTACCTCCTCCGAGAGGGGCCTGAACTCATAAACTCGTGTGCACAACCTTGCCATAGCTATGGCCTTGCCTCCTCCTACATACCCCCTATTCTTACTGTCAGACTTACTCTCACGACAGTTGGCGCCCACCGTGGGGCCGGCGTCTTAGCGACCTCCGATGAGGTTGCGATTTTTCCGATCTCCATCAACATGGTTTCTGGCGGTGGTTTGGCTTTGGGCCACGAGATCCGTCTCGGCACACTCATCTTCGTCGCCGACGACTCCGCTTGGCTCCAAGAAGCCCCCTTCGAATTCGAGGCCCTTCCCGTCCACCGGGCAGCGCATTTCTGCGCGAGTGCCTATGGCATCCTCCTGCAGCAGCCGTCGACCCAGTATCTGTCGACTCCTGCGTTACCCATTCTCCTCGCTGACGTGACCGCAAGTGATCCGATCGATCGCGGCTCCAGCGATGGGTGAAGCATGCGGTGGCTCGCCAGTTGGCCACCCCTCAAGTCGCGGCAATAGAGCCCGACAAATCTCTCTACGGACCATTCGATCTGTCGACTAATTCCATGGACACTCTTTCTGAGTGTGAGAGTTGTGACCTACGGCGGAAGTCCTCATGGTCGACTCACCTCGTAGCCCGCCTAGGTTCCGTCGCGGTGGTGGAGGCGATGGCAGCTGTGGCCCATCGCCTGGTCACGACGAATATCATCCCCAAGCCCACACTTCGGAGTAGAGGGAAGAGCTGCACCGCCGCAACATGGAGGCGCTCTAGACCCCCATCATGGGGAGACCTCCGAGGCTTGGGCCTTTGAGGCTGCGTGCCTGGCCACCTTAGCTGAGCGCACGCGTCTGGAGAATTTGCAACATTCACTCGACGAATGCGCCCGTCGGCAGGTTCCCGAATCCAATCGACAATTGTTTCCACATGTACCTCTGGTATATCGCACTCCAGTTCAAAATCTTGCAGCAGCAGCGCGAATAGCAGAGTCAATTCAGCCGTCTCGTCCAGAAGATGGCAGAGGTTTGATGCAGATCCGAGCGCTGCTCCGGTCAGCGGGTGAACAAAACTTGGCTGTTTCTCAGTCGCGCAACAGGATTCATAGCAGATCCATGGTGGCAAACACAGTTAAATCGGCACACAGCCCGAGATCCCCTCCGTGGCGTGAAGTTCGTGGTCACCACCAGGATCAGTATCTAGATCGAAGCCACAGGCATTATGATCATCAATATCCCCATGATGACCGCCGTTGAGTGCCTACGCCCCCTCCGAGGGGCGGATCATACGCGCCCCAGCGGTATGATGACCGGCGCCCGTATGCTGACGAGCGGAGAGCTCCGATTGATCCCAGAGAACCTGGATTTGATGCAAGATCAGTTCTGGTCTAGGGTTTGGTTGACAGAAGCAGAGCACACAGAGAAGGGCAAGATAGAGATCACCCAGTCAGCAATAGAGCATTTGTTTCTGGGCCTGAGTGTTTCGGTAGAGCCATCTGAGCCGCTGAAATCTCTCCAAACTTCAGGTTGGCAACAGGAGTGAGTAAGTTCATCGATCGAAGCCCGACACATGGTTGGAAGATTACCGAGTGGCTGTGCAGATTGGTGGAGGCAACGATGACGTAGCCATGAAGCACCTCCCCCTGATGCTTGAGAGCTCGGCCAGGGCCTGGTTGAATCAGTTGGCCCCCAAAAGTATTTTCTGTTGGGATGAGCTGGCCCGAGTGTTCATTAAGTCATTCGTGGGCACTTGCAAGCGACCTACCAGGCTGACTGAGCTGCAGCATTGCATCCAGAATCCAAATGAGACTTCGAGGGATTACATCCAGAGGTGGACTATCCTTCATCATACAGTGGAAACTGTGTCACAGCACCAGGCAGTTTGCGCCTTCAAAGAGGGCATCCGATACAGAGAACTCAATCTGAAATTTGATCGGTCCGGAGACATGTGTCTGGCCCGAATGATGGAAATAGCCACTCGGTATGACAACAGCGAAGAAGAGGACCGACTCCGTAGTAGCAAAGGAAAACCAGTCGCCCTGGACACCGGAGGTGGAAATTCCAGTCGGAAGCAAAAGCGCAAAGCCGAAGTTGCGGGTCCCGCCGAGGCCACAGTCCTGAATCAAGGTAAGTTCAAAGGGAAGCCGAAGGGGCCATGGATCGCCAAGAAAGTGAAAGATCAGGCCGGTAACGATGTCCTTGATTTACCGTGTCACATTCACACGAAAAAAGATGAAGATGGCAACTCGATTCTACCCAAGCATACCACTCGACAGTGTCGACTCCTTATTCAGAGTTTCAGAGAAGGTCAACCCAACGAGAAGGAATCTGATAAGGAAGTGGATAAAGAGGAAGATGATGGTTACCCCAATGTCAATGCTACTTTGGTGATTTGCTGACATCGAGAGCAAAAGTCGACTGAAAGTTATCAACACAGAAGTGAACATGGTTGCTCCGGCAACTACGACGTATTTGAAGTGGTCAAAAACTCCCATTACATTCACCAGTCCGATCACCCAGCACATGTTGCTACCCCTGGGCGGCAAGCGTTGGTGGTCGACCCAGTCGTCGGGGGCACCCGACTGACCAAGGTTCTGACGGATGGTGGCAGTGGTTTCACATTTTGTATGCTGAGACCCTCCGATGGATGGGCATCTCGATGTCCAAGCTCAATGACAGCAACATGCGATTCCATGGAGTCATCCCAGGAAAGAAAGCAGATTCACTCGGTCAGATCACTCTTGATGTGGTTTTTGGTGATTCAAAGAATTACTACAAGGAAAAGTTGACATTTGAGGTGGTGGATTTTCACAGTGCCTACCATGCTATTCTAGGTAGGCCCGCATATGCTCGTTTCGTGGCTCGACCATGTTACGTATACCTCAAGTTGAAGATGCCTGGTCCCAGAGGTGTGATCACAGTCACAGGGAATCAGCAAAGAGCCGAAGAGTCCCTCCAGAAGGGCTCAAAGATTGTCGACGAACAGATGGCAGCAGTAGCGATGAAAGAATTTTAGAAGAATGCATATCCGAGTGATTTGTTGCGAGCTAAGAAGCCTGCTTCAGAGTATGCGTTTCAGTCGGCCGGAGAGACAAAGCTCGTACATATTCACCCGACAGATCCCAATGCTGCTCTGACCCACATCTCAACAACACTCAAAAGAAAATAGGAAGAAGCGCTTATCCAGTTCCTCCGTAAGATCTAGGACATCTTCGCATGGAAACCATCTGACATGTCGGGTGTACCCAGGGGGACTGGCTGAGCACCATTTGCGTGTCGACTCAAAAGAAAAACCTGTCAAGGAACGTCTCCGTCGGTCCGCCATAGAGAAGAGGAAGGCAATTGGCGAAGAGGTAGCTCGGCTTCTGGCAGCGGAGTTCATCTGCGAGATATACCACTCCGAGTGGCTCGCCAATGTTGTCATGGTCCCCAAGAAAAATGATTCACTTTGTTTGTGTTTCGATTTCATGCACATCAATCGGTCCTGCCTGAAAGATCACTTTCCTCTCCCCCGTATCAACCAGATTGTCGACTCAAGTGCGTGGTGTGGGCGTTTGTCCTTTCTTGACGCGTATTCCCGGTACTATCACATCCGACTGTATGGACCCAATGAGATAAAAACGTCCTTCGTCACCCATTCATGTGCTTTTGTTATGTTACCATGCCCTTCGGCCTCAAGAATGCTGGTGCCACGTTCATGCACATGATTCAGAAGTGCCTACTCACTCAAATTAGTCGGAACGTGGAAGCATACATGGATGATATCGTGGTCAAGTCACGTAAAGGTTCCGACCTGCTGACTGACCTTGCTGAAACATTTGCCAACTTAAGAAGATATGATATCATGCTCAATCCATCGAAGTGCACATTTAGAGTCCCAGGCGGAAAAATACTCGGTTTTCTCATTTTCGAACGAGGGATCGATGCAAACCTAGAAAAGATTGGAGCAATTCTCTGAATGAACACCCTGTGCGTGTGCATGATGTTCAGAAGCTTACTTGTTGTTTGGATGCATTGAGTAGATTCATCTCTCGTCTCGGTGAAAAGGAATTGCCTCTTTACCGACTGATGAAAAAGTCTGACAAGTTCAAGTGGACTTCCGAGGCCGAAGCAGCGTTTGTAAAGCTCAAAGCGCTGCTTTCCACCCAGCCGGTGCTTGCTGCCCCAGTCAACAAAGAGCCTCTATTGTTATATATCATAGCCACTGGACAAGTTGTCAGCACAGTGCTCACAGTCGAGCGGGAAGAAGAAGGCAAATCTGCAAAGTTCAGTGCCCAATGTACAATATTTCTGAAGTCTTGACTCCGTCCAAGCAAAGGTATCTGCATTACCAGAAGCTTGTCTACGGGATTTACTTGACCACGAAGAAAGTTGCACATTACTTCGCAGACCACTCGGTTTTAGTCATCAGCGACGCTCCATTATCAGAAATTCTGAACAATCGAGATGCAACCGGTCGAGTGGCCAAGTGGACGATTAAACTCCTTCATTTGGAGATCAAGTTTGAAGAAAAGAAAGAAATCAAGTCTCATGCAATAGAAGATTTCCTCACCAAGTGGATTGAACAGCAGCAACCCACTCAGGTTCACTCAGAACATTGGACTATGTTCTTTGACGGGTCCAAGATGTTGAACGGTTCTGGTGCTCGAGTGGTCATGGTCTCCTCAAGAGGCGACAAGCTCAGTTATGTCCTTCAAATTCACTTCGACTCCTCAAACAATGAAGCTGAGTATGAGGCACTTCTATATGGGTTGCGTATGGCCATCTCACTCGGCGTCCGTCGCCTGATGGTCTACGACGACTCAGATTTGGTGGTCAATTAGGTAATGAAGGAGTGGGACATCAGGAGCCCTGCCATGACTGGTTTACTGCAATGTAGTGAGGAAGTTAGAGAAGAAGTTTGAAGGGTTGGAGCTCCACCACATACCCCGACTCAAGAATCAAGCGGCTGATGATCTGGCGAATATAGGTTCCACTCAGAAACCCATTCCCAGCAATGTTTTCTTGGAGCATCTCCACACCCCGTCAGTTCAAGAAGATCCCTTTACAGAGGAGCCCCAACAACCGATAAGTTCAACCAATCCGACTAAGATTGAAGTCCCAGCTATAGTCGACTTGATCATGGAGGTTTTAGTGATCACTCTCGACTGGACGGTGCCATATATTGCATATCTGCTCAGGCAGGAGCTCCCATAGGATGAAGATGAGGCCCGCCAGATCGTCCGCAGATCCAAAACCTTCACGGTGATAAGTGGACATCTTTACACAGAAAGTGTTACCGGAGTAGTTCAGCGTTGCATCTCTCCAGAAGAAGGTCGACTGATCTTAAATGAGATTTAGTCCGGGACCTGTGGTCACCACACGTCCTCTAGGACCATCGTGGCCAAAGCATACAGAGCGGGATTTTACTGGTCGCGTGCGAATGAGATGACTAAAGATATAGTCGACAAGCGTGAAGGCTGCCAGTTTTACTCAAACATGTCTCACAAGCCTGCATCTGCCTTGAAGACTATTCCACTCGTCTGACCATTTGTAGTTTGGGGGTTGGACATGGTTGGACCTTTCAAGACCAGTTTCACTCATTTGCTCATAGCAGTCAACAAGTTCACCAAATGGATCGAGGCCAAGCCTATCAAGAATCTTGACTCAAGCACTGCCATTAGTTTCATCAGAGAGCTGATATTCCGATGTGGAGTCCCTCACAGCATTATCATAGATAATGGCTCCAACTTTGATTCTGATTAGTTCACAGCATTTTGCGCTTCCCAAGGAACTCGGGTCGATTACGCATTCGTTACGCATCCGTTGCACACCCGCAGTCAAATGGGCAGGCAGAAAGAGCGAATGGATTGATCCTACAAGGGCCGAAACCCCGATTGATGCACGACCTCAAGCAGGTAGCTGGAGCCATGGTAACTGAGTTTCCATCAGTCCCGTGGGGATTGAGAACGACTCCCAATCGGTCGACCGATCGAACCCCTTTATTCATGGTATATGGTGCTGAAGCTGTGCTTCCAAGTGATTTGCTGCACAATGCCCCCTGAGTGGAACTCTTCCCAGAAGCTGAAGCAGAAATGGCACACCAGGACGCAGTTGATCTCCTAGAAGAGGAACGAGAGATGGCTCTGATCCGGTCGACCATCTGTCAACAAGCCCTGCATTGATTCCATGCCTGAAACGTCAGAGGCTGAGCATGTCAGGAAGGAGACCTTGTGCTCCGAGTGCACCAGAAACGGCCTCACAAGCCAGCTCCGTCCTGAGAAGGGCCCTTCATCATCACCAAGGTGCTCCACAACAGGGAGTATCACCTTTACAATGTAGCCAAGAAAGATGACGAGCCACGCTCATGGAATGCGGATCTCCTGTGCCATTTGTATACCTAAACACTCAGATCGACGACTTGTAATAAGAATCCTTCAGTTTGCTTAGCAAAGGCATGATTTTTGCAGTATCTTAATGATTGTTTTCACATAAGCATGTGTGTTCAAATCCCCCAGTGGGTGGCTTAACCGCGAACCCAGTTCGCCTAAGTTGCAAAAACAATTCGAGTGCAGAGCAACCCTCTCACTCGGGGGCTTAGCCGCAAACCTGATTCGGCTAAGTTTCAAACACACTCTGAGTGAAGAGCAACCCTCTCACTCGGGGGCTTAGCTGCGATCCCGTACTCGCCTAAGTTTCAAAAATACAACGAGTGAAGAGCAACCTTCTCACTCGGGGGCTTAGCCGCGAACCTGATTCGCCTAATTTACAAAACAAACTCCGAGTGAAGAGCAACCCTCTCACTCGGGGGATTAGCTGCGACCCCGTACTCGCCTAAGTTACGAAACGAGCTCCGAGTGAAGAGCAATCCTCTCACTCGGGGGCTTATCTGCGATCCCATACTCTCCTAAGTTTCAAAAACACTCTGAGTGATGAGCAACCCTCTCACTCGGTGGCTTAGTTGCGATCCCGTAGTGGCCTGAGTTTCAAAAACACTTCGATTGAAGAGCAACCCTCTCACTCGGGGGCTTAGCTGCGATCCCGTACTCATCTAAGTTTCAAAAACACTCCGAGTGAAGAGCAACCCTCTCACTCGGGGGCTTAGCTGCGATCCCGTACTCGTCTAAGTTTCAAAAACACTTCGAGTGAAGAGAAAACCTCTCACTCGGAGGCTTAGCTGCGATCTCGTATTCGCCTAAGTTTCAAAAACACTTCGAGTGAAGAGCAACCCTCTCACTCGGGAGCTTAGTTGCGATCCTGTGCTTGCCTAAGTTTCAAAAACACACCGAGTGAAGAGCAACCCTCTCACTCAGGGGCTTAGTCGCGAACCTGATTTGCCTAAGTTTCAAAAACACTCCGAGTGAAGAGCAACCCTGTCACTCGGGGGCTTAGCTACGATCATGTACTCGCCTAAGTTTCAAAAACACTTCGAGTGAAGAGCAACCCTCTCACTCGGGGGGTTAGCTGCGATCCCGTACTCGCTTAAGTTTCAAAAACACTCAGAGTGAAGAGCAACTCTCTCACTTGGGGGATCAGCTGCGATCCCGTACTCGCCTAAGTTTCAAAAACACTTCCAGTCCTCTCACTCGGGGGCTTAGTTGCGATCCCGTACTTGCCTAAGTTTCAAAAACACTTCCAGTGAAGAGAAACCCTCTCACTCGGGGGCTTAGCTGCAATCCCGTACTCGCCTAAGTTTCAAAAACACTCCAAGTGAAGGGCAACCCTCTCACTCGGTGGCTTAGCCGCGAACCCGATTCGCCTAAGTTACAAAATGAGCTCCGAGTGAAGAGAAACCCTCTCACTCGGGGGCTTAGCTGCGATCCCGTACTCGCCTAAGTTTCAAAAACACTTTGAGTTAAGAGCAACCATCTCACTCGAAGGCTTAGCTGCGATCCCGTACTAGCCTAAGTTTCAAAAACACTTCGAGTGAAGACCAACCCTCTCACTCGGGGGTTTTGCTGCGATCCCGTACTCGCCTAAGTTTCAAAAAAACCTTAGAGTGAAGAGCAACCCTCTCATCGGGGGCTTAGCCGCGAACCCGATTCGCCTAAGTTACAAAATGAACTCCAAGTGAAGAACAACCCTCTCACTCGGGGGCTTAGCTGCGACCCCCTACTCGCCTAAGTTACGAAACGAACTCCTAGTGAAGAGCGATCCTCTCACTCGGGGGCTTATCTGCGATCACGTACTCGCCTAAGTTTAAAAAACACTCCGAGTGAAGAGCAGCCCTCTCACTCGGGGGCTTAGCTACGATCCCGTAGTCGCCTAAGTTTCAAAAACACTTCGACTGAAGAGAAACCCTCTCACTCGGGGGCTTACCTGTGATCCCGAACATATTCACCCGACTGATCCAATGCTGCTCTGACCCACATCTCAACAACACACGACAGCAAAAAGGAAGAAGGGCTTATCCAGTTCCTCCGTGAGATCTAGGACATCTTCGCATGGAAACCATCTGACATGCCGGGTGTACCTAGGGGACTGGCTGAGCAAAACCTGTCAAGGAACATCTCTGTCGGTCCGCCATAGAGAAGAGGAAGGCAATTGGAGAAGATGATGCGGAGCATCCTATGGACATCACCATGTCAAGAGTTTGTTTGGCAAGTGACACGTGAGACATCTACTTCACATACGCAAAGGTGAATCATCTCCTTTACACGTGTTCACTTGACCCCTTCGAGGATGGTATACTACTTGACACTTCTCCCATGTGCATGCGTAGATATTGTCAGAGCTTCACGGATGTTGAGGAGGAGTGCAAGAGCCAAGGAACAACTACACCATCCGCGAGGGAAGCCTGGAAGCAACGACGGAAGAAGACGGAGCTGCTGAAGCTACAGCGGCCGGACATCCGGCGCCTGTGCAGCCGCCAAGGAGCTGCACCAACAGAGGACCAACAGCATCAGCGATCGGACATTCGGCGCCTGCCCCGGACATCCGGCGCCTCGCCAAAGCCCGGACATCCGGCCCTTCCCCCGGAAATTCGGCATCGACGACAGAACGCACCCGAAGTTTGGCCACTTTAGCCCGGACATCCGGCCCAAGCCTCGGACATCCGGCGTCTCACAAGACCTCGGACATCCGGCCCCCAGCGCGGACATCCGGCGCCTGCCTGCGCGCAGAGTCGGGCCAGAGGCCCATGTATCCCTTTTCCACTTACCCCTTCGTGGCTTAGACTATATATACTACTCCCCCTGCTCCTAGTTAGGGTTAGCAAAGTGATAGCTCATTTGTGTGTGAGCTTTGCTCCTACCTTCCTCTACTCTTGAGAGAGAGAGATAGACTACTACTCCTTTGGAGGCCAAGACCTCCATCTAGGAGAGGATCCTGCGGGATATATCATCAAGACCCCCTCAAGGGCTGACCCCCTTGAAGACCTGCTCGTGGAGATGAACCTTACCTTGTATCTTTCCCTTTGTTGTTCATGTACCTTGTGGATCTTGTGTGTTTTATTGTCTAGTGGATGTGTGATTGGACTTGTTCTTGAGTGTTTCCCCTTGTGATTTCTCTCCGTTCTTCCCCGTGTTCTTTGAGGGATCCCACTCCAATCGTCAAAGATCGGCCTACACCGGGTTAGCCCCGTACCATATGGTATCATGAGCTGGGTTGATCACGTATTTGGAGCCCTCCCACCATTTTCTAGCCTTGTTTTGTGTGATTTCGTCCTAAATTCGAAAATCCCCACCAAAAATAGCCCCCAATTTTTTTTTGCAATTCGTTGGTTTGATGATGTTTTGTTGATTTTGATCCATGGATTTGCTTGGTTTCGAGTGGATCCAGCATTTCCCCAAGTTTCCCCACCTTCCAACCACAAAATCCATCAAAATTTTGCCCCCGAAATCATCAATTTCCGCCCCAAATCGAGTTACGAAGTCCAAATCCTGATCTGGAATCGTCGGGCCAGACATCCGGGCCTTAGGCCGAACATCCGGGCCCCAAGCTAGACATCCGGCTCCTGGAGCACCAAATCTGCACGGTTCTGGACACTGACCCCCGGAAATCCGGACCCAACCCCGGATGTCCGACCCCTGTAGATTTCAGTCTCCCGTGTTTCACCGTTTTGACCATAACTTTCACATGCGGAGTCTGATTTTCTTGTTCTTTAGCTCGTTGAGTAGCTATTGACATTCTATATCCATCTAGATAGGTTCCATCACCATTTGACTCTATCAAGTTTTTGTAACTTTGGCATCTTTGCCTAGGGCTTCCACCATATCATCTGCATAACCACCACCGACTTCCGCAACCTAACCCACTTCATTCTATATAGCATTTGTGGTTGCTTGAGTAGTGATTCGAGTCTCCTAAGGTGTTTCGGCTACTTAGGGACGATTGCTTCTTCATCAACCACCACCATAACTTCCGCATAGGCTTGCCCACCACCGACTTCCGCCAACCTAACCTAACCCAATTTTGTTTTGTGTTGTGAGTTGTGTCTCCTAAGGTGTTTCGACTACTTAGGGACCGTGCTTCCAACTCCGACACCGTGTATAGTCCACCACCTTACCCTCGACTTCCGCATTGCGTCTCAAAACCCATCATTGCATTTCTGCAATCCCTTTGAGTTTCCGCAAAACTACCACCGCATTCCCGCTACCACCATTTGACTTTTGTCCTTGAGATTTTGAGGTGTGGTTTTTCCGTTTCCTAAGGGGTTTCTGATGAGGATATCAATACCATTGTTACACCCACAGCTGTGACGACTGGTTTTCCGGGTATTAATTTCTAGAAAATGGCCCTTGTGCTCACCAGCCCCAGGATTACTGTTAGCTGATGAGGCACCAACTTGATACAGAAATTCCAAGAAAATACAAAATATGTAGTACAAGACCATTCTGGCCTGTGAGTACAAGAAATGGTTTCTAGTGGTTGATAGCGGAAGTGGTTTGTGGTACATCGGTGTTTATGGGACTCCATTTCCCACGGGAACAGCTGACCAGGATAACTCCTATCCTCGCGAGGCTGCTATCACCGTTGCTTAGGTTCCGGGGCCGTCATCACAGTCGCTGCTCTCCGCGCAAGAAATCTGGCCAAGACAATAGCCAGGGACAAGCCAGTGAGTACTTTTGAATGTACTCGGAAACATTATGAACACGGGTATAATATAACAACGATAATTTTGCTCTGAAAATATTTTAAGATCATGATGCCAGTCACGTAAGTAAAATATCTTATGCACGCAAGCAGGTTATTTATGGATATGCAATAATGTAGTAGTAATAAAATGCACCGATCGGGTGTTTGTAGTGACGCCTTGAAATGTTAGTAAACAAAGAGAAATGCCTCAGTCGGGCGTCTGAGCGACACCACATAAAGGGCTATTAAAATGAATAAGTAATAAGCATGCCACAGTCGGGCGTCTCAGCGACACCACATAAAGGGCTTATAAAGAAAATAAATAACAAGCATGCCACAGTCGGGCGTCTCAGGGACACCACATAAAGGGCTTATAAAGAAAATAAATAACAAGCATGCCACAGTCGGGCGTCTCAGCGACACCACATAAAGGGCTTATAAAGAAAATAAATAACAAGCATGCCACAGTCGGGCGTCTCAGCGACACCACATAAAGGGCTTAATAAGAAATCACAGTGAATATCCAGGAGGTAGAACCATCCCAGGGATATTCGATAATTCCAATTATATAACGGATTAGTCCACAACAAAATAATAATCGTAATCATCACAAGTCTCAAGTAGTGATCCCAGTTTTGGTTTAACAGTTTCTCCTCCGAAGACCGACACTAAGACCGACACTCGACCCATCCCAGACTGTAATCCTTAACCATGGACACGGCTATTTGAACAGGCTTAATCTTTGCAGAGGGTGTACTCTTTACCCACGAACAACGGATTCCTTTAGTCCATCGGGGCTAATTCCGTTTACGGCCTTTTAATTGAAAACACACCTATCCGCACATTACCAAATTTAACTTACCGGTGTCCGGAATCACCCAAGACACCCGTTAAGCAAAACTTTAAGTGGGGAGGCTACAACCTCGACGTAACATGGAATCAAAATTTATATCGCAAGAACTAGGGGAGCTACCCCTTCGGCTACAACCGAAACACCCATGCTCCCGGACCAGGTGGCATGCCTACCGGATGCCTCCGATATCTTCCACCGAGGCCTCTCTGTACGGTGTGTGCTAGGAAAGGGGTTGACAACTTACTGGACTGTACCCTACCTTTGGCAGGGGCAAGTGGCAGCACGAAACAAGTATGGGGGTTACCGGGACAAGACTCGATCTACGGTCGACTCGGGAGGTTTAAATATTCCCTGCATGATTAGCATAACAATATATATAAACATCAACCAACAGACAAAATGATCACGCGACGTACCCCCTCATGCGATACCGGACATGACCGTCTCGACGGAAGGCTAGGGACAAGACCGAGTCTACCCAAGACAGAGGCTTTCCCGGTTTGTATTCTGGTATGTATGAAAGGCACATGACGGTGATTACCATCACAACCATATGAAACTCCAATAGCATGAAAACATTAATATACACTCATGAGTAGGAACATATCATCACATAAAATGACGTATACCCCATGTCGAGGTGGTGTTGTCACCGCGTCAAATAACCCACACAATAACATGCCAGGGTTCAGAATGCTTGCCTTCAAGTTGTGGGGAGGCTGGGTGCATTCCAAAACTCTTGAAAGTTTTCTCCTCTCTCCACAAATCCTATTTAAAAATATTTTTAAATCAATATACAGTTCAAAAACAGTATCAAAAAATTGTCTGAATTTTTTTTGAAATAAATCTTAAAATAAACTAGACAATATTTGAAATAGGTAGGAAAAAGAATCAACTCATTTGGAGTTATATTTAAAAAGTTATAGCTAGAAAAAGTTTTGGTAAGAATCTGTTTTTAATAAAAACAGAAAAAGAAAACGTTTCAAACAAGATTACGTTTTGGCCGGGAGGCGTGCTTGGGGTTTTACGCCCACTTATCCAGCGTGGACTGCTGGAGTCGGCCGACAAGTGGGTCCAGGGGGCCCACTAGTCATGTTTCACCGGTCTCCCTCCCACTTCTTCTTCTCGCCCGAGCAGCAGGCGGGACTCGGCGACTGCCGCCGGGCGAACGGCGGTTCCTCGCGGGGAGCTGAGGGCGGGGATGGATTCCTGGATCAGGGGCGGTCCTTCCGGTGGTCGTAGGGTCGTCGGAGGTGGAGGAAATCGCCGGCGGTGAGCTCTGCGGCGGAGGAAAGCTTCGGTGGATTTGGGGACTTGGGCTACGGTGATGCTCCGTCGTCGTTTGGGGTCTGGGCGGCTCCGCAAGACGATGTGGAGCTTAGTGGTGGTGATGAAAGGGTGGGGGAGGCTCTGGTGGCATCCGGGTGAACCGGAACGAGGCGGCGGCCGAGCTGGCCGGAGAGGTTGAATACGGCCTTCCCCTCTTCAATTGATGGCAACGAGGCACTAGGAGGACGACGTGAGGCCGCTTGAGTGATCGGGGGAGCTCGGGGGCTTCCTTTTATTGCGCTTCCAAGTCGGTTCGCGACGGCCGTGGATGAGCTCGTCGGCGGACCGCCCTACTGTGCTGCAGGGCGACGTGGCGGTGGCTGGCTATCTCCAGGGGCTAACGACGACCACTCCACTGCCGAAGGAGGCGAGCTGGCGCGCTGAGGTGGTTTGGGCGGTGCTTCCCATGGCGGTGGCGGATGCGGCCGCGGGCGTGCCGCCAAGCGGCTTGCTGGCGACGCTGCAGGGGGCGAGGAGGCGGTCGGGGCTTCTAGCGTGACATGGCGAGAGGGAGAGGATTTGGATGAGCTCGGGGAAACTTATCCAGGGGGGGGGGTGCTGGCTCGGACGCGAGCACGTGTAGAACGCGTGCTCTGCTCGCGCTCTGGGCATGCACGGCACTCGTTCGACGAAATGCCAAGGTGACCAAAGTTGCTAGAGAGCCACTGCAAATCCACAGGCCTAGGTTAGAGACATATAGAAGGCTATTAGACAACTTGGTTTGGGACAAGGAGAAAGTTCATGATACAAAACCTTCAACCATGCCAAATCTGTCTATGCACACAGGGTGTTTGACAAAATGCCAGAGGCATCTAGGCATTACTTGGGGTGGTCAAATCCTCTAGAGTGGGGTCTCTTTAGATGCAAGAGAGGGTGGTGAGCTTAGTTTGCCAAATGAAGAAACTTGTTAGTGCAAGTTTTGCAAAACTTCAATTCTGTACAGGTGGTAAATGGCATCATTACATGAACCAAAAATGTCCCAAAGGGTGCATGCTCCTGGACTTAGGGGTTTTGCAGGGTTGACTACAAGCAGGAGAAAGCACAAGCGCATTAGAGCAAAAATAAATAGGGTTGCCGTAGAAATCACAAGGCTGGACCAGAATGAAAAAGAGGTTGATTCACTCAATTTTTCCAAAGAACAACACTAGGTTTTTGCATAAAGTTGGATGGCATGGTAGTACCACTGACATCCCAAAAATTTGGTGGAGGTTTTGAAGAAATATCTAAATAGGCTGTAGTGCAAAACTGCCCACTAGACCAGATTTGAAAATTAGGTGTAGAGCTCAAAATATTCAATGAAAGAAATATATGTTTGCATAAAAGTGATTTAGAAACATCACATGACATCTCCAAATTTTGGGTGGAATATTAGTTAAATTATCAAGTGGTTGTAGTATAAAAAGAGCTCCAAAACTAAATGGAAATCATTTTTAAGGAATAAAGCTCAGAGAGAAATAATTAAATAAATAAATCTACTGATTAAGAAGTGTTATATTGAGAGAGCATAGAAGTACAATATATTTTGGAAAGTTTCCACTTGGGTAAAACTCCTCAAAATTAAAAAGAAGGGTTCTGAAATCAACAGAAAATACAGAAAGCAAAAATTTTAAACTCCTGGAATTTTTTTAATAATTAAAACCTGGTTAAATTTTTGGGGTGTTACAATACTACCCCCCTTTAAGAAAAATCTCGTCCTCGAGATTTGCTAGGGATTGCTTTTGAAAATAAAACTCCTACCAAAACAAAACAATTACTTTACTTAAACGGTAAAATGTGGCTAAAGTGAGAGGGCAATAAGTGGGGTGAAACACAGTGTGGGACACTGGTGCTGTGTGGAGAAATCCACGTTTTAGGGAAAAACGAGCGATCTCTACGATGGACGTAGTGAATTTAGAATAATTTCTAAATTCAAAAATACGCTGGTCGTACCCGAGAGCACAGTGCTTCCTCTGGCTGACAGGTGGACCCAGGGCCAATTGTCAGTCTATCCTTCTTCCTCTGGCTCTCTCTTCTTCCTCTCTCCCGCGCGCTTTCTCGCGCTTTCCCCACCGGTGACGTCTAGCTCGTAGGGCATCTACGCCGTACCGCGGTAGTGCGCGGTGTGCTTGCTGCCGGTGCAGCGTGCACTCACCTCGCGGGCCAGTGCGCTGTCGAAACTGCTCACGGATTCGCCTCCGAACACCGGCGATCGGGCGACGAGCGGCGCTTGTGGACCTTGCCCACCGTACACCGATCTCGAGCTATAAAACGATCGCGGTGCTCTTTCTTCTTCCTCACAGCTGGCCTCGCTCCTCCTCCTCCTTCTCCATTGCTGCTTACCGGAGCTCGAGACGAGGCTCTAATGGCGGAGGCGGTGCTGGACTCGTACGTGATCCTGGTGTGCGGAGGGCTGGCGGCAGTGCTGGGGCTCTCCGTGCTCCTGTGTGCGATGATCCTCGATGATCGCCGTGATGCTACCGCTCGGGTGACGGCTCTCCGCGGTGGCGGTGATCACGAGGACTAGGTGTGATGCCGGGTGTTAACTGTTGTCGGTGTGTCGGGGTTGATTAGTATCCGGATGATTATCCGCTAATCTCTCCTTTGGATGCTGTGGTGTGCTTAGGGAGGTGTCGGTGAGACGTAACATGGTTACGTGTCTTTTCAAGCAGTGTGTGAGTCCGAGTGGTTGGGGGTCTGCTGACGTGGTGTTGCGTGAATAAAATAATCCATGTCGTGAGAAAATACATGATGCAGCAACTCAGGGAAAAGAAATCTCACTCCAGGATTTTTCGCGGGGACAAAGGTTAACTTGAAGAAAATAAATCACAAAGAAAACTACTCATATTAGTAGAAACCAAGTAATTGACTCGTCGCACAAACTTAGGGTACCATGCATAAGTTACAATGCAATAATAAACACATCATTGACGTCTAAAATGATGACGGTAACTGGACGGGGTCTCGCGAAAATGTCTCTGGTACTGGGACACACTCTTCTCCTATCGGAGGGAGTGGATTGACCAGCCGATGTATGTGTCTCTCCTAGTCGGGCCTCAGTGGTCTACCGATGGCAATCCGAGGATTCAAATCAGCGAGGCTCTGGAGATAACCCATTACTCGCTGGTTCAAACATTCTTGAGCGATGACGTACTGGACAAGGTTGGCCAGCACTGGGTCTCTCTCAAATCGTCCACCAGGAAAAGATATTACTTCTCCGGGAGCTGCACGGCTCGGAAAGTAATAATACCCTCGTTCGCTGGCATAGGGTACTGCGAATCGAAGACGAGCAATCGCTTCGTACGCTGCAGCTTCTATGGCCATGTGTGGGGTTGGCATAGATTTCCCCACGAATGAAACCTCCGTAGGGTCTTGGTTGGAGTCTACGGGAGGGATGTGTACTGCTTCCCAATATTTCGAGGTGAAAGGGGTGATCCTTGATTTGAACAGCTCGTACTGGGGTGGCTGGGTAGAACCCATGGTACTGCAGGTAAAGTCCCACAATATTTTGACAAAACTACCCGGGGTTGCATCTGGGGTTCTCAGATATATACTAGGGCTCGGCATGGCAAGAAATGTTTGTGAGAGTGGTGCACGAGGTGAGGGGTGTTGGGCAAGGTCACGAGGTGGCCTTCTTATAAAGCAACCAGGCTGGTTATTTACCATGGTGAAAAGGTAATAGATTTGCTAGATCAGCTCCAAGGGTCGGGGTCAGAGTCACAGATACACACATCTCACAAAAGGGACACATTACTGTAGGTGTCGTCGGGGTTGGTTTTGGTAGCTGTGCCTGAAAAAGAAAACAACTGCAGGCTGACACAAATATGCAAGGTTACTATTAAAACAGAGGCACAACAACAGGCTGCTTTTATTTACAAGGTCACACGATTACAAAGCGAGGATACACTGAGACTCGGCACTACTCGGGTGACTTAGTCTACCTCGTCTATGTCAAAACGGGCGTGCCTTGTGGATGTCGAGGCTTCTCCACGGTTCTCACCATCGGGATTAGCCGGAGGTGGTTGAGGGGCTTCAGGGTCGGGGCAGTGATGATGACCATCGCGGGGATTGTTGGCCACAATCCCGTTGGAGTGTGTTCCCAAAAGGCGATGAAGCACTTCTGGGGTCATCAAAGTACCTTAGCTGCTGGCTGGGGCTGACCTCAGGGTCTCGATCGGGTGTCCGAACAGCACGACTAGGTTGTCGGCGTCGGGCTCATCTTCCCTACTTGCCGGGGCTCGGCGAACCAGCTCTCCACGAGCTGCGATCAGATCAATGGTTATTTGATCGAACAATGCCTCTAGTGCACCTACATAGCGCACTAGGTGCAACAACGCAGGGTTCGTCTCATGATCTCCGTTGGCAACTTGGGGTGGTCTACCATACCCTTCACGCCTGGGGTAGTAGTAGAACGAGCGACAGTTAACTCTGGGCGACAACTGCCGGAGTTGAACTATAGCCTCTCGAGCAGCTAGCTGGATGGCTTGTGGCTCGAAGGAAGTTGTCCTTCCGGTGAACCTGTAGGGGCGTTCTGGCGACAGACCCCTACCGTAGATGTGCACAGTGGCCTAGAATTGACAGCTCTCACCGCTCATGGTTCCTTGGTACACAACATATTCTGGGGGCTCTTCTAACGCATAGGCACGCCGGGTGAGGTTTGCGAGTATGGTCAAAAAACCTCCAAGGTTGGTTGCTGTGGTCTCATTGTGCACTATGGGGCCAGGCATTATGGCTAGGCTCGGGGAAGAGGCTGTGCTGTGCTGGGTTGAGGCTAGCGTGCCCTTTTTATAGAAAAGGGGACGGAGTCTTCCTTCGCATGTTTGCGGATAAGACAAAATGGGCATCGGTCACTGGCGCGTGATCGACAGGCTAAGATGATAGGTTGGGCACCGACTGCCAAAAGGTGTCGGGGTCACTGTGTGGCTATCTTGCACGAGAAGCTTGGCCGGGATTTGGTTAAGGTCTGAAGGGTTGGTTTACCTAGGTTTATCGACCTGGCTAAGATAGGATTAGCCAATGGTCAGCCTGGCTCTGATACCAAGTTTGTGACGACTGGTTTTCCGGGTATTAATTTCCAGAAAATGGCCCTTGTCCTCACCAGCCCCAGGATTACTGTTAGCTGATGAGGCACCAATTTGATACAGAAATTCCAAGAAAATACAAAATATGTAGTACAAGACCATTTTGGCCTGTGAGTACAACAAATGGTTTCTAGTGGTTGATGGCGGAAGCGGTTTGTGGTACATCAGTGTTTATGGGACTCCATTTCCCACGGGAACAGCTGACCAGGATAACTCCTATCCTCGCAAGGCTGCTATCACCGTTGCTTAGGTTCCGGGGCCGTCATCACGGTCGCTCCTCTCCGCGCAAGAAATCTGGCCAAGACAATAGCCAGGGACAAGCCAGTGAGTACTTTTGAATGTACTCGCAAACATTATGAACATGGGTATAATATAACAATGATAATTTTGCTCTGAAAATATTTTAAGATCATGATGCTAGTCACGTAAGTAAAATCTCTGATGCACCCAAGCAGGTTATTTATGGATATGCAATAATGTAGTAGTAATAAAATGCACCAATCGGGTGTCTGTAGTGACGCCTCGAAAGGTTAGTAAACAAAGAGAAATGCCTCAGTCAGGCGTCTGAGCGACAACACATAAAGGGCTATTAAAATGAATAAATAATAAGCATGCCACAGTCGGGCGTCTCAGCGACACCACATAAAGGGCTTATAAAGAAAATAAATAACAAGCATGCCACGATCAAGGCGTCTCAGCGACACCACATAAAGGGCTTATAAAGAAAATAAATAACAAGCATGTTACGAATAAGGCGTCTCAGCGACACCACATAAAGGGCTTATAAAGAAAATAAACAACAAGCTTGCCACAGTCGGGCGTCTCAGCGACACCACATAAAGGGCTTAATAAGAAATCACAGTGAATATCCAGGAGGTAGAACCATCCCAGGGATATTCGATAATTCCAATAATATAATGGGTTAGTCCACAACAAAATAATAATCGTAATCATCACAAGTCTCAAGTAGTGATCCCGCCTACGGTTTAACAGTTTCTCGTCCGAAGACCGACACTAAGACCGACACTCGACCCATCCCAGACTGTAATCCTTAACCATGGACACGGCTATTTGAACAGGCTTAATCTCTGCAGAGGGTGTACTCTTTACCCAAGAACAACGGATTCCTTTAGTCCATCGGGGCTAATTCTGTCTACGGCCTTTTAATTGAAAACACACCTATCCGCACACACCAGCCTAACTTACCGGTGTCTGGAATCACCCAAGACACCCGTTAAGCGAAACTTTAAGTGGGGAGGCTACAACCTCGACGTAACATGGGATCAAAAATTTATACTGCGCGCAAACTAGGGGAGCTACCCCTTCGGCTACAACCGAAACACCCATGCTCCTGGACCAGGTGGCATGCCTACTGGATGCCTCCGGTATTTTCCACCAAGGCCTCTCTGTATGGTGTGTGCTAGGAAAGGGGTTGACAACTTACGGGACCGTACCCTACGTTTGGCAGGGGCAAGTGGCAGCACGAAACAAGTATGGGGGTTACCGGGACAAGACTCGATCTACGGTCGACTCAGGAGGTTTAAATATTCCCTGCATGATTAGCATAACAATATATATAAACATCAACCAATGTATGTAATCACACGCTGACGCACTTCTCATGCCATATCGGACACGACCGTCTCGACGGAAGGCTAGGGACAAGACCGAGTCTACCCAAGACAGAGGCTTTCCCGGTATGTATGAAAGGCACATGACGGTGATTACCATCACAACCATATGAAACTCCAATAGCATGAAAACATTAATATGCACTCATGAGTAGGAACATATCATCACATAAAATGACGATACCCTGTGGTCGACGTGGTGTTGTCACCGCGTCAAATAACCCACACAATAATATGCCAGGGTTCAGAATGCTTGCCTTCAAGTTGTGGGGAGGCTGGGTGCATTCCAAAACTCTTGAAAGTTTTCTCCTCTCTCCACAAATCCTATTTAAAAATATTTTTAAATCAATATACAGTTCAAAAACAGTACCAAAAATTTGTCTTAATTTTTTTTAAATAAATCTTAAAATAAACTAGACAATATTTCAAAGAGTTTGAGAAAAAGAATCAACTCATTTGGAGTTATATTTAAAAAGTTATAGCTAGTCAAAGTTTTGGTAAGAATCTGTTTTTAATAAAAACAGAAAAAGAAAACGTTTCAAATGAGATTACGTTTTTGGCCAGGGGAGGCGTACTTGGGGGTTTTACGCCTCCACTTATCCAGCGTGGACCGCGCGGGGAGTCGCTGACAGTGGGTCCAGGGGGCCCACTAGTCATGTTTCACTGGTCTCCCCTCGCTCTTCTTCTTCTGCCCGAGCAGAAGCGGGACTCCGGCGACCGTCGCCGGCTAACGGCGGTTCCTCGCGGGGAGCTGAGGGTGGGGATGGATCCGCGGATCAGGGGCGGTCCTTCCGGTGGTCCTAGGGTCGCTTGAGGTGGAGGAAATCGCGGCGGTGAGCTCAAGGTGGAGGAAAGCTTGGTGGATTTGGGGACTCGGACTACGGTGATGCTTCGCTGCTGCTTTGGGGTGCAGGCGGCTCCGCAAGACGATGTAGAGTAGAGTGGTGGTGATGAAAGGGTGGGGGAGGCTCTGGTGGCGCCAGGGTGAACCGGAACGAGGCGGCCGCCGAGCTGGCCGGAGAGGTTGAAGACGGCCTTCCCCTCTTCAATTAATGGCAACGAGGCACTAGGAGGATGGCGTGAGGCTGCTTGAGTGATCGGGGGAGCTCGGGGGCTTCCTTTTATAGCACCTCCAAGTCGGTTCGCGACGGCCGTGGATGAGCTCGTCGGCGGACCGCCCTACTGTGCTGCAGAGCGACGTGGCGGTGGCTGGCTAGCTCCAGGGGCTAACGACACCACCACTCCATCGTCGAAGGAGGCAGGCGGCCGAGGTGGTTTGGGCGGTGCTGCCCATGGCGGTGGCGGATGCTGCGGGCGTGCTACCAAGCGGCTTCTTTGGCGACGCCGCAGGGGCGCAGGAGGTGGTCGGGGCTTCTAGCGTGACGTGGCGAGAGGGAGAGGATTTGGATGAGCTCGGGGAAACTTATCTAGGGGGGGTTCTGGCTCGGACGCGAGCACGTGTAAAACGTGTGCTCTGCTCGCGCTCTGGGCATGCACGGCACTCGTTCGACGAAATGCCAGGGCGACCAAAGTTGCTAGAAAGCCACTGCAAATCCACCGGCCTAGGTTAGGGACATATAGAAGGCTATTAGACAACTTGGTCTAGGACAAGGAGAATGTTCATGATACAAAACCTTCAACCATGCCAAATCTGTCTATGCACACAGGGTGTTTGACAAAATGCCAGAGGCATCTAGGCATTACTTGGGGTGGTCAAATCTCCTAGAGTGGTGTCTCTTTAGATGCGAGAGAGGGTGGTGAGCTTAGTTTGCCAAATGTAGAAACTTGTTAGTGCAAGTTTTGCAAAACTTCAATTCTGGACAGGTGGTAAATGGCATCATTACATGAACCAAAAATGTCCCAAAGGGTGCATGCTCCTGGACTTAGGGGTTTTGCAGGGTTGACTACAAGCAGGAGAAAGCACAAGGGCATTAGAGCAAAAATAAATAGGGTTGCAGTAGAAATCACAAGGCTGGACCAGAATGAAAAAGAGGTTGATTCACTCAAGTTTTCCAAAGAACAACACTGGGTTTTTGCATAAAGTTGGATGGCATGGTACCACTGACATCCCACAAATTTGGTGGAGGTTTTGAAGAAATATCTAAATAGGCTGTAGTGCAAAACTGCCCACTGGACCTGATTTGAAAATTAGGTGTAGAGCTCAAAATATTCAATGAAAGAAATATATTTTTGCATAAAAGTGATTTAGAAACATCACATGACATCTCCAAATTTTGGGTGGAATATTAGTTAAATTATCAAGTGGTTGTAGTACAAAAAGAGCTCCAAAACTAAATGGAAATCATTTTTCAGGAGTAAAGCTCAGAGAGAAATAATTAAACAAATAAATCTACTGATTAAGAAATGTTATATTGAGAGAGCATAGAAGTCAAATATATTTTGGAAAGTTTCCACTTGGCTAAAACTCCTCAATATTAAAAAGAAGGGTTCTGAAATCAACAGAAAATCCAGAAAGCAAAAATTTTAAACTCCTGGAAAAATTTTAATAATTAAAACCTGGTTAAATTTTTGGGGTGTTTCAACAGCCCCTACTGTTACATATACCAGACCAATAACTAGAGCTCGCGCACACATATTAAATTACCAGGTACTTTTGTTTCTTGGTAATGATTCTAATGTTCATGAGAATATGATGTTGCCTAAATTGGATACATTTGTTTTGATTACCAATGAAGGGCCCACCTTGGAGAAGGATGGACATTGGAGCAAGAACAAGCATGGAGTTGATGGCATGCGCAAGGGAGCAAGAACGGAGTTGCAAGTGATGATTTCAGGACTTTGAAGCGACCATAAGGAGTGCATGAAGCCTTGGACGAAATATACAAGATGCCACTTCATAAATTTCGTCCAGAGGCTATTCTAGGTGCTGCGTCACCTTATTATTGGGCCAGGCCCATGTAATTTCAAAATACATAAGTATAGGCTGTTTTTAGAGTCTGTATGTGTGGGGAAATAAGAGATAGGGTTGGTTTCGGACTCCTTCCCCAAGGGCCACGAAATTCCCTGTAGCGACCCAACCTCAGATGGTCAAGTCTCTGTGCTTCCGTGTCATCCCTGGATCGGTAATGCTGACATGCACAGTACTAGAAGGATTTATAACAGAGTAGCAATCACACACTTATTACATCGGATGTCTCCAAAGAGAACTTATGACAATAATATGGCTTAAGGCCATCTAATACGATAACAGCGGAAGGCTTGGAAGATAAAGTGAGTCCATCAACTCCAACGGCATAGCTGAGCTGCACGGCAATGACCTATCGAACCTTACTCCTCGTCTGAAAAGTCTGCAACATAACACGTTGCAGCCCGAGAACGGGTCAGCACATGGAATATGCTGGCAATGTAACACAATAGAGAAATAATAGAATAATGCTAACACTAGATGCATGTTTGGTTGGTTGAAAGCTCTACGGTTACAGTTTGCGGAAAGCCAATTTTTCCCTACATCAAAGGAATAAATTTTTCTTTAACTATCATGGTGGTTGAAACATCATTGAGAAGGTATAACCCCAACTCAATCCCAATTAAAATAATTAACAACCCAACAATATTAATTTAGAGTGATGAGATACATGTGAATACTCAAATACTAGATACTCAGAATTGTCCATAACCGGGGACACGGCTAACCATGATTAGATTGTACACTCTAGAGAGGTTTGCGCACTTTTCCCCACAAGACTCGATCGCCTCCGTTGATTCCTCGCACTACATGGTGTTTGAGAAACGGATGACCGAGACACAGTCTTCCAGAAACATTAACTCTCTACTCCGGGTAGACCATACCAAACCTACAAAACCCACTACCTGCTGATCTACCTCTTCAAGAGCTTCACGTAACTTACTCAACTACGCTAGAGCCCATAATAGCTTGTGGCTGCACACGGAAGTTTCTAGCATGAATAATCTCAGTTCCCTTTAAGCCTGGGTGGCGGTCCATAGGAAAATCACACGGGTACCCCGGGATTTCCAAAAATAAAACAGACAACACTGGGTTCCCCAGGTGCCTCAATCCACCCAGATGTGTATTTAAGTTTCCACCTTAAAGTAAACCATTAATTAACAATCTCACATCTGTCATGTATATCTCTCAAACCCAAACCACGTCTACGAGCATAGCATAGAAATATAAACAACACGTAGAAGTAACTCCCAAGGGTTTGATAGTAACAAGGCAATAGGTTCCTACCTCATCATCTACTTCCCAACCCACAAATTAATGACTTCCTAACCATGCAATGTTTGAGGGTTGAAACTAATGCATAAAAAATGGGTATGAAAAGAAATATGATCAAGTGTTACTTGCCTGCAAAGTTGATGAAGATGATTCGCACTCAAAACTCTTGATAGGTCTACTCATCACACTCCGGTCAATCTATCGTAATCAAGCAATAGCAACCACACATAAGCAATCACTCAAGAGATCGGAGAGAACGAAGAAAACAAATTGGAAAACATCAAAACCAAGCAAATAACTCTTGCAACATAAAACAATTTCTAACAGTACCAAAATTATGTGAATTTGGCCTTATCAGAAAGTTTAGGTCAAGAGCTTCGATTTGCAAAAAGAATCAACTAAATCAGAATTATAAAACTCAAGTTACGATCAAACGAAGTTTGAATTCAAATCTGATCTAATTCAAATTTTAATCTTTCAAAAACATGTTTGAGTTGGATTACTGGATAGAGGGGATCATAACGAAGAAGTGGGCATTGGTTTCGTTGGATTTGGATAAACGAGCAAAAAGTTATGGTCGTTTGAAAATCAGGGACTAATCTGTAGAAAAAGTACTACAAAGAGGTCCCTGACTAAAACTAACAGAAAGAAAAAAAAACTATCTAACGCACGTTCGCTGCGAAGAGGTAAACAGCGAGCGTTTATTAAATAAAGAAAACCGGTTTGAAAATAAAAACAAAACAACTAGATCTAATCTGGGCCGTTCATTGGAGATCTAACGGACGAGGGGAGCCCGGGGCTTACCGCGGCGGAGCGGTCGTCGGCGTCGGAGAAGACGGCGGCGGGCGGCTCGGACATCGACGGGGAGGCGGCTCCGGTCGTCGAGGAGCTCAATGGAGAGGTTGGGGAGGGGCAGCGCGGCGAGGCGAGGAAGATGGCGGCGTCGGCGGTGGCCCACGGCGACGGGACGGAGCGGGGCGGCGGCAGCGGATCTCGTCGGAGTTTGCAACTCCGGCGAGGGTGTGCGGGGCGTCGGCGGCGGTGGCTTGAGGAGGGGAACGGAGCCGGGCTCCGGTATTTATGGAGGGGCGGAGAGGCTTGCGGGAGGGGCAAGGCGAGGCGGAGGCGGGAGTCCCGCACGGACACGGGCGGCGACGGCGAGTCGTGGAGGAGGCGGACTCCGCCGGAGTCGTGAGGCAGCGCTACTGCCACTGGGGCTGGGCCGGAGTGGCTGGCCTGCCCGGTCGGCGGGCTTGGGAGGGAGGCGGCGGAGCGAGGCCTTGGCCAGGCTTCGGCTGGGCCGGCCCAGGCGGCGGAGATTTTTTTTTTAAAACTTAAACAGAGACAAATAAAAATAATAAAACCAAAGAAATAAAAATATTATATAGGCATATAATATATCAAAATTTTCAGAAAAAGATTTCCTACATGATGAACATTATTCTAGCTTCAAATAAAGTACACAAAAATTCAAATAAACCAAATAGTGCTACTGACCTATTTAAAACCCAAAAAAATGATTTTAAAAATACCAAAATGGTTTCAAATTTATTTCTCTCCATTTTTCTGATGTAGGGAATCATGTTACCCTATTTTCCTTATAGTTTATTTTTGGAGAAAAATAATTTGAGTAAAACTCAATTAACTCCAAATTGACAATAAATTCAAAAGAACTTTGAATTTAATTCTTTGAAACTCCCAACTCATATTTCATATAATTTGAAGAAGTCATTTTATCTTCGCTCTTGAAAATCATTGAGTTGCATAAATTTTCAGAATTGGAAATATTTTCCAAATGAAATTCAAATATTTTCAACACCCTTGTCATTTAAATAAATGGAAGAAGTCATGTCATCTTCTCTCCGTGGTTTTGTGATGAAAAGAATTTGAATTCGAAGATAATAAAAGCAAAATGAAAGTTTGGGAAAGTCCTTTTATTCCCTCTCATTTTACTTTCAAAAAGGTTTCGAATTCCACTCACTTTCAGTCAATCAATCACACAACAATCAAACAAACAATCAAATCTATCTATTTATTATAACATTCCAAAATTTAAATTTTGGGATGTTACATTCCCCCCTCTTCCTCCATATATACAGCCCTTAGGACACCGTTTAGAATTTGGGTTTTGTTTAGATTAAAATTTCGCCATAGCTGCAACTTCACGTACTTCGTTTGTGTTCAATGACCAGACAAAGGCGTCATCGAACCCCACCTTGATCAATAAAGCTTTCCTCTTATATTCGCAATATCCAGATTGCAATCTTAGTTTCTTGCTTGTTCTTCATTTGCCTGCAGGAAACAGACCTTCGTGGCCAGGTTGATCGTGCTCCGGCGTGGTCAATAACCTCTCAGAGTTGGTTTAGCGATTGCTAAGGCGCGACGTCCTTGCACGTTCGTAGTCGGATCGTCAAAGTCAACTTCCTCCAAAATGATAGCCACCATCTCATCGAAAGACGGGACACCTTTGTCTCTATCAGTTTCGGCTACTTAGGGACGAGTCTCCATCATCTTGGTATCTACATCAAGAACACCGCCACTCATCATCGCCAAGGACGATAACCTCGTCGACATCATTGTACATTCTCCCTTACCATTACATTGTTAACCCCTAGCCCATTTTGCGTCACTTACCTATCGAGACTAGCCATTTGAGTATTGCCGGCAACGTTACTTGTGCACATTAGTGATCATCGATACACCTTCCATTGCATACATACCATATCATATTGGTAACATCATATCATCTCGTGTGTCACAATATTGTTCCCGCATATACACAATTGCTATCTTGGTTTGTGCATTTCGCAAAGTGGCCTTAAAAAAAGAAGAATAAGCTTTTAAGCAAAGAAAAAGAGTGAACAAAAATCTTGTAAGAAATAGCCATAGCATCACAATATATCATATGGTATCATACTTGATCATCTTCGATCATCGTGTGAGAAACACCGGGAACCATACATACATAGCATACTTGGGATAGAAAGTTTATCCATTTTGCATCTTATAGGTTGTGCACAAGTGTCGTATCCGCCTATTGAGAAATCATGCTAGCGTCTCTCTTGAGTTGTGCAACACGAGCGTTTTTCATGGATTCCACATTTTGTGCTCATTCCTTGGTTGCACGACCCCATTTATCTATCCGTGTGTGTGTGTGTCCGAGTGCCATTCTTCGCTATTGGTCTACTTGTTTCACTTGCGAATTTGTGAATCTCTTTCAACATTATTGACTCTTGCTAACATTTTTCATTAAATTTGTGTGCCACTATGCTCACCGAGCTACTCCATAAGCTTTAGTTTGTAGGTGTGAGTGAACAAGTCCGGTACCAATTCCACTATTCTTTCATCTCACATTGAGTGAACGGGATACATCCTCAACTTTGGGAAAAGGTAACTTGGTATTGTTTATCTCATTTCCTACTCACCTCCACTCGAGTCTTGTGATGGATAGGCAAGGCATTTCACCTTCGATCTACAACTACAATGACGAGTTCGATGCCACGAGCAACTCCAACGACGCCAAGATGCAAGCTCAAATGGAGGAGATCAAAGCACTCATCATGTCCTACAAGCGATCTTCCTCATCTTCGAGAAGACGCTCAAGAACACATGCCTCCGGGCTACCATCTCCGGCAAGGTCACATCGGCATCGACACCATCACCACCACGAACATGAAGGTCAAGAGCTCAACACCAACAACCGCTCAACAACTTCACCATCTCCCTTGGCATCTGCGCCAAGCGACTTCAAGGCATCTTCGCCTACGGACATACGACATCTTCGCCAACAAGCACCCCAAGACTACGCTCAAGAGAAGCTCCCCAAGCTCAAGTCCGCGACCTCCACGAGCTACTACGACCTCGACACCGACCATAAGATTCCTTTCTATGGGACTCAAGAACCCGAGGAGTATCTCGAGTGGGAGCACCTAATGGATGACTACCTCAAGCTACATCAAGTTCCTCCCGAAGATCAAGTGAAGTGCGCCACAAGAAACTTCCACGACTACGCCTCGACATGGTGGTTTCACACACCTTCAGAGAGCTATGACATGAGTTGGCCCAAGACGAAGAAAGCTTTGCGGCGAGAGTTCGTGCCTCCAACCTACACGGAACAACTTCTATGCCAATTGGAGAACACCATCCAAGGATCCAAGTCCATCGACGAGTACTTTAAGGAGATGAAGCAAGCCTTGCGACGAGCCGGCGTGGACAACCCCATGTCAATGAAGTTCCACTTCATGATGGGATTGAACAACGACATCTCCAAGACTATCTTCCTCGAGAACTACAAGTCCCTCGACGACAACTACATTGGTGCTCTCAAGGCAGAACAAGAACTCATGAAGGCCAAGGCTTCTCCACCCCAAGCACACTTCTCGAAGACCAAACTCAAAGACAACGAGCATGAGGCTAGTACCACCAAGATATCCAAGCCCGATGAGCTCCAAGACGATGCTCCCAAGTTCGACTTCACCGCCATCCCTCTTTGTGGCATTGATGATGCCGAGTCCTCCACGACTCTTTTTCAAGATGGTGCGGCGACGATTATGACTACGGAGACCTTCAAGGACCAAGCTTTGGAGGCGACCGACTTGGTGACGAGCAAGGATGATGCTTCCATCTTAGGAGGCGAGAGTGATGATGTGCCATCTTCGGCCTTCATCCACGGCGACGATGACGAGATGATCGAGCATGGGATTTTCCCTTCGATCATGGAGAAGAGTGATGATGTGCCATCTTCGGCCTTCATCCATGGTGACGGTGACGAGATGATCAAGCATGGGATTTTCCCTTCGGTCATGGAGGAGAGTGATGTCGTGCCATCTTCGGCCTTCATCCATGGCGACGGTGATGAGATGGTTGAGAATGGGATTTGCCCTTCGACCACGGCGACGTATGATGACTTGTATGACTTGTGCCCCCATATTGAGAGTGAGAGTGACTTTACCACTAGCCACATATATGATGAGTTGCCCCAATTCCCATGTGAGGAGAGCCACAACCCCCACCACTTGAGTGAGATGAGTGACTCCACCATACGTGAGATTGAGTGCACCTACCTTGAGGGAGTGAATGAACCACCACATAGAGAGAGTGAGGCCACTTCGATTTCTAACGACTTAACCTCTACCTCTATTGTGTCTTCTCATTTGGTGCTAGGTCCCATTTATGATGACGCCACGATCCTCGATTTACTCTTGGCCCTCCCTTTGGACATGACGATGGCCATGGTGGAATATGATGCCGTGGTTCCATCAAGATGAAGATGACCACCATTTGGTCTTTCCCACCTCACCTACACCACTTGAGTGGAATGACAAAGGTAATATAGTTGAAGGTGATGCTCTAGTCCCACTAGTGGACATTCTTGACATTTATTCCTTGCATGATGTTGATCAACCTATTTCCATGCTTCATGCTAGTGCGACTTCCTTATGTGATGATTTCTTGCCCATTTACGATTTGTATGATGATTCTCATGTGGAGTCTATTAGTTGTGATGCTATGTTACATAGGATTTCTTCTTCAGGTCACATCATGTTTGATAATCCGCTTGACTTGTCATATGCTATGCACGAGATCAATCATATTTCATATTTGCAATATCATCGTAGTGACTATGCATATGCCTTTAAAATAAACCCAATTTGCACTTATGGCATAGATGACAAGCCCATGGTTATTGGCATTTGTTTCTCTTGTGATGATATTGATATGCTCCCTTTGCATCATTTATCTCATATGCCATGCCATGTCCACCTAACTCGGATATGCATTATTTTGGATGTTGTCCATTTTCTCCATATGATGTTTCCAATATTGCTCATGAGGAGACCCCATAGTTTCCTCATACATTTTAGGAGTTTTTTATTCATCCCATCCATTGCATGATCCCAATACTTGCATGCACAATATTCTCCCCATGAATGAAAATCATATTGATGTGCCATATATTTGTATGCTCAATTTGCATCCCCATCGTGTTATACATAACAACTATTCTTTCATGATGGACGACACGTTCTTATACCATGCATCAAATTTCTTTGAGCAATGCTTACCTTGTGCTTACTCACACGTGTGCATACACATCATGATGTATGATGTGTAAATTTACTACACACACAATTTCTTTCCATTGTGTCTTTATTTTGTAGGTACCCATGAATACTTGTCAACCTCGCAATCCCACGAGTTGACAAAACGAGCTCTAGAGAGCAATGATGACTTGGAATCCCATGGATTGCCTTTCCCACCGCTCACTTCGCGCAAACACTTCGCGCATTTCTTTTACATGGCCCTCACATGGTTATGGGTTGTTGTCCATTATATATCCTTTACCCATCTAGCCATGTTCACTTTGCATGATATGCCCATTCCTATGCCTTTGCCATGCATTTGTGACCAATGCTTTGCATTACACATGATAATCGATTCTAGTACTTGTATGTGTATTTGCAAGCATGTTGGAGATATTGTTTGTTATTGCCATGATTGCTTTGTGCCCCATGCCTATGATGATACTATGATCTTGCTTTGTGTTCGTGCTTGCGATATGTCATGTGCATTGCCTATGCCCATTACTTGCTCACATGACATGATTGCCATGATTTCCTCTAGTGTTTTGCATCTTCGCTCCACTAGCTTGAACGACTTGATTACTATGCTTGCTTATGTTGTATCACCAATGATTTATACTTGCTCACTTCATGCGGTTGATGACAACCATTTCCATGCATTGCACATGATTGTTATTGCTTCTTGTCATTTATCTCCATGTGTTGCCTCTCTCATGCTAGATGATTTGACATGTATTGAGTGCAACAATGCCCTTAGTCTTGATAATGAGTTTGCCCCCATAGCATTCACACATATGATTGGAGATATTGACATATTCCTCGTGAAGCATGCTTGTCTTACCTCTTTGCACCATATACCTAGTGCCATGAATATTGCCATTGTTGCATCATATTGTTCATGCACTTGTGCTTCTAATGGTTATGTGCAAAAGAAGAGAACCATCATGATGGATGATGTGTTTATCTACCATGCGCATACGCTCTTTGTTTTGTTATGTGCATGTGTAGGATACTTGAACTTCGTGTCGACTTCCACTTCACGTGAGTTGACCATTCGAGCTCTTAAGAGCGAACCACCTTCTACCATGACGATTCTACATTGCACTTGCTTGTACTTCGGCATTGTGAAGGACGCACAAGGACACGCTTTCACGGTGATATCCTTCTCTTTTGAGAACCCCAAAACCATGATCATGGATATTATGGATCATACTACTTGTGTTGCTTTCCCCATGAGACTTATTGTTCATCTTGGATGACTTGATTGCACACTTGTTAGAGATCTTGCTTCGACTTGTCATTTTAACCATTCCATGCATCATGAAATATATGCCTTGTGTGTTTCATCCAATTCTTATATTATTTGCTCCTCTCATATGTTTGGTTGCAACAATGTCATCACTTCACATATGCCATGTCCCATTGCTTGTCACATGATTGACTTGATTGCCTCACACATGATGAACAATTGCTCTTTCTATTGTGTTGAGCGCCACACTATGTTCTCTACACCCTATGCACATTATGCTTGGATTGCCTTGCACTTAACCCATGTGTTTAGACATGTCATCTTCTTAGGTGTTGTGAATGATTCCTATGCCTACCATAGACCTTTCATTGAGCGCTTTGCCCATGCTTGCTATGAACTTGAGGTAGATGCTTATTCTCTTGACACACATATTTGCATCTCTACCTCCCATTTACATGCTTGTCCCCATGATATCTTTGCTTGTGCTCGATTGATATCCTTACATGCCATGTCTCAATCCTTTGTCACACCATATGCTTTGCATGATGATGACACTTGTTTGGTGAATCACCTCTTGAATGCTTGGTTTTGCACTAACGCTAACCACATTTGTTTTTCCAAGTGTCTGTTGTCCTTACTCCTTTTGAAGGAATCACAAGACGGTGCGACATTGGAGAGTGCCCATTTCGAGCTTCAAGATGACAAGTAGTTGGTGAACGCCCACTTCTACATGGCGCCATCTCTTTCCCATGGTGATTTGGTTTTCGGTCCGAGGTCGGATCTTTCCCAAGGGTGGGGAGATGATGCGGAGCATCCTATGGACATCACCATGTCAAGAGTTCGTTTGGCAAGTGACACGTGCAACATCTACTTCACATACGCAAAGGTGAATCATCTCCTTTACACGTGTTCACTTGACCCCTTCGAGGATGGTATACTACTTGACACTTCTCCCGTGTGCATGCATAGGTATTGTCGGAGCTTCACGGATGTCGAGGAGGAGTGCAAGCACCAAGGAACAACTACACCATCTGCGAGGGAAGCCTGGAAGCGACGACGGAAGAAGACAGAGCTGCTGAAGCTACAGCGGCCAGACATCCGGGCCAGAGGCCGGACATCCGGCGCCTGTGCAGCCACCAAGGAGCTGCACCAACAGACGGCCAATAGCATCAGCGGTCGGACATCCGGCGCCTCGCCAAAGCCCGGGCGACCCTTCCCCCGGAAATCCGGCATCGACGACAGAACGCACCCGAAGTTTGGCCACTTCAGCCCGGACATCCGGCCCGAGCCTCGGACATCCGGCGTCTCACGAGAGCCCGGACATCCTGCGCCTGCCTACGCGCAGAGTCGGGCCAGAGGCCCATGTATCCCTTTTCCACTTACCCCTTCGTGGCTTAGACTATATATACTACTCCCCCTCCTCCTAGTTAGGGTTAGCAAAGAGATAGCTCATTTGTGTGTGAGCTTTTCTCCTACCTTCCTCTACTCTTGAGAGAGAGATAGTCTACTACTCCTTTGGAGGCCAAGACCTCCATCTAGGAGAGGATCCTGCAGGATATATCATCAAGACCCCCTCACGGGCGGACCCCCTTCAAGACCTCCTCATGGAGATGAACCTTACCTTGTATCTTTCCCTATGTTGTTCATGTACCTTGTGGATCTTGTGTGTTTGATTGTCTAGTGGATGTGTGATTGGACTTGTTCTTGAGTGTTTCCCCTTGTGATTTCTCTCCGTTCTTCCCTGTGTTCTTCGTGTTCTTCGAGGGATCCGACTCCAATCGTGAAAGATCGGCCTACACCGGGTTAGCCCCATACCAGAAGAGGTAGCTCGGCTTCTGGCAGCTGAGTTCATCCGCGAGATATACCACTCCGAGTGGCTCGCCAATGTTGTCATAGTCCCCAAGAAAAATGATTCACTTCGTTTGTGTTTCGATTTCATGCACATCAATCGGTCCTGCCCGAAAGATCACTTTCCTCTCCCCCACATCAACCAGATTGTCGACTCAAGTGCGGGGTGTGGGCGTTTGTCCTTTCTGGACGCGTTTTCCAGGTACCAGCAGATCCGACTGTATGACCCGATGAGATAAAAAGGGCCTTCATCACCCATTCATGTGCTTTTGTTATGTTACCATGCCCTTCGGCCTCAAGAATGATGGTGCCACGTTCATGCGCATGATTCAGAAGTGCCTGCTCACTCAAATCAGTCGAAACGTGGAAGCATACATGGAAGATATCATGGTCAAGTCACGTAAAGGTTCCGACCTTCTGACTGACCTCTCTGAAACATTTGCCAACTTAAGAAGATATGATATCATGCTCAATCTGTCGAAGTGCACATTCAGAGTCCCAGGCGGACAAATACTCGGTTTTCTTGTTTCCGAACGAGGGATCGATGCAAACCCAGAAAAGATTGGGGCAATTCTCCTAATGAAACGCCATGTGCGTGTGCATGATGTTCAGAAGCTTACTTGTTGTTTGGATGCATTGAGTAGATTCATCTCTCGTCTCGGTGAAAAGGCATTGCCTCTTTACTGACTGATGAAAAAGTCTGACAAATTCAAGTGGACTCCCGAGGCCGAAGCAGCGTTTGTCGAGCTCAAAGCCCTGCTTTCCATCTAGCCGGTGCTTGCTGCCCCAGTCAGCAAAGAGCCTCTATTGTTATATATCGTAGCCACTGAACAAGTTGTAAGCACAGTGCTCACAGTCGAGCGGGAAGAAGAAGGCAAACCTACAAAGTTCAATGCCCAGTGTACTATATTTCTGAAGTCTTGACTCCGTCCAAGCAAAGGTATCCGCATTACCAGAAGCTTGTCTACGGGATTTATTTGACCACGAAGGAAGTTGCACATTACTTCGCAGACCACTCGGTTTTAGTCGTCAGCGACGCTCCATTATCAGAAATTATGAACAATCGAGATGCAACTGGTCGAGTGGCCAAGTGGGCGATTGAACTCCTTCATTTGGATATCAAGTTCGAAGCAAAGAAAGAAATCAAGTCTTAGGCAATAGCAGATTTCCTCGCCAAGTGGATTGAACAGCAGCAACCCACTCAGGTTCACTCGAAACATTGGACTATGTTGTTTGATGGGTCCAAGATGTTGAACGATACTGGTGCTGGAGTGGTCCTGGTATCCCCAAGAGGCGACAAGCTCAGTTATGTCCTTCAAATTCACTTCGACTCCTCAAACAATGAAGCTGAGTATGAGGCACTTCTATATGGGTTGCGTATGGCCATCTCACTCGGCGTCCGTCTTCTGATGGTCTACGGCGACTCAGATTTGGTGGTCAATTAGGTAATGAAGGAGTGGGACATCAGGAGCCCTGCCATGACTGGTTTTGCTGCAATGTAGTGAGAAAGTTAGAGAAGAAGTTTGAAGGGTTGGAGCTCCACCACATACCCCGACTCAAGAATCAAGCGGCTGATGATCTGGCGAAGATAGGTTCCACTCAGAAACCCATTCCCAGCAATGTGTTCTTGAAGCATCTCCACACCCCGTCAGTTCAAGAAGATCCCTTTACGGAGGAGCCCCAACAACCGATAAGTTCTATCAATCTGACTAAGATTGAAGTCCCAAATGTAGTCGACTTGATCATGGAGGTTTTAGTGATCACTCTCGACTGGACGGTGCCATATATTGCAGATCTTCTCAGGCAGGAGCTTCCATAGGATGAAGATGAGGCCCGCCAGATCGTCCGCAGATCCAAAGCCTTCACGGTGATAAGTGGACAGCTTTCTAGAGAAAGTGTTACCGGCAGCGTTGCATCTCTCCAGAAGAAGGTCGACTGATCTTAAATGAGATTTAGTCCGTGACCTGTGGTCACCACACGTCCTCTAGGACCATCGTGGCCAAAGCATACCGAGCAGGATTTTACTGGTCGCGTGTGAATGAGATGGCTAAAGATATAGTCGACAAGCGTGAAGGCTGCCAGTTTTACTCAAACATGTCTCACAAGCCAGCATCTGCCTTGAAGATTATTCCACTCGTCCGAACATTTGCAGTTTGGGGGATGGACATGGTTCGACCTTTCAAGACCGGCTTCACTCATTTGCTCGTAGCAGTCGACAAGTTCACCAAATGGATCGAGGGCAAGCCTATCAAGAATCTTGACTCAAGCACTGCCATTAGTTTCATCAGAGAGCTGATATTCCGATATGGAGTCCCTCATAGCATTATCATAGATAATGGCTCCAACTTTGACTCTGATTAGTTCACAACATTTTGCGCTTCCCAAGGCACTCGGGTCGATTACGCATCCGTTACGCATCTGTTGCGCACCCGCAGTCGAATGGTGATAGGGGCAAAGGTGTCACATCTTTCGATGAGATGGAGGCTATCGTTTAGGACGAAGTCGACTTTGACGATCCGACTACGAACATGCGAGGATGTCGCGCCTTAGCAATCGCTAAACGAACTCCGAGAGGTTATTGACCATGCTGGAGCATGATCAACCTGACCACGAAGGTCTGTTTCCTGCAAGCAAACGAAGAACAAGCAAGAAACTAAGATTGCAATCTGGATATTGCGAATATAAGAGGAAAGTTTTATTGATCAAGGTGGGGTTCTGTGACGCCTTTGTCTGGTCGTTGAACACAAACGAAGTACGCGAAGTTGCAGCTATGGCGAACTTTTAATCTAAACAAAACCCAAAGTCTAAACGATGCCCTAAGGGCTGTATATATGGAGGAAGATGGGGGGAATTTCGTGGCCCTTGGGTAAGGGGTCCAAACCAACCCTATCTCTTGTTTCCCCACACATACAGACTCCAAAAACAGCCTATACTTATGTATTTCGAAATTACATGGGCCTAGCCCAATAATAAGGTGACGCAGGACCTAGAATAGCCTCTAGACGAAATTTATGAAGTGGAATCTTGTATATTTCGTCCAAAGCTTCATTCTCTCCTTATGGTGGCTTCAAATTCCTGAAATCATCACTTGTAACTCCGTTCTTGTTCCCTATGCATGCCATCAACTCCATGCTTGTTCTTGCTCCAATGTTCATCCTTCTCCAAGCTAGGCCCTTCATTTGTAAGCAAAACAAATGTATCCAATTTAGGCAGCATCATATTCTCATGAACATTAGAATCATTACCAAGAAACGAAAGTACCTGGTAACTTAATTGGCGTGCGCGAGCTCTAGTAATTGGTCCATTATATGTACCAGTAGGGGCTGTGGGTGTAACAATGGTATTGATGTCCTCATCATCCTCCCCTTCTTGAAATGAAGTCGTCCTCGACGGAAGCTCATCTTGCCACCCAAATAAGGCTTCAAATATGCAATGTTAAAAGTGGGACTAACCCCAAAATCTGTAGGTAGCTCAAGTTTGTATGCATTATCATTTATTTTCTCTAACACCTTAAAAGGACCATCAGCACGTGGCATTAGCTTTGGCAAATTAGGAAATCTATCCTTACGCAAATGTATCCAAACAAGATCTCCAGGTGCAAACACAACATGTTTTCTACCCTTATCTCCAGCAAATTTATATTTAGCATTCATACGCTCAATATTTTCCTTAGTTAGCTCATGCATTTTTAAAATCAATTCAGCACGTTCTTTAACATCAAAATTAACCTTCTCCGAAGATGGAAGAGGCAACAAATCAATAGGTGCATGAGGTAGGAAACCATACACAATTTCAAAAGGGCACATCTTAGTAGTAGAATGCAATGAACGATTATAAGCAAATTCAATATGAGGAAAGCATTCTTCCCACATTTTCTTATTATTCTTCAAAACAGCCCTAAGCATAGTAGACATGTTCTGTTGACTACTTCAGTTCGTCCATCAGTTTGGGGGTGACAAGTAGTACTAAAAAGCATTTTAGTCCCCAACTTAGCCCATAAACATCTCCAAAAGTGGCTAAGAAATTTAGTATCACGATCTGAAACAATAGTATTTGGCACACCATGCAAGCGAATAATTTCACGAAATAACAAATCAGCAACATTAACAGCATCTTCGCTTTTATGGCATGGTATAAAGTGTGCCATTTTCGAGAATCTATCCACGACAACAAATATGCTATCCCTCCCATTCTTGCTTTGAGGTAAACTTAAAACTAAGTCCATAGATATATCCTCCCAAGGAACACTAGGTACAGGCAAAGGCATATATAAACCATGAGGATTGAGTCGTGACTTAGCTTTTTGACATGTAGTGCAGCGAGCAACAAAACGCTCGACATCCCGTCTCATCTTTGGCCAAAAGAAATGTGTAGCAAGTACGTCCTCCGTCTTCTTCACGGCAAAGTGTCCCATTAGTCCTCCTCCATACGCCTCCTGCAACAACATAAGACGAACGGAGCTAGCTGGAATGCATAGCTTGTTAGCACGCAACACAAATCCATCATTAATGACAAACTTGTTCCATGTTCTACCTTCTTTACAATTCTGCAATACATCTTTAAATTCAGCATCATGCACATATTGATCTTTGATGGTCTCCAAACCAAATATTTTAAAGTCAAGTTGTGAAAGCATAGTATAGCGATTTAGACAATGCATCAAGAATAACATTTTCTTTACCCTTCATGTGTTTAATGACATAAGGGAAAGTCTCAATGAATTCAACCCATTTAGCATGTCTACTGTTCAGTTTTGCTTGACTTTTAATGCGTTTCAAAGATTCATGATCAGAATGTATAACAAAATCTTTGGGCCATAAATAATGTTGCCATGTTTCTAAGGTCCGAACAAGAGCATATAATTCTTTATCATAAGTAGAATACTTCAGACTGGCCCACTCAATTTTTCATAAAAGTATGCAATAGGTTTGCCATCTTGTAATAACACACCTCCTAATCCAATTCCACTAGCATCACATTCAAGCTCAAAAGTCTTATTAAAATCAGGAAGTTGGAGTAAAGGAGCATGTGTCAACTTATCTTTCAATATCGTGAAGGCTTCTTCCTGTGTGGTACCCCAAACAAAAGGCACATCCTTCTTTATAAGCTCATTGAGAGGTGCAGCAATGGTGCTAAAATCTCTCACAGAACGCCTATAGAAACCAGGGAGTCCAAGAAAACTCCTGACTTGTGTGACCGTTTTGGGCTGCGGCCAACTCTCAATAGCTTCAATCTTGGCTTTATCAACTTCAATTCCCTGTGGAGTAACAACATAGCCAAGAAAAGATACTCGGTCGGTGCAAAAGGTGCACTTCCCAAGGTTACCAAACAAACGTGCATCACGAAGAGCAATAAAAACAGCACGTAAATGTTCCAAATGTTCTTCCAAAGATTTGTTATAAATCAGTATATCATCAAAATAGACTACCACAAATCGTCCAATGAAAGCAGGTAAAACTTCGTTCATTAGTCTCATGAACGTACTAGGTGCATCAGTTAACCCAAAAGGCATGACTAACACTCATATAAACCAAACTTAGTTTTAAATGTTGTTTTCCATTCATCTCCCAATTTCATACGAATTTGATGGTATCCACTATGCAAATCAACTTTGGAGAATATTGTAGAGCCACTCAATTCATCAAGCATATCATCTAGCCTAGGAATAGGATGACGATAACGAATAGTAATATTATTAATGCCTCTTCAATCAACACACATACGCGACGTACCATCCTTTTTAGGCGCTAGTATAATAGGAACAGCACAAGGACTAAGAGATTCGTGTATATAACCTTTGTCGAGCAGCTCACGTACTTGACACTTAATCTCCTTCGTCTCCTCTGGATTGGTACGGTATGGTGCACGGTTGGGTAGTGATGCACCGGGAATTAAGTCAATTTGATGCTCAATCCCTCGAATTGGTGGTAATCCCGGTGTCATGTCCTGTGGGAAGACGTCAGCGAACTCCTGCAAAATGTTAGTGACAGCAGGGGGCAAAGAGGAAGGCACGTCCTTGAATGAAAATAATGCCTCTTTGCACACAAAAGCATAGCATACAGATTTGCTAAAATCTAGCACATCAATATCAGATTTGGTGGCAAGTAAACATGCACTTTTCAATTTAATTTCAGAAACAACACCAGATGGTTTATTATTAGGCTTCATTTGTTGCTCAAATTCTTTTGTCACAATCTGATTTTTCACTCTTATTTTTCTCTTGTTTTGCTTTATTAGCTCTATTAATATCATCTTTGAAAATGGAATCAGGGGTCATAGGAAGCAAAGTAATATTTGTATCCTTATGAACAAGAGTATACTGATTGTTTCAACCATGGTGTACAGAATTTTTATCAAATTGCCATGGTCTACCATGTAATAAGGAACATGCTTGCATAGGTACCACATCACAATCAACATAATCAGCATATGTAGAGATACTAAAATGCACCTAACAAAGACGTGTTACCTTAACCTTGCCGTTGTTGTTGAACCATTGGATGTAGTAAGGATGTGGATGTGGTCTTGTGGTGAGAGATAGCTTCTCCACCATCTCCATGCTAGCCAAGTTATTGCAGCTCCCTCCATCTGTGATGACGCGAATAGAACGTTCCTTCACAACTCCCTTTGTATGGAACAAATTATGCCTCTGATTTTTCTCAGCTTGTGTAACCTGCACACTCAAAACACGTTGAGCAACTAAACATTCATACATGTCAGCATCTTCAGCAGCCATGTATTGCATCTCATGATCAGAATCATCTCCACCGTGTTCTTCATGTGTAATAAGAGCCAAAGTCTCCTCATCATAGTCACTAGCGGACTCATACCCACCATCCTCAGTAGCAATCATCACATGCTGAGATTTGCATTCTCTCGCAAAATGTCCTCTTCCCTTACAACGACGACAAATAATATCACTTGTGTGCCCTCTTGACGCCATGGAAGAAGAAGAACTCTGTGCAGGCCGGGCAGGTGTGCTCTTGGCAGATAGTGGTGGTTGTGCCTGCTTTCTTGTATCACAGTTGGAGGTGGCACCTGAAAGAGGTGATGGTGCAGTGGAAGTAGATGATGCACGGGGTGTCCATGATGAAGGTCGACCTGCAAAAAAGTTAGTTCGCGCCAACTCCTGTCGATCCTGCACTTCACGTTTAGCTTTACAAGCAAGATGGAATAAACGAGTGATATTATTATAATCCTTATACTCTAGAATGGTCTGAATCTCTCTATTTAATCCACCCATAAAACGTGCAAGCATAGCTTCATTCTCCTCAACAATACCACATCTAATCAAGCCAGTTTGTAATTCTTGATAATATTGTTCTAAAGAATTTTTTCCTTGTCTTAAGCGCTGCAATTTTTGAAGTAATTCATGTTGATAATATGGTGGAACCCAACGAGTACGCATAGCAGTTTTTAAAGCAGCCCAAGTAGCTGGAACAGGATATAATCTACATTGTTCAGACCACCAAACACATGCAAAGCTAGTGAAAGCAAAAACTGCGGCAGGAACACGTCTCTCCTCAGGATATTGTAAACATGTAAATCGTTGTTCAGTTTCTAACTCCCAAGTAAGATATATATCGTGAACATATCTACCCTCAAATGGTGGAATATTCAATTTCAGTTTAGGGAGGTGGTCATGATCTCGCACTGAGGGGAGCCCTAACATTGCCATTATTTGCATGTGGGCGACACGGTGGTTGTGGTCTTTGGTGGTTGCACGTAGTTCTGATTTTGATCAACTTCATCCTCGTAATCTCCCACATAATCATCCTCCTCCGCATCAGCAGCAGGAGCCACGGAAGTATCAACAGCAGCACCAACAGTTTGGCCAAGCGCAAGAGGGACACGGCTCGCTCGGCGGAGGACTGTTTCGCGACGTGGAGGTAGTCGTTGTTGTTGTTGTTGTAGAGGTGCGTTAGGTGCAGCTTGTGGTGGTGGTGGAAGACGCGCGAGCAATTCATTAAACTTGTTAGCGAGCTTTGTTTCGAACGTCTTCTCCATGCCATCTATCTTCTCCATGGCCTCTTCAAATATGTTTAGCACATCTTGCACATGTCCGCTCATCATTTGCTGAAATTTATCATGGAACTTCTTATTCATCATGTTCTCCCGGTCGGTCTAAATCGACTTGTGATCCTGGCATGGTTAGCAGCAATAGAAACACACAAGAATATGATCCTACAGACTACTAACAAGAGGTGGTGGTGGGTGTCACAAATCCGTCAAGCAAATCTCAAATTCTTACCAATTCTTACCCAGCAGCAGCGGTGATCGACAACCGTTGTAGTCAAAACTCTCAAACGCTTGGATAGAGCGATTGCCAGGGAGAGTCAAACGCACGAGTAGATATATATGGAGCTGGGAAGGCTTATAATTTGGTAGCAAAAAGGGTCAGCAATAATCAATTCAGATATGCAAAGTTGAATAAACGCTCAACGACGGTACTATGCTGGTCCTAGGCTAGACTGTGCTAGAGACGCGAGCCTAGAACACTAACAAAATCACGGCGCGGCACGTAAACAAGGGAGGAGCACACTCTGGATTTTTTTTTTCTCTTTTTTTATTTTTTTGCATTTTTCCCCCTCTTTTTTTTGCTCCGCAACAAACTTTTTTCAAAAAAGTCTACAAATGGTCTAAAAACTGCCTAGCCAGAATTTTCCAGACTTAGTTTTTCTTAATTTTTTTTAAACTGGAACTATTTTTCTTCTGCGGATGGCTCGGAAGTTGGGGAGTCCTTCTCTCTCACGACTCAGAGTATCGCGTGATCTGGAAATCGAGAATAAAGCAACAATTACTGGACTCGAACTAGGACTGGTGGCGGAGATGAATCTGGTGGAAACTCGGACTGGTGGCGGATGTATGCAGGGCAGCGGAACATGGACTGTGTAACGCCCCGGATTCGATGCGCCAGGTGTCTGCCAGTTATTCGCCGTCGTTGCCATGTCATGTGCTTGCGTGTTGCACTTTGCCATGTCATCATCTGCATTTCATATCATGTCATCATGTGCATCTCATTTCGCATTCGTGTTCGTCTCATGCATCCGAGCATTTTCCCCGTTGTTCGTTTTCCAATCCGGCACTCCTAAGTCTCCCGGCGCCCCCTTTTGCCTCTTTTCGTGAGCGGGTGTTAAACATTCTCAGAATTGACCGAGGTTTGCCAAGCGGCCTTGGTATACCACCGGTAGACCGCCTGTCAAGTTTCGTGCCATTTGCAGCTCGTTTGATACTCCAACGGTTAACCGGGTAACCGCGAAATCCCTCTTTTGTGTGCAGCCCAACACCCCTTTCAAACTGGCCCAAAACCCATCCTAGCCCCCTCCATGCTCTGCGCCGTTCGATCACGGTCGCGTGGCCAAAAACTGCTCCCCATTTGGACTCTCCGAGCTCCCTCTACCTATATAAACACCCCCTTCCCCGAAATTTCGGATCAAATCAACCCTAACCTAGCCTTCTTCTTCCTCGGCATGCCGGACGCGTCCGCCCCGCACCCGGACATGTCCAGCCGCCGCTCGCCGGCGAACAAGGATCTGACACGTGTCGCACCGCCGCCCTCCTCTCTCTCCTCGCGCCCGCGCAGCCCTTCAGCCCGCCCGGCCCAGGCCGCCGCCCGCCGCCAGCCAGCGCCCGCGGCCGCCCCTCGCCGCGCCCTCCGCCACCCTCGCCTTGGCCTCCCTCCGCCGCCGCCAGCGCCGCCGCGCCCGTTGCCGCCGCCTCAACGCCCGGCGCCCGCCCGCGCCGCCCAGCGCCGCCCGTGCCGCCCGCGCCTCCTCCGCCCACTCCGGTCGGCCCCGCCGTCGTCGCCGCCGGAGTAGCTTCGCCGAGCTTCACTCGGCCGGATCCATCCCGCTGGATGAGATCCACCAAGCCCCCGATCCAAACGCCCCCGTCCCTGCCCTGGATCTCCTCGTCCCGCACGCCTCCGTCCCGGGTTGACTTTTTCCCGGAGGTGATTTTCTGCTAAGTCCCCAGTTTTTTTCATAATCATGACTTGTTCATCATGTCATATCTCCATGCATACTGCTCCGTTTCGTGCGTGTAATATGTCAAATTTGTTCGCCCCAACGAGTACTTCATTTCATTACATTGAATCATGTTCATTTGAGTTCATCTTGATGCCCTAATCATCGTTGCAAGTGCTATGTGATGTTAACCTGCTGAAACTGTTATAACTTGGTGATTTGTCATTTTTGTCGCATTTGATGTGTGCATCCTATGAGCATGAGATCTACATGTGTTTTGTGCTATGTCATGCCATATTTACAGGGATGCTATCCATGTATTTTTGTGAGTCTTGTACTGAGTGCATCAAGCTTGTTAAGTAGGGTACTTCTTTATTGCTTTGTTTTGCATGTCTGAAACTGCTATATCGTGATGCTATGTTAACCCGCTGCTACAAGTCATTCTATGCATAATCTGGAGATGGTCACTAAGGATGTTTTGTTATACATGTCATTATCTATCCATATATGCCCTTTGTTGCAATTATAGTCTGCTTTAACTTGTTGTAATCTTGCTCTCAAATTGATAAATAATGTTGCTGTCAGCCTGTCAACATTAAGTTCAATGTTGTCATGATTGTTGTTAGTGATCCATGCACCCTATGAACTTGCTCTTGCCATTCTTAGCTTTATAAACATGTTTTCTTACTGTTGGTTGCCTTGCCATGCCATTTATTCCTCTGTGGTGAGTGGATCAAGCTCACCAACATGCCTACTTATTGTTGTTCCTGCCATGTATGAATCTGTAATATAACTTGCTATATTTACATTGGTGCCATCATATTTTCTGTGCCCTTTTGGCTCATGGTCAGTAAAGGACTTTTGTATTATGGGTTTAGTAGATTCATTCCATGTCTTTGTTTTCCATGATAAGTTCCTGTAACATGTCGTTTGATAGCTCTAAATATTGCAACCTGATGTTATTCCTGCTAAATCTGAAACTGTTATTATTTGCAATCTTGCCATGTCCTTTTTAGCATGTTTTAGTCATATCTGGAGATAGCTCAGTGTTCATGTTTTGTCATGCTTTACCTGTACTTCATGCCCATGCCTTTTGTTTCCACGCTGCGATGCTGTAGCATAGTGTTTTGATACTTGCAATATGTCTAGGTGCTGTTTTGGGCAGATTGTTGCTATAACTTGTATAGAGTGTGTGTTGAACCGTTGCTCCGTTTTGAGTGTGCTCTATATGAAACTTGCGTGATTTTGCATGTAGTTTCATATTATCATGTTGCATCCTTGTTTTGAGAGTGTTTGCTTGAGGTTTGTATGCATTTTGCATCAACGCCATGTTTAACTTGTTTTGCTCATATCTTCTAGGCCGTAGCTCCGAATCTAATGAACTTTGTATGTAACTTGACTAGAATTTCGTGTAGATCATCGTGGTGCATCTTAGCTTGCTGTTTAACAACTTGAACATAAGGTTTATTCAGTTTTGGACCAATTTCGAAATTTGCATATGGGGACTTACCGGAGTTGTTCTATGTTGTTTCCGACCTCATTTAAACTTGCTTTGATGTGTTGGTCTTGTATGCATCATCTTTTGCCATGAGTAGCTTCATGTAGCCTTGTCATGCATCATGCTTGTTTGTGCATCATGTCATGTATATGTGTGGTGTGTTTACCTTGTTGTGTGCTTCTTCTCGATAGTTCCCGTTACGTTGCGATCGTGAGGACTCGTTAAATCTCACGCTTGGTCTCGTCTTCGTGGCTTCATCTTCTTCATGGACTCGTTCTTCTTCCTTGCGGGATTTCAGGCAAGATGACCATCACCTTGGATCTCATTACTATCATTGCTATGCTAGTTGCTTCGTTCTATCGCTATGTTGCCTTACCTACCACTTGCGGCTCAAGCCTCCCAAATTGCCATGAACCTTTAACCTTTGTCACCCTTCCTAGCAAACCGTTGTTTGGCTATGTTACCGCTTTTGCTCAGCCCCTCTTATAGCGTTGCTAGTTGCAGGTGAAGATGAAGATTGCTCCATGTTGGATTATGTTTATGTTGGGATATCACAATATCTCTTATATTATTAATGCATCTATATACTTGGTAAAGGATGGAAGGCTCGGCCTTATGCCTGGTGTTTTGTTCCAATCTTGCCGTCCTAGTTTCCGTCATATCGGCATTATGTTCCCGGATTTTGCGTCCCTAACGCGGTCGGGTGATTTATGGGACCCCCTTGACAGTTCGCTTTGAATAAGACTCCTCCAGCAAGGCCCAACTTTGGTTTTACCATTTGCCTCACCTATGCCCTTTTTTCCCTTGGGTTTCCGGAGCCCGAGGGTCATCTTCATTTTAGCCCCCCCGGGCCAGTTCTCCTCTGAGTGCTGGTCCAAACCGAGCGATGTCCGGCGCCCCCTGGGCAATCAGGGTCTATGCCAACCCGACGTCTGGCTCATCCGGTGTGCCCTGAGAACGAGATATATGCAGCTCCTATCGGGATTTGTCGGCACAGCGGGCGGTCTTGCTGGTCTTGTTTTATTGCTGTAGAAATGTCTTGTAACCGGGATTCCGAGACTGATCGGGTCTTCCCGGGGAGAAGGAATATCCTTCGTTGATCGCGAGAGCTTATCATGGGCTAAGTTGGGACACCCCTGCAGGGTTTGAACTTTCGAGAGCCGTGCCTGCGGTTATGTGGCAGATGGGAATTTGTTAATATCCGGTTGTAGTAAACTTGAAGCAAACTCTTCTAAAATACACCAACCGTGTGTGTAACCGTGAGTGTCTCTTTTCGGGGTTGATCGAGAGGGGAACACGGTTTCTGGGTTATGTCTGACGTAAGTAGGAGTTCAGGATCACTTCTTGATCACTACTAGTTGTCGACCGTTCCTCTTGCTTCTCTTCTCGCTCTCATTTGCGTATGTTAGCCACCATATATGCTTAGCCGCTGCTGCAACCTCACCACTTTACCCCTTCCTTTCCCATTAAGCTTTGCTAGTCTTGATACCCATGGTAATGGGATTGCCGAGTCCTCGTGGCTCATGATTACTACACCAACAGTTGCAGGTACAGGTTATGCGATGATCATGACGCGAGAGCGATGTGTGCTTGTTTTGGAGTTCTTCTTCTGCTTCTTCGATCAGGGGATACTTTCCAGGTCGGCAGCCTGGGCTAGCAGGGTGGATGTCGTTTGAGTTTCTGTTTGTGTTCCATCCGTAGTCGGATGTTGATCTCTTGTATATGATGTTGATGTATTCTTGTGGCATTTGTGCCTTATGTATGTATCCCCATCTATTATGTAATGTTGATGTAATGATATCCACCTTGCAAAAGCATCTTCAAGATGCACTTCTATCCTTGGTGGGACCTTCGAGTTCCTTTTGGATAGGGCCGCATCTTGGGCGTGACAGACTGGTGGCGAATCTGTGATGGAGGTGGACTCGGATTAGCGTGATGGCGGCGGATATGTGGTATATGGTAGCGGCGATGACGATGGTGGTATATGGCAGCGGTGAAGACGATGGTGGTATATGGCAACGGTGATGATGATGATGGTGGTATATGGCAGCGGTGATGACAATGGTGGTATATGGCAGCGGTGATGACGATGGTGCGGCGGCGGCGTGACAACTTGTGAACAGAACTCGAAACTCTAAAGTAGTAGACGCTAGGACCAGCAACTTGACACGACGATGCAACCGCAAATTCAACAAAGCAAATACAGAAAAGATTATACAAAGGCTCAGATTGGTTTGGATAAGATAAACTAACCCTAATTTTTTTGGCTTTTTCGTGGACTATAGGTATGAAGAACAGACTCGATCTAAACTACGAAAAACTGTAAAATCTCACCGAGCAACCTAGAAATCTGATACCACTTGATAGGGGCAAAGGTGTCCCGTCTTTTGATGGGATGGAGGCTATCATTTAGGATGAAGTCGACTTTGACGATCTGACTACGAACGTGCGAGGACGTCGCGCCTTAGCAATCGCTAAACCAACTCCGAGAGGTTATTGACCACGCCGGAGCACGATCAACCTGACCACGAAGGTCTGTTTCCTGCAAGCAAACGAAGAATAAGCAAGAAACTAAGACTGCAATCTGGATATTGCGAGGAAAGCTGTATTGATCAAGGTGGGGTTCTGTGACGCCTCTGTCTGGTCGTTGAACACAAACGAAGTACGCGAAGTTGCAGCTATGGCGAACTTTTAATCTAAACAAAACCCAAAGTCTAAACAGTGCCCTAAGGGTTGTATATATGGAGGAAGAGGGGGGGAATTTCGTGGCCCTTGGGGAAGGAGTCCGAAACCAACCCTATCTCTTGTTTCCCCACACATACGGACTCTAAAAATAGCCTATACTTACGTATTTCGAAATTACATGGGCCTGGTCCAATAATAAGGTGACGCAGCACCTAGAATAGCCTCTAGATGAAATTTATGAAGTGGCATCTTGTATATTTCGTCCAAAGCTTCATTCACTCCTTATGGTGGCTTCAAAGTCCTGAAATCATCACTTGTAACTCCGTTCTTGTTCCCCTTGCATGCCATCGACTCCATGCTTGTTCTTGCTCCAATGTTCATCCTTCTCCAAGCTAGGCCCTTCATTTGTAAGCAAAACTAATGTATCCAATTTAGGCAGCATCATATTCTCATGAACATTAGAATCATTACCAAGAAACGGAAGTACACGGTAATTTAATTGGCGTCTTGTGACTCTAGTAATTGGTCCATTATATGTAACAGTAGGGGTTGTGGGTGTAACAATAGTATTGATGTCCTCATCAAATGGGCAGGCAGAAAGAGCGAATGGCCTGATCTTACAAGGGCCGAAACCCCGATTGATGCGCGACCTCAAGCACGCAGCTGGAGCCATGGTGACTGAGTTGCCATCAGTCCCGTGGGGATTGAGAACGACTCCCAATCGGTCGACTGATCAAACCCCTTTCTTCATGTGCTGAAGACGTGCTTCCGAGTGATTTGCTGCACAATGCCCCCCGAGTGGAAGTCTTCTGATGCGGAGCATCCTATGGACATCCCCATGTCAAGAGTCCATTTGGCAAGTGACACGTGCGACATCTACTTCATACATACAAAGGTGAATCACCTCCTTTAAACGTGTCCACTTGTACCTTTCGAGGATGTTATACTACTTGACCCCTCTCTCATGTGCATACATAGGTGTGGGCGGAGCTACACATTCATCGAGGAGGAGTCCAAGAAGAGGAGAACATCTACACCATCCAAGTGGGAAGCCTGGAAGCGGAGAAGGAAGCGCCAAGAGAAGGCTGCAGCTCCCAGGCGACCCCGTGTGCACGGGCGTGTACCGTGCCCACGGGCCTCACGGACCCCGCGCGCACGGGCTCATGCGTCAAGTCTCTGGATACCCGGTGCGCACAGGCTCCACTTACCCCGTGCACACGGGGCCCCCTGTGCGTGGCTGATTGGGCTTCGCCCTTGTATCCCCATCTCGTCTCTACTTAGCCCTTCATCACTTGGACCTATATATACTCCTTCATCTCCTCTATTTAGGGGAAGCTAAGAATAGACACAAATCATAGAGCTTAGCTGATGAGGACATCAATACCATTGTTACACCCACAGCCCCTATTGTTACATATAATGGACCAATTACTAAAGCTCGCGCACGCCAATTAAATTACCAGGTACTTTCGTTTCTTGGTAATGATTCTAATGTTCATGAGACTATGATGTTGCCTAAATTGGATACATTTGTTTTGCTTACAAATGAAGGGCCTAGCTTGGAGAAGGATGAACATTGGAGCAAGAACAAGCATGGAGTCGATGGCATGCGCAAGGGAACAAGAACGGAGTTACAAGTGATGATTTCAGGACATTGAAGCCACCATAAGGAGTGAATGAAGCCTTGGACGAAATATACAAGATGCCACTTTATAAATTTCGTCCAGAGGCTATTCTAGGTGCTGCATCACCTTATTATCGGGCCAGGCCCATTTAATTTCGAAATACATAAGTATAGGTTGTTTTTAGAGTCTGTATGTGTGGGGAAACAACAGATAGGGTTGGTTTCGGACCCCTTCCCCAAGGGCCACGAAATTCCCCCCTCTTCCTCCATATATACAGCGCTTAGGGCACCGTTTAGACATTGGGTTTTGTATAGATTAAAAGTTCGCCATAGCTGCTACTTCGCGTACTTCGTTTGTGTTCAACGACCAGACAAAGGCGTCACAGAACTCCACCTTGATCAATAAAGCTTTCCAGATTGCAATTTTAGTTTCTTGCTTGTTCTTCGTTTGCCTGCAGGAAACAGACTTTCGTGGTCAGGTTGATCATGCTCCGGCGTGGTCAATAAGCTCTCGGAGTTAGTTTAGCGATTGCTAAGGTGCGACATCCTCGCACGTTCGTAGTCGGATCGTCAAAGTCGATTTCCTCCAAAACGATAGCCACCATCTCATCAAAAGATGGGACACCTTTGCCTCTATCAAGTGGTATCAGATTTTTAGGTTGCTGGGTGAGATTTTACAGTTTTTCGTAGTTTAGATCGAGTCTGTTCTTCATACCTATAGTCCACGAAAAAAATTAGGGTTAGTTCATCATATCCGAACCAGTCTGAGCCTTTGCATAGTCTTTTTAGTATTTTGCTTTGTTGAATTTGTTGTTGCATCGTCGTGTGAAGTGGCTGGTCTTAGCGTCTGGTTTCCCTTAGAGTTTCGAGTTCTGTTCACAAGTTGCCATGCCGCCGCCGCACCATCGTCATCGTTCCTAGCATATACCACCACCACAAACATATTCCTTACCTCTGCCATATACATCCGCTTGTCCACCACCAATTCGAGTCCACATATACATCTGCCTGTCCACCACCAATCCAAGTCCACATATACATCGGCCTGTCCACCACCAATCCGAGTCCACATAGACATCTGCTTGTCCACCACTAATCCGAGTTCTTTTCATATTAGGTTTGTTCTCGAGATCCATCTAGTTTTCGTTTTGTGTTTCCTTGCCTGAGTAGGTCTTGGAAGAAAAAAAGCCTGGAGACCCCCGGGCAGTTTTTGGGCCAAAATTTTGGCGACCAATTTTTTTTCCCTATCCTATTTTTAGGCTTTTCTGAGTCTTTTGAGACACTCGCCACCACTGATTTTTTGAGGCACTTTTTCGTCATCGCTGCCCTGATTTCCGGAAAAAAACAGGCAGAAAAATTTCGTGCCCATCCTGTCAGTTTGACCTGGGAAGAGTTTTGAGACACTCGCCATTATAGTGACTTTTTGCAAAAAAAAAGACGAGCGCAAAAAAAAACAAAAAAAAAGAGCGAAAAATAAACAGAGCGAAAAAAAATTCCAGTGTGTGCTTTTCCCTTGTTTACGTGCAGCGCCGCGATTTTGTTAGTGTTCTAGGCTCGCGTCTCTAGCACGGTCTAGCCTAGGACCAGCACAGTACCGTCGTTGAGCGTTTATTCAACTTTGCATCTCTGAATTGATTATTGCTGACCCTTTTTGCTACCATATTATAAGCCTTCCCAGCTCCACATACATCTACCTCGTGCGTTTGACTCTCCCTGGTAATTGATCTATCCAAGCTTTGAGAGTTTTGACTACATCGGTTGACGATCACCTCCTGCTGCTGGGTAAGAACTGGTAAGAATTTGAGATTTGCTTGACGGATTTGTGACACCCGCCACCACCACCACTTGTTAGTAGTCTATAGGATCATATTTTTGTGTGTTTATATTGCTGCCAGCCATGCCAGGATCACAAGCCGACGAGATTGACTGGGAGAACTTAACGAACAAGGAGCTTCATGATAAGTTTCAGCAAATGATGACTGAACAGGTGCAAGATGTGCTGAACAATTTTGAAGAGGCCATGGAGAAGATCACTGGCCTTGAGAAGACGTTCGAAACAAAGCTCGATAACAGATTTAATGAACTGCTTGCGCGTCTTCCACCACCGGCTGCACCTGCCGCACCTCTACAACAACAACAACAACAACAACAACAACAACAACAACAACAACAACAACAACAACAACAACAACAACAACAACAACAACAACAACAACAACAACAACAACAACAACAACAACAACAACAACAACAACAACAACAACAACAACAACAACAACAACAACAACAACAACAACAACAACAACAACAACAACAACAGCAACGACTACCTCCACATCAGGAAACAGCCCTCTGCAGAGCGAGCCATGTCCCTCTTCAGCCTGGCCAAACTGCCGGTGCTGCTGTTGATACTTCTGTGGCTCCTGCTGCTGATGTGGAGGAGGATGATTATGCGGGAGATTACGAGGATGAGGTTGATCAAAATCAGAACTACGTGCAACCACCAGCACCAAAACCACCAGGTTGTCCACATGCAGATAATGGCAATGTTAGGGCTCCCCCTCAGGTACACGATCATGACCATCTCCCTAAACTGAAATTGAATATTCCACCATTTGAGGGTAGATATGTTCCTGATATATATCTTACTTGGGAGTTAGAAATTGAACAAAGATTTTCATGTTTACAATATCCTGAGGAGAGACATGTTCCTCGTCATTGCTTTGTGCTTTCACTAGCTTTGCATGTGTTTGGTGGTCTGAACATTGAAGATTATATCCTGTTCCAGCTACTTGGGCTGCTTTGAAAAATGATATGCGTACTCGTTGGGTTCCACCATATTATCAACGTGAATTACTTCAAAAATTGCAGCGCTTAAGACAAGGAAAAAATTCTGTAGAAGAATATTATCAGGGATTACAAACTGGTTTGATTAGATGTGGTATTGTTGAAGAGTATGAAGCTATGCTTGCACGCTTTCTGGTGGATTAAATAGAGAGATTCAGACCATTCTAGAGTATAAGGATTATAATAATATCACTTTCGTTTATTCCATCTTGCTTGTAAAGCTGAACGTGAAGTGCAGGATCGATAGGCATTGGCGGCGAACTAACTTTTCTCGCAGTCGACCTTCATCATGGACACCACGTGCATCATCTACTTCCACTGCACCATCAGATCCTTCAGGTGCCACCTCCAACCGTGATACAAGAAAGCAGGCACAACCACCACTATCTGCCAAGAGCACACCTGTCGGGCCTGCATAGAGCTCTTCTTCTTCCATGGCGTCAACAGGGCACACAAGTGATATTATTTGGTGTCGTTGTAAGGGAAGAGGATATTTTGCGAGAGAATGCAAATCTTAGCGTGTGATGATTGCTACTGAGGATGGTGGGTATGAGTCCGCTAGTGACTATGATGAGGAGACTTTGGCTCTTATTACACATGAAGAACATGGTGGAGATGATTCTGATCATGAGACGCAATACATGGCTACGAAGATCTTGGCGGTATGAATGTTTAGTTGCTCAACGTGTTTTGAGTGTGCAGGTTACACAAGCTGAGCAAACTCAGAGGCATAATTTGTTCCATACAAAGGGAGTTGTGAAGGAACGTTCTATTTGCGTCATCATAAATGTAGGGAGCTGCAACAACTTGGCTAGCATGGAGATGCTGGAGAAGCTATCTCTCACCACAAGACCACATCCACATCCTTACTACATCCAATGGTTCAACAACAGCGGCAAGGTTAAGGTAACACGTCTTGTTGGTGCATTTTAGTATCTCTACATTATGTTGATTATGTTGATTGTGATGTGGTACCTATGCAAGCATGTTCCTTATTACTTGGTAGACCATGGCAATTTGATAAAAATTATGTACACCATGGTAGAAACAATCAGTATACTCTTGTTCATAAGGATACAAATATTACTTTGCTTCCTATGACTCCTGATTCCATTTTGAAAGATGATATTCATAGAGATAATAAAGCAAAACAGGAGAAAAATAAGAGTGAAAATCAGATTGAGGCATAAGAATTTGAGCAACAAATGAAGCCTAATAATAAACCATCTAGTGACTTCTGAAATTAAATTGAAAAGTGCATGTTTACTTGCCACCAAATCTGATATTGATGAGCTTGTTTTTAGCAAATCTGTTTGCTATGCTTTTGTGTGCAAAGAGGTATTATTTTCATTCGAGGGTGCCTTCCTCTTTACCCCCTGCAGTCACTATCATTTTGCAGGAGTTCGCTGACGTCTTCCACAAGACGTGCCACCGGGATTACCACCTATTCGAGGGATTGAGCATCAAATTGACTTAATTCCCGGTGCATCGCTACCAACCGTGCACCATACCATACCAATCCAGAGGATACGAAGGAGATTATGCGTCAAGTACAGGAGCTGCTCGACAAAGGTTATATTCGCGAATCCCTTAGTCCTTGTGTTGTTCCTATTATTCTAGTGCCGAAAAAGGATGGTACGTCGCGTATGTCTGTTGATTATAGAGGCATTAATAATATTACTATTCATTATCGTCATCCTATTCCTAGGCTAGATGATATGCTTGATGAATTGAGTGGCTCTACAATATTCTCCAAAGTTGATTTGCATAGTGGATACCATCAAATTCGTATGGAATTGGGAGATGAATGGAAAACAACTTTTAAAACTAATTTTGGTTTATATGAGTGGTTAGTCATGCCTTTTGGGTTAACTAATGCACCTAGTACTTTGATGAGACTAATGAACGAAGTTTTACGTGCTTTCATTGGACGATTTGTGGTAGTCTATTTTGATGATATACTGATTTATAGCAAATCTTTGGAATAACATTTGGAACATTTCCGTGCTGTTTTTATTGCTCTACGTGATGCACGTTTGTTTGGTAACCTTGGGAAGTGCACCTTTTGCACCGACTGAGTATCTTTTCTTGGCTATGTTGTTACTCCACAGGGAAATGAAGTTGATAAAGCCAAGATTGAAGCTATTGAGAGTTGACCGCAGCCCAAAACGGTCACAAGAGTGAGGAGTTTTCTTGGACTCGCTGGTTTCTATAGGCGTTTTGTGAGAGATTTCAGCACCATTGCTGCACCTCTCAATGAGCTTACAAAGAAGGATGTGCCTTTTGTTTGGGGTACTACACAGGAAGAAGCCTTCACGGTATTGAAAGATAAGTTGACACATGCTCCTTTACTCCAACTTCCTGATTTTAGTAAGACTTTTGAGCTCGAATGTGATGCTAATGGAATTGGATTAGGAGGTGTGTTATTACAAGATGGCAAACCTGTTGCATACTTTTTTGAAAAATTGAGTGGGCCTAGTCTGAATTATTCTACTTGTGATAAAGAATTATATGCTCTTGTTCGGACTTTAGAAACATGGCAACATTATTTATGTCCCAAATAATTTGGTATACATTCTGATCATGAATCTCTGAAACATATTAAAAGTCAAGCTAAACTGAATCATTGACATGCTAAATGGGTTGAATTCATTGAGACTTTCCCTTATGTCATTAAACACAAGAAGGGAAAAGAAAATGTTATTGCTGATGCATTGTCTCGTCGCTATACTATGCTTTCACAACTTGACTTCAAAATATTTGGTTTGGAGACCATCAAAGATCAATATGTGCATGATGCTGATTTTAAAGATGTAATGCAGAATTGTAAAGAAGGAAGAACATGGCACAAGTTCGTTATTAATGATGGCTTTGTGTTCCATGCTAACAAGCTATGCATTCCAGCTAGCTATGTTCCTCTTTTGTTGTTGCAGGAGGCGCATGGAGGAGGATTAATGGGACACTTTGGCGTGAAGAAGACGGAGGACGTACTTGCTACACATTTCTTTTGGCCAAAGATGAGACGGGATGTTGAGCGTTTCGTTGCTCGCTGCACTACATGTCAAAAAGCTAAGTCACGACTAAATCCTCATGGTTGATATATGCCTTTGCCTGTACCTAGTGTTCCTTGGGAGGATATATCTATGTACTTTGTTTTAGGTTTGCCTAGAAGAAAGAAGGGGAGGGATAGCATATTTGTTGTCGTGGATAGGTTCTCATAAATGGCACACTTCATACCATGTCATCAAAGCGATGATGTTGTTAATGTTGCTGATTTGTTCTTTCATGAAATTATTCGCTTGCATGGTGTGCCAAATACTATTGTTTCAGATCATGATACTAAATTTCTTAGCCACTTTTGGAGATGTTTGTGGGCTAAGTTGGGGACTAAACTGCTTTTTAGTACTACTTGTCACCCCCAAACTGATGGACAAACTGAAGTAGTCAATAGAACATTGTCTACTATGCTTAGGGTTGTTTTGAAGAATAATAAGAAAATGTGGGAAGAATGCTTTCCTCATATTGAATTTGCTTATATTCGTTCATTGCATTCTACTACTAAGATGTGCCCTTTTGAAATTGTGTATAGTTTCTTACCTCGTGCACCTATTGATTTGTTGTCTCTTACATCTTTGGAGAAGGTTAATTTTGATGCTAAAGAACGTGCTGAATTGATTTTAAAAATGCATGAGTTAACTAAGGAAAACATTCAGCGTATGAATGCTAAATACAAACTTGCTGGAGATAAGGGTAAAAAACATGTTGTGTTTGCATCTGGAGATCTTGTTTGGTTACATTTGCGTTAGGATAGATTTCCTAATTTGCGCAAATCAAAGTTAATGCCACGTGTTGATGGTCCTTTTTAGGTGTTAGAGAAAATAAATGATAATGCATATAAACTTGAGCTGTCTGCAGATTTTGGGGTTAGTCCCACTTTTAACATTGCAGATTTGAAGCCTTATTTGGGTGAGGAAGATGAGCTTCCGTCGAGGACGACTTCATTTCAAGAAGGGGAGGATGATGAGGACATCAATACCATTGTTACACCCACAGCACCTGTTGCTATACATACTGGACCCATTACTAGAGCTCGTGCACGCCAATTAAATTATCAGGTACTTTCGTTTCTTGGTTATGATTCTAATGTTCATGAGAATATGATGCTGCCTAAATTGGATACATTTGTTTTGCTTACAAATGAAGGGCCCATCATGGATAAGAGGGATGAACAACTGGAGCAAGACCAAGCATGGAGATGATGGCATCTTGTGAGGAACAAGAACGGAGTTACAAGTGATGATTTCAGGACTTTGAGGCCACCATAATGAGTGCATGAAGCCTTGGACGAAATATACAAGATGCCACTTCATAATATTCGTCCAGAGGCTATTCTAGGTGTTGCGTCACCTTATTATTGGCCCAGGCCCATGTAATTTCGAAATACTTAAGTATAGGCTGTTTTTAGAGTCCGTATGTGTGGGGAAACAAGTGTTAGGGTTGGTTTCGAACCCCTCCCTCAAGGGCCACGAAATTCCCTCCTCTTTCTCCATATATACAGCCCTTAGGCATCGTTTAGACTTTGGGTTTGTTTAGATTAAAATTTCGCCATAGCTGCAACTTCGCGTACTTCGTTTGTGTTCAACGACCAGACAAAGGCGTCACGGAACCCCACCTTGATCAACAAAGCTTTCCTCTTATATTCGCAATATTCAGATTGCAATCTCAGTTCTTGCTTGTTCTTCGTTTGCCTGCAGGAAACAGACCTTCGTGGTCAGGTTGATCGTGCTCCGGCATTGTCAATAACCTCTCGGAGTTGGTTTAGCGATTGCTAAGGCGCGACGTCCTCGCACGTTTGTAGTCGGATCGTCAAAGTCGATCTCCTCCAAAACGATAGCCACCATCTCATCGAAAGACAGGACACCTTTGCCTTTATCAGCTGACGTATTCCCAGAAGACGTGCCACCGGGATTACCACCTATTCGAGGGATTGAGCATCGAATTGACTTAATTCCCGGTGCATCGCTACCCAACAGTGCACCATACCGTACCGATCCAGAGGAGACGAAGGAGATTATGCGTCAAGTACAGGAGCTGCTCGACAATGGTTATATACGCGAATTTCTTAGTCCTTGTGATGTTCCTATTATACTAGTGCCTAAAAAGGATGGTACGTCGCGTATGTGTGTTGATTGTAGAGGCATCAATAATGTTACTATTTGTTATCGTCATCCTATTCCTAGGCTAGATGATATGCTTCATGAATTGAGTGGCTCTACAATATTCTCCAAAGTTGATTTGCGTAGTGGATACCATCAAATTCGTATGAAATTGGGAGATGAATGGAAAACAACATTTAAAACTAAGTTTGGTTTATATGAGTGGTTAGTCATACCTTTTGGGTTAACTAATGCACCTAGTACTTTCATGAGACTAATGAACGAAGTTTTACGTGCTTTCATTGGACGATTTGTGGTAGTCTATTTTGATGATATACTGATTTATAGCAAATCTTTGGAAGAACATTTTGAACATTTACGTGTTGTTTTTATTGCTCTACGTGATGCACGTTTGTTTGGTAACCTTGGGAAGTGCACCTTTTGCACCGACCGAGTATCTTTTCTTGGCTATGTTGTTATTCACATGGAATTGAAGTTGATAAAGCCAAAATTGAAGCTATTGAGAGTTGGCCGCAGCCCAAAACGGTCACACAAGTGCGGAGTTTTCTTGGACTCGCTGGTTTCTATAGGCGTTTTGTGAGAGATTTTAGCACCATTGCTGCATCTCTCAACGAGCTTACAAAGAAGGATGTGCCTTTTGTTTGGGGTACCGCACAGGAAGAAGCCTTCACGGTATTGAAAGATAAGTTGAGACATGCTCCTTTACTCCAACTTTTGATTTTAATAAGACTTTTTAGCTTGAATGTGATGCTAGTGGAATTGGATTAGGAGGTGTGTTATTACAAGATGGCAAACCTCTTGCATACTTTTCTGAAAAATTGAGTGGGCCTAGTCTGAACTATTCTACTTATGATAAAGAATTATATGCTCTTGTTCGGACTTTAGAAACATGGCAACATAATTTATGGCCCAAAGAATTTGGTATACATTCTGATCATGAATCTTGAAACACATTAAAAGTCAAGCAAAACTGAACCGTAGACATGCTAAATGGGTTGAATTCATTGAGACTTTCCCTTATGTCATTAAACACAAGAAGGGTAAATAAATTGTTATTGCTGATGCATTGTCTCGTCGTTATACTATGCTTTCACAACATGACTTTAAAATATTTGGTTTGGAGACCATCAAAGATCAATATGTGCATGATGCTGAATTTAAAGATGTACTACAGAATTGTAAAGAAGGTAGAACATGGAACAAGTTCATCGTTAACGATGGATTTGTGTTTCGTGCTAACAAGCTATCCATTCCAGCTAGCTCCGATAGTCTTTTGTTGTTGTAGGAGGCGCATGGAGGAGGAAGAATGGGACACTTTGGCGTGAAGAAGACGGAGGATATACTTGCTACACATTTCTTTTGGCCAAAGATGAGATGGGATGTTGAGCGTTTCGTTGCTCGCTGCACTACATGTCAAAAAGCTAAGTCATGACTCAATCCTCATGGTTTATATATGCCTTTGCCTGTACCTAGTGTTCCTTGGGAGGATATATCTATGGACTTTTTTTAGGTTTACCTCGAAGAAAGAAGGGGAGGTATAGCATATTTGTTGTCGTGGATAGGTTCTTGAAAATGGCACACTTTATACCATGTCATCAAAGCGTTGATGCTGTTAATGTTGCTGATTTGTTCTTTCGTGAAATTATTCGCTTGCATGGTGTGCCAAATACTATTGTTTCAGATCGTGATACTAAATTTCTTAGCCACTTTTGGAGATGTTTATGGGCTAAGTTGGGGACTAATCTGCTTTTTAGTACTACTTGTCACCCCCAAACTGATGGACAAACTAAAGCAGTCAATAGAACATTGTCTACTATGCTTAGGGCTGTTTTGAAGAATAATAAGAAAATGTGGGAAGAATATTTGCCTCATATAGAATTTGCTTATAATCGTTCATTGTATTCTACTACTAAGATGTGCCCTTTTGAAATTGTGTATGGTTTCCTACCTCGTGCACCTATTGATTTGTTGCCTCTTCCGTCTTCGGAGAAGGTTAATTTGGATGCTAAAGAACATGCTGAATTGATTTTAAAAATGAATGAGTTAACTAAGGAAAACATTGAGCGTATGAATGCTAAATATAAACTTGTCGAAGATAAGGGTAGAAAACATGTTGCGTAAGGATAGATTTCCTAATTTGCGCAAATCAAAGCTAATGCCACGTGCTGATGGTCCTTTAAAGGTGTTAGAGAAAATAAATGATAATGCATATAAACTTGAGCTACCTGCAGGTTTTGGGGTTAGTCCCACTTTTAACATTGCAGATTTGAAGCCTTATTTGGGTGCCGAAGATGAGCTTCCGTCGAGGACGACTTCGTTTCAAGAAGGGGAGGATGATGAAGACATCAATACCATTGTTACACCCACAACCCCTACTGTTACATATAAAGGACCAATTACTAGAGCTCGCGCACGCCAATTAAATTACCAGGTACTTTCGTTTCTTGGTAATGGTTCTAATGTTCATGAGACTATGATGCTGCCTAAATTGGATACATTTGTTTTGCTTACAAATGAAGGGCCTAGCTTGGAGAAGGATGAACATTGGAGCAAGAACAAGCATGGAGTCGATGGCATGCGCAAGGGGAACAAGAACGGAGTTACAAGTGATGATTTCAGGAATTTGAAGCCACCATAAGGAGTGAATGAAGCCTTGGACGAAATATACAAGATGCCACTTTATAAATTTCATGCAGAGGCTATTCTAGGTGCTGTGTCGCCTTATTATTGGGCCAGGCCCATGTAATCTCGAAATACATAAGTATAGTCTGTTTTTAGAGTCTGTATGTGTGGGGAAACAAGAGATAGGGTTGGTTTCGGACCACTTCCCCTAGGGCCACGAAATTCCCCCCTCTTCCTCCATATATACAGCCCTTAGGGCACCGTTTAGACTTTGGGTTTTGTTTAGATTAAAACTTCACCATAGCTGCAACTTTGTGTACTTCGTTTGTCTTCAACGACCAGACAAAGGCGTCACAGAACCCCACCTTGATCGATAAAGCTTTCCTCTTATATTCGCAATATCCAGATTGCAATCTTAGTTTTTTGCTTGTTCTTCGTTTGCCTGCAGGAAACAAACCTTCGTGGTCAGGTTGATCGTGCTCCGGCGTGGTCAATAACCTCTCGAAGTTGGTTTAGCGATTGCTAAGGCACGACATCCTCGCACGTTTGTAGTCGGATCGTTAAAGTCGATTTCCTCCAAAACGATAGCCACCATCTCATCGAAAGACGGGACACCTTTGCCTCTATCATTTGCTCATATACCTCCCCTTGTGGGATTCCTCTTGAAGAGAAGGATCCATTGGAGTACAAGACCTCCTGTCGGTGTACAAAAGAGGGGTACACTTTTTGTACCCCTATAACTGTGCACGGGCAGTCTGAGCCGCGGGCACCACCGAACTGAGCAAGGCAAGGGAGGTGAGCCAAGGTAAGGCCCAAGCTCGAAAGGAGCAGAACGACGCCAAGACCAAGACCACAAAGGTCAAAGCGTACGAAGCGGACTCCCCCGGCAAGATCCTTGCCGGGAGGCGGTTTTAGCAAACCCGGCAAGACCCTTGCCGTGGCAGCTTGCCCCACACCTACGGAGTGAATCACCCTTGAGTCCACCGCCCCATGGGGCAAGGATTGAGAGACATCCGGTGGTGGCATGCAGATCTTCGTGAAGACATTCAAGATCGAGATACACACTATAGAAGATGACGACCCTTGGCGGGATCTAGGCAAAGGAGGGCCACATGGCCCCCTGCAAGAGCCTTGCAAGCGATGACAGCAGGCGCCGCGGCAAGACCCTTGCGGGGCCCGCAAGACCCTTGTCGGGCTCTGGCGAGGCCCCTTGCCAAGAACACCCGTGGGGCCACCATCGAGGACCACGCCAATCAAACCTCCACCACCATTCGCATGTAGCTGCCGACCCAACCAGTTGGGCGGGCACTGCGCGTGGCGACAAGCGGATCTTCATGGAGACCCACCACTTTGTGCAACCTCATTGCACCGCGCCTTACATGGCACTGCTGGCACCGCTGGCTGTATGCGTGTCGACCATCGAAAGGAGCGGCGACGGATGAGACAGGGCTCTCCCACGTCCCCGATAAAGCAAGGACACCTAAGCAAGACGCATTAAAGGCACCTTGTCATGTAATGCGAGGGATAAAATCGCATCACTGTACCCTTTCCACCTCCTGTGTGCCACTGTGGCAACCCCTTTCCCAATAAAAGGAGGCCCAAGGCGACCAGGAGGAGGATTCGGCTTTTTGGAGCTCCTCACGCCCCATGGCTAGTTCAAGAACACAGATAAACAAACCACCCAAGCAGGAGTAGGGTTTTACGCATCCTCGCGGCCCGAACCTGGATAAGGAAACCGTGTGCTATCTGTTTGATCCGCTCTTCTCACGACCCCGCGCCCCGCGACCTAGTAGGGATTTTTGTGATCCCATAGGTATCGTTCCCACCGACATCTCTGGCGCGCTAGGTAGGGGGCGCAATTGTGAGAATCGGCTTTAGCAGTTAGCCCGGCACTCCTTCATCTTCGTGACCCTTGAAGAAGAAAGGAGGCCAGAAGATCGGCACTCGAGCGATCGCAAACAGAAGCTAAGTTGCACTGAACCCTTATTTGTGCTACCCTTCTTATTTGAGGTTATTCCCCCCCGGAGATGTCACGCCTTTGTATGAGAAACCTGCACGCCAGGGGGCTCTCCCACGATCGGCAACGCCCTTGCCCTGTTTCGAGTCCGCTCAACAGCTCAAGCGGTTGCGTCGAGAATGGCAGAGTAACCTTCCGCGATCAACAACGCCCTCGATTCTGACTCGAGTCAAGCTCGGCGATTCGAGCGGCGTTCGAACGGAAAGGTGGCCACGGGATCCGTCCCCAAAAGCGCCGCTTAGGGGCTTCCGTGACCGCAAGCCTACCTGATCGACGTGGGGCACGCATACAAAGAGGAATTGAACGGGGAAATAACATGCATGAAAATTAAGAGTACTTCAAAGTTATATTACATCACGTCATAGCTGCGATAAAATTTGTCTTGATCGGGAACCCGCAGCGGCGAAGAAGAACGGGATGCCTAATCCCGGCGCTGGCCTTCCACCCTCTTGATTTCGTCGATGCAGTCGGTGATGGGCTTGATGCGCTCCTTGAGCACCGTGAGGTCAACACCATCCGACAAGCTCTTCATCGCGGCCGCAAAGTCAAGGTCGGGATTCCAGTGCGCCATCTTGGTGAGGACCTTGGTCACGATCCTCCGGCAAAGTCGTCGGGCCTCCTCGGCCAGCGTGGCCGTCCTGTTGGAGTGAAGATAGGCCAAGGCTCCGAGGACGCCCTCGAAGAACTGGGTCAGCTTGGGGTAGACGGTCCCGCTGCGCTCGGGGGCGTACCTCACGTTTGGCATCCCCATGGTGGCCAATTGCGAGGTGACCCTGCCGGCAACGACCTCCAGATGGCTGATCCACCTGTTCTCACCCACCACATATTCCTGGTGGGAGGCGGCCTCGTTTGCCCGCAGCTGCTTCTCCTCCTCGAGGATCCCCGGGTCAAGGTCTCCTCCCGAGCCTGCTCTCTCCGACAACATCTTCTCGAGATCCTCCAGCTTCAGCTTGAGGTCTATGATGGAGTTCTGCGCGACGGAGAGCTCCCCAGTCCTGCTGATGACTGCTCCTTACGCCTCTACCAAGGCGCGGTTGAGCATGCTCTTCTCGCCGGACAGCTTGAGGGCCTGCTCCTTCAGCTCGTCCCGCTCTGCTTCCAGCTCCTTCACCTTGCCGGCATGGGCCAGAGCTTGGCATCGAGTGCCTCTTTGTGCCTCTGCTCCAGCTCGCGAGTCCGTCGCTACAAGGGCCTCGAGCTCCTCATCCTTGCCGCGGAGCATTGCGATAAGCTTCGCTTCACGCGCGGAGAGGTCCACTTCCTGGGAATCCAAGGCGGCTTGATGCTGGTTCCGGGCGGCTTCGGCCGCGGCAGCCAAGTTCGCCGCCTTTTCCTGGGCTTTCTTGATGTCGGCCATTTTCATGGTGAGCTCCACATTGCGCTTTGCCAATTCCTCCTGAAAGGCCCTCTGCTCCTCGCGAGTCTGGTGGAACCAGGTCTGCGTCTCAGCGACGCGCGCCTTGAAGTCCACCTCCGCGTTGTCCACCGTTGCCATCCTGGACTTGACCTTGTCCAGCGGGCGCGGTAGAGCACTGGAGCTTGAAATCGGCCCCCATGGCGCGGAAAGATGCTCTTCGAGAACCGTCGCCGCCAACGCCCGGCTCATCAACCACCTCAAGCCCGGTGGCGGCAAGCACCTCATCATCAAAGGCTTCCTTCGGCGGGCGCTTGGCAGACGCCCTGGAAGATGGACGAAAAGATCGTCGCCCACCTTCAGATATCTGTCGGGGCCCGAGATTGAGGAGGAGGGAGGCTGGTCACCTGCCACCTCTTCCTTGGCGGAGGCCTGGCCGGCCTCACCGGCAGGTCCACCGCTGGTGCCCTCAGCAGAAGCCTCGCCGGTCGCCTTGGCGGCCCTCAGCAGCGCCCTCGGCAGCACCCTTGGCGGCTTGGCTGCTGGCGGCCTCATCGGCATCTTTGGCGGCCTCGTCGGCGGCAATCCTGCTTGGCCTCCACCGCGGCCTCCTCAAAGAACGTCTCCAACAACGGTGTCCACATCCTCCATGTGCATTGAAGGAGGTGCAGGCAGCAATGGGAGCAATGAAGCCAAGAAAAGAATAAGGGAAAAACAGAGACGGCGAAGGGCAGAGACTCACGGTGCCAGTGTGAAGCGAAGACCCCTCTCCACTTGACATTTGGCGCCCGTGGCAGAGTCACCAGCGCCCAAGTTCCCTCTTCCTCCATGGGTGTGGGCTCCGTGCTCGATGCCCTTGCCCCAGGCGTAGTCGATGGGGGTGGTGTGTTAGGAGTAGCCCTCTGGGGCTCCTCCTGCTGCCGCTCCCCTCCTACAAACCCGGCAAGGCCAGCATCATAGCATCGAGCGCCTGCCACATGACGAGTAAGAAGAGGGTGACGAACTTACGCTGGGGGCTGCGCCGGGGGCTGCTGTCCGGGCTGCTCAGCACCACCAGTGGTGTCTTTGAAGCCCCATCCGGGGACTGACTGCTCGCCGAGGTCCTCGCCCTCTTCACCCTCTGGGCCAACGTCTCTGCCTCCCAGCAAAAGCAAAAATGGATCAAGACAAGTGACCCGATTCGGGGAAATGGAAATGACAGTAAGGAACGGAGTACTTACTCATCATCCGTCTCCTCCTCTTCCACCAGTTTCCTTTTCCTCTCCGGGCTGAGAGGCCCGAGATCAAAAGGGAGCTCCACATCATCATCCGAGTCGACGCCTGCCGGAGGAGGCCAAGAAGGCGGCGGGGTTTGTGCGTGTCCGGATGAGGAAGGGGCTGTCGCCTTCTTCTTCTCAGCGGCCTTCGTCAGCCCCTTCGCTGTCGTGGCCCTCGTGGTGGCCGGGCCCTCCAGGGTCAATTGAGGCCGCGTAGCCCTGCCGGGCCGGACCGGCTCGCTGGAGCCAGACCGCCACAGGACTCGCCCTCTTCCCCTGGCTGGCGTCGAGCCCGCCGCCACGTCCTCCTCCGACGACGACTCGGCGGCCGCGTCCTCGACAAGCAGAGCTCCAGCGTCAGTTGCCGACCTCCTCGGTGGCCGCCGCCATGTGGTGAACTGCTCCTCCTCCGCAGCCGCCGCGGCCTTGTCCTCCATGCCCCGGCTGCCGTCCTCCATGGCAAGCTGTGCCTCCCTCGCCACGGTAGCGATGTAGTCCAGCTCCGCTTTGGGTGGTGTCCATGACAAGCCACCGCCGGCGTCGGCAGCAGCGTATACCTCGATCAAGGAATCAAGAATTGATGCATATCTGCGTCCGTCGGCTCCTTCCATTTCGGGGACGGGGCCGTGCGGCGTTGCAGTCCGGCATTATAGCAATGATCTCGGACCGGCGTGAGTTATTGCACAACGGGACCACCCCCGCTGGCAACTTGAAGAACGGCCCCTTGACGACCTTGCCGACCTTTGCGGCAGCCCTCGTGGCCTTGCCGGTCCGTTCGACCTCGCTGTCGCGACCCACATCAAGCTGGAAAAGCCGCTGGCAGAAGTGGGCATGCGCCATCACCTTGAAGTTGTGGTCGAGGCCAGGGCGGAGCCGCATAATGTCAGCCGGGTTCGTAAAAAGCCAGGCTGGCCTCCCCTTATTATGCAACGGGGAGATCCGGCGGCGAATGAAGTCCGCCCCGATCATCTCCAGGGTGAGCCCAGCCCGGGTCAGCCGGAGGATCCTGGTGGTGGCGACAGTAAGCCTCCCGTCGGTAGCATCGACATCACTCCAATCGCTGCCGCGGACCGGCGGCGCTCGGCGGACCTTGCAGAATTCCGGCGGGTCTTCGTCTTCAATCCAGCACCACCGGCCACGCCATTCCTCCCACCTCTCCTTCATGGCACCGTCCGGGTACGCCCCCTTGGATCTTGGGATCCAGGCGACGCATCCGGAGACGGCGCCTCCGGGCTGGATTCGAGGGGAGAAATAATGGCGAAAGAGTGCCATGTTGGGCTGCACTCCGGCAAAGCCTTCGCAAAGATCTTGTGAAGAGAGCTGTGCACGCCACCGCATTCTGAGTGAAATCCAAGAGGCGAAAGCCGAAGGTGTGCATGATGTCGCAGAAGAAGTCGGAAAAAGGGGGCATAACCCGCAAGAAAGGTAATAAAAAAAAGGGATACCTATTTGGAGCAGGATCGGCGCAAGCGGCATGAATGGAGCGTCTCGCGGGGTGCCCTGAATTCTCTCCCCCCGTCTTCACTCCCCATAAGGGCTTGAAGGAGGCCCGGAGCTCATGAGCATCAACCGACGAGGGGAAGAAGAAGGCGGACTTCGTCCCGTCCCCGACAACAGCTCTCCGGCGGCTCCACGGTCCAAGAGCCCTTAGCCACCCCCTTGCCCTTGGCGGATTTGGGCGCCATGGCGGCCGAGAGGTCTAGAGGATTGAGGAAAAGGGGTGGCGAAGCAGTGACGGCGGGCGACGGCGAAAGCTTAGGAAGGAAGGAAGAGAGGAAAGCAGCGGCTCGAGATTGGAAAAGGTACGAGAGAAGAGGAGAAAGTGAGCGGCGCATACGATTATTCCTTCTTATGGGGAAACGCGGGCCGCCTCCTTTCACATTAATCGCGACATGACGCATGCGCCGCAGAGCTCAGCCCCACGCATGCCGCCCACGCCACGCACGCCTCCCCACGCCGAGCCTTGGCAGGGAGGCACAGGAAGCCTTGATCTTGTGAAGAGACTTACATGTAAAAACACCCGCTTGCCCGCGCACCGTTTTTGGGCCTAGCCCAACGAAGCGATGCGCTTACGTGTGGCCCAGGCCGGGGCTCTTGTCGGTGTACAAAAGAGGGGTACACTTTTGTACCCCTATAACTGCACGGCAGTGAGCCGAGCTGGGCACCACCGCACTGAGCAAGGCAAGGGAGGTGAGCCAAGGTAAGGCTGAAGCTCGAAAGGGCAGAACGACGCCAAGACCAAGACCACAAAGAGCAAAGGGGACGAAGCGGACTCCCCCGACAAGATCCTTGCCGGGAGGCGGTTTTAGCAAACCCGGCAAGACCCTTGTCGTTGCAGCTCGCCCCACATCTACGGAGCGAATCACCCTTGAGTCCACTGCCCCCATGGGGTAAGGATTCGGGAGACATCCCCGTGGTGGCATGCAGATCTTTGTGAAGACATTCAAGATCAGATACACACTATAGAAGATGACGACCCTTGGCGGGATCCCAGCCAAGGAGGACCACAAGGCCCCGGCAAGAGCCTTGCCGGGATGACAAAGAAGCGCCATGGCAAGACCCTGCCGGGGCACCAACAAGACCCTTGCCGGGCTACTGGCGAGGCCCTTGCCAAGAACACCCGTGAGGGCCACCATCGTGCCCACGCCAATCAAACCTCCACCATCGTTCGCATGCATTGCCGACCCAACCAGTTGGGCAGGCACACTGCATGGCGGCAAGCGTATCTTCATGGAGACCCACCATCTGCGCCACCTCGGTTTGCACTGCCTACATGGCACCGCTGGCACCGCCCGGCCAGGCGTGTCGACACGAAAGGGAGCGGTGACGGACGAGACAGGGCTCTCCCCCATCCCCGATAAAGCAAGGACACCTAAGCAAGACGCATTAAAGGTGCCTTGTCATGTAATGTGAGGGATAAACTCGCATCGCTGTACCCTTTCCACCTCCTGTGTGCCACTGTGGCAACCCCTTTCCCTATAAAAGGAGGCCCAAGGCGACCAGGAGGAGGATTCGGCTTTTTGGAGCTCCTCACGCCCCATGGCTAGTTCAAGAACACAGATAAACAAACCACCAAAGCAGGAGTAGGGTTTTACGCATCCTCGCGGCCCGAACCTAGATAAGGAAACCGTGTGCTATCTGTTTGATCTGCTCTTCTCACGACCCCGTGCCCCGCGACCGTAGTAGGGATTCTTGTGATCCCATAGGTGTCGTTCCCACCGACACCTCCATTGGATAAGATCTCTAGGGATGCAAGCCCCTCCCCCCTTTGGGGAAGGATCTAACTAGATCATCAAGCCCTCATCTCCTTCATAGGATTTGGGATGAACTCTACCATATATCTTGTTTCCCTTTGATTGTTCATGTACCTTGTGGATCTTGTGTGTTTGTTGGTCTAGTGGATGTGTGATTGGACTTATTCTTGAGTGTTCCTCTTGTTTTCCCTCCTTGTGTTCATCTCGTTCTTGGGGATCCCTCCTCCAATTCGTGAAAGATCTCTCCATAGGGTTCCACCCTCCAACATCTTGGTATCTAGAGCCACGTTGATCACGAAATTGGAGCCCCTTCGTGTTTTCTAGCCTTGTTTTGTGTGATTTCGTCCTAAATTCGAAAATTCCCCACCAAAAATAGCCCCAATTTTTTTTGTGATTTGTTGGTTTGATGATGTTTTGTTGGATTTGATCCATGGATTTGCTTGGTTTCAAGTGGATCTAGCTTTCCTCCACCTTCCCCTACCTTCCATCCTTCGATTTTGACCGCAATTTCGAGATTACCCACGGATTCAAGCAGTTCGTCCGCTCACAGAGCACCACAGCGCACGGGCCATCGGGACCCGTGCACACGGGCGAACAGGCACCGTCGCACGACCCTTCCAAAGGCGCTTGACGGCTGTCCCTTCGACCTCCCTCCCTCCCATACCACCCCCATACCCCCAGCTACACCCCAGCAACGAGATCCATCCATTTGGAGCCCAGATCGGGAAGAAATCCACCAAACCCGCGTGTCCCAGGTGACCCCGTTCCCTCGGTGTGCGTACGTGCGCACGGCACCCCGTGCCCATGGGCCCTAGACACCGTGCGCACGGCCCCCCTACACCAGCCGCGTGCACTTCACTGTTTCGGCCATAACTTCCACATCCAGAGTCCGATTTTCATGGTCTTTAGCTCGTTGAGAAGCTATTGACATCCACCATCCATCTAGATAGGTTCCATCACCATTTGACTCCATCAAATGTTTGACATTTTGGCTTCTTTAACTAGGCCTTCCACCATATCATCTGCAAAACCCACCATAGCCTTCCGCAACCTAACCCATTTTGCTCCATTTAGCATTTGTGGTTGTTTGAGTGGTGACTTGAGTCTCCTAAGGTGTTTCGGCTACTTAGGGACAATTGCTTCTTCATCAACCACCACCACCACTTCCGCATTGCCATCCCCGCTACCGCCATTTGACATTTGCCTTTGGAGATTTTGAGTTTGCGGTTTTTACCGTTTCCTAAGGTGTTTCGGCTACTTAGGGACGGGTCTACATCGTCTTGGTTTCTACATCAAGAACACCGCCACTCATCATCGCCACGAGGTCGTCTTCGACATCGACCACTACGCCATTTTGACAACCTAACCGTAAGCAAGAACGGTAACCTCTATATCATCTTGGTATCATGGTATCCCTTCATTGTACATTCTTGCCATTACATTGTTAACCCCTTAGCCCATTTTGCGTCACTTTCCTATCGAGACTAGCCATTTGAGTATTGTCGGGCCATGTTACTTGTGCACATTAGTGATCCACCCTTCCATTGCATACATACCATATCATTTTGGTATCATCATATCATCCCTTGTGTCACAAGATTGTTCCGGCATATACACAATTGCTATCTTGGTTTGTGCATTTCGCATAGTGGCCATAACAAAAAAAAGAATAAGCTTTTAAGCAAAAGAAAAGAGAGCAAGGAGCTTGTAGGCAATAGCCATAGCATCCTACAACATCGCATAACATTGCCATATCCGATCATCTTGGATCAAACAACGGGAACATCATACACATAGCATACTTGGGATAGAAAGCTCATACATTTTGCATCTTATAGGTTGTGCACAAGTGTCGTATCCGCCTATTGAGCAATCGTGCTAGCGTCTCTCTTGAGTTGTGCAACACGAGCGTTTTCCGTGGATTCCACATTTTGTGCTCACTCCTTGGTTGCACGACCCCATTTATCTATCCGTGTGTGTGTTTCCATGTACCACATATTGCTATTGGTCTACTTGTTTCACTTGCGAATTTGTGAATCTTTTCCAACATTATTGACTCTTGCTAACATTTTGCATCAAATTTTTGTGCCACTATCCTCACCAAGCTACTCCATAAGCTTTACTTGATAGGTGTGAGTGAGCAAGTCCGGTACCAATTCCACTATTCTTTCATCTCACATTGAGTGAAACGGGATACATCCTCAACTTTGGGAAAAAGGTAGCTTGGTATTGTTTATCTCATTTCCTCCTCACCTTTGCTCGAGTCTTGTGATGGATAGGCAAAGCACATCATCTCCGGTCTACAACCACGACGACGAGTTCGATGCTATGAAGAACGTCATCGACGCCAAGATGGACAAGCAAATGGAGGAGCTCAAGGCCCTCATCAAGAACCGCAAGCGGTCTTCCTCATCTTTGAGAAGACGCTCAAGTGCAAAGACTTCCATGCTACCATCTCCGGCAAGTACACACAAGCATCGGCATCGACAAGACCATGAAGAGAGACCTCCTGGACGAGAGTTGGCTTCTCTGCCACCCCCGTGCACACGGGCCCTCGACCCCCATGCACACAGGACCCCGTGCACACAGCCTCCAGGACCCCCCTGCGCACGGGCTATACAGAGCCGCGACATCAACCCCAAGACTACGGCTTCTTCAATACCCGTGGCATCTTCGCCAAGTGACTTCAAGGCATCTTCGCCTTCGGATGTACGGCATCTTCGCCTACTCCACGAGTTCAAATCCACTACTCCCTCGAGCTACTACGACCTCGCACTACTAGGAAAAGGGCTATATATGGGATTGATACTAATGGCGCATCAGGGAAGCAGTGCGCCACTACTATATACTAATGGCGCACCATCAGGTGGTGCGCCATTAGTGTGGAAGACACTAATGGCGCACTGCATGGAAGGTGCGCCACTAGTAATAATTTTTTTCATTTTCCATACATACTAATGGCGATCCGGTGAAGTGCGCCATTACTAGTTCTAACTAGTAATGGCGCACCGACAACAGAGTGGCAAGATCTGTATTTTATTATTCTTATTTTTCCAAAACTACTACGGGCGCACTACGTCACGGTGCGCCATTACTAGTTAAAACTAGTAATGGCGCACTACGTCACGGTGCGCCATTAGTGTATATATATATATATATATATATATAATTTTTTTTTTACTTTTCTGCAAAACTACTAATGGCGCACCACACGTAGGTGCGCCATTAGTAATTCAGGGTTACTAATGGCGCATTTGCGGTGGTGCGCCATTAGTAACCTGGGACCCCAACAAGATATTTTGGACAGCCACACCTACCCACTCACTTTCCCCACTTCATTCCCTCCACCTCCTTCTCCAAGCTTTCGACTGCCTCCTCCTCCTCACCTCATTTGCACCATAGACTCATCAAAATTAAGTGGTGAAATTACTTTTTTTTATAGGTAAGTAAGGGGAAAGCTATCTTCATGTTGTAGATCTACTTTTTTTCTCCCTAGCTCGCTCCAACAACGCGCACATGCACTTTTTGTGGCCTAGCTAGATCTATGTATATTTGTGGTGTTGCATATATGTTTGTGTTTGCAGGTACCGGTATTTGAAATGCGATAGTTGCCAATTTTTTGCCGGAATGTTGATTCATTTCCGTTTCGGCGAGAATTTTGGCACTATGCATTCTTTTTGGTCCTATTTTTAGGGAAGGTCATGCCAATTTTTTTCTTGGTTCTAAAATATCGTTTTGCTCTACCTCATGACGATAGCACGATGACCGAAGGCATCGTGAATAGGTTTTTGAGCTCCGCGAAGGCCGAGATGCTTCAAAAGAACGAGACGGAGATAAGATGTCCTTGTCGAAGATGCAAGCTGAAGAGCCTTATTGCGGACCCGGATTCCGGGCAGGTGTGGGACCACCTGCTCTTGCGTGGTTTCATGGATGGCTATCGGTGGCAAGGTGATGAAGATGACTATGAAATTGTCCACGGGGGCCGGGCAAGAAATGAGGAAGGGCAAGAAGACAACCACCGCGGCGAGGGCGGGCGAGAAGATGAAGAATCTCCAGGACATGATCACGACGGTGATGCTGTACACAGTCATCATGTAGAAGATGTCGTACATGATGATGAGGAAGATCAAGACGAAGGGCATGATCATGAAGATGAAGATCTTGGGAAGCAGACGGCGATGGAGGCTGGGTGCAGGACCCTCATATTCAAGAGCTACTTCTCAAGCAGACGGATAATGCAAGAGCTGCCGCCCGAGAGAAAGCCAAGTTAGATCAACTGGAGATAGACGCGGTTACTCCATTGTATGAAGGATGCAGGTCCAAGGATACCCGCCTGAAAGTAACGCTCATGGCTCTGGAGATGAAGGTAAAACACAAAATGACCGACGCATGCTTCGACGAGAACATGTCATTCGCACGAACGTCTTCGAAGGGAACAAGTGCCCGACCAGTTTCGAGGAGGCGAAGAAAATCGTGTGTCATCTGGATTTACCGCACGTGAAATACCATATGTGCATGAACAATTGCATCATTTATCGGGACGAGCACGCGGAGTCTACCACATGTCCGATGTGCGGCGTCACTCGATACAAGAAGAGGAAGAAAGCTCCTCGAAAATCGGTGTGGTACTTTCCGATCACTCCTCGTCTGCAGCGGTATTTCGTGGAGCCTAAGGTAGCAAAGCTCCTGCGTTGGCACGCGGATAGGGAGGAGAAGAAGCGGGAAGATGACAGAAATGATCCGGAGATAAATAAAAAAGACAAGATGCTGAGCCACCCTAAGGATGCGAGCCAGTGGCAAGCGTTGAACTTCGAATACCCAGAATTTGGGAAGGATCCAAGGAACATCGTGGCGCGAGCACCGATGGAGTCAATCCGTTTGGCAGCGGAGAAGCACACATAGCACCTGGCCTGTGTTTGTGTGTATGTACAACCTTCCCCTGGTTGTGCATGAAGAGGAAGTACATTCACATGAGTATGCTAATTGAAGGCGAAACAACCAGGAGCGACATCAATCTGTATCTGGGGCTGCTGAAAGAGGAGCTAGACACGCTGTGGAAAACGCCAGCCAATACGTGGGGCGCCGCAGAGAAAGAATATTTCCCTATGAGAGCCGCCTTGCTCACGACGGTGCCACGACTATCTCGATTCACGGATATCTCGCGGGGCAGGTAGTCCACGGATTTTACGGATGCGTAAGGTGCATGGATGACACAACGTATCGCCAGCTAGATAGAGATCCGGGTCTTGAAAACCGTGTTCATGGGACATCGAAGGTGGCTTCACGATGATGACCCGTGGAGGAAACGCAAGGATCTGTTCGATGGTGAAACCGAACCCCGAAAACGCCCGCGTACAAGGAGCGGCGAGGAAATAGACGAGCTGTTAAAAAATTGGAAAGATTGCCCACTGCCGGGAAAGAAGCAAAAGGCGCCAAAGCCGGGAAAGAAGCGAAAGGCGCGAGTCAGCTGCTGAAGGTATGGAAAACGAGGTCTGTTTTACGGGACTTGCCGTCTTGGAAGATCCACCATGTGCCTCACAGCCTTGATGCCATGCATATCACGAAGAACGTGTGCGAGAGTACGCTTGGTACCCTGCTCAACATACCGAGAGAGGACCAAAGATGGGCGAAAGCAAGAGCGGACTTGAAATCAATGGGCATCGTGCAGGAGCTTCACGCTAATGATGATGATGATGAGGCGAAGCGGGACACGTAAACTTCGTCAAAGGCAAAAGGCCAAGAAGACCGGAAGTGACTACACTCCCGTGCTTCACTCTAAGTCGAGGAGGAGATCGAGCAGTTTTTCACCTACCTCATAGGAGTAAAACTTCCTTCTGATTACGGGCAAGATAAGCAGATACCTAGACCCAGTGAAGCAGAAGTTCAGCGGGATGAAGTCTCACGACCGTCACGCGTTGATGACGCGAATACTTCTACTTGCAATCCATTGGGATCATGGACGCCAGCGCACGTCCGTGAAACGCTATTTTGCCTATGCAACTTTTTAAGCGTCATCTCTCGGAAGTCGATTGGCGTGAGGCAACTCGAAGGCTACAGGAAGAGATCGTGGTGATACTATGCGAGCTTGAGATGTACTTCCGCCCACATTCTTCGACGTTATGGTGCATCTGCTGGTCCATATCGTGGAGGATATCATCCAACTTCGGGCCGACGCTCACGCACAAAGATGATGCCGTTTGAAAGTATGAATGGTGTCATCAAAGGATACGTTCGCAACATGTCACGCCCAGAGGGAAGTATAGCCAGGGCTTTTCGATCAAGAGTGCATCTCCCATCGCACGAATTATCTAGGCATCGAGAACCCCGTTGGTCTGCCGTCAACAGGCACCTCGGCAGTCTCGCTGGATGGGGTCACCGTGAGGGTCGCCGCGAAATGCATGTCGACTTCGAGGGTCGACTCGCCAACTTTGAAAGAGCAAACCTAGTCGTGCTACAACACATAGACGTGGTCGATCCTTGGGTGGTAGAGCACAAAACCTTTATTGAGAAGATGTACAATGACCGAGGCCAACAGAGGACGGACGGAGATATAATCAAATAGCACAACTCATGTTTCACGCGTTGGTTCAAGCAGAAGCTTCTGTCGTACCCTTTACATGAGGATTCTTCCGCGAAAGAACAACTCATATTCGCCTTGTCACAGGGAGCCGAGCACAACCTGATGACCTATGAGGCGTATGATATCAACGGCTACACATTCTACACCGAGAACAAGGACATGAAGAGTGATGGTTATCAGAACTCCGGGGTAACGATGGAATCCTACACCGGTAACGACAAGGACAGATACTACGGAAGGATCGAGGAGATCTGGGAGCTGAGCTACTGTTGGAGAGAAGGTCCGATGTTCCGTGTCGAGATGGGCCAAGAGCGTCCAAAAGAAGACCGGTATTTCACCACCATGGTTATACGAAGCCAAATCCAAGATCATGGTATAAGCGTCACCGCGAAAAATGAGCCATGGGTACTGGCTTCCCAAGTGGACCAATGCTTCTTCATCACCGACCGTCAAAGCCCGGTCGTGTTGTCGTGAGGAGAGGCAAAAGGAAGATCATCGGAATGGATGGAGTAGCCAATGAGCAAGACTTCGACAAATACGGCGACCGAAGATCGAACATGACGACGATTTATGAAGTAGCAGCACACACCACAAGAAGAAGACCACCCTACCTAAGGGACGACCGTTCCACGGAAGAACTCCATTTGCGAAAAAGAAGGGCAAGAAGATTGTGAACAGATAGCTAGCTAAGATCGATTGTATTTAAATCGTAGTCTTCATTTCTCGATTGTATTTCATGGGCACTTTTGATATCATGAATAATTTTAAATTTCATGGGCACTTTTTGAATTCATGAGGACACTCGATCTTGATCCCTCCACCGCCGACGAGCACCCGGCCCCCGCACCCACCCGCTCCACCGCCGACGAGCACCCGGCCCCCGCACCTCCCCGCTCCACCGCCGCCAACGGGCACCCCCCGCACCCTCCCCCGCTCCACCGCCGCCGATGATATTTTCAAGTAACAAATTTGAACATATTTTTAAAAAAATTATTACTGTTTTTAAACACAAATAAATATCAAACAACATTTAAAATGCAAAAAAAAATATTGGGGAGCTTGGGAATCGAACCCAGGACCTCCTGGTGTGTGTGTTGCGTGCTGACCAGTCGGGCTAGTGGGCGGGTTCTGATGTGGATTGGGTTAGGTGGAATATAACATGTGCTCGAACTGTAGTAAAAACACATTCTAATGGCGCACCTCTGCAGGGTGCGCCATTGCTATCTAAAAAAAAGATTTCTAATGGCGCACCGACGGGTGGTGCACCATTAGTAAGCTTCCCCCCTAGCTATCCTCCCTCTCCCTCGCCAGATCCCCTTCCACCCTCTCTCCCTCGCCACAAGATCCACCAGCGCTGCCCGACCCACGACGCCGCCCGACCTCGCCGGACTCCACCCCGCCGCCCCCGCACGCGCCCCCACCCCGCCGCCCGACCCTCGCGGACTCCACCTCACGCCGCGCCCCCACCCCGCCGCCCCGCCCCCCACCCCCGCCACCCGACCCTCGCGGACTCCTCCTCGCCCGTCGGCACCGAGCAGGCAATGACAGCGCAGCACCAGACGCCCCGACCCTCCTCCTCCCCTTGCCCCTCCTCCTCCTCCCCTTGCCCCCCGCCTGCGCAGCTGACGGCCCCTTCTCTGTCTCGCAGGGCAAGGTCTCCGGCGCCTCTACGACACCGACGCCTCCACCGTCTACGGCGTCTGCGCCTTCTTCCACGTCCGGCCACCGCGGCCTCACCGTCGAGTAGTCGCCAAATTCGTCTCCGTTGAACCATCCCCGACCACGCCGTCTACTCCTCTGCGACCGATGTGAGATGCTCTTCATTTTCCCCTCCTCCCCTTGGTCGTTTGCCTCCCGTAAGCGCCACTTCGTGATTAATGCTTCATATGATGTTCAATTTTGCATAAGTTGAAGAAACAATAGTTCTCTTGACAAGCGAGAAGAAAGGATTGGGCTCTGGTCCAAATGATGTTTAACATGAATTTAACTAAACAGGAATTTTATGTTGTTGTCTTGAAGATGAGTAGTTGTAGGAAGATGATGCATAGTAGTTTTATGTTGTCGTAGTAGTTGTAGGATGTTATTGTAGTTGAAGTTGCAGGAGTAGATAATGGAGTACCGCCAATTTCTTGTTGGTAAAGATGTTGAACACACAACCTGTTGTTTACTCTAGTGATAGGAGGAGTAGTGGTGGCCATCTAGTTGGACTACTACTGCTAGGACTTGCTCCAGATTTTAGGATTTCTTTTCTTTTAGGATTTATTTTCTTCTAGGACTAGGTTTTTATTATTTTTCTGTTGTGATTTTTTTTGAGCTCTTTCTTTTTCATTTCCTACTATCCTTATCCTAATTATCTTAAATTGTTATGATGTGTGTAACAGGATTAGATCTTGGATTTGCTAGTGGACTTTGGGAGTTTCTTAGCCAGCTTGGTGACTCCATATTTTTCACTATTTCAGCAAGTCTTTGTAAGTATTAAACTTTCAGCACTACATTTTTATCTTATGTGTACATCTATTTTCTTACAATTGCTATATATGTATTGTTGTTACTAAACATGATGAAGCTCCTGTCAATTGCTATACATATATATGTGTATGATGATCCTCCTTTCCTGCAGTAGTATAACTAGGATATAAAGCACATTGAACTAACAATATTGTATGGTGCCTAAACTACAATGATTGAGGAACATCAGATGACATAGCATGTGGATATTGACATAGGATTAGTAGATTAATAAGTGAGCCAAAAGTGATGGACAAACCTCATGCTAGGAATTCTCGAGGGTTGCATCTTTCTGAATGACCCTAATTGTCACTGACAATATCTGGACAGATTGAAAACAATTTAACTTGATTGCTTCAAGTACTTTGCATGAAAGGTTTTTGAAGTCCAACTTCTGAATCCAGAATTTGATTAGTTCCATAAATTTGTATGACCACAGATTTGTAATGTTTCAGAGATTTGTATGACCAAAGATACAGTTCAAATTTGATTAGTTCCATAAATTTGTATGATCAAATATATATTTCAGATTTGTAAAGTTTCGTAGATTTGTACGTATGACCAAAGATACAGTTCAGATTTGAATTGTTTGAAATTGGTATGACCAAAGATGCTATTGTATATAAATGGGCTCTTGTAGAACTGTTCTTCATCTTTACTGATCTGTTGTATAGAAATATGCTAAATTTAGCAAAAAATGGGGTCTGGGAGGCCTTGGCTGCTTGAGGCCCTTGAGAGGCCCTTCGTGTCGTGATGATTTTGCAGGTACCCGAGAGGCCCTTGAGTTTGCGGAATGTCAATTAACTTCCGTTAAAGCAAATTCGGGTACTCCATATGTCCTATTTTCAGCAAAGGTCATGCTGAAATTTTCCGTGAATTTTAGCATGACTTTGCTAAAAATCGGACATATGAGATACTTGCTACTAATGCATGGGCCGGGGTATCTTAGTACTTAATTAAGTATGATCAACTGCCCCCTTTATTCTTGCTGCATTAAACCCAACTTAGAATTCTCCTCAGCATCGATAAACCCTAGATGATAAACCCAACATAGGTGGCAATAGAGCCAAGTGATTAGTGCAATAAACCCAACATAGGCTTTTAGGGTGGCTCGGCGTCGACAAACCCTAAAAGATAAAAGCTTAGCTTTTAGGATGCCTCGGTGTCGACAAACCCTAAATGATGAGACCATGATCTTGTTCCTTGACAATAACCAACTTTTTGACCAAACTTTTTTCCTATTTAGAGCAAAACATGGCCCACAACGATGAGGCCGGCGGTTGAGCGGCAAGCAATTACAGGAGCTGTCCCAGAGTTGGAGGAAGAACCTCACCGCTATGAGGACGCCATGGAAGACACCAATCCTGACTACACAACCCCTAGTGGTGTCGGGATGACACCACCGATGGTGCCGCCGAGGATGCCACCATCGATGATGGCGGCGCACACGGATGGCAGCCAACCAAGAGGCAACGGAAGGACCGGCGCCCGGCGTGCTCGGCATCGTCGAGGAGGAATTCTTGAAGTGGACTCCGGCGGAATCCGACGGCGCCCAAACAAGTAGTCAAGGGGTACTCGATTCAGCTCGGGTGCATTCTTCGGAGCACCGTCTCGATCAACACCGAGAACCTAAGGCATAAGGACCACGGGAATTTTGCAGCCTCCTCTTCACGAAGCTGCACGAACGATACAAGTTCCCCGCTGAGTTTGCAAACACACGCCTCTCAGGGAATAAAAGTGAACAGTACCGCCCTCACGAGGATGAGCACGGCCCTGTCTACTTGGAGAAGCATGGTGAAGGCAATGATTGACAAAGGTGGTAGTTATGACAAGATCAAGGCGAAATATCCTTTGATGAGCGAAGATGAGTACAAGGAGTTCAAGATCAAGTGCGAGAGCAGCGCAACCTCCGAATCAAGTCAGTGGTGGAAAGAAATGCGGAAGTTGAACTTAGGGGTCCACCAACTCGGTCCCGGCGGTTACAGAGTGGCGGATCCTATATGGGACAAGGAGGACGCGGAGCATGCCGAGCAAGGCCTACCGCCCTGCTTCGAGAAATACCGTGACAAGCAGACCAGGAACTTTCTCAGGGCCCGGTACAAGGAGGACCCGGTAACAAAGGAGCTTACCACGGATCTGAAGATCAGGGCGCTCGAGCTTGTTCTGCTAAGGAATACACCCCCGCGTAATTAGCTCCATATGGTTGCATTCTAATTAATCCCCAATATTTCTAAATGGTTCATGTTCCTTCCAGGACCTTTGAAAGCGATGGCCAGCTGGGTCGTCTCAGAGCTCCCCTTTCGGCACCCCTTTAAATAGGGCGTTGGACATAATTAAAAACAAGGATAAGCTCAGTAAGTCGACGTCAGCTGGTCGTGTGGCCGGCAAAGGCTTGTCCACAAAATGGTCGTCATACTATAGCGCTGGTGGGTGAAAGGAGAAAAAGACCAGCTCGGAAAGCCAGTCGCACAAGGTTGAAGCACTCAAGGCACAAGTGGCGCGGATTCCGGAGCTTGTCCAAGAGCAAGTGGAACAACAACTGGGAACGAAGCTTAACGCCATGGTGCCTACGTTGATTCATGGGCTGACGACGTGGATTGCGGGCGCCCAACAGGGGCCTCCCCCGGTTCCCAGCTTCACGGCCAGCAATCAAGACAGCCTTGCAAGCAGCGGCGCCATTGCTGTCTCCGGCGGAGGCGGTATTCATGTCTCCGGCGCCGCACGGCATTGAGCTTAATGCACCGGTGTACGCCGCCGGCACCTCGCCAAAGAAGCGCCCCCTCCGTCAGTTGCACGCCAGCCGTTGGCGGTGCCTCGACATTAGCCGAGCTCGACGGCATCACGGTAACTAAGCCTCTCGGCCGATGACTTCATCTCCTTGCCTTTGACTGGGCATCCCTGACGCCCTACATGTTTTCGTAGGGCGCCGCCGACGTTCCTTGCACTCTTCTGCACTTCGTGGATGGCGAGTTGGTCGATGTCGCCAAGGGCAGAATCGTTCAACCGGGCAACCCCATGTTCCACGGTAATCCGATGCCACCCACAGTGTATAGGGTTGAAGTGGTTCGGGTGCTGCCAGGCTGCGACGAGCTATTACCTCCGATTCGACCCGCTGGGGCCGACGAAGAAGATGAGATGACCCTCAGCGCCTGCGTAAACTGGCCCCTGCTTTGGCAGAAGAGCCAGGTCGTTTGGGGCGGGGACACCACCCCACAGACAAGACCGCCAGTCGTGCCGGCGCCAAGCCATGGCAAGAACGCCGCAATGCTACCGGACCTGCCGGACATCCCTATGGCACAGGATCCGGACAACCCTATGGCACAGGATCCGGACGGCAACGACAACGACGACGGTACATTTACCAAAGTTGATAAGTACTTTGCCGAACATGGGTACGCTGACGAGTTCTGCGGGCCTCTTTCTCAAGAACCCAACTAAGACGACCGCGATCTAGCTGGTACGGTGGAGAAATCCAATTGCAACAAAGCGGCGTCTGGGCGTTCAGTTCTCGAGACACGCCTCCAGCTCCCGCCTTCACCGAGCCTCAGATAGCTGAGGTGCGAAATATTATCAGCCCCAACACGGTCAAGAAGGCGGTCTGTGAGCAGAACTCGGTCCCATTACAGGAGATCAAGAAGAAGGGACAGAAATGAAAGACTAACAAGGGCGTCGGTGCGAGCCAGCCGGCACCGAGTTCGATCCGTGCTCAAGATGGGCCACCTTCACCTAAGGATATCTCGAGGAGGGTGCATGTGGCGGGTAGGGCGATGCTACCGCCAAATATGCTGAATGTTGCAACTGGTGCTATGTGGAGTCTACATGACAGTGTTCTTTCTTTGGAGAAGCGGCGTCTGAGAGAGAATGATGTGGCATACCCGGTTTTCGTGGCCAAGGTGCCAGAGGGCAAGGGCTTTGTGGATGGTGACATCGGGGGTACGATCGTCCTGCGGTTTGATGACATCTTTTCTATGTTTAACCTTCATCCTCTGCACTACACCTTCGTTCGGCTGTTTTCGCTGAGTATGGAGATGCGGATCATTAGAGACAAGACCCCGGACATCGTGATAGTCGACCCCTTCTACATGCGTGCCAAGCACTTGAGCAGCGCTGGGGACCGCCAAGTTGCGAGTTCACACCTCGAAGGCGTCATTCTGGCAAACCCAGATAAGGATAACTTCCTTGTGGCTTACTTTCCCGAGTAAGTCATCCCTTAACCGCCCCGTAACATATGATTTCTTAGATTTCGATCGTTTTTTTTCTAACATTCCGTGTTCTGTGCAGTGACACACATTTCACACACATCCTCCTAAGCCAAAAATATTCCATGGCCACGTATTTCGACCCGAACCGTAACTCCAAGATAGACTACACAAATGTCAAGAAAGTTCTTGATGATGTTCTCCCGGCCACGCCAAATCTGGAGGCACCTTCACGGGGCGGTTCGTAAGTACGGCAAGCACATGTCTCACACAATGTCTGAAGTTACGCTGCGTCAAGCGGCCGCTTTGTGTCGAAGGATGCCTACTATGCCCTCCATCACATCCGGGCGATCGTAAGGGACCATTATCAACTTCTGCTACCATATAATCTCAAAGATTGGGCCGCGAGCTTGTCGGCAGTCCAGGACGCGGACCTCAGACAAGAATTCTTTCGCATCCCGTCGGAGTTTGCGGACATCATCCATCAAGATGTCCTTCATACCTCGGGGCAGTTCTTCCTCGAGATATCAACCGTCCAACAGTGAGATAGATGAAACGCTACAAATGCAGGGTGACAACAACCGCGATTTCATGACCATCACGACAGACGGCGGCTTCATCCACGCTCCTGTCCGATGAGTCTAGTCGAAAGTAGTGATGTGTAGTTCTGAAACATTGATTTGCTCATGTTGTAATTAAACTTTAATGAATTCGTATGTCTCTTTGGTTTGGACAGTTGTTCAACTTAGATGTAATTGATGCTATTTATTAGTAGGACCATGAATCGTGCTATTAATGTCTTGCTTTTCTCTTTCGATCCTTTTGTTGCATACTTACATATGGCTTATGTATTGTCTGTTGTTTGGCTTGTGCATAGAGATGCCCTCGTATGTCATGTACAAGGGTAAGGTTCCCGGAGTCTACGACGACTGGGAGGAGTGTTGGAGACATGTTCACTGTTTGGTGATACTTGATTACAAAGGGTACACCACTAGGGCGGAGGCCGAATCTAGATACGCCCGCTATCTAGCGGGGGAGAGGAGGGAGCGTTGGAGGAACCGGATGAAGACCAGTTTAATCGCGATGATGCTCATCCTGATGACCGCAGCTCTCTTCTATGTGATGGTAGTTTAGATGATCGATATCAACTTGTAATGTGAAGACAAACTCGATACTCGCGGTCTTGAGACTTGTAATGTTTTATCTTTGTTCGGTCTTTTGAATTCAGAGACTAATATAACGAATTGTATTCGGAGACTAATCTTCTATTGTATTCGATGAACCTGCTCTTGCTGTGTGCTGTTGTCTATATTCTGTCCAGTAATATATTTTGTAACCTGTGCAAAAATCAGAAAAGTAAAAAAAACCAAATATTCATACTAATGGCGCATCAGCTCAAGGTGCGCCATTAGTATGCCAAAGGATACTAATGGCGCATCACAACAGAGTGCGCCATTAGTATGACAAAGCACATGGTTACGTATGGCCCCCCGGGGGGCGCACTAATGGCGCATGGTGTTACATACTAATGGCGCACTACGTGGTGCGCCATTAGTATAGCGCCATTAGTAAAAAATACTAGTGGCGCGATACTAATGGCGCACCGGTAGTGCGCCATTAGTAGGCTAAACCGGTGCGCCATTAGTAGGCCTTTTCCTAGTAGTGTCGACACCAACCACGATATTCCTTTCTATGGGACTCTAGAACCCTAGGAGTATCTCGAGTGGGAGCGTTTGATGGACGACTAACTCAAGCTACATCAAGTACCTCCCGAAGATCAAGTGAAGTGCGCCTCAAGAAACTTCCATGACTACGCGTCCACATGGTGGCTTCACACACCTTCGGAGACCTACGACATGAGTTGGCCCAAGATGAAGAAAGCTTTGCGGCGAGAGTTCGTGCCTCCAACCTACATGGAACAACTTCTACGCCAATTGGAGAACACCATCCAAGGATCTAAGTCCATCAACGAGTACTTCAAGGAGACGAAGAAAGCCTTGTGACGAGCCAGCATGGACGACCCCATGTCAATGAAGTTCCACTTCATGATGGGATTGAACAACGACTTCTCCAAGACTATCTTCCTCGAGAACTACAAGTCCCTCGACGACAACTACATTGGTGCTCTCAAGGCGGAACAAGAACTCAACAAGGCCAAGGCTTCTCGACCCCAAGCACACCTCTCGAAGACCAAGCTCCAACACGGCGAGCATGAGGCTAGTACCACCATGATGTCCAAGTCCGACGAGCTCCAAGACGACGCTCCCAAGTTCGACTTCACCGCCATCCCTCTTTGTGGCATTGATGGTGCCGAGTCTTCTTCGACTCTTTTTGAAGACGGTGTGGTGACGACTACGACTACGGAGACCTTCAAGGACCAAGCTTTGGAGGCAAGCGACATGGTGACGAGCAAGGATGATGCTTCCATCTTAGGAGGCGAGAGTGATGATGTGCCATCATCGGCCTTCATCCACGACGAGAGTGATGATGTGCCATCTTCGGCCTTCATCCATGATGAGAGTGGTGATGTGCCATCTTCGGCCTTCATCCACGGCGACGACTACGAGATGATCGAGCAAGGGATTTTCCTTTCGGTCATGGAGGAGAGTGATGATGTGCCATCGGTTGAGCATGGGATTTTCCCTTCGACCACGGTGACGTATGATGACATGAGTGACTTTAGCCACCATATTGAGAGTGAGAGTGACTTCACCACTAGCCCCATGTATGATGAGTTGCCCCAATTCCCATGTGAGGAGAGCCACCACCACCATCACCACTTGCGTGATTTGAGTGACTCCACCATATGCGCGACACTGAGTGCACCTACCTTGAGGGAGTGAGTAAGCCACCGCAACATAGAGAGAGTGAGGTAGTTGATAAGGCATATGAGGCCATTTCTATTTCAAACGACTTAACCTTTACCTCTATGGTGTCTTCTCCTTTGGTGCTAGGTCACATATATGATGACGCGCCGATTCGCGATGACTTCGTCCTTCCTTTGCACAAGACGATGGCCATGGTGGAATATGATGCACCCCCCACATGGTTCCATCAAGATGAAGATGACCACGATATGGTATTTCCCACCTCACCTACACCACTTGAGTGGAATGAACAAGGTAACATAGGTGAAGGTGATGCTCTAGTCCCACTAGTGGACATTCTTGACATTGATTACTTGCATGATGTTGATCCACCTATTCCCATGCTTCATGCTAGTGGGACTTCCTCATGTCATGACTTACCACTTTATGATGAATATGATGATGAGCATGTTGAATTGCCTAGTTGTGATGCCATGTTACATAGGATTTCTTGTGACAATTCTCTAGGTCACATCATGTTTGACAATCCGCTTGACTTGTCATATGTTATGCATGACATCAATCATATGTCTTATTTGCAATCTCATCATAGTGACTATGCATATGCCATTAAAATTAATCCAATTTGCACTTATGGCATAGATGACAAGCCCATGGTTATTGGCATTTATTTTTCTTGTGATGATATTGATATGCTCCCTTTGCATCATTTATCTCATATGCCATGCCATGACTACCTAGCTTCCGATATGCATTATTTTGGATGTTGTCCATTTTCTCCATATGATGTTTCCCCTCATGAGGAGACCCCCATAGTTTCCTCATACCCATTAGGAGATTTTGATCCATCCCATCCATTGCATGATCCTCATACTTGTGCGCACAATATTCTTTCCATGAATGATGTGCCATATAATCGCATACTTGATTTGTGTCTTCATCATGTCATACATAACAACTATTCTTTCATGATGGATGACATGTTCTTATACCATGCATCAAATTTCTTTGAGAGATGCTTATCTTGTGCTAACTCACACATGCACATACACATCATGATGGATGATGTATACATTTACCATGCACATACGTTTTCGTTTGTGTCTCTTTTGTGTAGGTACCCATGAACACTCATCAACCTCACAATCCCATGAGTTGATGAAACGAGCTCTAGAGAGCAATGATGATTTGGGACTCTGCGGATTGTCCTTACCACCACTCCCTTCGCGCAAAGAGTTCACGCATCTCTTCTACATGGCCCTCACATGGTTATGGGTTATTGTCCATTACATACTCTATGCCCATCTTGCCATGTTCACTTTGCATGATATGCTTATTCCTATGCCTTTGTCATGCATTTGTGACCCATGTTTTGCATTACATATGTTTCTTGATTCTCATACTTGTATGTGTATTTGCAATCTTGGTGGAGATAGTGGTTGTTATTGCCATGTTCCTTTTGCGAACCATTCCTATGATGATACTATGATCTTGCTTTGTGTTCGTGCATGCGATATGTCATGTGCATTGTCTATGCCCACTATTTGCACCCATGACATGATTGACTTGATTGCCTCACACATGTTGAACAATTGCTCTTTACTTTGTGTTGAGTGCCATGATATCTTCACTACACCCTATGCACATTATGCTTGGATTTTCTTGCATTTGCCCCATGTGTTTAGACATCTCATTATACTTGGTGTTGTGAATGATTCCTATGCCTACCATAGACCTTTCAATGAGCACGTTGTGCATTCTTGCTATGATCTTGAGGTAGATGCTTGTTCCTTGTCACACATATTAGCATCTTTACCTCCCATTTGCATACTTGTTTCCATGATGTCCTTGATTGTGCTGACCTTATATGCTTAAATGCCATGCCACACTTCTTTGTCAAACCATATGCTATGCTTGATGACAACACTTGTTGGGTGAATCACCTCTTGAATGCTTGGTTTTGTACTTACGGCAACCACATTTGTTTTTACAAGTGCTTGTTATCTTTGCTCCTTTTGAAGGAATTACAAGACGGTACGACATCGGAGAGTGCCCATTTGGAACTACAAGATGATGAATGCTTGGTGATCGTCCACTACTACACGGCAACATCAGCTCTTTCCCATGGTGATTTGGATTGTGATCCGAGGTCGGATCTTTACCAAAGGGTGAGGGGATGATGTGGAGCATCCTATGGACATCACCATGTCAAGAGTCCATTTGACAAGTGACACGTGCCACATCTACTTCATACATACAAAGGTGAATCATTTCCTTTACACGTGTCCACTTGTCCCTTTCGAGGATGGTATACTACTTGACCCCTCTCTCGTGTGCATACATAGGTGTGGGCGGAGCTACACATTCATCGAGAAGGAGTCCAAGAAGAGGAGAACATCTACACCATCCAAGAGGGAAGCCTGAAAGCGGAGAAGGAAGCGCCAAGAGAAGGCTGCAGCTCCCAAAGGCGACCTGCAAGACGCAGGCGTGTACTGCGTGCCCACGGCCTCCACGGACCCCTGCAAGACCGGCTCATGCGTCAGTCTCTAGATACCCCGTGCGACAGGCTCCACTTACCCCGTGCACAGGGGCCCCAGGCGTGGCTGATTGGGCTTGGCCCTTGTATCCCCATCTCGTCTCTACTTACCCCTTCATCCCTTGGACCTATATATACTCCTTCATCTCCTCCATTTAGGGGAAGCTAAGAATAGACACAAATAATAGAGCTTAGCTCATGTACCTCTCCTTGTGGGATACCTCTTGAGAGAGAAGGCTCCATTGGAGTACAAGACCTCCATTGGAGAAGATCCCTAGGGATGCAACCCCCCCCCCTTTGGGGAAGGATCTACCTAGATCATCAAGCCCTCATCTCCTTCATAGGATTTGGGATGAACTCTACCATGTATCTTGTTTCCCTTTGATTATTCATGTACCTTGTGGATCTTGTGTGTTTGTTGGTCTAGTGGATGTGTGATTGGACTTGTTCTTGAGTGTTCCTCTTGTTTTCCCTCCTTGTGTTCATCTCTTTCTTGGGGATTCCCCCTCCAATTCATGAAAGATCTCTCCATAGGGTTCCACCCTACAACATCTTCTCAGAAGCTGAAGCAGAAATGGCACGCCAGGACGCAGTTGATCTCCTAGAAGAGGAACGAGAGATGGCTCTGATCTGGTCGACCATCTATCGATAAGCCCTGCATCGATTCCATGCCTGAAACGTCAGAGGCCGAGCATTTCAGGAAGGAGACCTTGTGCTCCGAGTGCACCAGAAACAGCCTCACAAGCCAGCTCCGTCCTGGGAAGGGCCCTTCATCATCACCAAGGTGCTCCACAACGGGGCGTATCACCTTTACAACGTAGCCAAGAAAGATGACGAGCCACGCTCGTGGAATGCGGATCTCCTCTGCCATTTTTATACCTAAACACTCGGATCGACGAGTTGTAATAAGAATCCTTCAGTTTGCTTATCAAAGGCATGAATTTTGTAGTATCTTAATGATTGTTTTCACATAAGCATGTGTGTTCAAATCCCCCAATGGGTGGCTTAGCCGCGAACCCGATTCGCCTAAGTTTCAGAAACACTCCGAGTGAAGAGCAACCCTCTCACTCGGGGGCTTAGCCACAAACCTGATCCGCCTAAGTTTCATAAAAACTCTGAGTGAAGAGCAACCCTCTCACTCGGGGGCTTAGCCGCGAACCCGATTCGCCTAAGTTTCAAAAACACTCCGAGTGAAGAGCAACCCTCACGCTCGGGGGCTTAGCCGCGAACCCGATTTGCCTAAGTTAGAAAATGAACTCCGAGTGAAGAGCAACCCTCTCACTCGAGGGCTTAGCTGCGATCCCGTACTCGCCTAAGTTTCAAAAACACTCCGAGTGAAGAGCAACCTTCTCATTCAGGGGCTTAGCCGCGAACCCGATTCGCCTAATTTACAAAACAAACTCCGAGTGAAGAGAAAACCTCTCACTCGGGGGATTAGCTGCGACCCCGTACTCGCCTAAGTTACGAAACGAGCTCCGAGTGAAGAGCAATCCTCTCACTCGGGGGCTTATCTACGATCCCGTACTCTCCTAAGTTTCAAAAACACTCCGAGTGATGAGCAACCCTCTCACTCGGTGGCTTAGCTGCGATCCCGTAGTGGCCTAAGTTTCAAAAACACTTCGACTGAAGAGCAACCCTCTCACTCGGGGGCTTAGCTGCGATCCCGTACTCACCTAAGTTTCAAAAACACTCCGACTGAAGAGCAACCCTCTCACTCGGGGGATTAGCTGCAACCCCGTACTCGCCTAAGTTACGAAACAAGCTCCGAGTGAAGAGCAAACCTCTCACTCGGGGGCTTAGGTGCGATCTCGTACTCACCTAAGTTTCAAAAACACTTCGAGTGAAGAGCAACCCTCTCACTCGGGAGCTTAGTTGCGATCCTGTGCTCGCCTAAGTTTCAAAAACACTCCGAGTGAAGAGCAACCCTCTCACTCAGGGGCTTAGTCGCGAACCCGATTCGACTAAGTTAGAAAATGAACTCTGAGTGAAGAGCAACCCTCTCACTCGAGGGCATAGCCGTGAACCCGATTCGCCTAAGTTATAAAATGAACTCCGAGTGAAGAGAAACCCTCTCACTCGGGGGCTTAGCCGCGAACCCAATTCGCCTAAGTTACCAAACAAACTCCAAGTGAAGATCAACCCTCACACTCGGGGGCTTAGCTATGATTCCGTACTCGCCAAAGTTTCAAAAACACTTCGAGTGAAGAGCAACCCTCTCACTCGGGGGGTTAGCTGCGATCCCGTACTGGCCTAAGTTTCAAAAACACTCAGAGCGAAGAGCAACCTCTCACTCGGGGGCTCAGCTGCGATCCCGTACTCGCCTAAGTTTCAAAAACACTTCGAGTGAAGAGCAACCCTCTCACTCGGGGGCTTAGCTGCGATCCCGTACTTGCGTAAGTTTCAAAAACACTTCGAGTGAAGAGCAACCCTCTCACTCGGGGGCTTAGCTGTGATCCCGTACTCGCCTAAGTTTAAAAAACACTCCAAGCGAAGAGCAACCCTCTCACTCGGGGGCTTAGCCGCGAACCCGATTCGCCTGTTACAAAATGAGCTCCGAGTGAAGAGCAAACCTCTCACTCAGGGGTTTAGCTGCGATCCCGTACTCGCCTAAGTTTCATATACACTTTGAGTGAAGAGCAACCATCTCACTCAAGGGCTTAGCTGCGATCCTGTACTAGCGTAAGTTTCAAAAACACTTCGAGTGAAGATCAACCCTCTCACTCGGGGGTTTAGCTGCGATCCCGTACTCGCCTAAGTTTCAAAAACACTAAGGGTGAAGAGCAACCCTCTCACTCGGGGGCTTAGCCGTGAAGCCGATTCGCCTAAGTTACAAAACGAACTCCAAGTGAAGAACAACCCTCTTACTCGGGGGCTTAGCTGCGACCCCCTACTCGCCTAAGTTACGAAACGAACTCCAAGTGAAGAGCAATCCTCTCACTCGGGGGCTTATCTGCGATCCCGTACTCGCCTAAGTTTAAAAAACACTCCGAGTGAAGAGCAACCCTCTCACTCGGGGGCTTAGCTGCGATCCCGTAGTCGCCTAAGTTTCAAAAACACTTCGATTGAAGATAAACCCTCTCACTCGGGGGCTTACCTGCGATCCCGTACTCGCCTAAGTTTCAAAAACACGCCGAGTGAAGAGCAACCCTCTCACTCGGGGCCTTAGCTGCGATCCCGTACTCGCCTAAGTTTCAAAAACACTTCGAGTGAAGAGAAACCCTCTCACTCGGGGGCTTAGCAGTGAACCCAATTCGCATAAGTTACAAAACAAACTTCGAGTGAAGAGCAACCCTCTCACTCGGGGGCTTAGCCGCGAACCCGATTCGCCTAAGTTACAAAACGAATTCCGAGTGAAGAGCAACCCTCTCACTCGGGGGCTTAGCCGCGAACCCGATTCGCCTAAGTTACATAACAAACTTCGAGTGAAGAGCAACCCTCTCACTCGGGGGCTTAGCTGCGACCCCGTACTCGCCTAAGTTACGAAAACACCGCGAGTGAAGAGCAACCCTCTCACTTGGTGGCTTGGCTGTGATCCCGTACTCGCCTAAGTTTCAAAAACACTCTGAGTGAAGAGCAACCTTCTCACTCAGGGCCTTAGCCACGAACCCGATTCACCTAATTTACAAAACAAACTCCGAGTGAAGAGCAACCCTCTCACTCGGGGGATTAGCTGCGACCCCGTACTCGCCTAAGTTACGAAATGAGCTCTGAGTGAAGAGCAATCCTCTCACTCGGGGGCTTAACTGCGATCCCATACTCGCCTAAGTTTCAAAAACACTCCGAGTGATGACCAACCCTCTCACTCGGTGGATTAGCTGCGATCCTGTAGTGGCCTAAGTTTCAAAAACACTTTGACTGAAGAGCAACCCTCTCACTCGGGGTCTTAGCTGTGATCCCGTACTCACCTAAGTTTTAAAAACACTCCGAGTGAAGAGCAACCCTCTCACTCGGGGGATTGGCTGCGACCCCGTACTCGCCTAAGTTACGAAATGAGCTCCGAGTGCAGAGCAAACCTCTCACTAGGGGGCTTAGCTGCGATCTCGTACTCACGTAAGTTTCAAAAACACTTCGAGTGAAGAGCAACCCTCTCACTCGGGAGCTTAGTTGCGATCCTGTGCTCGCCTAAGTTTCAAAAACACTCCGAGTGAAGAGCAAGCATCTCACTCAGGGGCTTAGCCGCGAACCCGATTCGACTAAGTTAGAAAATGAACTCCGAGTGAAGAGCAACCCTCTCAATCGGGGGCTTAGGCGTGATCCCGATTCGCCTAAGTTATAAAATGAACTCCGAGTGAAGAGAAACCCTCTCACTCGGGGGCTTAGCTGCGTACCCGATTTGACTAAGTTACCAAACAAACTCCGAGTGAAGATCAACCTTCGCACTCGGGGGCTTAGCTACGATCCCGTACTCGCCAAAGTTTGAAAAACACTTCGAGTGAAGAGCAACCCTCTCACTCGGGGGGTTAGCTGCGATCGCGTACTCGCCTAAGTTCCAAAAACACTCAGAGCAAAGAGCAACCCTCTCACTCGGGGGCTCAGCTGCGATCCCGTACTCGCCTAAGTTTCAAAAACACTTCGAGTGAAGAGCAACCCTCTCACTCGGGGGCTTAGCTGCGATCTCGTACTTGCGTAAGTTTCAAAAACACTACGAGTGAAGAGCAATCCTCTCACTCGGGGGCTTAGCTATGATCCCGTACTCGCCTACGTTTTAAAAAACACTCCAAGTGAAGAGCAACCCTCTCACTCGGGGACTTAGCCGCGAACCCGATTCGCCTAAGTTACAAAATGAGCTCCGAGTGAAGAGCAACCCTCTCACTCAGGGGCTTACCTGCGATCCCGTACTCGCCTAAGTTTCATAAACACTTTGAGTGAAGAGCAACCATCTCACTCGAGGGCTTAGCTGCGATCCCGTACTAGCGTAAGTTCCAAAAACACTTCGAGTGAATATCAACCCTCTCACTCGGGGGTTTAGCTGCGATCCCGTACTCGCCTAAGTTTCAAAAACACTCAGGGTGAAGAGCAACCCTCTCACTCGGGGGCTTAGCCGCGAAGCCGATTCACCTAAGTTACGAAACAAACTCCAAGTGAAGAACAACCCTCTCACTCGGGGGCTTAGCTGCGACCCCCTACTCGCCTAAGTTACGAAACGAACTCCAAGTGAAGAGCAATCCTCTCACTCGGGGGCTTATCTGCGATCCCGTACTCGCCTAAGTTTAAAAAACACTCCGAGTGAAGAGCAACCCTCTCACTCGGGGGCTTAGCTGCGATCCCGTAGTCGCCTAAGTTTCAAAAACACTTTGATTGAAGATAAACCCCCTCACTCGGGGGCTTACCTGCGATCTCGTACTCGCCTAAGTTTCAAAAACACGCCGAGTGAAGAGCAACCCTCTCACTCGGGGCCTTAGCTGCGATCCCGTACTCGCCTAAGTTTCAAAAACACTTCGAGTGAAGAGCAACCCTCTCACTCGGCGGCTTAGCAACGAACCCGATTCGCCTAAGTTACAAAACAAACTTCGAGTGAAGAGCAACCCTCTCACTCGGGGGCTTAGCCGTGAACCCGATTCGCCTAAGTTACAAAACGAAGTCCGAGTGAAGAGAAACCCTCTCACTCGGGGGCTTAGCCACGAACCCGATTCGCCTAAGTTACAAAACAAACTCCGAGTGAAGAGCAACCCTCTCACTCGAGGGCTTAGCTGCGACCTCGTACTCGCCTAAGTTACGAAAACACTGCGAGTGAAGAGCAACCCTCTCACTTGGTGGCTTGGCTGTGATCCCGTACTCGCCTAAGTTTCAAAAACACTCCAAGTGAAGAGCAACCTTCTCACTCAGGGCCTTAGCCACGAACCCGATTCGCCTAATTTCAAAACAAACTCCGAGTGAAGAGCAACCCTCTCACTCGGGGGATTAGTTGTGACCCCGTACTCGCCTAAGTTACGAAACGAGCTTCGAGTGAAGAGCAATCCTCTCACTCGGGGGCTTATCTGCGATCCCATACTCGCCTAAGTTTCAAAAACACTCCGAGTGATGAGCAACCCTCTCACTCGGTGGCTTAGCTGCGATCCCGTAGTGGCCTAAGTTTCAAAAACACTTCGACTGAAGAGCAACCCTCTCACTCGGGGTCTTAGCTGCGATCCCGTACTCACCTAAGTTTTAGAAACACTCCGATTGAAGAGCAACCCTCTCACTCGGGGGATTGGCTGCGACCCGGTACTCGCCTAAGTTACGAAACGAGCTCCGAGTGCAGAGCAAACCTCTCACTAGGGGGCTTAGCTGCGATCTTGTACTCACCTAAGTTTCAAAAACACTTCAAGTGAAGAGCAACCCTCTCACTCGGGAGCTTAGTTGCGATCCTATGCTCCCCTAAGTTTCAAAAACACTCCGAGTGAAGAGCAACCATCTCACTCAGGGGCTTAGCCGCGAACCCGATTCGACTAAGTTAGAAAATGAACTCCGAGTGAAGAGCAACCCTCTCACTCGGGGGCTTAGTCGTGAACCCGATTCGCCTAAGTTATAAAATGAACTCCAAGTGAAGAGAAACCCTCTCACTCGGGGGCTTAGCCGTGAACCCGATTTGCCTAAGTTACCAAACAAACTCCGAGTGAAGATCAACCCTCGCCCTCGGGGGCTTAGCTACGATCCCGTACTCGCCAAAGTTTCAAAAACACTTCGAGTGAAGAGCAACTGTCTCACTCGGGGGCTTAGCTGCGATCCCGTACTTGCGTAAGTTTCAAAAACACTTCGAGTGAAGAGCAACCCTCTCACTCAGGGGCTTAGCTGCGATCCCGTACTCGCCTAAGTTTAAAAAACACTCCAAGTGAAGAGCAACCCTCTCACTCGGGGGCTTAGCCGCGAACCCGATTCGCCTAAGTTACAAAATGAGCTCTAAGTGAAGAGCAACCCTCTCACTCGGAGGCAAGCTGCGATCCCGTACTCGCCTAAGTTTCATATACACTTTGAGTGAAGAGCAACCATCTCACTCGAGGGCTTAGCTACGATCCCGTACTAGCGTAAGTTTCAAAAACACTTCGAGTGAAGAGCAACCCTCTCACTCAGGGGTTTAGCCGCAATCCTGTACTCGCCTAAGTTTCAAAAACACTCAGGGTGAAGAGCAACCCTCTCATTCGGCGGCTTAGCCGCGAAGCCGATTCGCCTAAGTTACAAAACGAACTCCAAGTGAAGAACAACCCTCTCACTCGGGGGCTTAGCTCCGACCCCCTACTCGCCTAAGTTACGAAACGAACTCCAAGTGAAGAGCAATCCTCTCACTCGGGGGCTTATCTGAGATCCCGTACTCGCCTAAGTTTAAAAAACACTCCGAGTGAAGAGCAACCCTCTCACTCGGGGGCTTAGCTGCGATCCCGTAGTCGCCTAAGTTTCAAAAACACTTCGACTGAAGATAAACCCTCTCACTCGGGGGCTTACCTGCGATCCCGTACTCGCATAAATTTCAAAAACACGCCGAGTGAAGAGCAACCCTCTCACTCGGGGGCTTAGCTGCGATCCCGTGCCTAAGTTTCAAAAACACTTCGAGTGAAGAGCAACCCTCTCACTCGGGGGCTTAGCCGCGAACCCGATTCGCCTAAGTTACAAAACAAACTTCGAGTGAAGAGCAACCCTCTCACTCGGGGGCTTAGCCGCGAACCCGATTCGCCTAAGTTACAAAACGAATTCCGAGTGAAGAGCAACCCTCTCACTCGGGGGCTTAGCCCGCGAACCCGATTCGCCTAAGTTACAAAACGAACTCCGATTGAAGAGCAACCCTCTCACTCGGGGGCTTAGCTGTGACCCCGTACTCGCCTAAATTACGGAAACACTGCGAGTGAAGAGCAACCCTCTCACTTGGTGGCTTAGCTGTGATCCCGTACTCGCATAAGTTTCTAAAACACTCCGAGTGAAGAGCAACCCTCTCGCTCGGGAGCTTAGCTGCGATCCCGTACTTGCCTAAGTTGCAAAAACACTCTGAGTGAATTGCAACCCTCTCCCTCAGGGGCTGAGTTGTGATCCCGTACTCGCCTAAGTTACAAAACATACTCCGAGTGAAGAGCAACCCTCTCACTCGGAAGCTTGGCCACGCACTCTGAGTTGCGCCACAAGTACAACATATGGTCGCACTCTGAGCTGCGCCACAAGTACAATGTATGGTTGCACTCTGAGCTGCGCCACAAGTACAACGTCTCGTTGCACTCTGAGCTGCACCACAATTACAATGTCTAATCTTAGTGGAGAGCAATCCTCTCACTCGGAGACTCAGCTGCGATCCTAGATTCCCCTAAGTCAAAAAATCCAAAGGCAATATGGACAAACCAACTGCATCCAAATAAAGCAACCAAGTTCAAGTAAATCCATGGAGGTTCAGAACCACCAGCAGAAGTACTCAGGTGTCAAGCCCAAAAGAGTTTAACTATTACAGAATCGCTCGGCATTCAATAAAGTTAAGTTATCAAGTTTTCACTCGGCAGGAGGACTTGCTGGCTCGACGAAACTATCCAGGTCGATGCCGTCTGCAATGCGAGTAGCTGCGTCGATGAAGGTCTCCATGAAGGATTGGAATTGAAGCTTCTTGGTGTTGGAAACCTTAAGAGCTGTCAGCTTCTCTTCTTTGACTTCCTTGCAATGAACGCGGACGAGTGACAAAGCCACGTCAGCACCCCAGCGGGCAGCTGACTTCTTCCATGCCTGCACTTGGTCCGGGATGCTGTTGGGTCGAGTCTTCAGTGACTCGAGGTCGTTCAGAAGAACATCCTCTAGCCATAACTCCTTGTCGATCTGGTACAGCGCGACCTTCAGTCGGGCGATGTAATCCAAGACACTGGCAAGGCGAGATGCTAGTCGCAGCATGTTCATTGCAGCTTTGTCCTTGACGGGAGAGTTGATAGGGTCCAGACCTGTCTCGATCCACCCAGTTTCTTCCTCGACATTCTGATAGAATACTGCACACACAAAGGTGTTGAAGTGAAAGTAACATAATGGAAAAGTTCTCTGTAGTTAGTCGGATAAAGAAAAGTACCTTCAAGCATGAGGAACATCTTCTTGGCAAGACCTCCCAGATAAGTTTCCAGATCATCTCTCTTCTGAGTGAGTACATCAACTCTGTCTGCCAAGGCCACCTTCTCCTCCTTCATTTGCACGACTTCCTTCTTCGCTTCATCAACAGCGGTTTTCAACTTGGCCTTCTCTTCTTACAACTTTCCGACTGAAGCCAACTTCTTGTCGGCAAGTTCAGTCTTCTCCCACGCCGTCTTCTGTGCCGCTGCAGGGTCAAGATCCTTCTGCTCCAGAGCCTGCTTCATTTTTTCTAGAGAAATAACATTCTTCAGACGAGCTTGGAGTTGACGGTTTTCACTACGCACATATGTTCGAGGGGAATCACTCAGTTTAAAGGTTGAAAGGAAAATATGGCAAGGCGAGCAGTCGACAAATTGTTACCTCCCATGACGCCTGCTTCATCTTGGGCCTTCTTCCAGTTATCCTTAGCTAACTCCAGATCGAGGTTGAGTTGAATATGTTTCCTCTCCAAATCAGCAAACTTAGATCCAAGCTCACAGGATTTCTGCAATCAATAAACAACACATGTCAGTCGACAGAAACAAGGATCAGTCACTTCCGAGTGATAAGATGCAAGGTCAGATTATTATGACAAAAAGAGTACTAAGACTACTGCCGAATCAAAAATTCAACAGTAGTCTCGGGGACTACACCCAGTGGGTGCACTCGGCGTGCCCCCACTGGTTCGATTTCCCACTCGACATGGTCCGTCCAGCATGAGTGGAAGGAGTTAAAAAACAACATCTGTTCTCAGACCACCGCCGACTGCCCGCAGTCGACCGCGCTCTCGGGGACTACACCTAGTGGGTGCACTTAGCGTGCCCCCAATGGTTCAGTTCCCACTCGGCGCGACCTGTCTAGACCGAGTGGAAGTACTACAAACAAACATTTCACAAAGACCCCTTCCGAATCAAACATTCGATGGCGGTCTCGGGGACAGCACCCAGTGGGTGCACTCAGCGGGCCCCCACTGGTTCAAGAGTTCACTCGACACAACCTGGTCAACTCAAGTGAAAGAGCTACAAAGGAAAAGAGAAACACCCAGTGGGTGTACAGATACAAGGTGCAAACTCATGATAGATGCACATAAGGTTCCAAAACGCTCATCCACGGACATCTTACGAATAATAAAGTAGCAGTTTTCAAGTAGCATATCCTAATAGAGCAAAGATCAAGCTGAAAGCTGATCGGAAATCAACTTACAATCCCACTTACTCGGACGTTGGTTTGAAGGGCCGAGTTGGCATCAAGGCCGCCTTGCTGGTTTCGTACACCACCGTGATTCGGTCCATCATTAAGCCTACTTGGATCGTGGCTTCCTTGGCAGCGCCTACTTGGTCCTCCAGGACGTGACGAGCAACAAAAAGAGGGGTTTGTGGAACAAACGACATAGTCGGAGGAGCTGAAGCTTGAAGTTGCACAGTCGGAGCAGGGGCTTGAGCAGTCGACGCCAAAGGCTGGTCAGTCGACAAAGGATCAGCAAAAGAAACAGAAGTCCGAACTGGATCGCCAAGTTGCTGAATGACTGGTTCTGATGCTGATGTCGAGTGAGACACTTTTCTAGCAGGCACCTTCTTGCTCAGAGTCCTGCCCCTTCTCTCTGTGTTCCTTTGTGGCACTTCTTCATCATCGTCATCATTTGGAAGTTGAATAACATTTGTTGGCGCTGCAAAACACTCGACCGTAAGAGTTCAGTCGACCATCAGAACAGTTGGCGAAGTAAGAGCATGGTTGTGGAGCTGTGCCTGCCCGAGAAGTGGTCGCGTCTGCGGTTTCCACGTCGTCCTGCTCCTTGTCAATGTCCATGGACGTCCCAGAAGTAGTAGCACTGAAAGTTCCCAACTTCACTCGGTCAAACAAGAACAGAAGTTCCCGATCAAAACAAAAACAAAGAGAAGAAACACTCACGCTAAGGCTACAAGCACAACCACCTTGATCCTAGGCAGGGCCTTCCGTTGTTTGGGCGCGGCAACTTTGGCCTGCTTCGGGGCCTTCTCTAACGGCTCGGGAGTGGACGTCCGAGTGCGCTTCGGAACTTGCATACTTGGCGGAGTTGCTTTGCCACGCCCACCCACAGGATCATGCGACTGCTTGGAACGCTGCTCAGAGCGGGGCGCCAAGTCGGCCTCCTCACTGCTACTAGAATCCTCACTGTCTCCATCACTTTCATCTTCAGATTGCAAGTCGGCACTTCTGCCTTCGCTCTCCACTCCCTCTTGGAGCTGTTCCTCGTTGGGCATCGAGTACATCTTGGTATAAATCTGCAAGACATGAGTTAACAAGTATTAGTCAGATTCAAGAGCAATTGCAGATCAGAAGAAGAAAACACTCGGAATTTTGAGCCTGACCTCTTCTGGCCCGTGGTCAACCTCGAATGGCAGAATCCTCCTAGACCCCCTCGGGTTATCCTTGTTCCCAGTGGTTCTCCGCAACCACTGAGCTACCGTCTCCTTGGCAACTTCCTCTGGGTCGACCCGACCAATGTCTTCAGAGCCCGAGTACATCCACATCAGATGGTCGCGGGCTTGGAGAGGCTGGATGCATCGACTGAGGAACACCTCCATCAGATCCATGCCAGTCACACCCTCCCGAACTAAGTTAATGACCTGGTCGACTAAAACGAACACCTCACCTTTCTCCTCTAGGGTTACAACGAGTGAAGAAGGTTGGCGGAGTCGCTCCATAGTGAAAGGGGGGAGGTTGGTCAACTGACCAGGAAAAGGGACGTCTTGGCAGTAGAACCGGGTCGACTGCTATCCTATGACTGACTCAGGAAGGGTCATGGGAGGAAAAGTGCGTCTACCCCTAGTTTGAATCCCTAAACCCCCGCACATTTGGATCACGTTCGTCTTTTTGTCAGTCGGATTTGCTTTCTTCATCGTTTGGGAACGACAAATGAAGATGTGTTTGAATAAACCCCAGTGTGGTTGGCATCCCAGGAAGTTTTTGCACAACAAGATGTACGCAGCAAGATACGTGATTGTGTTGGGGGGCGGAATGGTGAATCTCAGCACCAAAAAAGTTAAAGAAACCCTGAAAGAACAAATGCGGGGGAAGCAAAAAAACCTCGATCGACGTGGGTGGTGAGGAGGACATGCTCACCCTTGCGCGGCTGGGGCTCGGATTCCCCCTCCGGTAGCCTCCAAGATCCATCAACAATCATGCCGTCCGTGGCGAGCCTCTCCAGATCCTCCTGCTCGACGGTGGAGTGGTTCCAGTCCCCCGGATCCAACCTGGGGGCAGACCAGACCACGACGACGATCCCTGAGCCATTTTCTTGCCCTTCGCCGCTTCCTTCTTTGTGCGCTCCATGGCCGCGGTATTCTCCTTCGCCATGGCAGCAGAGTGCGAGCAGAGCGGGCAGAAGCATCGAGAGCAGAAGGAAAAGCAGAGAAGAAGGGGATCAAATGAGGTGCACTGTACATTACATCGGCCTCAATGCCTTTTATGGGCCTGCTTCTGAGTGGCTGACCTATGGGCCCGAGCAATCTTATCGCGTCCCGCAACAGACACTCGCCAGATACGTGGCGAAAAAGGCGGCATGAATATCGAGGTGCCCCTGTCTACTCGCTCCATTTACTGCGGCACGCCCTGTCCCGCGCGCTTCTCCAAATTTCTGAATACCATGAGATCCGGGAACCGGAGAGAATCGCACCGAAGATTTCACACTCTAATTCAATCAAAGATGACCAACATGATTCACTTGACGACCTCTAAATTTATCAAGGCGACTGAGACGAGGATGAAGCTTCAGCATAACTTCCAGACTCAAGTGAAATGCCTCTGAAGCATGGAATCGAGTCGGAACCAACTTCAACCCTTCTTCACTCGGACCTCAATCCGTTCGGAGGCTAATGAAGATAACATGTACCTAGGGTTGGGTCATAGTCCTGACCTAGAAGCCCTACCCAAGGACACTGCCCTAGAGTCAAGAACATTTAAAGTACAACAGAAGATACCGACTGAAATCACCTTGGAGTGCAATCTAGTCGATCAGCTATCCCACTCGGATACCCCAATTCCACTAGACCAAGATAGAGTCACTACAAGAAATCTGTTAATACGTGATGGATCTAGACCGTCACAGATTAGTGAAAAACTATCATGGGTGCCCATCCTTGACGGATTTAAAATCCGTCATGTATATCACGTCATAATTTGATATGGCACCAGTCATGACGGTTCTTGGCCGTCATGGATCTGCCCCAGGCCCGCCCAGGCCCAACCCTTTGTGACGGAACAATCCGTCATGGACTAACGCCACGTAGGATTTTCAATTCACTAATTCGAATGATGTGGCTGCCTACATGGATATTATTTTTCGTCACAAAATCCATCATGGATTTAGGCAAAATTTAAAGGGCAGTTTAAATTTGCTTGAGCCCAATATCCCATTTCTTGTGGCCAAAATTGGACCCATTATGTTTTAAACATAACGCGTTACACTAATCCTAATGCCAATTTTGGCCCAACAAAAAATATTTAAAAGGTCTGAAACATTACAATGTTTATCACATCCATCCGTACGAATCTACAACATAGCAGTTTAAAAAAATCCTCTACAAAATGATAACATACAACATAGATTGAGAAAATATATCACACAACAGAGTTATGAACCAATACAATCCATTTCACATCAACAGAACATATAAAATATTGAGCATATTGCTATTCAGGCTCTTGCCGTCGTCGCTCTTGATGGCAACTATCATGCTGCGGCTGATTGTGATGGGCAACACCAAGTAGCACTCTATCCAATCTTACCTAGCATATTTACAAGAATATTAGATATTCGCAGATATGAATGGATAGTATAAATAAGAGAATTGTATCTACTATAAAACAAGATTAAACATGTGGTTTCTTAAAATTAATCCAAAGAAAGTGTGTCAAATGAAATTCAAATGACAAAGTGATAAAATACACATCACAGAACTCCAAGTACTATAGCAGTAGTAGTTGAGGCCATATAAACCCGCCAACGAAATGGCATATCACTAACAAACAATCCCCCCATGATGTGTAAACTTGTTGACACATGAACATTTGAAGTTTATGTCATCCGAATTGACGATTTAGCAGCGGCAATGTTTGTGTTGCAACTTCATTTCAAAGGGCTGACAAATAGTAAACAATACTTGCTTGCCTAGTGAACTTCAAATGGCATAGAAAATTTCAACAGAGAATATGATACAGTTTCCTTGAGACATCTCCCACACTTAGTTTTATTCATGGAACATTAAGCTATGTATTTGTTATTAGATGAAAAGTCAAAACTTGTAATGTACTGGACTATGAAACTTGAAAATACTTGATAAACAATGAAATAAGAGATAGGGAAGTGCAGCTTGAAATGATCATGCATCATTTATATTCATTCAGGATATACAAAAAAGCTTTTCTATCATAAACCCATTGATTTTATGATCCGTGTTATTTCTGTGCATAACAATTTTATATGTTGCCGACTTGTCCAGCATAGTACTATTATTTATAACAGAAAACAATAATGAAACGAAATGAACCAGTATATATCTATACAAGGTGGCAGCAGTAGGAACAAGCCTTGCTCCTACTTTACGAATCAGACTACAAATTTAGTCTGATGCACGGATATATAGGTACTATTCAGACTACAAATTTGAAGTAGGATCAAGGCTTGGACGAACCAGTATATATTTATACATAGTGGCAGCAGTAGGAACAAGGCTTGCACGAATCAGACTACAAATTTAGTCTATACATTTCTTAAAAATTACTTCATGTTAATGAAGGTACAAGCTGAATCAGAACACATGTAGAAGTAATCACAGATATAGGTATAGATGTTGAAACCTTCCAGGACACAAGCGAGAGGATAAATTGGATTGTTTTTTATATAACATCAAGTTCTAGAAATGCACAAAGATATACAGTGGTGGACATTGTGAAGACAATACTATTTTTTGTCTAAATTTATGAAATGAATAATCTGATCGTGTTAGATAGTTGTCAAGCATGTCTTACCATCAACGCTGTGTGCATCTTGGCATTCTAGTTGTCCTATGTTTATGCCAGCTACTGGACTGTAACTTCGACCAATTTTTCCAACATAACCTGTGTGCTCTCTGCTCTCTGCGCTATCCTTACTCCCTTTCACTTTCAAAAATATCAGAATAAGTGAGGATGGATATATAGTTGTTTGCCAACACTCAGTTCGTTCATAGCCATGTTTGTAAGGCAACAAAAACAAAGATGTATTTTGTATGCCCATAGTTTTACCCAAGTTTCAGCCAAGAGATGAAGGTTCCTCCCTGAAAACCAGCTAAGGCCTTGTACAACTTACTACAACTGGATCAGAGAAGCACACGATCTCACTTTAAGGATGAGACAAAATAACTTATCTCAGATGACCCAGCTATGCAGAGCCGAGTAGTGGGCGCATGTCCAACGTTTCAGTCCATGAATGTGAGGCCGCGGTTGGGGGTAGCAGAACCCACTATTGGTTCCACGCCGCTGTTAGGGAGGAAGAAGCAGAGGCCGGAGGTTGGCCGCGCCGCTGCGATCTAGTATGTGCGCGTGAGATGTATGCCAATCAATCAAAGGAACTTGTTAAATACACACACACAAAAATATCTGATCATGTTTCAGTGGTTTGTCATGTCATGTTAAGATTCAGAATAAGCTAATATAACCCAATACAGCAAGAAACTGAACTTGCTTATGAAAATAACTCCTTAAGTTAAAGCGTTAACCATCAAGATTTTTTAACATTTGTGAAGCACGTCTCTACATTGAGAAAGTAAGATTAATTGCAATTCGAATAGCAGGAAATGAAAACAAGTGCAGCTCTAGCAGTCTACTCATATGGTGCACTCGTTGCATTGAAATTTTATTTAGATGTTTTAAAATACCATTTTCTTTTTTGTCCCGTGTGCAGATATTTCTTTTGGGGGCATTCAATTTTTCTCCATAACTACCGACTAACCTAGACTGAAATGTTTGCCAACTCAGTTTCAGATCGACCCCCTCAACCTGTTCTATTCTATTCTAGCTGTAGAATTAGGTAGCCACAGACCAAAATCAACGAAGATACTGATTCGTGGAAATTATCTTGGGGTTACAGAAGATAAAAGACGAACTGACCTATGAAATTAGTCCAAAGAAAAATGAAAAAACAAGAATAGGTGGATCTTGAGTTTCGGTGTATGGGGCAGGCGGGAGATCAGACCTCATGGACGGAGAAGGAAACACGATGCCGTTGCGTTGCTGCCTCCAGTGAGCCCTACAGTAGACCGGCCACCGCACGACCACTTCCCTCCGACAAGCTGGCGTCGAGTTTGACCTCCATGCCGGATCAACGCAATTGTTCGCAAAGGTAAGAGGTCCGCCTGAATTGAATTGGATTCAGTTCAATTCTTCGCTGGAAAATATAGTAGATGTGCTAGTGCGTCCTTACCAACACAAGGAGGAAGAGTCATGGGAGCCGATCCAGATCCATTAGAGAGGGACGGGAATTTCCTTCGCTTCCAGGCGTGCTCCGGTTGGTTCCGTTGGAGTAGCAGAGGTGACGGACGGCAGAACAGTGACGGTGGCAGTGCAAAAGGAGGTGGATACGTGAGCGTGGCCTTGGCAAGCGAGGAGAAAGGGTGGGAGTATCTCTAGGATTAGGTTTTATATACGGGGAATGGTTTAGGGCTTCAGGCAGGCTTAGGTGGGCTTGCGGGCTATACTAGTCTGTCCATGACGGTTTCGGAAACTGTAACCGCAAATCCGTCATGTATTAACACATTTCTTGTAGTGAGTCACTCGACCATACGAAGAATCACTCGGAGTAAAGAACGTCTAAAGCCACCCCAAGATGGCAACGGTCAGGCATTCACTCTGTAGTCTTAAAGGTCATTAATAGTCATTTATAGCGGGCGTTACTAGTAAGCCCCTGTCTTAACTAAGATTGAACCCTGTGTAACTGAGGGCTGGAGGGGTCTGGCGCACTCTATATAAGCCACCCCCTCCTCAGGCACAAGGGTTCGCACCCCCTGTAAGTCACACGCATATTCCAGTCGACAAGCCTCCGGGCACCATGACGTAGGGTTGTTACCTCCTCCAAGAGGGGCCTGAACTCATAAACTCGCGTGTACAACCTTGTCGTAGCTAGGGCCTTGCCTCCTCCTACATACCCCCTATTCTTAATGTCAGACTTACTCCCACGACACACGGCGCGTATGCCGAGTACCTGGAGAAGCTTCAGGATCGTGCCGGAAGATGAGATGAGATGTGGGATCGAACTATGTATGGCTATGTAGTGTCTTGTGACGGTTGAACTATGCACTTATGGTTGAACTATGCTTGTTTACGCTTGTTATCGATGTCTGAGTATGTTTAATCTATGTTTACTTATGTCTAAATGTGGGATATGGATGCAATCAGTTCGGTTGATGGAATCTACCTCCGTCCTGGTTTATTGGTCCCCTTTGTAATTTGTGTTGAATTTTGACCAAAGATTTAACTGTCAAAATGTTAGCATATTTGAACAGAGTGTCCAGTGATATAATTTTTGGGGACATGCATAAAAATTTGTTAGTTAAATATTTGGTCAAAATTTGGTACAAATTACAAAGGGGGCCAATAAACCAGGACGTAAATCACACACGGTTCCCAAAATTGGAACCGTGTGCAATGACTTTCATTTTGCTTGTTATGTCAATCACACACGGTTGGCTCTAGCAAACCGTTACCTCTGAAACCCTTTGTGACACAGAAAACCGTCACCACCCAATTCAAAAAAGATAAAAGAAAACCCACACCATCCCCACGTCACAAAAACCCTCACCCCGCGAGCCACCCCCTCCGGTTCCCATTCACACCTGCACAAGATCCTCCGCGTCTATACATGGCACCACCTATCACGGCGGCAACCACTTAGCTCGACGCCCGCCGCCGCCACCAGGCTGCCGACAAACCCCACCGCATTTCACCACTTACACTTGCTGCCGCCTATCGCCATTGACTTTCTCGACGCTACTCGCGGTTGACCCAGCTCCGCCCGATTGGGGAATCTGCCGTACTGAGGGTTTTTTCTCATGGAAAACAAGATAACTAATTTAATGAGATATTATCTCATTTATTATACCAGTTCGTCTACCTCCTTTAATCACCCTGCCGGAATCACCGTGCATTCATTTTTATTCGAGCTGATTTGAGGGTTTTCTTTCATTCATAGAGTGTACAGTGCACGGACACATCAGGACTCTGCGGCCTCCGCCAGACATCCATGGAGTTCCATCTCACCATACAAGATGACTTGAGGATGCGCGCGGTATGTTCAGTCTCACCCTAAATCGGTTGGCATGGCCTAGTTTCTTGAACATATACTAAATATTGCTACATTTGGATAAAAGGTGTCACATGCACCATATACGTCAAAGGGGATTTTTTCCCTCTTCTTTCTATACTAGGAAAATTAATGATGTATTGTTCTCTCTATTACTCTCATATTTCCATGACATCATGTTTACCCTATCTGTTTAATTATAGATTTTTGTCCTTCGATTTCAACTGTTGTATAGTTCTTTTAATTTGGGCCCATATTTGCATGTTACCATATTTTCTTTAACAATCATACCATTTTCTGCAGCGCGTCCCCTGCTATGTAGTAGAATATGTAGTGCACAATCTTTCCATTTACATAAATCAAGACTGCAGGGATGTCATACTGAACACAAACAATGGATTTACAATCGTTGCTACTGTAAGACTTGATGAACGTGGTGACTCCTATTTTGGCATAAAACTAGGAGTCATACTGAACACAAACACGTCTGGACGGATGATATCGTCGGGGAAGTTAGGATATATCTAATGACCAGGCCTTTGGAAAGAAATTTCTAAGTTTTATGTACGGAAAGCTGGCACTAAAATTGCACTGCACATAAAAGAGCCTGGTCATGAGATATATGCTAACTTACCCAACGATATCATCTGTCCAGACTTTGTTCAAAGTAAGTTTTCTTTTCAAGCACCTGCATGTTGACTTACCCAGAATATCAAATGAATTGTGTAGTATTTAAGAAACCAATTGTTATTCCATTTTCTTACTATATTCCTACCTACTAACTTCTAGTTACCAATACACTTTTCTATTGCCCTGTTTTAACTAAATATTCCATATACTCCCACTTCTATCAAAAAGCTCCGCTGACAAGGAGACTCCAGAGGTGGAAAACAGGGCTGCCAACAAGCGGAGGCGGGGTGAGCAAGAACCACAATGGACTCCAACAGGCCTAGACTTCATCAGCAGCCTCCCCGGTGATATGTTGACATTCATCATCTCCCTCCTCCCAATCAAATATGGGGCGCGGACAATCGTCCTTTCCCGGCGGTGGCGCCCCCAATGGAACTCCACCCCTCTCGACCTCATCGACACCCACGAGCTCTACCATGGCTATCGCAAAAGCTTGGATGCGTTCTCCAAGATCCTCGGTAGTCACTCTGGCCCAACCAGAGGCCTTAGAATGGGCAAGTTCCGTTCCAACGGCAAGGATCAAGCCAAGCTTGACGACTGGTTCCGATCCCCTGCCCTAGATCAGCTCGAGGAGCTCACTTTTTGATGATGGGCATATGCGCTCGCTAACAATGTCCGTGCTCCGCCTCACGCCAATGCTGCTTGTCGCCAAGTTCAGGAACTGCCATCCCCCCTTAATGACGCGCCCACTCTTATTCGACCATGACTGAAGCACCTCGAGCTCATCGTCGTCTGCCTCCCAAATGGTGACAAGGAGCACCTGCTCTGGGGCTGTACTGCACTCGAGTACCTTCATCTTCACGCGATCAATGGGTTGAGTAGCTTCCACATAACCTCCATGACTCTCCGGAATATTTATGTCTGTTGCTGGTGCTGCAAGAAGACATCACAAGATGTGTACCAAGGTATAGTCATTGAGGATACACCTTCACTTGAGAGATTACTTGTAGTTGATCAAGAAGGTCCAACAAGAATCAATGCCATTTTTGTGCCAAAATTGACAGTGTGGGCTACTTGTCTGACAAATACTCCGAACTTTTTATTGGATCCACACCCGTTCAGGTACAACAGCCGCCTTCTACCTCTCCTTATAGAAATTAACATTATTTCTAATTTTGAAGATGTATGTTCGTCTATCATCCAGAAAATGATTCTGACATGCTTGACACCGAAACTGCGCATAGTGAAGGTCTTGGCAGTAGAATCTATTGGCCCCAACCTGGAGCAAGTTGTTAGTTTCCTGAGATGCTTTCCGTGCATGGAGAAGCTATATATCAAGGTGATGTTCCTTTCCTGTTAAACGTTAACCATAAGGGAGTTCAATTTGGGAGACCTTTTTCCAAGTTTACAGTGACAATGTACTACGATTTCTTAAGGATTCTTTGGAGGATTTCAGTGCATACATGTCCCCCCCCCCCATGTTGGTTGCTTGATCCATATGGTTACAATCCATAATCATTTCTCCTTTGGATTCATCTGTACTAGCTTTCTTCGGGATCTTTTCATCCACTCCAACCTCTTGTGAAGAAGACTACATTTTTCAAGATTGCAATCAAATGACCATGTCAATCATGTCGGATCGAAGATGGCATGTTAGTGCATTTTACAAATCCTACAAACCAAATAGGCCTGTAGTAGTGTTCAAAACTGCATGTAAGCACTAACGCATTTTCTTCTTTTGCAGATAAGATTAGGCCCAGTGGTGGATAATGTGAAAGAGTATAACAATCACGTCGAATGCCTAGATATGCATCTCTCAGAAATTACTTTGAACTCCTACCGAGGGACCTTACTGGAGATTATATTCACCAGCTTCTTTGTTGTCAAAGCAAGGGTGCTGAAGGTAATGTGGTTTGCCCTACATTTATTTCGCAAAAATGAATGGTTTGTTGATCAGCGCCGGTGGCTGCGGCAGAATGGAATAGGCTCCAAAAATGCTGAATTTCATTTTGGAACTTCAGATGGCAGAGTAGTAGGAAGTCATCGTGTCCTGCATTGCACACGCAACTGAAATCTGCACCGTGTTTGATGTATCCTTCATAGCAAACGTTTTGCATCTTTTTTGATGGTTATTTTACATCATCATTTGCGATTAATGCATCACACACAGTTTCTCAGAGGGTCTCTGATCGTATTGTCGCATTAGTAGCATCCTGCAGTAGTGAATGTTCTATTGGATACTTCAGTTTGTCCATCAGTTCGGGGGTGACAAGTAGTACTAAAAAGCAGTTTAGTCTCCAACTTCGACCATAAACATCTCCAAAAGTGGCTAAGAAATTTAGTATCATGATCTGAAACAATAGTATTTGGCACACCATGCGAGCGAATAATTTCACGACAGAACAAATCAGCAACATTAGCAACATCATCGCTTTTATGACATGGTATAAAGTGTGCCATTTTCGAAAATCTATCTGCGACAACAAATATGCTATCCCTCCCCTTCTTTGTTCGAGGTAAACGTAAAACAAAATCCGTGGATATATCCTCCCAAGCAACACTAGGTACATGCAAAGGCATATATAAACCATGAGGATTGAGTCGTGACTTAGCTTTTTGACATGTAGTGCAGCGAGCAATAAAAGGCTCAACATCCCGTCTCATCTTTGGCCAAAAGAAATTTGTAGAAAGTATATCCTCCATCTTCTTGACGCCAAAGTGGCCCATTAATCCTCCTCCAAGGACCTCCTACAACAACAAAAGATGAACAGAGCTAGCTGGAATGCATAGCTTGTTAGCACGAAACACAAATCCATCATTAACGACGAACTTGTTCCAGGTTCTCCCTTCTTTACAATTCTGTAAAACATCTTTAAATTCAGCATCATGCACATATTGATCTTTCATGGTCTCCAAACCAAATATTTTAAAGTCAAGTTGTGGAAGCATAGTATAATGATGAGACAATGCATCAACAATAACATTTTCTTTACCCTTCTTGTGTTTAATGCCAATAGGGAAAGTCTCAATGAATTCAACCCATTTAGCATGTCTACGGTTCAGTTTTGCTTGACTCTTAATGTGTTTCAAAGATTCATGATAAGAATGTATAACAAATTCTTTGGGCCATAAATAATGTTGCCATGTTTCTAAGGTCCAAACAAGAGCATGTAATTATTTATCATAAGTAGAATAGTTCAGACTAGGCCCACTCAATTTTTCAAAAAAGTATGCAACAGGTTTGCCATCTTGTAATACAGACCTCCTAATCCAATTCAACTAGCATCACATTCAATCTCAAAAGTCATATTAAAATCGGGAAGTTGGAGTAAAGGAGCATGTGTTAACTTCTCTTTCAATACCATGAAGGCTTCTACCTCTGCGGTACCCCAAACAAAAGGCACATCCTTCTTTGTAAGCTCATTGAGAGGTGCAACAATGATGCTGAAATCTCTCACAATAGGCCTATAGAAAACAGCGAGGCCAAGAAAACTCCTCACTTGTGTGACCGTTATGGGTTGTGACCAACTCTCAATAGCTTCAATCTTGGCTTTATCAACTTCAATTCCCTGTGGAGTAACAATATAGCCAAGAAAAGACACTCGGTCGGTGCAAAAGGTGCACTTCCCAAGGTTACCAAACAAACGTGCATCACGTAGAGCAATAAAAACAACAGGTAAATGTTCCAAATGTTCCTCCAAAGATCTGCTATAAATCAGTATATCATCAAAATAGGCTACCAAAAATTGTCCAATGAAAGCACATAAAACTTCGTTCATTAATCTCATGAAAGTACTAGGTGCATTGGTTAACCCAAAAGGCATGACTAACCACTCATATAATCCAAACTTAGTTTTAAATGTTGTTTTCCATTCATCCCCCAATTTCATACGAATTTGATGGTATCCACTACGCAGATCAACTTTGGAGAATATTTGAGAGCAACTCAATTCATCAAGCATATCATTTAGCCTAGGAATAGAATGACGATAACGAATAATAATATTATTAATGCCTCGACAATCAACACACATACGCGATGTACCATCATTTTTCGACAATAGAACAATAGGAACAGCACAAGGACTAAGGGATTCACATATATAACATTTGTCGAGTAGCTCCTGGACTTGAAGCATAATCTCCTTCGTCTCCTCTGGATTGGTACGGTATGGTGCACGGTTGGGTAGTGATGCACCGGGAATTAAGTCTATCTGATGCTCAATCCCTCTAATAGGTGGTAATCCCGGTGGCACGTCTTGTGGAAAGACATCAGCAAACTCCTACAAAATATTAGTGACGGTACGAGGCAAAGAGGAAGGCAGGTCCCCGAATAAAAATAATGCCTCTTTGGACACAAAAGCATAGCAAACAGATTTGCTGCAATCTAGATCATCAATATCAAATTTGGTGGCAAGTAAACATCCACTTTTCAATTTAATTTCAGAAGCAACACTAGATGGTTTATTATTAGGTTTCATTTGTTGCTCAAATTCTTTTGCCACTATCTAATTTTCACTCTTATTTTGCTCCTATTTTGCTTTACTAGCTGGATTAATATCATCTTTCAAAATGGAATTAGGAGTCATAGGAATCAAAGTAATATGTTTATCCTTATGAACAAGAGTATACTGATTGTTTCAACAATGGTGTAAAGAATTTTTATCGAATTGCCATGGTCTACCAAGTAATAAGGAACATGCTTGCATGGGTACCACATCATAATCAACAAAATCAGCATATGTAGCGATACTAAAATGCACACGAACAATATGTGTTACCTTAACCTTGCCGCTGTTGTTAAATCATAGGATGTAGTAAGGATGTGGATGTGGTCTTGTGGTGAGAGAGAGAGAGAGAGAGAGAGAGAGAGAGCTTCTCCACCATCTCCATGCTAGCCAAGTTGTTGCAACTCCCTCAATCAATGATGATGCAGACAGAGCGTTCCTTCAAAACTCCCTTTGTATGGAACAAATCATGCCCCTGATTTTGCTCAGCTTGTGTTACCTGCACACTCAAAACACGTTGAGCAACTAAACTCTCATACCTATCAGCGTCTTCAGTAGCCATGTATTACGTCTCTTGTTCAGAGTCATCTCCACCGTGTTCTTCACTTGTAATAAGAGTCAAAGTCTCCTCATCATAGTCACTAGCAGACTCATACCCACCATCCTCGATAGCAATCATAACACCCTTAGATGAGCATTCTCGCATAATGACCTCCACCCTTGCAACGATGACAAATAATATCATGTGTTTGCCCTGTTGATGCCATGGATGAAGAAGAGCTCTGTGCATGCCCAGACGGTGTGCTCTTGGTAGATAGTCGTGGTTGTGCCTTCTTTCTTGTATCACGGTTGGAGGTGGCAGTTGATGGAGGTGCCGATGTAGCAGAATGTGTGGAAGTGGAGGATGCATGCGGTGTCCATGATGAAGGTCGACCTGCAGAAAAGTTAGTTTTCGCCAATGCTTGTCGATCCTGCACTTCACGTTCATCTTTGCAAGCAAGATGGAATAAACGAGAGATATTATTATACTCATTATACTTAAAAATGGTCTGAATCTCTCTATTTAATCCACCCATAAAACATGCAAGCATAGCCTCATTATCCTCAACAATGTCAATCTAATCATGCCAGTTTGTCATTCTTGATAATACTCCACTATAGAATTATTTCCTTGTCTCAAACGCTGCAGTTTTTGAAGTAATTCACGTTGATAATATGGTGGAACCCAATGAGTATGTATAGCCAATTTCGAAGTAGCCCAAGTAGTAGGGATATTATCATGATATAATCTACAATGTTCAGACAACCAAATAGAAGCAAAACTAGTGAATTCACAAACATCAGCAGCAACACGTATATCCTCAGGATATTGTAAGCATGTGAAACATTGTTCAGTTTCTAACTCCCAAGTAAGATATACATAAGAATGTATCTATCCTCAAGCGATGGAATATTCAATTTTAGTTTGGGAATATGGTCATAATTTTTTACCTGAGGTGGTGTTGCAGCCCTACCGTTGCGATTATATGCATGAGGATGACCTGGTGGTGGCGGTGTTGGTGGTTTCATGTAATTCTGATTTTGATCAACCTCATCCTCATAATAGTCCCCCTCTGCTGTAGCAGTAGGAACTACAGAAGCACCAACAGCAGTAGCAGCAGCACCAGAAGTTTGTCCTGTCTCAAGAAGAACACGCTGCACTCGACCTGTTGGATCGTGACGTGGAGGTGGTTGTTGATTTTGTTGCACTGGTGTAGTAGATGTGGGTGGTGACTGTGGAAGACGCGCGAGTACATCATCGAACTTGACATCCAACTTGTTGTCAATTGTCTTCTCAACGTCATCAATCCTCTCCAGTGCCTTTCCAAAGTTGTCCATCACGTCTTCCTCCTGTTGATTCGACATTTGCAAAAATTTACCACGAAGCTCCTTCTTCGTCATGTTCTCCCAGTCAATCTCCTCGGCTTGTCGTCCTGTCATGGTTAGCAGCAATGGAAACACACAAGAATATGATCCTACAGACTACTTGAAACGGGCGGCTTGTCACAAATCCGTCAAGCAAATCTCAAATTCTTACCAGTTCTTACCAAGCAGCAGTTTGTGATCGGCAACCATTGTAGTCAAAACTCTGAAAGCTTGGACAGAGCGATTGCCACGTGGTGTCAAATGCACAATGTAGACGTATGTGGAGCCGGGAAGGCTTATGATATGGTAGCAAAAATGTCATCAATAATCAATTCGGAGATGCAAAGTTGAATAACCGCTCAACAACAGTACTGTGCTGGACCTAGGGTACACCATAGTAGAGACATGAGCCTAGAACACTAACAAAAGCACGGCCCAGCACATAAACAAGAGAAAAGCACACTCTGAATATATTTTTCTCACACTCTTTTTTTGCGCTCTTTTTTAGGCGCTCTTTAGTTTGCGAAAAATCACTATAATGGCGACTGTCTCAAAACTCTTCCCAGGTCAAAATAACAGGATAGGCACAAAACATTTACTATTTTTTCCGGAAATCAGAGCAGCGACGACCAAAAAGTGCAATAAAAAATCACTATGATGGCACGTGTCTCGAAAGATTCAGAAAATCCTAAAAACGGGATAGGGAAAATATTTTCACCTGCTCAAAATTTTGGCCTTAAAACTTCTCGGGGGTTTCCAGACTCTTATTTTTAAACCTACTTGGGCAAGGAAACATTAATTTGAAAATAGATGGATCTCGAAAACAAACCTAATATGAAAAGAACTCGGATTGGGTATGGTATAGGGTGGTGATATATGTGGACTCGGATTGGTGGCGTGGTATATGGACTCAGATTTGTGTTGTGGTTATGGACTCGGATGGATGGCGTATATATGGTTGTATATGTGGACTCGGATTGATGGCGAATATGTGGTATATGTGGACTCGGATTAGTGGCAGAGATATGGTTGTATATGGTAGCGATGATGGATTTGGTGGGGTGGTGATATATGGCAGGGATGACGAAGGTGCGGCGGCGTCGTGAAGACCTGTGACTAGATCTCGGAACTCTAAAGGAACTAGATGCGAAGACCATCAACTCGACACGATGATGCAACCAAAAATTCAACAAAGCAAAACTCTAAAAAGATTATGTAAAGGCTCAGATTGGTTCGAATATGATGAACAAACCCTAATTTTTTTGGCTTTTTCGTGGACTATAGGTATGAAGAACAGACTCGATCTAAACTACGAAAAACTATAAAATCTCACCGAGCAACCTGGAAATCTGATACCACTTGATAGATTCAAAGGTGTCCCGTCTTTCGTTGAGATGGTGATTATCGTTTTCGGAGGAGTAGACTTTGATGATCCGACTATGAACGTGCTAGGGCGTCACGCCTTAGCAATCGCTCAACCAACTCCGAGAGGTTAGTGTCCACACCGGATCATGATCAACCTGACCACGAGGGTCTATTTCCTGCAAGCAAACAAAGAACAAGGAAGAAACTGAGATTGCAATCTGGATATTGCGAATGTAAGATGAAAGCTTTATTGATCAAGGTGGGGTTCTGTGACGTCTTGGTCTAGTCGTTGACCACAAACGAAGTACGCGAAGTTGTAGCTATGGCGAACTTTTAATCTAAACAAAACCCACAGTCTAAACGACGCTCTAAGGGTTGTATATATGGAGGAAGAGGGGGGAATTTCGTGGCCCTTGGAGGAGGGTTCCAAAACCAACCCTAACTCTTGTTTCCCCATACATTCGTACTCTAAAACAACCTATACTCATGTATTTTGAAATTACATGGGCCTGGCCCGAAAATAAGGTGGCGCAGCACCTATTATATGCTATGGACGAAATTCATGAAAGGGCATCTTGTATATTTTGAAATTACATGGGCCTGGCCCGAAAATAAGGAGGCTTCAAAGTACTAAAATCTGTACTAGAAACAGCCTATACTCAAGTATTTTCTAGATTTCCACGCTTGTCGCGAGCATTTTGAGTACTTGTGGGTCTGAAACAGACTCCAAATGACAAAGATATGACAGTTTTAGTCAACACCGGTCATTTGTATGGCAGTCCTTGAAAGAACTTCATTTTCCCGTGACGCGTTCTGGCGCGCAACCCCAAAATTTCCTGTCCTCCGTAGTGGAGATATTGTTTCCACATATATATTGACTGATGCTAGGAATGCCCACTTGTTACTCGTTGTCACACACATACGTTATGGTGTGTCGCACGGCGAAAACAAGGAGAATAAGGCTTATAGTCGCCGTATTTTCTTGTATTTACAACCAAATGGGATTCCCCGGATCATAGAGCATGTCCATAATGCAACATTGTCCTTCCCAGGCAGACTAATGTTCACACTCACCATAACCTCTCCGATGTCCTTCCAAAGGAGTGCCAATGAGTTTAGAAACTGGTCTGACAAGAAACAGCGAATTATGTTCTTTGACTTTCAGGGGCAAAAATTCCTGCTTAGGGGACGAATTTGAGGGTCCTCCAAGCCTACTAGCATAAGCAAGGAGCATTTTCTTGATTCCCACTCTCGTCGCGAACATTTTGAGAACTTGTGGGTCAGAAATGGACTCTGAATGACAAAGTTATGACCATTTTAGTGAACAACTGTCCTTTATATGGCAGTCCTCGAAAAAGCTTCATTTTCCCACGACGCATTCTGGCACGCCACCCTGAAAATTTCTATCCTCCATAGTGGAGATGTTGTTTCCACATATATATTGATAGATGCCAGGAATGCCCTCTTGTTACTGGTTGTCACACACGTACGTTATGGTAGGTCACATAGCGAAAACAAGGATAATAAGGCTTATAGTCGCCGTATTTTCTTGAATTTATAACCAAATGGGATTCCCCGGATCATAGAGCATGTTCAGAATGCAACGTTTGTCCCTACCAGGCGTACTAATGTTCACACTCACCATAATCTCTCGGATTTCATTCCAAAGGAGTGTCAATGGGTTCAGAAACTTGTCTGAAAAGCAGCGGTGAATGATGTTCTTCGACTTTCATGGGCAAAAATTCCTGCTTAGGGGCCGAAATTGAGGTTCCTCCAGACCTACAGGCGCAAGTGGGGATTATTTTATAAATTCTCACGCTCCTCGCGAGCATTTTGAGTACTTGTGGGTCTGAAATGGACTTTGAATGACAAGGTTATGACCGTTTTAGTGAACATCGGTCCTTTATATGGCATTCCTTGAAAGAACTTCATTTTCCCGTGACGCGTTCTGGGGTGCCACCCTGAAATTTTGTGCCCCCCTAATGGAGATATTGTTTCCACATACATATTGACCAATGCAAGGAATGCTGATGTAGGGTGGAAACCCTAAGGCCGATCTTTTACGATTGGAAAGGATCCTACGAAGAACATGAGGGGAAAACATGAGGGGGAACACGAGAGAAATCACTCAAAACAACAAGATTTGATTACACATGTGCTAGATAGTCGAAACACAAAGAGATACACAATTCACAATCAACACGGGACGATGCAAGTAGCAAGTTCTTCTCCGTGAGGAGGTCTTGAGGGGGGCTCTTCCCGTGAGGGGTCTTGAATCCGCTTGGGGGATCTTCTCTGAAGAGGTCCTGGACTCCAATGGAGAAGTAACCAAGTGGATGAGCAGAGCTCTATCTCTCAAATGAGCCAATCGTTTGCTAACCCTGGAAAGAGGGAGGAGAAGTATATGTAGTCTAGGTGGGCGCAGGGGTACATGGGCCTCGACCCTTTACTATGCGTAGATAGGCGGGGCCGGATGTCCGGGCCTTCAGGAGGAGCCGGATGTCCGGGTAGGGGGCCGGATGTCGTGGCTGGCAGGGTCGGTCTTGACGCTCTCTGGATAGACGGTGTCCGAATTTCCGCGGTGGAGGCCTGATGTCCGGCGGCTCGAATAGAGCCGGGTATCCGGGCTGGTGTCGGGCCGGATGTCCGGGCCCTGTAGCTTCTGCTGGGCGGCGGCCGTGGTAGATGCTCCAGGGGCCGGATGTCCGGGGCTTGGGGCCGGATGTCCAGGTCCGGGAGGCTTCTCCAGTTCCTTTCGTCATTCCTCTTCATCCATGAACTTGGGGACTTGTCCATCTTCACGTGCATCTTTGGTAGGGCCTTCTTGGTACCTGATCATGCACAACATTCCGGACTTAGGTAGTAGCCATGTCTCGAGAGGGTCATATGGAATATCACTAAGGTGAGATGTCACCTTGTTCTCGAGAGCTCTAGTGCGTGCTCGTGTCATAGGTCCTCTTGGCACTTGGTGAGACAATGGTAGGTCCATGGGGATGACCATGGGATGCTCCGCATCATCTCCCCTCCCTTGGGAAAGACCCGACCTCGGATTGAAATCCTCATCACCATGATAGGGAGAGAGATCTTTGACATTGAAGATGTCTCTCATGGAGTACTTGTCACATGGGATGTCGATCTTGTAGGCGTTGTTGTTATAGCGTTCAAGCACTTTGAAGGGTCCATCGGCTTGTGGTAGAAGTTTGGACTTGCGTTCATTGGGGAAGCGGTCCTTGTGAAGGTGTAGCCACACAAGATCTCCAATGTTGAATACCATGGGTTGCTTGTTGATGTTGAGCACGGTCGCGAGTCATTGTACTTGGAGCTCGATGGTGTGCCTTGTATCTTCATGCATCTTCTTGAGGTGGTTCACTCAAGCACTCGCGTCCATGTTGATGCGGTCTTGTAGTGGTAGAGGAAGAATATCCAATGGGGACAACGGGTTGAAACCGTAGACTACCTCGAAGGGGGACTTGCGGGTAGTCGAATGTCTTGCACGATTGTAGGCGTACTCGGTGACGGGTAGACAATCCTCCCACTCCTAGATGTTTTTCTTGATCAACACGTGTAGTAGAGTGGACAGCGTTCGGTTCGTCACCTCCGTTTTGCCGTTGGTTTGAGGGTGGTGTGCCAAAGAGAACAAATACTTTATTCCGAGCTTGGCACATAAGGTCTTCCAAAAGTAGCTCAAGAACTTGACATCGCGGTTCGAGACAATCGTCTTTGGCACTCCATTTAGGCGCAAGATTTCCCTACAAAAAAGGTTTGCAACATGTGAAGCATCATCTATCTTGTTGCAAGGTATGAAATGTGCCATTTTAGAGAATCGGTCCACAACTGTTTCTAGTCCTAGGCAAACCAAGCACAAAGTGCATACTAATATCTTCCCATGGGTGATATGGAATAGGAAGTGGCATATAGAGACCGTGGGATTGAGCTTTAGACTTAGCTTTGCGACATGTAGAGCATCGTTTGGTGAAGCGTGAGACGTCGCGGAACATCTTGGGCCAAAAATAGTTCATGGAGAGCGTAGCGAATGTCTTGTCCCATCCAAACTGTCTCATTAGTCCTCCACCATGAGATTCTTGCAAAAGTAACAAACGAAGAGAAGACTCAGGAATACATAGTTTATTAGCTCTAATAAGATAATCATCTTTGATGTAATAGCGTTCCGAAGATGTATGCATCAAACATTTTGCATAAGGGATAGCAAAAGTAGGATCATGTGCGTACAAGTCTTTTTATGTGTTCAAAACCAATGACATGCAATTCAAGTTTGCTAACAAGCATGCATTTGCGGGAAACATTTTCCTTACCTTTGATGTATTTGATTACATAAGGAAATGACTCAATGAACTCACTCCACTTAGCATGACAGTTGTTCAACTTAGTTTGACCCTTAAGGTATTTAAACGTTTCATGGTCGGTATGAATGACAAATTCATGAGGGCGAAGATAATCTTCCCATTCACAAAAAACACACTAAAGCATATAGCTCTTTTTCATAGATGGGATAATTGAGTTGCGTGCCGGAGAGTTTCTCACTAAAGTAAGCTATGGGGCGCTTCTCTAGCATTAACACACCTCCTATGCCATTACCACTAGCATCACAATGAACATCAAAAGTTTTGTCAAAGTTGGGTAATGCAAGCACGGGAGCATGAGTGAGCAAATTCTTAAGTTCATTAAATGCGGTATCTTGAGATGGTCCCCAAATAAATGGTGCATTCTTCTTACTCAAAGCATATAAAGGGGATGCAATGGTGCTAAAATCCTTCACAAATCTACGATAGAAACCGACTAAACCAAGAAAACTACGCACTTGTTGCAAGTTGGTTGGTTGGGGCCAAGTTTTAATAGCATTGATCTTAGATTCATTGACATGCACACCCTTAGAAGATACTACAAAACCCAAGAAAACAAGCTTATCAGCACCAAAAAGGCATTTGTCCATATTAGCATAAAGGCGCTCTTTCCTAAGGGTTCGCAAAATGGTTCTAAAGTGGGTGACATGATCTTTAAGAGATTTTCTAAAGACAAGGATATCAACAAAGTAGACCCCAAAAAATACACCAATATAGGGCCGGAGAACAAAATGCATGACTCTCATGAAAGTACCGGGTGCTTCGGATAAACCCATTGGCATAACAAGCCATTCATATAAGCCAAATTTGGTCTTAAATGTGGTTTCCCATTCATCACCTTCTTGTATGCGGATTTGGTAATATCCACTTTTAAGATCAATCTTAGAGAAAATGGTGGCCCCACTAAGCTTATCTAGCATATCATCTAGTCGTGGAATGGGGTAACGATAACGTACGGTGATAGCATTGATGGGACGACAATCGGAACACATGCGATAAGTACAATCTTTATTGGGAACAAGGATACACTACAAAAAAACCACTTCCATGATGATACGTGTTTGTCACAGTAGGTCACCTTTTCTATCATGCATGTACATCCATGACGATTTTATGACAGAATCAAGATAATCATACTTGTGTGTTCCATGACATTACCAAAATTATCATCACAGAAGTGTCCACTTCCATGACGATAAATCGCGCGTCATAGAAGTGCTTTCGTCAAGGGTAACCGACACATGGCATCCATCATAACTGGTCGTTGTTAAGCCATTGGGTTTCGGGTTGGATCCGATAACCCGTTAACAACCTAGACCAATGGGGATTTTCCACGTGTAAAATTCTCATTCACCGGCAGATCCACGTGTCGGCCCAGCGTTCGGAGAATTGTCATCCAGTGAATGGACGGGACGCGCCTGTGATACGTTGACACGTGTCTCGGCCCAACAGTGGCCCATTCAGGTTAAAAGGCCGGGCCTGTCTAAATAAGCGGGCCGGCCCATTGGCGGCCTACTTGAGTCAGGCCCACCCATAAGCATGACCCATACAGGTTACACAGAATCGGCCCATCAAAGGCCCATTCTAGATTTGACAATTTCCAGCCCATCATCAGTTTCATCCCGTTAACGGCCCGCTACGTCTTTGGGGCCAAATACGGCCCGAGCTTCTTTCGGCATTTTCTCGGCCCATCGTCAGTTTCATACCGTTAGCATCCCATCGTCAGTTTAACCCGTTAATGGCCCGTAACGTCTTTCGGCCTTTTCTCGGCCCATTCTGCAGTTGGGCCAACATCTAGCCCACTGTGACTTTAGGCCTGTCCTTGGCCCATTCGACAAATGGGCCAATTCCTAGCCCATTTTGTCTTTCGGCCTGTTAACGCCCCGCACAACAGTTGAGCCTTTGACTACGCAACCTAATTTTGGGTCCATTAGGGGCCCATGTTCTGCATGGCAAATTTTCAGCCCGACGCGACTTTTGGCCAGTTAAAAGCCTAGTTTGCAAATTGGGCCTCCTCTGGCCCATAACACTTTCGGCCTCTTACTGGCCCGTAAAGTAAAAGGGCTGAGACAAAATTTACATTATATTTCGGCCTGCTAGAGGCCCGTGGGCCATTTCCATTTATACGGCCACATCGAACTTTCGGGTTAACGGCGTGCTAAGAGCCGTTGTTACGGTGGGCCACATCATTTGGGATCCAATATTATTTTGACCAGCCCAATTAAGGCCCGCTTTGACTGCTCATGTTTGTTCATTCGTATGGCATCCAGGAAATGTTTGGGCATGTTGGCCCCTGTTTCAACGATATAGCATATTCAAAGAATTATCCTACTCTATACTATTGCCTCTAAAAAACATACACTATACAATAAAAAGTCTAAGGCATAGAAACGTAGAATAATCCTACACTATAGAATAAAGAAATTACAGCCGATTATACCCACTGGGCATTATAGTTCGGCACAAGTGATAATAAAGCATACAAAAATAGCAAATTACATACACTGGGCAAATAAAGCTCATACATCATGGACACGCATCAACAGAACTTACCATTTGAACTATAATCTCTTCAGAAAATAAGATTGGCCGGATTTAGATAGCACAAATTTCAGTCTGCAAAATTTCCAATTCCTTCCTGGTTACCTCAGTGTCTTTCCACCTCTAGTTGATGCTCAAGAACATGAGCACATTCCAATTCCAATCCATAATCATTTGGTAACGACCATGGCGCACTGCTCACAGATCTTTGTGTTGATGTCACTTCATCCTGAAATGTTTCTGTAAGTACACATGACTAGGGCAAATATATAGATACAACAGCGAAGCAAGCAAGACAGACTATTTTGTGCATGGAAAAATAGGACTAACAATAATGTTACACATCATAAATCATAAGCAGGTGATATTTTGAAAATTATAAAAATGGTAGTCTGTGCAGCCCGCATACAGAAATCTCTCTTAGCTCACCAGAGGAGCATGATGTTGGGGCCAAATCCAAAACACAGGCATGTTACAAATTTAGACAGCACGTTGCGTATAAGTAAGCAAGCAGTTGGCCAATCTGTAGCTCAATTAAAGTCTTAGGGAGCATAATGAACAGCATAGGGATTCATACAAACCTACTACAGCAAGCAAAACTATGCAATCATTAGCCTAGTATAAACTAGATTGTGAGCCTCATGCAGTAATAGTTGGTTAATAGACTTCAAAGCTTCAGGAACACTTCGCCAGAGTAATTAAATGGTAAGGCCTTTAATTATGTCAACTAATAGTTATACAAGTACCCAACATCATGCATGGCATCTCATTAACTGAGGACAAATAAAGCAATTGAAAAGAGCAATTTTAACTATGCCTGAAACAAACGAGCAATTGAACGGTTGTGTTGGCAGCATGCATACATGCACATCTCAATAACATCCATGGCCTAGCTACATTTACTATATAAAGGAAAAAGTAATGTAATATTGTTTGCCCCCTATGAAGTATCTCGACTAGTATGTAATCAATATCCTAGTATTGATAGGGAGGCTAATGATGTCAATATGTGTTTGGTTATGAAATTTATGATATCAACAACTCTACCATGGCAGGAAGCAGTTTCACATTGTTCACTACTATAAGATGTTTTAGATATTGAAAAGTAGACTACATACATAATGAGTGAACAGACACATTAAAATGTGTTTACATACATTTGACTTACATAAAAGTTAGAACATCATATAGTAGTGAGTGGAGGGGGTTTTAATCAATGGCCCAATGACTGGGTTACAGGTGAAGAACCCTACGCAAGCACAATGTCAGACAAATAGGATGGCATGGTAATTGTAATGCAGGGTGAGTTACCTTAACTGGTTGAACAGGCACAGCGCTGCTCCTCCTTCTCTTGCAAGGCTCCTTCCTAACATCTTGTACTTGGAAATCCTCAATCTTATCTTCATTGCACCCCCTCTGCAAGGTGACACAAACTAGTTACTGGTCTCCTTGGAAGATAAATATGCATACTTTCCAGTCTGTGAACAACACAAAAGGATGATATTATAACAAAACAACACCACATAATGAAACATGCCACATCTCTTGCACACAATGAAATGAGCATTTACTATGTGTGCACTATGTAAAAACTAGGCATACCTTCGAACTGGATCTCCAGGTACTCTTGGAGAGCCTATTTTAGTGTACAGCCAAACCTTTATGTCACCTATCAGTTATACAAACCCCCACTACAACAACCCTTAGTGTTTAAAATGATGACAAGCTCTGTTAGGTCAAGAACAACAAGTAATCAAAGCAAACAGTCCTAGTATGGCTAGCTGACACAAACAAGCAATTGAACAGATGTGTGAGCAAATCTTACATATCAAGAAAAGAAGCATAGAAGGAGGCTTAAAGACCATCACTTGACTGACCAGATTTAAGGGGCATTTAAACATCATGTGGAACGTATGAACTAACATAAACATTGCATATTTCGGATTCTATAATGAAATGCACATGTATTAGGTTATGCCATGTATGAGATGCCTAAATGTACATTATAGCAGGCATGAGTGATTCATCATTGCACCCACAATTGAATTGCAGGTTAATGGCTAGTTCTATTCGGCTTTTTTAGAGCTTATTGTCAAAATAAGCCATAAAAGATGTAAAGAAGTCATTTTTGAGTTATGGGCTTGGGCTTAACTTATTTTGCTTTGGAGGGGGGGTCTTTCGGGTAGAAGCTCACTGAAAATTGAAGGGAAGGGGAATAGTGAAATGACTCTGTTGTCTGCCTATATTACACTGAAAATGCCACTCCTCATGCCCGTGTCACACCTGACCCTCAAGTAAAAACAAACACGAAAGCGTTCATTGCCCTGCCCGCTTTCATCTCCTCTCCCCTTTCCCTCCACCACGATCCCCTGCCTGCAGCGCTAGGGTTCCTCCAGCGAGCCGTCGCCATTGGTCCCATCTGGCCTGGTCCTCGACGATGCTCTGTCCAGCTAGGCTACATGGCCGATGGGTAGGGCCCAATCTCCCGACTGCTCCTCCCTCTAGCGCCGCCCCACATTCTCATGGTCTGCAGCAGCTGCTCCGCTGTGGTCCGTCCAACGCACTACTCCGGCGGGTGCCGCACAACTACGACCAATGCCACACTACGACAGAAGGCACCTCTTTCCCCCTCCCCTCCTCCCAGGCCCCGGCCTTGAGGTGCTATTGAAGGATGAGCTCATCCAACAAGGTGAGGATCTCCTCTGAATTTTTGCCAAATTTTCATTTTGATCTGCTATACGATGAATTTCTATGAGTTGCTTCTGCTGCTGCTAATGATGCATTGCTATGAGCTGCTCCTGCTGTTGCTATATGATGAATTGCTATGAGTTGCTGCTGCTATATGATGAATTGCTATGAGCTGCTGCTGCTATATGATGAGTTGCTATAAGCTGCTCCTACTGCTGCTATATGTTGAATTTCTATGAGCTGCTCCTGCTGCTATAGGATGAATTGCTATGAGCTCCTCCTCCTGCTGCTATATGATGAATTGCTATGAGCTGCTGTTGGTATATGATGAATTGCACGCTGTTGCTGCTGCTACTGTATGATGAGTTGCTATGAGCTACTGCTGCTATATGATGCTTTCAGGTGCTGCTGCTATATGATAATAACCAGCCACTTGGACCATCGAATTCGATAAATAATTGTTCTTCATTTAAATTTAGGTCATGCGTTCTTCATTTAAATTAGGCAATGGGATCTCTATGGAAGACATTGACCAAAGTAGATTGTGCCAAGTAGATGCTATCTTTGTATTTGCATTTTGAACAAATATTGATGGTCTGTTTTCCTATCATATTAGTTACCGCACTTGGTTCAATTTATGATGTTTCCAAGTCAAATTAATTTTCATATGGACAGCAAAATGACAAAATATAATGCATTCTAGACTTTTCACTGATCATACCATAGATAAGCTGAAAAGGCAGGCAATGAAAAGAACTGGTTGGCTTATTACCTGGAGCTTATATTCAAAGGTGCTTATTTTCTTAGGATTACTCGAAATAAATGTCCCTAAGAAACTTGGCCAATAGAACTGACATACAAATAACATGTCACGATGATTGCAATGGAGGCCCAGTTCTTTTGCCAGATTCTCCCAGAATCTGACCCCTACCCAGATTCTCCCAGAATCTTTGAGCCCCATTTCTTTTACAATCCTATCTAGTTAGGGTCTAATTAGGTAGGATTGTAATAAAACAAAAGGGGGTCAAAGAATCTAGGAGAAACTAGAGAGGGGCAGATTCTGGGAGAATCTTGCAAAAGAACTGGGCCGGAGTGACCTACCATAGCACGTTGTATAGGCTCACCACTGCCTCTCCTTTTTTGCCATGTTCCATGAAATTGCCACATACATCTTGTACTTTTTCATTGCGTAACCCTATCTGCAATTTGACACGACTAATTTCAGACATCTCTACATGATAATACATTGCATATCCATTGCGCATATTTAAACCACCAATTAACGATTGTGTGCGTAGCATAAACTAGCCATGACTCTGTGTGCTGGACTAGCAGGCACTCTAAGGGAGCCTATTGTAGTGCACTGGAATTCCTACATGCCACCTATGATTTTGTGTAATGTACTACCTCTGTTCCTAAATATATGTCTTTGTGGAGATTCCAGTATGGACCACATACAAATGTATATAGATGCATTTTTTAGTGTAGATTCACTCATTTTGCTCTGTATGTACCCTATAGTGGAATCTCTAGAAAGGATTATATTTAGGAATGGAGGGAGTATCATGTATGACATCTACATATCTAATTTAGCAGCCAGTATTAGAAATCATTGTCTACACAAAGGGATTACTTGTCGAAAATCCTAGCAAACCAGGCTGGCAGGCACACAACAATACAAGAGAGAGAGATAGAGACGCACTTACAAGATCATAGCAATGCCTCAGTCTAGGATCTTGGTTGGACAAGCTGTTAGATCTAGAAGAAACATCATCCTTGTAGTTTTTGCCAGCTGCATAACATGTAACAGCGACTTGTTAGTATATTTGAAGTACATCAGGCAGGTGATGCTTGACGGGTTTAAAGGTGACATGTACCTAGGCCTTGGCGCATGCTTGGCATTTGCCAGCGGTGGGAATCAGGTTAGAAACGTCAAGGGCGATGACGATGCCCTGGCTGTCGGGATCCAGTAAGGAGATCTAGAACCGTCGAGTAGGGTGTTTGTGGAGAGGCTCCGGTAGGGTGGAATACGGTGTGGGCTAAGCTGATCTGAGGTCGTGGACGAGGGCGTCAATGAAGCTGCTCCAGTGGTTGGGTTTAGGATGGTGTCGACGATGCGGATCTGCAGCCATGGACGGGGCGTCAGAAGCTGCTCTAGTAGGTTGGACGGGGGTGCGACGAAGCGGATCTGAGGCCGTGGACTTGTGCGTTGGCAAAGCGGCCCCGGTAGGGTTGAGAATAGTATAGGCGAAGCTACTTCCGTAGGGTTGACGATGGTGTCGGCGAAGCGGCTCCGGTAGGGTTGAGGAAGGTGTCAGCCAAGAGGATCAGAGGCCGTCGACGGGGGCGTCGGTGGGGCGGCTCCGGGGGGGGGGGGTGTGGACGAAGCGTCTCCGGTGTGGAGTACGATGGAGCCGTTGTAGATGCGCTGCGGTTGTCGAGAGTACCGGCGAATCAGATCTGGTGACGTGGACAATGCGGACACTGAATGGGCAATGGTACGATGGTGGATGAGCGTTTTACTTATTTCTAGGGGAGGTGGGAGGGGTAGATGCGGCCGTAGAACCAGATCCGGCAAGGTGGATGCCGCTGGCAGTGAATGGGCTCTGGTACGCCGGTGGATGAGCAGTCTAGGGTTTCGAGAGGGGAGGGGTAGAAAGGCTGATGAAGTACGGACGGCGTGATGTAAGATCCTCTGGTGCTGTGGAGTTAGTCGTTTTTGCGGAAGGGGGAGAGGAAATGGGGGTGTCGTGTGGTGGGGGGAACCGGAAGTTACCAAAGCGGCCCCGACCTATTATGTAAATGAGGGCCGTATTTTAACTTTTGTTCTCCGTGGACCAAGGACAAAAGGGGAATTTTGCATGGTAACGACTAGGTGCCAGAAATTTTAGAAGGAGGTGGGAGACTTTGTCGCCTGCGGGATTGTTTGTATCCAGTTTCAACTAATTTTGGACAGTGCTAGCGAGAAGCTCATGCGAGACTGTGTACATGGGGCACACGTCAGTAGTTAATAACTGGTGTGAAGTCCACCCCAGAAAAAAATATAATAACTCGGGATGATGCACTGATAACTTGGACGTTCACATGGGCGCGGCCAATCGTACGGGTGTAGAGGCGCGTTCGCAAAAAAAGGGATCAAACACGCATCCTATGTTTTTCTCATGTAAATAGATAATTTAGTGTCATTGGTTATTTACTTTAAACATAATGCATTGACGTGTTATTGTAGAGGCGCACAAAAAGAAATGGATATTGTAGTCCCACAAAATAAATGGATATTGTAGTCCGCTACTTAAAAGTGTTACCTCATATCGTTACATAGCCTCCATTTCATAAATTGCGCACCCGTTGAATTCATATATGGATATTACATATATTACTTCATAATAGAACCTTAATTGCGCACCCGCCCCCCTACGCGCCAGCCGCCAGCCCTGATACGTCTCCAACGTATCTATAATTTTTGATTGCTCCATGCTACTTTATCTATTGTTTTGGACTATAATGGGCTTTATTTTCCACTTTTATATTATTCTTGGGACTAACCTATTAACCGGAGGCCCAACCCAGAATTGCTGTTTTTGCCTATTTCAGTGTTTCGAAGAAAGGAAATATCAAACGGAGTCCAAACAGAATGAAACCTTCGGGAACGTGATTTTATCACCGAACGTGATCCAGGAGACTTGGACCCTACTCCAAGGAGTGCCAGAGGCAGTCACGAGGGTGGGGGCGCGCCTCCCAGGCGTGCCCCCCGCCTCGTGGGCCCCGACGCTCCATCGACGTACTCCTTCCTCCTATATGTACCTACGCACTTCAACAGATCGGGGACGGAGCCAAAACCTAATTCCACCGGCCGTAGCTTCCAAAGATCCACGAGATCCCATCTTGGGGCCTGTTAGGAGCTCACGTGGAGGGGCATCTACCACGGAGGGCTTCTACATCAACACCATAGCCCCTCCAATGAAGTGTGAGTAGTTTACTTCAGACCTTGGGTCCATAGTTAGTAGCTAGATGGCTTCTTCTCTCTTTTGGATCTCAATACAATGTTCTCCCCTCTCGTGGAGATCTATTCGATGTAATCTTCTTTTTGCGGTGTGTTTGTTGAGACCGATGAATTGTGGGTTTATGATCCAGCTTATCTATGGAAAATATTTGATTCTTATCTGAATTCTTTTATGTATGATTAAGTTAGCTTTGCAAGTCTCTTCGAATTATCCGTTTGGTTTGGCCAACTAGATTGGTAGTTCTTGCAATGTGAGAAGTGCTTAGCTTTGGGTTCAATCTTGCGGTGACGTTACCCAAAGGATGTAAAGGGTTGCAAGGCACGTATTGTATTATTGCCATCGAGGATAACAAGATGGGGTATTTATCATATTGCATGAATTTATTCCTGTACATCATGTCATCTTGCTTAAGGCGTTACTCTGTTTTAACTTAATACTCTAGATGCATCTTTGGATAGCGGTCGATGAGTGGAGTAATAGTAGTAGATGCAGAATCGTTTCGGTCCACTTGTCACGGACGTGATGCCTATATACATGATCATTGCCTGGATAACCTCATAACTATGCTCAATTCTAACAATTGCTCAACAGTAATTTGTTCACCCACCTAGAATATCTATGCTCATGAGAGAAGCCACTAGTGAAACCTATGGCCCCCGTGTCTATTCTCATCATATCAATCTCCATCACATTATTTACTTGCTTTGCTTTTACTTTTTACTTTGCATCTTTATACCAAAAATACCAAAAATATTATCTCTATCATATCTCACTCTCGTAAGTGACCGTGAAGGGATTGACAACCCCTAAGTGTTGGTTGCGAGTAGCTATCGTTTTGTGCAGGTACGAGGGACTTCGCGTAGTATCCTACTGGATTGATACCTTGGTTCTCAAAAACTGAGGGAAATACTTACGCTACTGTGCTGCATCATCCTCTCCTCTTCGGGGAAATCCAACGCAAGCTCGAGACGTAGCAAGAAGAATTTCTGGCGCCATTGCCGGGGAGGCTTACGGAAAAATCAACATACCAAGTACCCATCACAATCCCTATCTCTCGCATTACATTATTTGCCATTTGCCTCTCGTTTTCTTCTCCCCCACTTCACCGTTGCCATTTTATTCACCCTCTCTTTCCCAATCTCCTCCTCTCTTTCCGTTGCCTTTTTCTCGTCTGTTCGTTTGCTCGTTTGGTTGGATTAGATGGTTATTTGTTCCTAAACAAAGAAGCCAATATCTATGGATCCTGATCTGCTTGCCAATCTTTTTAAGAGATCCAATTATGATGAACCAATTCCTAGTGATTTGGATGCACTAGATTATCTTTATAAGGTTTTGCCTAAAATCCGTGAAGTGACTCATGATAGATATTTGAATAAAAAGCATGATTGCAATGATTTTATTATAAATTGTTTTGATGTCAATTGTGCTAATAAGATGCAAAACCCTAAGCTTGGGGATGCTAGTTTTGCTATGTCTACTACTTGTTGCAATAATCATGATTGGGGTGATTCTTCTTATGATCTTGAAAATTTAAATAAGCCCCATGATGAATATGAGATTGATAATATTGTTTGCAATAATATTTAAAGTGGGTTCGGAAGAGTGTCAACTTTAGATACCACATATTTGGATAACAATCAATCTTATGAAATTTTTGATTAAAGTGGGCTTGGAGAAATCATGACTTTAGTTAATGATAATCCCACTATTTTGGAAGAGATTCAACTTTGCATACATGTGGATCATGTTAAGAATATGTTATGCGATAGCTATTTTGTTGAATTTGCTTATGATCCTACATGTAATTATTATGAGAGAGGAAAATATGGTTGTAGAAGTTTCCATTTTACTAAATTACCTCTCTTCATGTTGAGATTGCTATCGTCACTTTCTTCTTCCTTGCATATGCTAGTTTTTGCTTGCCTTGCAAATTTGTTTGCCTATAAGATGCCTATGCATAGGAAGTATGTTAGACTTAGATGTGTTTTTCACGTGCTATATGATGCTCTATTTGTGCTTCAATTCTTGTCTTTCATGTGAGCATCATTGAAATCTCAATGCCTAGCTAAAAAAAGGCTTTAAAGAAAAGCGCTTGTTGGGAGACAACCCAATATTTATATTTTCTGCCTAGTAATAAATAATCCATCTAGACTCTGTTTAGATGTTATTTTATCTTTTAATTAGTGTTTGTGCCAAGTTGGACCTATTGAATCTTCTTGGATGATAGTTATTTGATCTTGCTGTAATTTCCAGAATCTTTGTGCTCAGTGCCCGAATTGTTAAAAACCACCGGAACGTGATAAAATAGTGATTCCAATTGCTGCTGATCACTAAACAAATTTTCCAGGTAGTCTAATTTTGGTAGAAATTTTTGGGTTCCAGAAGTTTGCGTTAGTTACAGATTACTACAGACTGTTCTGTTTTTGACAGATTCTGTTTTCCGTGTGTTGTTTGCTTATTTTGATGAATCTATGGCTAGTAAAATAGTTTATGATCCATAGAGAAGTTGGAATACAGTAGGTTTAACACCAATATAAATAAAGAATGCTTTCATTACAGTACCTTAAAGTAGTCTTTTGTTTTCTTTCTCTAACGGAGCTCACGAGATTTCTATTGAGTTTTGTGTTGTTAAGTTTTCAAGTTTTGGGTGAATTCTTTTGATGGATTATGGAACAAGGAGGGGCAAGAGCCTAAGCTTGGGGATGCCCATGGAACCCCAAGATAATCCAAGGACACCAAAAGTCAAAGCTTGGGGATGCCCGGAAGGCATCCCCTCTTTAAATCTACTTCCATCGGTAATTTACTTGCAGCTATATTTTTATTCACCAACATGATATGTGTTTTGCTTGGAGTGTCTTGTATTATTTGAGTCTTTGATTGTTAGTTTACCACAATCATCCTTGCTGTACACACCTTTTTGAGAGAGCCATATATGAATTGAAATTTGATAGAATACTCTATGTGCTTCACTTATATCTTTTGAGCTTGATAGTTTTGCTCATAGTGCTTCACTTATATCTTTTTGAGCGTGATAATTTTTGCTCTAGTACTTCACTTAGATCTTTTAGAGCACGGTGGTGGATTTGTTTTAAAGAAACTTGATATCTTATGCTTCACTTAGATTATTTTGAGAGTCGTTAATAGCATGGTAATTTGCTTAAAGTTAATATACTTGGTATTCAAGATATGTGAAACTTTCTTTTGAGTGCGTTGAATACTAAGATAAATTTGATGCTTGATAATTGTTTTGAGATATGGAGGTAATAATATCAAAGTCATGCTGGTTGAGTAGTTGTGAATTTGAGAAATGCTTGTGTTGAAGTTTGTAAGTCCCGTAGCATGCACGTATGGTTAAAGTTGTGTAACAAATTTAAAGCATGAAGTGTACTGGCTTGTGCATCCTTATGAGTGGCGGTCGGGGACGAGCGATGGTCTTTTCCTACCAATCTATCCCCCTAGGAGCATGCGCGTAGTGCTTGAATTTTTGATGGCTTCTAAATTTTTGCAATAAGTATATGAGTTCTTTTGACTAATGTTGAGTCCATGGATTATACGCACTTTTATCTTTCCGCCTTTGCTAGCCTCTTCGGTACCGTGCATTGCCCTTTCTCACATTGAGAGTTGGTGCAAACCTCGTCGGTGCATCCAAACCCCGTGATACGATACACTCTATCACACATAAACCTCCTTATATCTTCCTCAAAACAGCCACCATACCTACCTATTATGGCATTTCCATAGCCATTACGAGATATATTACCATGCAACTTCCACCATCATCATCATGACATATATTACTTTTGTCATATTGCCATTGCATGATCATATAGTTGACATCGTATTTGTGGCAAAGCCACCATGCATTATTTTTCATACATGTCACTCTTGATTCATTGCACCATCCTGGTACACCGCCGGAGGCATTCATGTAGAGTCATACCTTGTTCTAGTTTCGAGTTGTAATCCTCATGTTGTAATCAATAGAAGTGTGATGATCATCATTGTTAGAGCATTGCCAAATAAAAAAAGAAAAGGGAAAGGCCAAAAAAAAGGAAAGGCCCAAAAAAAGGGCAATGCTACTATCTCTTTTTCCACACTTGTGCTTCAAAGTAGCACCATGTTCTTCATGTAGTGAGTCTCATATTTTGTGCTTCAAAGTAGCACCATGTTTTTCATATACTGAGTCTCATAAGTTGTCTTTCTATACTAGTGGGAATTTTTCGTTATAGAACTTGGCTTGTATATTCCTACGATGGGCTTCCTCAAATGCCCTAGGTCTTCATGAGCAAGCAAGTTGGATGCACACCCACTAGTTTTCTTTTGTTGAGCATCCATAGCTCTAGTGCATCCATTGCATGGCAATCCCTACTCCTCATGTTGACATCAATTGATGGGCATCTCCATAGCCCGTTGATTATCCTCGTCAACGTGAGACTTTCTCCTTTTTTGTCTTCTCCACACAATCCCCATCATCATATTCTATTCCACCCATAGTGCCATATCCATGGCTCACGCTCATGTATTGCGTGAAGGTTGAAAAAGTTTGAGATTATTTAAGTATGAAACAATTGCTTGGCTTGTCATTAGGGGTATAGAAGTTGGGAACATCTTTGTGTGATGAAAATGAAGCATAGCCTAACTATATGATTTTGTAGGGATGAACTTTCTTTGGCCATGTTATTTTGAGATGACATAATTATTTTGATTAGTATGCTTGAAGTATTATTATTTTTGTGTCAATATGAACTTTTGTCTTGAATCTTTCGGATCTGAATATTCATATCACAATTAAGAAGATTTACATTAAAATTATGCCAAAGTATCACACCGCATAAAAAATTCTCTTTTTATCATTTACCTACTCGAGGACGAGCAGGAATTAAGCTTGGGGATGCTTGATACGTCTCCAACGTATCTATAATTTTTTATTGCTCCATGCTACTTTATCTATTGTTTTGGACTATAATGGGCTTTATTTTCCACTTTTATATTCTTTTTGGGACTAACCTATTAATCGGAGGCCCAGCACTGTCTTGTTTTTGCCTATTTCAGTGTTTCGAAGAAACGGAATATCAAAAAGAGTCCAAACGGAATGAAACCTTCGGGAACGCGATTTTCTCACCGAACGTGATCCAGGAGACTTGGACCCTACTCCAAGGAGTGCCAGAGGCGTCACGAGGGTGGGGGGCGCGCCCCTCCCCCCTGGGCGCACCCCCTGCCTCGTGGGCCCCCTAACGCTCCACTAACGCACTCCTTCCTCCTATATATACCTACCTACCCCCAACAGATCGGGGACGGAGCCAAAAACCTAATTCCACCGCTGCATTCTTCCTCAGATCCACGAGATCCCATCTTGGGGCCTGTTAGGAGTTCATGGAGGGGCATCTACCACGGAGGGCTTCTACATCAACACCATAGCCCCTCCGATGAAGTGTGAGTAGTTTACTTCAGGCCTTCGGGTCCATAGTTAGTAGCTAGATGGCTTCTTCTCTCTTTTTGGATCTCAATACAATGTTCTAACCCTCTCTCATGGAAATCTATTCGATGTAATCTTCTTTTTGCGGTGTGTTTGTTGAGATCGATGAATTGTGGGTTTATCATCCAGCTTATCTATGGAAAATATTTGATTCTTATCTGAATTCTTTTATGTATGATTAAGTTAGCTTTGCAAGTCTCTTCGAATTATCCGTTTGGTTTGGCCAACTAGATTGGTAGTTCTTGCAATGGGAAAGTGCTTAGCTTTGGGTTCAATCTTGCGGTGACCTTACCCAGTGTGATGTAAAGGGTTGCAAGGCACATATTGTATTGTTGCCATCGAGGATAACAAGATGGGGTATTTATCATATTGCATGAATTTATTCCTCTACATCATGTCATCTTGCTTAAGGCGTTACTCTGTTTTAACTTAATACTCTAGATGCATCTTTGGATAGCGGTCGATGAGTGGAGTAATAGTAGTAGATGCAGAATCGTTTCGGTCTACTTGTCACGGACGTGATGCCTATATACATGATCATTGCCTGGATAACCTCATAACTATGCTCAATTCTATCAATTGCTCAACAGTAATTTGTTCACCCACCGTAGAATATCTATGCTCTTGAGAGAAGCCACTAGTGAAACCTATGGCCCCCGGGTCTATTCTCATCATATCAATCTCCATCACTTTATTTACTTGCTTTGCTTTTTACTTTTTACTTTGCATCTTTATACCAAAAATACCAAAAATATTATCTCTATCAGATCTCACTCTCGTAAGTGACCGTGAAAGGATTGACAACCCCTAAGCGTTGGTTGCGAGTAGCTATCGTTTTGTGCAGGTACGAGGGACTTGCGCGTAGTCTCCTACTGGATTGATACCTTGGTTCTCAAAAACTGAGGGAAATACTTACGCTACTGTGCTGCATCATCCTCTCCTCTTCGGGGAAATCCAACGCAAGCTCGAGACGTAGCAAGCCCCTGCTCTGGTGCCTGGCCACGGCTGTCCAACCACCAGCCCCCGCCCCGGGTTCCCGGGCCTAGGACCGCCGGGTGCCCGGTCCTGCCTCCGCCGGGTCTCTGTCCGGTCCGGGTGCCCGGCCCCCTTTGCACCGGGTGCCCGGACTACTCTGCGAATTCCTGCGTGCAAGTTGGGGTTTTTGCCCTTGTATCCCTCTCCCCCTCTTATTTCGTCTATAAACTATAAGTACCCCCACCTAGCTCATTAGAGGGATAGAAAAGATTTGGATGAGACATTTGTGAGCTTTGCTCTTCTCCCCACCTCCTTTGGAGATCAAGGCCTCCTAGGAGAGGATCCACTTGTGGAATCAAGACCTCCACCTTGGAGTAGACTATCACCATGAAGACCTCATCTCTAAGGAGTGGGATGAACATTATCATTGTACCTGTCCTTTGATTGTGTTTGTGAACTTGTGGATCTTGTGATGCTATTCTAGTGGATGTGTCATTTGGAATTGTTGGAGTGATTTCCTCTCATGTTCTTGTGTGTTCTTGCCATTTTCCCCCTCTAAGTGTGAAAAGATCCCCTCTAGGGTTTCACCCTACAACACCCCTCCCCACCCCCCCAACAATGACAGCAGAAGGGTGACAACTCGATCTTGATCTTAATCTATCAATTGGTTTCTCTCTCAAACACACACACACGTACACACGCTAGTTGTGTCTCTGTGCCTCGCCCACACACACTCGATACGTCTTTCTCTCCGTAGCCCCCTCGATATGTAGACTTCTCGCGCGCTCACAGCTAGAGTGACGATGACGCTGAACCCAGTGTGCCTTGTTTTTACCGGCCTCATGTGATAGTTTTCACCTTGTTTTCTGTTAATTAACAAGGCAACCTTTTCTTTGTTACTACTAGTGAATCTGAGATCATTTGGGGAAGACATAAAATATACACTTCAACCCAATTATCATAGTAACTATTTTAAAAGAAACTAGCTAGATGCCCGTGCGTTGCACGGAACATCAAGATGCATTTGTATGAGTAGTTTATCTTGTGAGAGAAAAGGATGAACAAGGGAAGGCCTTATTTGCAAATGTGGATAGGGGTGTGGGTATCTTTTTGCAAAATTGCCATAGTTTCCTTCCTATCCGTTAGATATAAATCCGACGGCCTATATTGCAGGATGGCAGGCCCACCATCATCACCAACTCTGTTTTCTACTCCCTCCGTTCCTAAATATTTGTCTTTTTAGAGATTTCAACAAATGACTACATACGGAGCAAAATGAGTGAATCTACATTCTAAAATATGCCTATATACACATCCGTATGTGGTAGTCCATTTGAAATTTTAAAAGACAAATATTTAGGAATGGAGGAAGTATAAGAGTAGACATAGAGATATATCTCCAACATCGTGCACAACGAAAATGTGCTGGATTGGTTAGCGCCGGATGCTCGCAACGCGATGGCCTGAGTTCAAATTCTATCTTTAACTTTAGATTTTTATATTATGTATTATTTAATATATACTTCTTTTGCTACTCTACTGACAGTGGAACCCACAGAGTACTTAGAATACAAGATTAAGGATGGATTGGATGTGACTCTATTATTTCTAGCATAAGAGCATCTCCAACGGCAGCCGGTAAATTTCCTCCCGCTTCCTTCCGCGGAGGACAACATCCAACGCCAGCGGCATATATTTTCACAATTTTAACCAACCAGAGGAAATTCGTGCAAACACGGACTGATTTCATATAAGCATGAAGGATTTCGTATAAAAAAGTCGGATCTTCATATAGACATGATGGTTTTCATTAAATTTACATGAACTAAGAGGTCCTAATACGGCTCTTGTGGTATAATTAATACCTAATCTAAATGGCCGCCCGTGGATCCCTTTGTCTTCCTCATCTCCGGCAGACACTTGCGAGGTCGACGAAGGTCCTTGGAAGAGACGAAGCAGCAAAGAAACCACCTGAATATGCAGCCGTCGCCTCAGCGGTGGCCTTCATGGGACCCAAGTGGCGGCGGCCTCCCGTGTTCTACTTCTCCTCATTGATGGCAGCGGACACGGAGAAGCTGCCCACCGAATCATCGCTCTCCACGCACCGGCCTTCTGTCTCTGCCTGCATCGTGCTGCCGCAGGCACAGGAGGCGCGCCCACAGACACGGGAGGCGCGACCATCACAGACACTGGTAGCGCGGTACAACGCGACAGCGATGATGCCCGTGCTGCCGTGCCCACCACCGTGCCGGCGTGGAGCAACTCGCCACTCCTGATCGAGCTGAACTGGAGCGGCGAGTTGCTAAACCACGCGCCGGCTTGGGGCAGCAACTGGCTCCGTCGGACCAAGCGAGGGTTGTGAAGCACCGAGTGGCCTCGCTCGTGTCCGGAGGGCTCGGCATGCCACCTAGCCGGGTAGTATGCCGGGGAACAGCTCCTCAGAAGCCATCAGAAGAGTGGAGAAAATGGTGAAGGAGGAGATGGGGGAGCGACGGAGGGGTGCGATTCTTTCCGGCTGTCTGGCTGGCCTCATTTAAATAGAGGGTGAACAGTACGAGCTTGGCCGGCGTCTGGCCTCGTTTAAACTAAGGGCGGACAAGAGGAGCTCGGTCGGTGTTGCATTTAATTCCGGCCCACTCATGACGGACGTGTGGCCGGAGTAGGTTTCTCGGTTTGCATGCGAGTTTAGCAGAGGCGTTTGATGGACGTGAGGAGGCGTGTTCAGCCGGGCGTGCAGCGCAGTACTATTCGATTTGACAGCTACTATAGTAAACCAGGACAGTTCCCGATATGGCTTTAATGCAGATGAGGGAGAGGGTAGCGGTTCCCGAAATGTTGAACGTCCAATAATGCATCCTCCTTCAATTAGCATCCTGAATGCATGAGGGAAGTAATGGGAGGAGGACGGGGGAAAGAGGCAGCACGATGTGAATGCAACACAGTTTGCACTCATATACAGGCGGCCCTCCATTCCAATGCATCTAGCACATCATACGCACCTCAGCACCTACACTAAGCACAAAATGCTCACTCCAGACCCATGGTGGCGATGCGCGTGAGCGGCCAGCAGCTGTGCCAGATGGTCCACGACGCCGGCTTGTGGCATGGCACCAAGGATCATCTCCAGACGGTGTTGGCTATCTCCTTCTTTTTGTCTTCTCCACAACCACCTTCTATTCCACCCATAAAGTGCTATGTCCATGGCTCACGCTCATGTATTGCATGAAAGTTGAAAAGGTTTGAGAACATCAAAAGTATGAAACAACTTCTTGGCCATTGGGGTTGTGCATGATTTAAATGTTTTGTGTGATGAAGATGGAGCATAGCCAGACTATATAATTTTGTACGGATAAGCTTTCTTTGGCCATGTTATTTTGAGAAGACATAATTATTTTGTTAGTATGCTTGAAGTATCATTGCTTTTATGTCAATATTAAACTTTTGTTTTGAATCATACGGATCTGAACATTCATGCCACAATAAACAGAATTACATGGATAAATATGTTAGGTAGCATTCCAAATCAAAAACTCTGTTTTTATCATTTACCTACTCGAGGACGAGTAGGAATTAAGCTTGGGGATGCTTGATACGTCTCCAACTTATCTATAATTTTTTATTGTTCCATGCTATTATATTATCTGTTTCGTATGTTTTATATGCATTAATATGCTATTTTATATGATTTTTGGGACTAACCTATTAACCTAGAGCCCAGTGTCAGTTCCTGTTTTTTCCTTATTTTTGAGTTTAACAGAAAAGGAATACCAAACGGAATGAAACTTTCGCGATGATTTTTCTTGGACGAGAAGAGATCCAGAGGGCTTGGAGTACACGTCAGGAAAGCCAAAAGGCGGCCACAAGTTCGGGAGACGCGCCCCCGCCCTTGTGGGCCCCTCATGACTCCACTGACCTATTTCTTCTGCCTATATATTCTCAAATACCCCAAATCCTTCCAAGCGATCCATGAAACCACTTTTCCATCGCCGCAACTTTTCTGTACCCATGAGAACCCATCTAGGGGCCTTTTCCAGTGTCCTGTCGGAGGGGGATTCGATCAAGGAGGGCTTTTACATCAACACCATTGCCTCTCCGATGAAGCATGAGTAGTTTACCACAGACCCACGGGTCCATAGCTAGTAGCTAGATGGCTTATTCTCTCTCTAAGATTCTCAATAACATGTTCTCCTCGATGTTCTTGGAGATCTATTTGATGTAATACTCATTTGCGGTGTGTTTGCCAAGATCCGATGAATTGTGGATTTATGATCAGCTTATCTATGAATATTATTTGAATCTCCTCTGAATTCTTATATGCATGATTTGATATCTTTGCAAGTCTCTTTGAACTATCGATTTGGTTTGGCCAACTAGATTTGTTTTTCTTGCATCGGGAGAAGCGCTTAGCTTTGGGTTCAATCTTGCGGTGCTCGATCCTAGTGATAGAAGGGGAACCGACACGTATTGTATTGTTGCCATCAAGGATAACAAGATGGGGTTTTCATCATATTTCCTAACTTTATCCCGCTACATCATGTCATCTTACTTAAAGCGTTACTCTGTTCTTATGAACTTAATACTCTATATGCAGACATGAGTCGGTCGATGTGTGGAGTAATAGTAGTAGATGCAGGCAGGAGTCGGTCTACTTGATACGGACCTGATGCCTATATTCATGATCATTGCCTTAGATATCGTCATAACTTTGCGCTTTTCTTTCAGTTGCTCGGCAGTAATTTGTTCACCCACCATAATATTTTCTATCTTGAGAAAAGCCTCTAGTGAAACCTATGGCCCCCGGGTCTTCTTTCCATCATGTATGTTTCTGATCTACAATTTTTGTTTCCTATTTAATTTCTTTGCAATCTTTTACTTTCCGTTCCATAAACCAAAAATACCAAAAATATTTCTTTACCGTTTATCCATCTCTATCAAATCTCACTTTGCAAATAACCATGTAGGGATTGACAACCCCTGTATCGCATTGGCTGCAAGTTGGTGTTTGTTTGTGCAGGTATTCACTAGCTTGCGTGTTGTCTCCTACTGGATTGATACCTTGGTTCTCAAAAGCTAAGGGAAATACTTACTCTACTTTGCTGCATCACTCTTTCCTCTTCAAGGGAAAAACCAATGCAAGCTCAACAGCTAGCAGGAAGAATTTCTGGCGCCGTTGCCGGGGAGATCTACGCCAACCCGAGACATACCAAGTACCCATGATAAAATATCATCCCTCGCATTACATTATTTGCCATTCGTCTCTCGTTTTCCTCTCCCCCACTTCTAAAATGATTTCCGAAAAGATTTTCCTTTTCTTCGCCCTTCTTTCGTTCATCTTTTCCTTTGCCTTGATGTCTTACTTGGCTCATTTGCTCGTTTGGTTGGAATAATCGTGTATTTAGAAAATCAGAGAACCTAAGATTTATGGATCCTCATCTGCTTGCTAATCTTTTTAAGAGATCCAATTATGATGAACCAATTGCTAGTGAGTTTTGTGCACTAGATTATCTTTATGAAGTTTTGCTTGAAATTTGTGAATCTGAAAATTGTGATGATGTACTTTATGAAGTGATTCATGATAGGTCTTTGAATAAAAAGCATGGTTGCAATGATGTTATTATAAATTCTATTAATGTCAATTGTGCTAATAATATGCATAACCCTAAGCTTGGGGATGCTAGTTTTGCTATGTCCACTACTTGTTGCAATGATCATGATTGGGGTGATTCTTCTTATGATCTTGAAAATTTATTTAAGCCCCATGATGAATATAAGATTGATAATAATGGTTGCAATAATATTGAAAGTGGGTTTGGAAGAGTGTCAACTTTAGATCCCACATATTTGGAGAATGATCAATCTTATGAAATTTTTGATAAAAGTGGGTTTGGAGAGGTCATGACTTTAGTTAATGTTAATCCAACTATTTTGGAAGAGTGTCAACTTCACATGCATGTGGATCGTGTTGAGAATATGTTATGTGATAGCTATATTGTTGAATTTTAATATGATCCTACATTTAATTATAATGAGATAGGAAAATATGGTTGTAGAAATTTTCATGTTACTAAATTACCTCTCTTCATGTTGAGATTTATATCGTCTCTTTCTTCTTCCTTGCATATGGTGGTTTTTGCTTGTCTTGATAATTTGTTAGCTTATAAAATACCTATGCATAGGAAGTATGTTATACTAAGATGTGTTTGTCACATGTTTTATGATGTTCTCTTTGTGCTTCAATTCTTCTCTTTTATGTGAGCATCATTGAAATTATCAATGTCTAGCTCAAAGGCTTTAGAGAAAAGCGCTTGTTGGAAGACAACCCAATATTTATCATTGCTGTTTTGCAATAAATAATTCATCTAGCCCCTTCTTAGATGTGGTTTTTTGTTTTAATTAGTGTTTGTGCCAAGTAAGACCTTTGGGATAGCTTACGGTAATAGTTGATTTGATTTTGCTGAAAAAATAGAAACTTTTGCACTTAGTCCCAGAATTGTTTAAAATCATAGAAGCGCGATAAAATTCAGAATTTATTACAGTAGATTTATATACAAATTGCTTAGGTCGTCCTATTTTGTCAGGATTTTTGGAGTTACATAAGTATGCGAACTATCTAGATTACTACAGGCTGTCTGTTTTTGACAGATTCTGTTTTTCGCGTGTTGTTTGCTTATTTTGATGCATCTATGGCTAGTATCGGGGGGTATGAACCATGGAAAAGTTGGAATACAGTAGATATGACACCAATATAAATGAATAATGAGTTCACAACAGTACCAAAAGTGGTGATTTATTTTCTTATACTAACGGAGCTTATGGGATTTTCTGTTGAGTTTTGTGTTGTGAAGTTTTCAAGTTTTGGGTAAGGATTTGATGGACTATGGAATAAGGAGTGGCAAGAGCCTAAGCTTGGGGAGGCCCAAGGCACCCCAAGATAATATTCAAGGATGGCAAGAGCCTAAGCTTGGGGATGCCCCGGAAGCCATCCCCTCTTTCGTCTTCGTCTATCGGTAACCTTTTTTTGACTGAACATTGTAGGGAAAGCCCCCACAGCCATTTATTGAAAAAACAGAACATAATTAAAAAGGTTACAAAGACTACTAGTGGTAACCAAATAAAGAAGGAAAAAGGAATGTACAACTAGAAGAAGAAAAAAATACATCTAAGGAGGGAGAAAGGAGACCCATCTAACCAAGTCTTCCTTGAATCTCACCTTGATCTTGTGAGAAAGTAAAAGCATATCATTCACAAAAGCGCCTCTCCATCTGTTAAAACTTGGCCTTTCCTACCGAAAGACTTTCCCGTTCCTGATGATCCAAATATTCTAGCAAGCAGTGAAGACAACCTTAGCAAGGAAATTCCAGACCCTTTGGCTAAAATTACAATTGAAGAAAAGATGATCCCTATCTTCCCTAGTGTGTGTGGGGTAGAGCACACAATTAACTCCATCATCTATATGCCAATGCCTCCTTTCAACCATATCCTTGGTGTTAATTCTATCCATTATTAGCATCCAGGCAAAGACCTTGATCTTCATGGTGAAACAGCTCTTCCAAATCCAAGTCAAAATAGGGTTAAAAGTATGGTTAATGAACCTGGATACATATAACTTCTTGGGAGTATAGGGCTTGCTCGATCATGCCAAGACCATACATCCTTCAACTCAGGATTCTTCTCATGATTCTGCAAAAGAGTATCCAAAACCAGAAGCTCATTGTGGGCCTACTCAGAAAGTGGGAGATGAAACCAAGAAAGCAGGTTTGGGGCAGAAAATCCATCCTTGACTGAGACCAGAGCATCCTTGACATAAGAAAACAACCTAGGTAACCTGTGTTGCAAAGGCAAAACAGAATTTCCAAGCTGCCATTTATCCTGCCAAAAAAGAGCAGTGTCCCCCACATTAACCTTAACCCATGTGACTTCTCTGAATTGATCCAGAAGCTTTAGGATATCCTTCCACCAGGAAGATCCACATGGAGAGGTTCCTTGAGGAACAAGCTCATGATAAAAAGAACTCCAAATAAGATGAACCCAAGGAATATCAGCCGTGTTGAGGAACTTGTTGACATGCTTCAGTAAGAGGGCCACATTTTGAAAACCAAGGTCAAGAATTCCAAGCCCACCTTTGTTCTTGGGCCTACAAATCAGATCCCAAGCAGCCAATGATGGAGCAGGTTCCTGTCTATTTTTCCTCCACAACCACTTCCTTCGAATTCTCTGCAGCTGCTTCAAAATACCAGGTGCAATAAACAAACTGCATAGAAAGAATATTGGTAAGGAGGACAAAGCAGAGTTTAGATATTGTAATCGACCACCCTGAGCTAGAAAAGATGAACTAGCAGACATTCTCCTCTCCATGCAAGTAACCAGAGGAAGCACATCAGACATTGCAGGTTTGGTAGTTCCAACTGGCAAACCTAGGTAGGTGAAGGGCAACTTTCCCACTTGACAACCAAAATGGAGGCCAATCTCCGAGTTTCCTCCTGGGAAACATTTATTGGGATCATAGAAGATTTGTGGTAGTTAAAATCTAGCCCAGTTGACTGAGAAAAAACAAGCAACATTTTCTTAAGAGCCAAAAGATGTGCTCCATCAGCAGGAACCACAATCAAAGTGCCATCAGCATACTGCACAATTGGGTAGTCCTTGTCATGACAAGGAATAGGCAGCTGAATTTCCCCTCTGAGATGCATATCATTAACCACGGATTGTAAAATATCTGCAGCAAGAACAAAGAGGAGAGGGGAGACAGGGTCTCCTTATCTAACACCTCTTTTGCAGACAAAATTCTTCCCAGGCACACCATTGTGCAGAACAGAGGAAGTCCCAGATGTCAAAAGTGATTTCACCCAACTAATCCATTTGTCATTAAAACTATTGTGCTTCATCATCTGAAAGATAGCTTCATGTTCAATGGAGTCAAAAGCCTTCTCAAAATCTAGTTTGAGAATCAAAATGGGCCTTTTAGACTGATGGCACTGATGCAAATACTCCAAGGTCCACCCAATGCAGTCTTGAATGGTCCTGGACTTGATGAAACCACAATGATTTTTATGAATGCACATCATTATCAATTCTTGAAATCTATTGGCAGCCATTTTGGAAAGAAACTTTATACCCATGCCAGTCAATGAAATTGACCTATAATCCCCAGCCACTTCAGGTGAAAGCTTCTTAGGAATGAGAGTGATGAAATACCATTTATATTTTCCAAGTTAGCTTTACCATCATAAAAGTCCTGAGCCAAGGCATAAAAATCATGCTTAATAATGTGCCAGCACTTTTTGAAGAAGAGGCCATTGAAACCATCTGGTCCAGGGGCTTTATCAATGGGCATATGTTCGACAACCAAGTCCATTTCCTCAATTGTAAAGGGTTTGGTAAAAACCTCAAGGCCAGGCACATGTTTAAGCAGAACAGACAGATCAAAACCCATGACAATACCTCTTGAAACTCCCATCCTTCCTTTAAAAGCACTCCAAATCATTCCTTCCATTTGAGAGTGATCAGAAATAACTGTACCATCAGGCTGTTGCAAGCTCTAAATCTTTCTGTAGCCATGGCATGGAAAAATTTAGTGTTCTCCTCTCCCACTTTGATGTATCTAATGCTAAATCTTTTCTTCCAGTACAAAAATTGTAAATGCAGCAATTTTTCCAAGTGCAGTTTGACTATTTTCCTGAAATTAAATTCATGTCTAAAGAGAGGTCTAAGCTCCTCCAAGTTATCTAGCAATAATATTACTTTGTTACAGCTAGAAATGAGCAGCTGCATCTTGGAAAAACTAGTTTGCCACCTCTTTAGGTCCTGCCTGAGTGTTTTTATGTAACATCCCAAAATTCTAAATTTTGGAATGTTATATTAGATAAATAACTATGCTTGTTGTCTGATTGTTTGTTTGATTGATTGAGTGAAATTGAGTGGAATTTGAAACTTTTGAAAGTTGGATGAGAGGGAATAAAATGACTTTCCCAAAACTATCCCCTTTGCCCTTTTTGGATCTCAATGAATTCAATTCCATTCCAACATCAAAACCCTAGAGTGAAGATGACATGACTTCTTCCATTTGAAATGAAAAGGGTTTTGAAAAGTTTGAATTTCATTTGAGAATATTTCAAATTCAAAGCTTTATGCAACTCAATGATTTTCATGAGGGAAGATAAAATGACTTCTTCAATTATATGAAATATGAGTTGGAAGTTAAAAAGAATCAAATTGAAAGTCATTTGAAGGTATTTTGAAACTCCCCTTCAAATTTGGAGTTATTTGGATTTTATTCCAAATTATTTTTCTCCTATAATAAATAAATGGAAATATGGGTAAAATGATTCCCTTCAATGGAAAATTAGGAGAAAATAAATTTGAAGTCATTTTGGTATTTTTAAAATGATTTTTATTAGATTTTATTAGAGCAGAAAAACTCTTTGTTTTATTTGAACTTTTGTGTATTTTATTTGAACTTGAAAAATAGTTCATGTTGTAGGAAATCTTTTTCTGATCATTTTGATATATATATGTCCTATATAAAATATTTATATTTTATATATATTTTCTCTGTTTTTATTTTCAATAAAAAAAAAGCCCACAGGCGCCGGCCGAATAACCGGCCAACACCAGGCGGCCAAGCAGGCGCCCGGCTGACCGCGCCACCCAACCGGCCCGACCGAGCCCCCCGCGCCGAAACCCCTCCGCGTCGGTCGACCGACCGAACGCGCTCCCCCCACTCGACGGGTGGACCCCCACCCGTCTTCTTCCTCCCCACGCCACACCTCAGCGCCACCGCTTGGATCCCGGGATCCGGATTCCGATCCTCCCGATCCGCCTCGCCCAAGTCCCTCCCCTATTTATACCCTCCCCTCTCCCGTTTCCCCCTTCGCCTCACCCGACGCTCTCCTCCCTCCGCAACCCCTCGCCGGAGCCCGAGGGCGCCGCCGTCGCCATTGCCACCGCCCCGACCGCCCCGGCCACCCTCGAGCTCGCCCGAGTCCACCACTGAACCCCTTGCTCCGCCAAGCACCCGGAGGCCTCCGTCGCCCCGACCACCGAGACGCCGGAACCATCGCCCGAGCCGGCCACCGTCGCCGACCGGTGAAGTCGCGGACTCCCCTCCGCCGTCCGATCTAGACGTAGGGTCTAGATTAGATCCTCTCAAGGGGTACGGTTTAGTTAGGTTAGTTTTTAGTGAACCGGTTTAGTTCCGGTTTATTTTAGTTAGGGTTTTTTTATTAGACCGGCCCGACTCCGTTTAACCCTAGCGCACGTTTTAGCTATATTACGCCCGAGCGTTAGTTAGGCCCATTAGGCCGTTTTTCTTTATTTTTCGTTTTCTGTTTTAACAGAATAGTTTCAGATTTGAAAAATTCATATCTTTTAATCTACTTAATATTTTTAAGTGATTCTTTTTTTGTTGGTTTGCAAATTTCTTATAGTTTCTGTAGAAAATATAATTAGCCATGTTAAAATTATTTAAAATTGCTTTATTTTAGATTTAGACAGAATAGTAAATCTGCTATAGAATGAGTTAGGAATATTATTTTTTAATGATTCTTTTTGTCCCAACTTAGTTTTGTCATTGCCAAACCGTAGGAATTAATTTGGGCATTTTAGGATTAGTAAAAAAATAGTTTTAATCAGAATCATGTTATTCTTAATTAATTAACTAGCTACTGTTTTCCTATTATTTTAATTAGCAAATAAATTTATTTTTCACATGGGATTGATTATTCTAGGATAGTTTCTGTCACTTTATAGCCTGAACTTTTATTTATAATAAATAAAACTTTTATTTTAATTTTCTTAATAGAATTTGAATTAGGCCTAATAGGAGTTTTAAAATAGCTTTTAAGATGATTCTTTTGCTCCTAGTTGCATGATGGATTCTTTTCTGTTAGGTATCATAAACCCTTGCTTAGGTTCTGTTAAGAAAATTTTTGTTATGAAAAACTAGTTTTAGTTGTTGCTTGAAGTAGGAAAACTTTGAGTTGGATTTCTTCGAGTTTTTCCTTTGGGTTTTGATTCGTTTGTTTTGTGTGATTGTGTTATCATGTTGTCATGTTAAGTGATCATATGCTATATGCTTATTATGTTTGTTGTTTGCCTCGGTAGAATTTCCGGAGTGCGAAGCTTGCTACCACGAGTCCCTAGTTTTCGAAGATCATCAGCAAGGCAAGTTCACTTTGACCATGCTTTCATACCTATGTTTTTATCGCATTTAGTGGCATCTTTGCAACAACCCCTCAGTAGTGTTATTGAATCCTTGTAGTTGAGTAGTATGCATGAGGTAGGAACCCATCTCCCTATTACCAAGCTCGGGACGATATTTTATTTTAATGCTACACTATAGTAGACGGGGTTGGTATGAGTGCTCGAGAGTGGTGTGAAGAAGGAGGACTCTACGTCAATGACGACAACTCCATGATGGAATCTGCAAGGACTGCATCTTCAAGACCTCAAGACTTCAAGACTCGAGACAAGAATTCAATACACACTCTTGGGTGAAGGGCGGTTGTGGGCACCTGGAGAAACCAGTGGTTGGCCGGGATGCATGGAGAAGCGCCATGACATCTTGCGGAAAGCTTCACCCAGACTCAAAGAGACGGAAGAATACTTCATGCCGGAAGCTTACCTGTGCAACCGCAAGTCAATATGGGCTCTGGCTTGGTTGACCTTAGTTGTGACTCTGGCTGGGGCGGTGCTAGCAGATGTAGAACTACGGTAGGATGGGATGAGCACGGACAGTGGTCGAGGAACTCTTGAAGACCATGTTTCGGTCATCTTGTTCTCAAACACCACGAAGTGCGAGAACGTAAAGAGAGGGATCGAATCTTGCGGGTAAAGTGTACAAACCTCTGCAGAGGGTTTAAACCTAATCGATTAGCCGTGTCCCGATTCACGGACAATTTGAGCATCTGGACTTGGATCTATCTCGGAACTCTCAACACCAGATTGATAACTTAATTGTGGGCAACTTATGATGAATTTGGGCTATGAGACATCGGTTGGCGGAATCATGTCATGATAGAAAACTCCATAGTACAGACTTCATTTATTCCTTTGATGTAGGGAAAATAAAACCAGCTTTTACGCAAACGAAACTCAGATCTGAGCCATAAAGCCATATTGCATATAGTAGAGTTTTATCATCTGTTTTCTCATATTGTGATCTTGCCGGTATATACAATGTACTGACCTACACGGCTGCAACGTATCAAGTTGCAGATATTTCCTCGATGAGTAAGAGTTACGACACGTGGTTACGGTCTACACTCAACCTGCCGATGGCGTTGATGGGACTCCACACCCGACTATTTGTTTCATTGTGACTTATGAGGTATATATCAGTTTTACGTTAATTATACATGTGATTGCACTTTGATATATACATTGATGTACTGTGTGTGCCAGCATACTGATCCAGGGATGGCACAGCAACACAGAGGCTTGACCGTCTGAGGTCGGGTCGCTACATTTTAACTTATCAGCAATGATTGCAGTGGAGTGAGATTTATGAGATGGTTTGCTCCAAGATTTCTGCACACACTCAAGAAATCCTTCCAAATGTACCCAGTAATTCTCAAATCTGAAGATTTTGCACTTAGGAATAGAGGTTTTAATTACCACCACACAAGGCACATGGTCTGAAGCAGTTCTAGCTAAAGGAAGAGCCTCAGTAAAAGGATAAACAAAGATCCAATTAGTGGATGTAAAGAACCAATCGAGCTGCTCCAACAAAGGAGAATCTTGCATGTTAGACCAAGTATAAGATCTCCCCTTAAGAGGCAACTCAAGCAGACCCAGGTGACCAATGATTTCATTGGAGATAAAAATATCATTAAAATCTCCACCTGGCAAATTTCTGTTTTCAGAGGACCTGATGAAATTAAAATCCCCAATGACTAACCAGATATCATCAATTGGAATATTCAGATTGTATAACCAGGACACAAAGTTATCTCTGGCCTCCCCCTGATATGGCCCATAAACAGTTACCAAAGACCACTGCTCATTATTTTGCTTGGAAGTGAAACGCACAATCACAGCAAAAGGCTGAATTTCAACCAACAAACTAGACAACACAGCAGAATTCCAAACCACAAGAATCCCCCTAGAGGCACCCACAGATGGTGCAAAAGCAAAAGTATCAAATTGCTTGGGACAAAAAGCCCTAATTTCTCTTATATCAAAATTTTCACATTTTGTTTCTTGGAAACAAGCAACCACACATTGACTTTCCTCAATTTTCTGTTTGACAACACGTTTTCTGGCAGGTGAGTTAAGCCTCTCACATTCCAACAAAGCACACTCCAATTTTTGCAGTTATAAGTACTCATAATAAACCATAGAGTTGAAGGTAGCAAAAGAGCACTACATAGTAGCACCACAGATAGTACAATCCCAACAAGCAAGAAAGTTATAGGCCTACGTTATTGCATGAATAAAAAAGGCCAGAAGGCCAAGCACCACTGGCACCTTAAGGGCATGGCAAACCCCAGAACTCAAAAGGAGATTAAACATACCCAGCAGACTCCTTTTCATCCCCAGGATTAGCCATAAGCTTATCCACTTTGAGCTGATCATCAGGTATCTGCAGATCTCGGCCAAAATCTTGAATCATCCTGATAGGAGTTGGAGGTGGCACAACAGTTGAAGTATCAGGACCTGGAGACTCCTCAGACAGAGACGCGGTGAGGGGCTTGCACTTAGGATTCTTTTTCTTCGGCTGCTTCTGAAGCTCCTGAAAAACCGGCTTGAAACCATCTCTCTTAACTGAACCCCGCGTGCAACGGCGAACTTCAGTATCTACAATAGGTGTTGGAGCTAGAGTTTTGCGACGACGCGCCTTCTTTCTGTCGCACTAAACTGAGAAAGAGAAAACCTCATCAGGCTGAGGTACCTGAGGTGCAGAAAGCGAATCCTGACTCTCCTGAAGTGGTTCAGAGAAAGAGTTGTCCGAAACCATAGGTTCAGAGAAAAGAGCCAGGGTAACAGGTCTGGGCTTGCTGACAACTTGGGACTTCTTCGACCGTAGTCGCAACAGCACTTGGACATCATCAAAAGCAAAAGCCGAGCTCCTCTTCGACAGAACAATGGGCTGCAAATCAACCAGAGGCATCTGCTGTGGGATCTCAAAGGTAGGGCAAAACTACATTAGTGATTCAAAAGTGCGTTTCCATGCCAACTCTGGCGGCAAGACAGGTCCATATGCAACCTTGACAGAGGCAATGACAATGCGATCATACTGAATAACAAGAGGCTGGTACGGCACACTGGCCCATTCATTAGCATCAAAGAACTGCTCAGGGGGGGGGGGTCCTCCAACTGAACTTCAGATTCAGACTGCTGCAATGAGTTATCTATAACAATTGATTCTTGATCCTGAGCAAGGACAGGCTCCGGGTTATGTTCACCCTGCAGATCATCCTCTTCATCACCCCAGTGTGCATGTCCCCAGTTATTCGGATCCACCTGGTTATGCATTGGAGGAGGCACTGGCGGGAGATCATTCCATCCAATCGCCGGATATGGAGGTAACACAAAATTATGATTGTCAGGAAATAGAGCTCCTGGCAGAGGATGAGGGTTACCATCAATTGGCATTGGATCTTCATCTTCAGGCATCTGATCAGCAAAGTTAGCACCTAGGATATAACAAGATGCAGTCCATGAAACTTTTGCTCCACCGTACGCAGCATAATCCGTGAACACCACATCCCTCGGGACCAAGATATCTTCAGGAAAAGATGCAAATACAATTGATCTGACCATGTAGGGATCATCTTCGACCCAATGCTGAAATTTGCAAAAGTGTTGACGGCAACACGAATATTCTCTGTGTTACGGAGATCAAGAGGGATCCCCAAAAACATTAAGCAGCCATCACGAAAACCATGTGCCCCCCTAAAGCCAACGCCCTCATCATGCTTATGAAATCGAACGAAAGTGTCATTGCCCAGAGGTTGAGGCGGTAACTTCAGCAGAGGAAAACGAACACCGGCATCTCGCAGCTCGAACAGACCAACACCACAAACCCAAGGCTGTGCAGATCGAACCTGAACTCCACGGTGCTTCAAGAAGTCGACCACAGCCTCTTGAGCAGCACCCACCTGATTAAGCGGTGGCAGAGGCATCACTTCCGCCACCATGAACTGCTCATGCCGCTTCACAATCGGGGACGGCGGCGAAACAAAGGTCCGAGGCACACGATTGGCACCACCATCAATGATATGGTGGCCCGCCGGCACGTACCGCATGGGGTCAACGGCAAAGATAGCCATGGGCTCGACAGCGGGAACCGAAGCCGGAGCAGACGCGGGAGGTGGAGGAGTCGCCGGAGGTGTGGATGTTGGGGTTTTTGGTGAGGGAGTAATTGGACTAGAGGGAGCGGCCCTGACAAAGGTGGTAGCGGCAGACTCGAGACCGGTATTGGGAACCAGAGGAGGCGGCTGACATTTTGGCTTCCAAAATAAACCCTGAGCTGTTGCAATCTTAGCACAATCCTGCTTACTATGGCCCACACGTGTGCATGCCGCACAGACAGTATTGAGGGGGCAATTTGTTTCAAAATGGCCAGATAAGGAACACTTTGGGCAAGTCAAAACTTTCTCAACCATATTGTCAATCAAAGATTCGAAATCATCATGTGCCTCTTGAGACCCAGGAATATCCTGGGACAAGGAAACTAGGCCCAACCCAATCGGAGAAGATGGAAGGTCCATACTGGGCCGAGGGTACCTGGCAGCCGAAGGCCCAACATGGGCAATCAAAGCAGTACCATTGGACCCATGCAAGTTACGTGTCGGGACCTCAGGAGAAAGATCGCGCAAATCACAGCGATGTTGAATCACCGACGAGTCCACCGATCAAAAGATCATCGGAGGCGAGGCAACAGTCCATTGCAAATCAATAGGTTGAGGAGGATGGATGACCACACGCTCAGCGGAAGGAATATGATAACCTGCATCCTCAGATGCAGCAATGCAATCAGCCGAGGAATGATGGCGATATCCCTTGCAAACACTATAATTTTGAAATGTAGCAAAGGAAAGCTTCTTGTGAACAGCGGATCCAGACTTAAAAGTAGATTTAGCAGGAGGATTATGCATAGCTTAAAGACCCAAAGCAGCCCTACGCTTAGAAGGGCTAACCAAAATCCACTCAGCTTCACATTCTTTCTTCCAAATCTTAAACTCACGAACCCAATTAGGCCCCCCATTTCCCCACAAATGAAAGTAGCATTTAAACTAAGGGCAGGAGAAGGATCGTGTGTCCACAATGTAAAACCGAACATCTTTGCAAGAAACATTAAAACTGAATACCTTATCACCAATGGTGGAGACCAAGAAATCAATGGCAGATCCGCCCAGAGCAGATTTGAGAGGTGCGGCCACAGAATCCTCCGTGAGACGAAAATCATGCCATCTGAAAGAGACCACTAAGGTGACGGAGCCCATATTCTCCATGGGACACACTGTGAGGCCCGAGGCATTGTAGATCTCATCAGCAAAAACTCTACCCTTGGAGAAATCCAAGCCAAGAGTAGATCCAGAGGAGGAACCCATCACAAATGGTATAGGAGAAGAGATCAAAGAGCGCCGAAGAAGATGATCGGAGCCAATTACCAAATTATTGGAGGAAGGAAGAGATTGCCAGCGGCCTAGGGTTTAGGGGTGGGTGGGTGGGAGCGCCATTGTTCCTTATGTGTGTTGCGTCTATAAGTAACTTTACTTTAGGCTATATTTTATTCACCACATGATATGTGTTTTGCTTGGAGTGTCTTGTATGATTTGAGTCTTTGCTTTTTAGTTTTCCACAATCATCCTTGCTGTACGCAACTTTTGAGAGAGACGCATGAATCGTGATTTATTAGAATACTCTATGTGCTTCACTTATATCTTTTGAGCTAGGCAAATTTGCTCTAGTGCTTCGCTTATATCTTTTTAGAGCATGGCGATGGTTTTATTTTATAGAAATTGATGAACTCTCACATTTCACTTATATTATTCTAAGAGTATTTAAAACAGCATGGTACTTTGCTTTGGTTATAAAATTAGCCCTAATATGATAGGCATCCAAGAGGGATATAATAAAAACTTTCATATAAAGTGCATTGAATACTATGAGAAGTTTGATTCCATATGATTGTTTTGAGATATGAAGATGGTGATATAAGAGTCATGCTAGTAAGTAGTTGTGAATTTTAGAAATACTTGTGTTAAGGTTTGTGAATCAAGTAACATGCACGTATGGTGAACCGTTATGTAACGAAGTTGGAGCATGAGATATTTTTTGATTGTCCTCCTTATGAGTGGCGGTCGGGGAGGAGCGATGGTCTTTTCCTACCAATCTATGCCCCTAGGAGCATGTGCATAGTACTTTGTTTTGATGACTAATAGATTTTCGCAATAAGTATGTGAGTTCTTTATGACTAATTGAGTCCATGGATTATACGCACTCTCACCTTTCCGCCATTGCTAGCCTCTCTAGTACCTTGCAACTTTCACCGGTACCATACACCCACCATATACCTTCCTCAAAACAGACACCATACCTACCTATTATGGCATTTCCATAGCCATTCTGAGATATATTTCCATGCAACTTTCCACCGTTCTGTCTATTATGACACGCATCATCATTGTTATATTGCTTTGCATGATCATGTAGTTGACATCGTATTTGTGGCAAAGCCACCGTTCATCATTTTTTATACATGTCACTCTTGATCCATTGCACATCCCGGTACACCGCTAGAGGCATTCACATAGAGTCATATTTTGTTCTAGTGTCGAGTTGTAATTTTTAAGTTGAAGTGTGATGATCTTCATTATTAGAGCATTGTCCTAGGTGAGGAAATAAAAAAAGGAGAGAAAATGCCAAATATAAAAAAGAGAAGGCCCAAAAAATAAGAGAAAAAGAGAGAAGGGACATTGTTACTATCCTTTTACCACACTTGTGCTTCAAAGTAGCACCATGATCTTCATGATAGAGAGTCTCCTATATTGTCACTTTCATATACTAGTGTGAATTTTTCATTATAGAACTTGGCTTGTTTAATCCAACGATGGGCTTCCTCAAAATGCCCTAGGTCTTCATGAGCAAGCAAGTGGGATGCACACCCACTTAGTTTTCTTTTTGAGCTTTCATAAACTTATAGCTCTAGTGCATCCGTTGCATGGCAATCCCTACTCACTCACATTGATATCTATTCACGGGCATCTTCATAGCCCGTTGATACGCCTAGTTGATGTGAGACTATCTCCTTCTATTTGTCTTATCCACAACCACCTTCTATTCCAACCATAAAGTGCTATGTTCATGGCTCACGCTCATGTATTGCGTGAAAGTTGAAAAGGTTTCAGAACATCAAAAGTATGAAAATACTGCTTGGCTTGTCATCGGGGTTCTGCATGATTTAAATGTTTTGTGTGATGAAGATGGAGCATAGCCAGACTATATGATTTTGTAGGGATAAGCTTTCTTTGGCCTGTTATTTTGAGAAGACATAATAATTTTTTTAGTATGCTTGAAGTATTATTGTTTTTATGTCAATATTAAACTTTTGTTTTGAATCATACGAATCTGAACATTCATGCCACAATAAAGATAATTACATGGATAAATATGTTAGGTAGCATTCCAAATCAGAAATTCTATTTTTATCATTTACCTACTCGAGGACGAGTAGGAATTAAGCTTGGGGATGCTTGATACGTCTCCAACGTATCTATAATTTTTTATTGTTCCATGTTATTATATTATCTGTTTTGGATGTTTTATATGCATTAATATGCTATTTTATATGATTTTTGGGACTAACCTATTAACCTAGAGCCAAGTGTCAGTTCCTGTTGTTTCCTTGATTTTGAGTTTCACAGAAAAGGAATACCAAACGGAGTCCAAACGGAATGAAACTTTCATGATGATTTTAAGACATCTAGAGGGCTTGGAGTACACGTCATGAAAGCCACGAGGCGGCCACAAGGTCGGGAGGTGCGCCCAAGGGGTAGGGCGCACCCCCACCCTTGTGGGCCCCTCGTGACTCCACCGACTTATTTCTTCTACCTATAGATTCTCAAATACCCCAAAACCTTCCAGGGGAGCCACGAAACCACTTTTCCACCGACGCAACCTTCTGTACCCGTGAGATCCCATCTAGGGGCCTTTTCTGGTTTCCTGCCGGAGGGGGATTCGGTCACGGAGGGCTTCTACATCAACACCATTGCCCCTTCGATGAAGCGTGAGTAGTTTATCACAGCCTACGGGTCCATAGCTAGTAGCTAGATGGCTTTTTATCTCTCTTTGATTCTCAATACCATGTTCTCCTCGATGTTCTTGGAGATCTATTTGATGTAATACTCTTTTGCGGTGTGTTTGCCGAGATCCGATGAATTGTGGATATATGAGCAGCTTATCTATGAATATTATTTGAGTCTCATGTGAATTCTTATATGCATGATTTGATATCTTTGCAAGTCTCTTCGAACTATCGATTTGGTTTGGCCAACTAGATTTTTTTTCCTTGCAATGGGAGGATTGCTTAGCTTTGGGTTCAATCTTACGGTGCTCGATCCTAGTGACAGAAGGGGAACCGACACGTATTGTATTGTTGCCATCAAGGATAACAAGATGGGGTTTTCATCATATTGCCTGAGTTTATCCCGCTACATCATGTCATCTTACTTAATGCATTACTCTATTCTTATGAACTTAATACTCTAGATGCACACAGGAGTCGGTAGATGTGTGGAGTAATAGTAGTAGATGAAGGCAGGAGTCAGTCTACTTGATACAGGCATGATGCATATATTCATGATCATTGCCTTAGATATCGTCATAACTTTGCACTTTTCTATCAATTGCTCGGTAGGAATTTGTTCAACTACCGTAATATTCTCTATCTTGAGAGAAGCCTCTTGTGAAACCTATGGCCCCATTGTCTACTTTCCATCATATAAGTTTCTGATGTACAATTTTAGTTTCCTATTTACTATCTTTGCAATATTTTACTTTTCGTTCCATAAACCAAAAATATTAGTTTACCGTTTATCCATCTCTATCAGATCTCACTTTGCAAATAACCGTGAAGGGATTGACAACCCCTTTATCACGTTGGGTGCAAGTTGGTGTTTGTTTGTGCAGGTATTTGGTGGCTTGTGCGTTGTCTCCTACTGGATTGATACCTTGGTTCTGAAAAGCTGAGGGAAATACTTACGCTACTTTGCTGCATCACCCTTTCCTCTTCAATGGAAAAACCAACGCAAGCTCAAGAGGTAGCAGATACCCACAGCCCTCTCCACATTTGCAAATAAGGCCTTCCCTCGTTCATCCTTCTCTCCCACAAGATAGACTACTCATACAAATGCATCTTGATGTTCCGTGCAATGCATGGGCATCTAGCTAGTCTCCTATAAAAGACTCAGTTGGTGATGGTGGTGTGTCTGCCATCTATCATTTCTGACCATTAGATCTGCATCTAATGGTTGTGAGGTAAGTTGTGGCATTTTTGCAACAATAGCGCACTTCTCTGCTCCAATTTGCAGAAAACCCCTTATTATGTTGAAAGCAACCATATCCCTCCCTCGCCTCATCAAAATAGCCTGAGAAATATATTTTGAGTGAAAAGTAATATATTTTTAGTGGTATATATGTATATCAAAACAAGAGTGCTTCCTTTCAAGTTTGTGAACAAGTACTATTCTACTTTTGATCTGTCGCAACGAACGGGCACATTGCTAGTAAAAGAAAAAGGCATGTCGCGTTCACGTCGCACCCCCACACACCAGGGAATTGGGAGTACTCCACAGCCCGTCCGGGACGCCACATAGCTAGCGAAGGCGTGTTGCCTAGCATTTTCACTTTCATGTGGGACCGCAGTTGAGCAAACCGACTATCAGCAAACCGCACCCCGCCCGCCGCGTTAGAAAACGAAAACGAGGAGGGGAAGATGTAATGTAGCACGGAAGACAAGAAATTTGGTGTCATATGGGGCTCGTTGATAGAGTAGGAGCACTCCGTACTACTACTCCTACTAGTACGAAGTTTGTACTACAACTAGTACTACCACCATACAACTAGGTACATGCACGGCACAACATCGTAGGAACAAAAAACGGGAAGATCTTATTTTGGGCGATTTATCTTTTTTTCAATCAATGTACTATGAATAATATGATGTGGGGGGCACCCATGAAGCTTATGTGGCTTGGTTGCATGGCTAGGAAAGGCTAGAGAAAAATAAATTGACAATGTGTTAATAGTGCACTCCACTAAATAGATACTTTGGATCCATTGCAATGCACGGGCCGGCACATTGGTAGTAGTAAGAAACAAATTCCGGGTTTGGCATGAGTTCGTACTGCGGGAGCACCACAAGGCCTGGCGCAGAAGTTACATTTCCCTCTCGGGGCCCACGGGACCGAGCTTCACTGGCTTAGTGCACCGGCCTATGAGTAAATGACACGTGGACCTTAAATGCGGCTCGCCCACATGTCATTCTCATGAAAGCAGAGCGGCAGTGGGACCGAGAGGGGTGAGGCGCATGTCGGCGGACGAGGCTTGCCTGCTCCCCTCCCATGCTCCGATCCGTACTCCCGCACCACTAATTTTCATCCAACGGTTATAATAGATTTCCTCGTGTGGGTCATTTATAGCCTCAAAGAAAGGTAAACAAAGGCCGTATTTCCAAGAAACAATTTCCTGCATGAATCTGTACACTCATGCAAGACCCTTTCCTCTCCTGCTCGTCCTCCTCTGGATCATCAGCTGCGTGGACAATGCCGGTGCCAACGCTAGAGAGTCGCAATAGGAGTCTGTCTAAGCCATGTAGCATGCTGCGACGCCAGCGAGTACCACCTCCTCCATGCTAACATCAACGTCTGGGCCATGCACATGCTGTTGCTCCCGTAGTATATTACCCGCATGTTCGACTGCAGTACCACACCGATCGTGGACGAGACCATGGAGCTTGTGGCCAAGAAAAGTCTCTGCCCGGCCGATGCATGTCGAGGTGCTTGACTGTTGTGACATGCCGCACGACGTTTACTAGCTTGCGCTATGGATGAGCAGCAGGGTGCTGCTCCCGATCGTCAGTGGTGCGACGGCTATGAAAACCGGGTGGGAGCTCGGGCGGGATCCATTGATCTACCCGGGGCACATAGCTCTACTTGGGCTCGAGATTCCAACCGCTTGCACCGTCCCGAGGATGTACCACTCAGCAACGAGGCTGGAATGCTGGATACGCATAGGCGTGAGCTCGTGGGCAGGAGCAACCTGCTGAATGGATACCGGTTTGCGAACGTGATGTACTCGACGTAGTTGAGCCAGTGAGCCTGGATGCATTCCTGCCGTCATACGTTGACGCACGGCTCAATGGCATGCAGCCATGTGCCAGCGTAGGTCGGCTACGGGGAAGTGACATCAGTGTGGTTCGAGATGCCCAGCTGGCCGTTGTAGCGACGATGTTCGTGCTCACTCGTTCGAGTTGAACCGGCCGGTGGTGGCCTGGCTGTGGCAAGGGTGCCACAGCTGGACGTCGGGGTGTTATGAGGCGTAGATGTCCTTGGAAGGAAACTATGGCAATTTTGCAAAAATATACCCACACCCCTCTCCACATTTGCAAATAAGGCCTTCCCTCGTTCATCCTTTTCTCCCACAAGATAAACTACTCATACAAATGCATCTTGATGTTCCGTGCAACGCACGGGCATCTTGCTAGTAAGAAACAAATCTCGAGTTTGGCACGAGTTCATGCAGCGGTAGCACCACAAGGCCTGGCGCAGGAGTTACATTTCCCACTCGAGGCCCGCGGGACTGAGCTTCAGTGGACCCGATAGGTGGCTGGTCCACATGTCATGCTCCTGAAGGCAGAGGGGCGGTGGGGCCGAGAGGGGTGAGCCGCAGGTCGGGGGATGTGTGGTGTCATGGGTTCGAGCGGCATCATGGGAATCGCTTGTGGCCGTGGTAGAAACTTGATTCTCGCCGCATTTCAGCTGGCCCACTTGTCATGCACACAAGGCAGAGGGGCAGTGCGGCAAAGAGGGGTGAGGCGCACGTCGGGGAACGTGGTGCCGTGGGATGGAGCTGTGTCGTGGGAATCGCGAGTGGCAGTGTATTAAACGTGATGGTCGCCGTAGTTCAACTTCCATGGACAAGTTGTCATGTCTACTGACACATGCATTGCATACCGATCACTGGAAGGAGTAGTAGACAAAGCTAGGCAGATAAATGGTTCCTTGTAGTCAAATAGACCTACGCTGCTACTTGTTCCAAAGACATGCACACCATCGAAATAGTTCATCTATATCACTATACACAGAGAGGAAATATTTTTTTTACAAGAGAGGAAATAGTTCATCCATCCATAATGTCATGCTGCTGGTGCAACTTCTTCTGCTTATTCTTCTTCTTATTCTTCTTCTTCTTCTTCTTCTTCTTCTTCTTCTTCTTCTTCTTCTTCTTCTTCTTCTTCTTCTTCTTCTTCTTCTTCTTCTTCTTCTTCTTATTCTCATTTTATGTGGGAGATGGCTTCGACACAAGCTCTTTGGGCCTTGCAGCTATTTTGAAACTCACACGGGCATCGAGGGCAGCATATTTTATCCGCTTGTATGTTAAGGGATAATTCTCCCATCCAGACGACCTTAATGTCAGCGTCTTGTCGCCCTTATGAAGATTTGTACCGAGCACAAAATTTGCTACGTCGAATAGGGATGGTGTCTGTTTATCACAATCTTCTACAGGAATTTTGATTCTGGTTTGTAAGTCAGCGGCGCTTTTCAAATCAAGGTTGTACGGCGCCAGCTTCTGTTTGTCCCCTTTGATGGCTACCCCACAGAAGTATATATCCTCCCGAGACAAGAAATCGTGGAGCTTACCTGGTATGGAGGGCGTGTGTATGATGTGGTACACCAAAACATCATCTTCGAGGCACAACTAAAGGACGGTGACGCGTTGGATCTTCCTAGTGGCACGCTCTGTGTACTCTGCGTCGAGACCGATGACCTTCATCTCTACCTTTTGGAGGGAGTTCGATACATTGTTGATCCACTTCCGAACAACCCTTGGGTGGTCAATGAAGGTGGAAACTATGCTCAACGAGCCTTCGAAGAGGACATGTTGGATGCTAAAAACATGCAACTGGATCGGAGGGCTATGGTTTGGACAATTAGGGTTAGATGGCTAGTCTAACTAAAGAAGATGATTATTTAAAGGGGCTTCGGAATTACTCCAGGAGTATGTGAAGAGGTTAAAACAATGTGAATGCAGTGGGGTTTGGACGCAAATGAAGATGAAGGAGAGGTGAAGAAGCCGAGGAAAATCGGTTCCCGATTGAGAAGTAAATGGGAGAAGTGGCCTGTAGGCAGTTTATTAGACGGCTAGGTAGATTAAACGGAAAGGCTGTGCAGGTAGACTGAGGAGTGGTACCTGTCCATGTACGTCCCATCCTTCTAGCGCTACATGTGCCACTGGTTAGTTGAGGCCACTCTTTCGAATCGCCGTGGCGAGACATTTTATGATTCCTTTTTATTTCTCCACCCTCCTGACAGGTGGGACCTATGCAAACAGATATAAAAAATGTGTCGTAGCTGGTTCGGATGGATAGTGGCACGTGCATGGGAGACACAGCATTCTCTAGTAAAGGAATATGTGGTTATCCTCAAAGAAGAAAAACCCCTTCTTCACGCTTCCGCATGCATGAGAATTTGGTTCTGCTCGCAATATGGATGATACCTGGAGGATGAAGTGAACCCAGAGGCATGCTAGCATGGGAGGCCTATTTCCGCTATACAATACTACTCGGTATGTTCCTACTAGTAGTAGTACAACTGTGGTACACTTGATGGTCAAAATAGTATTCATCCGGTCCTCAGAGTGAAGTGACAAGAACCTGCGCCCGAGGTGACACTAATCCAGGCGGCGTGTTCGGGTTACCAAAGTCAGCCTCACCTTGTGCCTGTGGCAATCCTTTGCCACCGCTGGCCATATAGCATGCCTCGTCTCGTCTCCCTCTCCCCTAGAACCACTCCATCTCCATCTCCGTCTCGACGGAGATCCTGAGGTCACTCTTCATCATCTCACTGTACCCCCGCGTAACCTTGCCTCGCTCACCTCCCCCAGTACCACTATTCCCTCGCTAGCCGCTCCAGCACCGAGAGCCTTCTCCACCGTATATCAAGCTCCCCAAACCCCACCTTCCAAACTACACCATGGCCGAACGCGAACCGCGCAACATCCATATGAGCCGCGATTGGAGCAATCTCCCCAGTGACATCCTCGACCTCTGTTGTTCTTGTATGGATATGTTGAGCATCGTGCGGCTGGCTGCATGCTCAAGGGACACGCAGACGGCCATCATTGAAGCGAGGCCTAAGCTTTTCAAGACACGCTACTTGCTGCTATCTGGTCTTGCGAGATTTTCTCACCATGATACGGAGGCGTACATAATGCCCCTCGACTTCAATCCGACCTCCATTAGCCAAAACTTCTTTGCACGTATGTAGTGGGTCGCCATACATCATTTCCCTCGACTTTGATCTGATCACCATCGCCCGAAACTTCTTGGCAGGTATGTACTGGGTCGACATGAGCTCCCACTAAATGGCTGCTGTCAGAAGACCAGAAAAGTTGGTGCTCCTGAACTTCCACACCTCCCATGAGATTATCCTTCCTACATTGGATTATATAGGTGAGGGAGTCCTGGATTAGGGGGTGTCCGAATAGCCGGACTATGACCTTTGGCCGGACTCCTAGACTATGAAGATACAAGATTAAAGACTTCGTCCCGTGTCCGGATGGGACTTTCCTTGGCGTGGAAGGCAAGCTTGGCGATACGGATATGTAGATCTCCTACCATTATAACCGACTCTGTGTAACCCTAACCCTATTCGGTGCCTATATAAACCGGAGGGTTTTAGTCCAGAGGACGAACAACAATCATACCATAGGCTAGCTTTTAGGGTTTAGCCTCTACGATCTCGTGGTAGATCTACTCTTGTACTACCCATATCATCAATATTAATCAAGCAGGAGTAGGGTTTTACCTCCATCGAGAGGGCCCGAACCTGGGTAAAAACATCGTGTCCCTTGTCTCCTGTTACCATCCGCCTAGACACACAGTTCGGGGCCCCCTACCAGAGATCCGCCGGTTTTGACACCGACATTGGTGCTTTCATTGAGAGTTCCTCCGTGTCGTCGTCTTTAGGCTCGATGGCTCCTCCGATCATCAACAACGATGCGCTCCAGGGTGAGACCTTTCTCCCCGGACAGATCTTCGTATTCGGCGGCTTTGCACTGCGGGCCAATTCGCTTGGCCATCTGGAGCAGATTGAAAGCTACGCCCCTGGCCATTAGGTCAGATTTGGAAGTTTTAACTACACGACTGACATCCGCGGAGACTTGATCTTCGCCGGATTCGAGCCACAGCCAAGCGCGCCGCACTGTCCCGAAGGTCATGATCTATCTCTGCCGCCGGATAGTGTCCTGGAGGCCGCACCAGAGTCCGCTCTGACCTTTAGCTCGGAGCCGACCGCGCCGATCAAGGATGGGTGGCTGGACACCGCCTCGGGGGCTATGATCTCCACGGCGATTGAGCCGTACACCTACCCCGTCCCTTGCGAAGCTCGTGACTCCAAGGCGCCGGACTCCTCTCCGGACTCCAAGCCTTCCGCGCCCCTGCCAATCGAATCCGATTGGGCGCCGATCATGGAATTCACTGCCGCGGACATCTTTCAGCACTCACCCTTTGGCGACATCCTGAATTCACTAAAGTCTCTCTCTTTATCGAGAGCCTGGCGGATTATGGTCGGGAAGGTTGGGATGCGGACGACGAAGAAAATCAAAGCCCACCCACCACCCACTTCGTAGCCACCGCCGATGATTTAACCGACATGCTCGACTTCGACCAAGACATCGACGGTATGGACGACGATGCAGGAGACGACCAAGAACCAGCGCCCACAGGGCACTGGAATGCCACCTCGTCATATGACATATACATGGTGGACATCCCAAAAGATAGGAATGGCGATGGAACAGCGGAGGATGACCCCTCCAAGAAAAAGCCTAAGCGCCAGCATCAGCGGCGCCGCTCTAAATCCCGCCACAGCAAAAATGGCGATTCCGGCACGGGAGATAATAACACCTCGGACAGTGCCGAAGACAACCCCCTCCAAAGAAGATTCAAAGACAGAGGATGGAGAAGCCAGCCCTCATGAGAGAGCGGCAGAAAAAGACGAGAGGACGATAATTACATACCTCCCTCCGAAGATGAGGCAAGCCTCGACGACGCATTTAATTTGTCGTGCCCGAGGATCCTGTCGAACAAGAGCTTTCAAACACGGGCTCTTGGCCACGGCAAGCAGCCTCAAGAAAAGCAGCAACAACTTAGAGCTGACCAAGATTTGCTAGTCGACGGATGGATGAAGTCCTTGCGTAAGAGTATGAACTCGAGCGCCTCCAAGAGCTACCCAAGACGCAGGCTGCTACCCCGATTAGAGGAGGAAGAACCTAAACCTACATCACGGTGCATGATATGGCTGACCGCCACCTCGTGGCCGCGATAGAGAGGCCTCTCGGCCCTCAATTCAAGCCGCACCCCGTCGCCGCTCTAAATATACAAAGGCGCTTGGAAATGCGCCAGAACTGCGAGATTTATTGGAGGATTAGGCATGGCAGACTAGATCGATCTAGGGATGGCGTGGCGCCCACAACACGTGATTTGATAACCGTCACGCCGGATATAGCAACTCCGCCGGGCGAACACGATGAGACAAAGCTCATTCGAGCTACGTCGTGATATAGCCCAATACAGAGGCGCCGCAGACACGCTATGCTTCACAGATGAAGTGATGGATCATCAAATCCCTGAGGGTTTCAAACCCGTAAACATTGAATCATACGATGGCACAACAGATCCTGCGGTTTGGATCGAGGACTATCTCATTTACATCCACATAGCTTGCGGTGATGATCTACACGCCATCAAATACCTCCCACTCAAGCTTAAAGGACCAGCCCGACATTGGCTTAATAGCTTGCCAGCAGAGTCAATCGGTTGTTGGGAAGACCTGGAAGCCGCATTCCTTCACAATTTCCAGGGCACATATGTGCGACCACCAGACGCTGATAACCTAAGCCACATAATTCAGCAGCCAGAGGAATCGGCCAGACAATTTTGGACACGGTTCCTAACCAAGAAAAATCAAATCGTCGATTGCCCGGATGCCGAGGCCCTTGTAGCCTTGAAACACAACATCCGCGACGAGTGGCTTGCCCGACACCTAGGACAGGAAAAGCCGAAATCCATGGCAGCCCTCACAACACTCATGACCCGCTTTTGCGCGGGAGAGGACAGCTGGCTAGCTCGTAGTAACAACATGACCAAGAGCCCTGGTAATTCGGATACCAAGGACAGCAATGGCAGGTCACATCGCAACAAGCACAAGCGCCGCATTAACGGCGATAATGCTGAGGATACGGCAGTCAATGCCGGATTCAGAGGCTCTAAACCCGGTCAGCGGAAAAAGCCATTTAAAAGAAATACTCCGGGCCCGTCCAATTTGGACCGAATACTCGATCGCTCGTGCCAGATACATGGCACTTCGAAAGTTAGCCAATCACACCAACAAGGATTGTTGAGTGTTCAAGCAGGCGAGCAAGTTAAATGTCAAAACAATGACAAGGGGCTGCATAGCGATGACGAGGAGGAGCCCCGCCGAAAGCAATAGAGGATGAGGATTCCCCAAGTGCGGACGGTGAACATGATATACACAACCCACATACCCAAAAGGGAGCGGAAGCGTGCACTAAGGGACGTATACGCGATGGAGCCAGTCGCCCCAAAGTTCAACCCGTGGTCTTCCTGCCCGATCACTTTTGATCGAAGGGACCACCCCACTAGCATCCGCCATGGCGGATTTGCCGCATTGCTTATAGACCTAATCATAGACAGATTTCACCTCACTAGAGTCCTAATGGACGGCGGCAGCAGCCTGAACCTGCTTTATCGAGATACGGCGCATAAAATGGGCATAGACCCATCAAGGATTAAACCCACAAAGACGACCTTCAAAGGCGTCATACCAGGGGTAGAGGCCAATCAGACAGGCTCGATTACACTTGAAGTGGTCTTCGGATCCCCGGATAACTTCGGAGCGAGGAGTTAATCTTCGACATAGTCACATTCGCGGCGACTATCATGCACTGCTCGGACGAACCGCATTTGCAAAGTTCAATGTGGTGCCGCACTACGCATATCTCAAGCTCAAGATGCCAGGTCCTCGAGGAGTCATTACGGTCAATGGAAACACCGAACGCTCTCTCCAAATGGAGGAGCATACGGCGCCCTCGCGGCGGAAGTGCAAAGCATCCTCTTAAGGCAATTCTCGAGTCCGGCTATTAAACGCCTGCACACCGCTGCCGCGCCGAGTAACCTACAACAAGACCGCTGGCACGTTCCGGCGTGCATAGCAATGCGACCCAAGCCCGACCCTCATGAAATCGCGAAACCAGTATTACGCGTACATAATTATGCGCTGGAAATACAATGGGCATAGGCGAAGGAGCACGACCACGGCATGCCCAGAATGCGGCTCAACCACACCAGGGGCTCCCGATTGTTTCATTCTTTTTTTCTTTCTTTTTTACTTTCAGGACTCCGTTCTCACGAAGCCCTGTCCGGCATTAGAATCGGCGAACACACGATGCAACAGCTAGGGAAGCAGAAAGCTACGTCGAGTGTCCAGGTGGTCTCTATTACGAGCAATATATCTGTTTTACACAACATCCCATGGCTTACCCTCGGAGGGAGACATGTTAAAAGTCCCTCCCTTGCTTATCGCACTATTTGTATCGCTACGCTCTACAAAGAGCCCTTTTGAATAAACAATATATAGCTTCGCCTATTATTGATTTCCTTTTTATATATGTTCATTTATGACATTGTGCAACCGTACACTTTAGTACGGCAATACACCGAGGGGCTTAAGTACCCCATAACATGGTGTGATAAGTCGAACACTTTCACAAGTGCGGCACCCGAACTTATAGCATTATATGCATCGACTCCGAATCATGTCTTGGGTCAATAGTTGGGTTTGCCCGGCTCCCATGTTTTGGTACCTTACATTCCGTTATATCGGCTAAGGTAGCGCTGGGAGAACCACTGCGATTGTGCCCCGGTTGAGCTGGGTTAAGCACCTCAGTGGAGAAAGCTAAAACTGACCGTCATGATAGGGCGAGAGCCGGACGCTGTTCGAGAGGTTTTCGAGTCCCTAAAGACTTATGCCGCTTAGAGCGAGGAGTCGGCATTGTCCGGCCTAGGCGTGGATAGCGCCCGAACTCGGTCTTCGAATACCGGGGCTTCGCCAAATTTAAAATTATAGAATTCTATGGCTAAGTGAGAGTGTTCAAGCATTATAGTCTGGTTGCCTTGTTCGTTGCATTGAGCGCCTCCTCGAAGGACCCAAGAATGGGAACAAGAGCGCTCAAGTTCATCCCGAACACCCCAAAGACTGTGGCATGGGGCTGAAGCCAACGACTTCGCCATCTCTCAAATTTAATACACGGCCGCCTGAAGGTAATATTTTAAATGAAAAAGTGTTGCTTAGCGCTTATGAACAAGTTTTCAGCGTACAGGATAACAAATGCGAGTCTACTCAAAAATTATATCTTTGGAGCATTCATCCGCTATAAGGCAGGCACCCTTCAGGATGCCCTCATAATACATTTCAGGCTTGCGATGCTCCTTCTTCGGTGGTGGTCCGTCCTTCACAAGCTTCTCAGCGTCCATCTTGCCCCAGGCACCTTAGCAGGGCAAGGGCCCTACGGGCACCTTCGATGCATTTGAGCGCTTGATGACTTCAACCCATGGACAAGCGTCCACCAGCCGCCTCACCGGCTCAAGTAGCTCCTGTGCATGGCTTCCTTGGGCCACACCGAACTATGAGGCCCCTCATGGCCTGTTCGGCCACCTTATGGAGCTCGACCAGGTTGCTTCAACTGGTCGCTTAAAACTGCACGGATGTCCGGCCTCAAAGATACTGAGACCAGAACACCTTCTCCGTAGAGCTCCCCTCCTCAGCTCGGCAGAATGCGGCAACATCAGCCACACTGCGGGGCAGATCTACGAATGCTCCTGCAGAGCTCCGGATTCGGGCAAGCAACAGATAATTCACTTTCACATGTTTGGTTTGCATATAGAATGCCTTACCCGCTGCTATCTTCTTCATCGCCTCAACCTCCTGGAGGGCTTTTTGGGCTTCGGCCTTAGCGGCCTTGGCGCTCTCAAGGGCCGTGGCGAGCTCGGACTCCCGAGTCTTTGAGTCACGCTCCAAACTCTCGTGCTTTTCCACGAGAGCACAGGAGCTCTTGCCGCACCTCCACCACCAGGCGCCTCCTGCTTTCCTCGCTCGGTGCGCTCATGGCCGCATTGCTTTCGGCCCGGGACACCGCCTCCTTCAGGGTCGCCACCTCGTTCGTGGCCCCTGCAATATTCATGTTATTCCTGTCTTTTTTTGCAAACACATCTTTTAAACACTCCCATAATGTATTACTTACCTTCCTTGTCCTCGAGCTGCTTTTTGGCAAGTCCGAGCTCGTTCTCGGACTACTCGAGGCTCTGCTTCAATGCACCAACCTCCATGAAGGTCTGGCAGAGGTCAGCAGCGCAGCCTGCATTCCCATATTGACATACTTATGTTAGACTCCTGCGTATATCTTTTTAGATCCTCGGTTCGACTTTTTCTTTCCGAACACCAAGCTGAGCATCAGGGGCTACTGTTTATGCGGTAATATTTTTATACATACCTCAAAGCCTGTTAGAAGGCTGGCACAGGCTTCAGTCAGCCCGCTCTTGGCGGACTGAACCTTCTGGATCACCACACTCATAACAGTGCGGTGCTCCTCGTTGTTGGAAGCACCGTTAAGCGCCTCCATCAAATCATCCGGTGCCTCCGGTTGGACGGAGGTCACCGGCAGCGCAGTCTTGCCCTTCTTACGAAGGGGTCGCCTGTCGGACTCCGGAACCACTTTGAAGGTTCGATGCACGGAGTCGATCAGAGGCGGACTTGAAGCCCTTCGGGTTTTATCCCTTTGAGCCCGGATTCCGGAGGTCGCCTTGCGGCGCCTCCATAGCCACCTCCTCCTGGTTGGGCCCCTTTTGGGACTCCACCCGGCGTCATCCGCGGCGGGAGGAGACGAGGCGGTCGGAAGTGAGGTGCTATTCACCTCCGACGAATCCAGGGAGCCGCTCGACGAATCGTCGAGCCCATCCTTGGGCGGGCTGCATGATTATATCTGGCATTATAGGATGTTGTGCGACAAATGAAACGCCACGAGTTATTCTAGTGTCCGGACACTTACGATCTCGCCAGGGGCTTGGCCCTTGGAGCCCACCCTCTTCGCCGTCGTCGGCATTGGCGGTGTAGTCCGGAGGAAGGGTCCTTCCCTTCTTGGACCCTCCGGCCTCCCCGGTGGGGGCGACCTTCCTTTTCTTCTCTCCCGGGAGAGGCCTCTTTCCTCCTCCTCGTCTTCGCGGGAGGAGTCCGCCTCAGAGTCATCGGACGATGAGTCCGACAACACCTGGCACCAGTAACTCCTTCTAGTTCCCAAGGCGTTCTTCTTTGCCTACTTTTCCGGCACCACGTGAGGTGCCGGAACCAGCAGCCCCGTCAATTGGGCGTCCGCTGGGTCTTCTGGCAAGGGAGCCGGACAGTCGATCTGTCCGGACGTCTTCAACCAGTCCTGTCAAAGGCGAGGGAGTTTTAGATCCTGCATAGAGTCAAACTATGAAAAAAGAGTCCCGTAAAGGGTAAAATAACTTACCTCGCTGGCTTGATGCTGCGAGCTGAATCCGCGATCTTCCGTCGCGGATGCGGGAGCTTCGGCGCCCTTGAACAGCACCTTCCAGGCGTCTTCGTACGTAGTGTCGAAGAGCCGGTTCAAGGAACCGGTCTTGTGCGGATCAAACTCCCACAAATTGAAGTCCCGTTGCTGGCATGGGAGAATCCGGCGGATGAGTATCACCTGGATTATGTTGACAAGCTTGAGATTCTTGTCCACCAGGTTTCGGACGCAGGTTTGGAGTCTGGCCAGCTCTTCCGAATTACCCCATGTTAGGCATGTCTCTTTCCATGAGGTGAGCCGTGTGGGGAAGCTAGATCGAAATTCGGGGGCCGCCGCCCATTGAGAGTCGCGCGGCTCGGTGATATAGAACCACCCCGATTGCCACCCCTTTATGGTCTCCACAAAGGAGCCCTCGAGCCATAGTACGTTGGCCATCCTGCCCACCATGGCGCCTCCGCACTCCGCTTGGCGGCCGCCCACTACCTTCAGCTTGACATTGAAGGTCTTCAGCCATAAGCCAAAGTGGGGCTGGATGCAGAGGAAGGCCTCGCACACGACGATAAACGCCGATATGTTGAGGATGAAATTCGGGGCCAGATCGTGGAAATCTAGGCCGTAGTAGAACATGAGCCCCCGGACGAATGGGTGAAGTGGAAACCCTAGTCCGTGTAGGAAGTGGGGGAGGAACACCACCCTCTCATGGGGCACAGGGGTGGGGATGAGTTGCCCCTCGTTGGGGAGCCTGTCTTGCGATGTCGCTGGACAAGTATCCGGCCTTCCGCAGCTTTTTGATGTGCCCCTCCGTGACGGAGGAGGCCATCCACTTGCCTCCTGCTCCGGACATAGTTGGAGAAGGTTGAGGTGGGATCTGCGGACTTGGGCGCTGGAGCTCGAGTGCGCGGAAATGGATAAGCAAAGGAGGAAGAAGGCGTGTGTGAAAAAGCGGATTCTTATCCCCTTTTATGCAAGGACAAAGCTATGCGTCCCCACCGGCCTGATAAAACTCGCTTATCTCCTAAGCACCGTAATCAATGGCGCGGTTGGGTTACCCACGCCCGTATTGATGAGAATCCCGGAATAAGGGGACACGATCTCTGCTTTGACAAGACGTGCCAAGGAAACTGCCTCGCTAAACGCACTGAGGTTGGGCAATAAAAACGATTCGAATAAAGGCTTGGCCGTGGTGTGATGTCACGCTACGGGATACGTCAGCAGATTGAACTTGTGTAAATGTTATTCTCTCTACGGTGTTATGTGGAACTTATTTTGTAGAGCCGGACACTATCCTTGTGTTCAAAATCTTCTATGAAGTATTCGGAGGAGGAACCCGCCTTGCAATGCCGAAGACAATATGCGCGCCGGACCCGTCGTCAATGAAGCCTGGTTCAGGGGCTACTGAGGGAGTCCTGGATTAGGGGGTGTCCGGATAGCTGGACTATGACCTTTGGCCGGACTCCTGGACTATGAAGATACAAGATTAAAGACTTCGGCCCAAAGGTCCGGATGGGACTTTTCTTGGCGTGGAAGGCAAGCTTGGCGTCTGAATATGTAGATCTCCTACCATTGTAACCGACTCTGTGTAACCCTAATCCTATTCGGTGCCTATATAAACCGGAGGGTTTTAGTCCGTAGGACGAACAACAATCATACCATAGGCTAGCTTATAGGGTTTAGCCTCTCTGGTCTTGTGGTAGATCTACTCTTGTACTACCCATATCATCAATATTAATCAAGCAGGAGTAGGGTTTTACCTCCATCGAGAGGGCCCGAACACAGGTAAAACATCGTGTCCCTTGTCTCCTGTTACCATCCTCCTAGACGCACAGTTCGGGACCCCCTACCCGAGATCCGCCGGTTTTGACACCGACAATAGGGTTTTACCGTTGTGGTCCAAGTCATCTAGATTACGTCGTAAGTTGCGTTGTGTATGACTCCGCGCTCGAATTGCCAAGGCCTCCCCAAGAGGAGGTGGTACGGACATTGGGACCACGTCGCACTCCAAGGTGTCCTCGTAGGCGCCGATCTTGAAAGAAACTTGCACCGTATGCTCCACTTGAATAGTTCCGGAGTCGCTTAACCATTGCAGCTTCAAGGGACGCGGGTGCTTCTTCTTGACCAATTGCAGCTTGGAACAGAGCTCTTCACTTGCCAACATGTGACAATTTCCTCCGTCGATGATGACTTTGACGGAACGCCCATTGATGCCGGCCTTTGTGTGGAATATGTGGCACCGTTGGTCTTCATCTTGGTGGTGTTGAAGTGTCAAGACCTTGGAGGCCACGAGAGAGGGACTTGAATCGTTGTCGCAAAACACTTGGTCATCTTCATCTTCGTTCACGCGCCGGTGCATGGCCACGTGCTCAAGGGCTTCCATTTCTTCTTCACTCATCGAGTCATATGTGCCATCATCGTTGAATATCATGGTCCGCTTGTTGGTGCACTCGAAGGACTTGTGTCCCCGGCCACCACATGTGAAGCACTTGAGAGAGCTTGTCTTGACGGGGTCGTTCGGTGGCGCCGAAGATGAGTGAGTCTTGGATTTGTAGCTGCTTGCCGAAGGACGAGTCAAGGAAGGCGTAGCTTGCTTGGGGCTTGACTTGTCGCCGGTACTTGGCATACTTGAAGTCATCTTGGACTTGTCGCTCGGCCTTGGTCGCTTGATGAACTAGCTCGAGGAGGTTTGAGTATGGTTTGAAGTGGGCAGTCCGCTTGATTGGGTGGTGGAGGCCGTTCAAGAAGCGTGCCATTGTTTGCTCGTCGTCTTCCTTGACATTGGCTCGTATCATGGCAATCTCCATTTCTGTGTAGTATTCTTCCACCGCCTTCATGCCTTGTTTGAGGAGTTGTAACTTCTTGAAGAGATCACGGGTGTAGTGTGTAGGCAAGAAACGAGCTCTCATGATATCCTTCATCGCCGTCTAAGTTGTGATTGGTGGTTTGCCTCTTGTACGTCGTCGCTCAATCACTTGTTCCCACAAAATGAGAACGTAGTCTTGGAACTCGAGGGAGGCCATGGCGATCTTCTTTTCCTCGTCGTAGTTGTGAAGACGGAATAATATTTTGTCCACCTTCAAGGCCCATGAGAGATACTGTTCGGGATCATTGCTTCCGGAGAACTTGGGCATGGTGAACTTGAGCTTGCCGTAGCGGAGTTCTTCATCGAAGTAGCGGTTTTGATGTCGCTCTTGGCGTGGAGGAGGGTCTTGAAGCACTTGTTCCGCTTGGTGTCGCTCTTGTCTTGAAGGAGGAGGAGGGATATTCGCTTGGTTGCACCTTTCGTGTTGCTCTTCGCGACGCGCGGCTTCTTCTTGTATCTCGCGACGAAGAGCTTCCTCTTGTTCTCGCACTTGGCGGTTGTGCTCTTCAACGGCTCGAGTGGCATCGCGGAGTGTGTGTTGTGCTTTGAGTTCTTGCGCGTGTCGAATGGCCTCACCGTCTTGAGGCTCTTGACGAGGCACTTGTGGAGGTATTTTCTCTTGCTCCATTGCTTCTTGTGCTTGATGTCTTGTCCTTTCACGTGCTCGAACTCGGTCTTGTAAACTATTGCAATGGAATGGATTGTCTGGAGGATGGCGATCTTGGGGAGCATCACAGCGAGGGGCTCGAGCTCGGGGAGGACTTGTATCATAAGACGAGTAGTCCGAAGAGTGTCGACTCGAGCGGTGGCTTAAGTGGCGCCGTTTTGATGAAGTAGACGAGGAAGGCGCGCGTCGCACGATCATGTTGTGAAGCTCTTCCATTTGTGTAGTGAACTTGTTGTCGATGTAGTAGCGGTTCCTTGCTTCCGCTTGACGAACGCCGGCGGCGAGTCAGTCGAGGCGTTCACCCAAGGCCTCACTTTCTTGATGGAGAGCTCTTTGCACGATGAAGAAGTGGTTCTTGGTGACGAAGTCGTTATCACCATCTTGCTCCACGAAAAGCGGGTTCACCGACAAACTTGGCCTATCCATCATAACCAAGTGGGGTGAGTAGGAAAGTGAGAGAACAATACTGAAGTTACCTTTTCCGAGGATTGAGGATGTAACAGCTGTCACTCAATGTGATGCCTCAATAGTAGAATTGGAACCGGGTTTGTTTCTCACACCTACAAGTAAAAGGCTTATATAGGAGCTCGGTTAGGATGGTGGCAAAAATTTCAAGCAAATGTTAGTCAAGATATCGAAAAGGTTGAGAAGGTTCACAAAAATGCAAGTAAAGCAAATAGATCAAACCCAAGGATATCACTAGGAACACACACACGGAAGATAGATGGGATCCGCACAACCAAGGGGTGAGCTCAAAATGTGCAACCATGGAAAATGCTCTTGTTGTGCGAATGCTAGAGAGACGCTAGCTCGATTGCTCAAATGGGCTAGATACGCATGTGCACCAACCTATAAGAGAAACATGCCGTCTTCAATCCCAACTATGCTATGGATGAGGTGTCGAAGATGATATGCAAAATGGCTCGATGCTATTGTTTACAAGCTCTTTGTTTCTTCTCTTGTGCTTAAAAGCTTTGCTTGTATCTTTTTCTTATGCTTGATGCTTGACCCAAGTGTGATATGAGACAAGTATGTAAGATATGCACGGGAGAGACTTATGGCACTCAGATGGTAAAAAGTTCACTATGGTGCACAATAGCGTGGCCCGGCAATTCTCAACTTGCTAGTCTCGATGGGTAAGCGACGTGAAATGGCTCGAGTTATCAATGCAAAAGCAAAGGTGAGAGTCGTCGAGGTTACCGTCCGATCTTACGGAAAGAATGAAGTTGTTGAAGCCGGTGTGGTATCCGAGTTGATGATCGAGTGGTGGCGATGATGATGCCCAAAATGCGCCTAAGTAGCCGAAACACCTGAGGACACAAGAGAAACCGTGGTCCGAAACTCAAACAACCACGAGAAATAGTGCGGGAGAACATGAGTGTTGGTTGGGAAACAAAATGGTGCAAACAAAAGATGGCCGAAAGTCACTGGATGGTCCGTGCGCACGGAGTAAGTGAGGCCCGTGTGCACGGGGTCTCGAGGGCCTGTGTGCACGGGGTGTCCTGGGAGCGGATGAAAAGCTTCAGATCCGAGGGAATCTTCAAAGCTAAGGCCAATTTCGAGGATTTTAAGGGTGGGGAAGCTGGAAGATGGGTAGATCCACTTGCCAAACACCAAATTCGTGGACCAAAACCACCAAATCTCACAAGATCCAAAAAATTGCAAGAAAAAAATTTTGGGGCTATTTTTGTGGGGATTTTCGAAATTGGATGAAAAAACAACAAAATCAAGCTAGCAAATGGGGGGATGGGACTCCAAGATGTGAATAAACCTTGCTCTGATACCAATATGTTGTAGGGTGAAACCCTAGAGGGGATCTTTTCACACTTGGAGGGGGAAAAGGAGGAAGAACACTCAAGAAAACAAGAGCATAAATCACTCAAACAAACCCAAATATCACATCCACTAGAGTAGCACACAAGAGATCCACCAGATTACATGAACAATTCAAGGAAAATAGCACTAGGGTAAAGTTCTTCCCACCAGGTGAGGTCTTGAATCCAAGAGGATCTTCCCCAAGAAGGAGGGCTTGATCTCCAAGAGGAGCTACTCCAAGAGGAGGTCTAGATCCGCACCGAAATTGAGGTCTTCAATTTTTTATTATGTTCATGATGATGATACACTTAAATTATATACATATTATTCATGTCAGGTATCCACATTTTTTATGTTGTACTAATTTTGTTTACTTTTTGTCATTGCAGGTGTTGATAGGATGGTGGGCAAGGGTCCAGAGCGCCCCGAGCCTCCTACGGCGCTTCTTGGGAGGGTGGTTCCATTATTCCAGCCCAGCCCCTCCGGAGAGCGCTGCTAGACAGTATGCAGACAGTTGTGGCGGGCGCTTCTTCTTCGGCTGGGAGAGGTCGTGGGAGGACGAAGAAGGCTGCTAGAGGTGGATGTGGCAGCGGGAGAGGTAGGAAGGTTGCTACGCCTTCCTCGTCGCCACCCACAGCTGATTCACCCGACCACGTGGACCCGTCACTACTTGGAAAAGGGCTATAGATAGGACTGATTCTAATGGCGCACCAGGTAAGTAGTGCGCCACTACTATATACTAATGGCGCACCGGTTGCTCGTGCGCCATTAGTGTGGAAGACACTAATGGCGCACCGTGCTCACGGTGCGCCACTACTATTGATTTTTTCCCATTTTTCCATACAAACTAATGGCGCATGGATGGCAAAGTGCGCCATTAGTATATAATTTTTTTTCTTTTTTGCAAACCTACTAATGGCGCACTATGCCAAAGTGCGCCATTAGTAGTTTAAACTACTAATGGCGCACTGTGCCACGGTGCGCCATTATCATAATTTTTTTTTTACTTTTTTGCAAAACTACTAATGGCGCATGTCTTTGTGGTTCGCCATTAGTATGTTGGGTTACTAATGGCGCATGGCTTAGTGGTGCGCCATTAGTAACCTGGGACCAGCTAGATATTTTTGGACAACCACACCTACACACTCACTTTCCCCACTTCATTCCCCCACCTCCTTCTCTAAGCTTGTCGGCTGCCTCCTCCTCCTCACCTCATTTGCACCATAGATTCATCAAAATTAAGTGGTGAAATTACCTTTTTTTGATAGGTAAGTAAGGGAAAGCTATCTTCATGTTGTAGATCTACTTTTTTCTCCCTAGCTCGCTCCAACAACGTGCACATGCACTTTTGTGGCCTAGCTAGATTTAGGTATGTTTGTGGTGTTGCATATATGTTTGTGTTTGCAGGTACCGGTATTTGAAATGCGATAGTTGCCAATATTTTGTCGGAATGTTGATTCATTTCCGTTTCGGCGAGAATTTTGGCACTATGCATTCTTTTTGGTCCTATTTTTAGGGAAGGTCATGCCAAATTTTTTGTTGGTTCTAAAATATCGTTTTGCTCTACCCTGCAGGCGGCCATGGTCCGCACGATGACCGAAGGCATCGTGAGTAGGTTTTTGAGCTCCCTGAAGGACGAGATGCTTCAAAAGAACGAGACGGAGATAAGATGTCCGTGTCGAAGATGCAAGCTGAAGAGCCTTATTGCAGACCCGGATTCCGGGCAGGTGCGGGACCACCTGCTCTTGCGTGGTTTCATGGATGGCTATCGGTGGCAAGGTGATGAAGATGACTATGAAGTCGTCCATGGGGTCGGGCAAGAAATGAGGAAGGGCAACAAGATAACCACCGCTGGCGAGGGCGGGCGAAGACGAAGAATCTCGAGGACATGATCACGACGGTGATGATGTACACAATCATCATGTAGAAGATGTCGTACATGATGATGAGGAAGATCAAGACGAAGGGCATGATCATGAAGATGAAGATCTTGGGAGCGAGACGGCGATGGAGGCTAGGTGCAGGACCCTCATATTCAAGAGCTGCTTCGCAAGCGTGACGGATAACGCAAGAGCTGCCGCTCGAGAGAAAGCCAAGCTGGATCAAGCTGGATATAGACGCGGTTACTCCATTGTATGAAGGATGCAGCCCGAGGATACCCGCTTTGAAAGTAACGCTCATGGCTTTGGAGATGAAGGTAAAACACAAAATGACCGGCGCATGCTTCGGCGAGAACATGTCATTACAGCACGAACGTCTTCCCAAGGGGAACAAGTGCCGACCAGTTCGAGGAGGCGAAGAAAATCGTGTGTCCTTTGGATTTACCGCACGTGAAATACCATGTGTGCATGAACAATTGCATCATTTATCGGGACGAGCACGCGGAGTCTACCATATGTCCGGTGTCTTGGCGTCACTCGATACAAGAAGAGGAAGAAAGCTCCTCAAAATCAGTGTGGTACTTTCCGATCACTCCTAAATGCTGCAGCGGTATTTCGCGGACCCTAAGGTAGCAAAGCTCCTGCGTTGGCACGCCGGATAGGGAGGAGAAGAAGCGGGAAGATGACGGAAATGATCCAGAGATAAATAAAAAGACAAGATGTTGAGTCACCCTAAGGATGCGAGCGATGGCAAGCGTTGAACTTGAATACCCAGAATTTGGGAAGGATCCAAGGAACATCGTCTTTGGTAGCGCGAGCACCGATGGAGTCAATCCGTTTGGCAGCAGAGAAGCACACATAGCACCGGCCCGTGTTTGTGTGGATGTACAACCTTCCCCCACAGTTGTGCATGAAGAGGAAGTACATTCACATGAGTATGCTAATTGAAGGGCGAAACAACGAGGGAACGACATCAATCATGTCTGGGGCTCTTTGAAGGAGGAGCTAGACATCTTTGTGGAAAGCGACAGCCAATATGGGGAATGACTGCAGAGAAAGAATATTTCCCTATGAGAGCTGCACTTGCTCACGACGGTGCACGACTATCTCGATTCTGGCGGATATCTCGCAGGCGGGTAGTCCACGGATTTTACGGATGCGTAATGTGCATGGATGACACAACGTATCGCCGGCTAGATAGAGATCCCGGGTCTTCGAAAACCGTGTTCATGGGACATCGAAGGTGGCTTCGCGACGATGACCCGTGGAGGAAACGCAAGGATCTGTTCGATGGTGAAACCGAACCCCGAAGACGCCCGCGTACGAGGAGCGGCGAGGAAATAGACGAGCTATTGAAAAATTGGAAAGACCGCCTTTGCCGGGAAAAAAAGGCGCGAGCCGGGAAAAAGCAAAAGGCGCGAGCCGGCTGCTGAAGGTATGGAAAACGAGGTCAGTTTTACGGGACTTGTCGTCTTTGGAAGATCCACCGTGTGCCTCACAGCCTTGATGTCATGCATATCACGAAGAACGTGTGCGAGTCCGCTTGGTACCCTGCTCAACATGCCGTAGAGGACCAAAGATGGGCCGAAAGCAAGGGCAGACTTGAAATCAATGGGCATCGGTAGGAGCTTCACGCTAATGATGATGATGATGATGATGATGATGATGAGGCGAAGCAGGACACGTAAAGTTGTCGCAAAGGCAAAAAGGCCAAGAAGACCGAAATGACTACCCTCCGCGTGCTTCACTCTAAGTCGGGGAGGAGATCGAGCAGTTTTTCACCTGCCTCCTAGGAGTAAAACTTCCTTACGATGCTGGGGAAGATAAGCAGATACCTAGACCCAAATGAGCGAAGTTCAGCGGGATGAAGTCTCACGATCGCGTCTTGATGACGCAGATACTTCCGATTGCAATCCATTGGGATCATGGACGCCGCACGTCCGTGAAACGCTATTTGGCCTATGCAACTTTTTCGACGTCATCTCGGAAGTCGATTAGCGTGAGGCAACTTCGAAGGCTACAGGAAGAGATTGTGGTGATACTATGCGAGCTTGAGATGTACTTCCGCCCGCATTCTTGACGTTATGGTGCATCTGCTGGTCCATATCGTGGAGGATATCATCCAACTCGGCCGGCGTTCCTGCACAACATGATGCCGATTCGAAAGGATGAATGGTGTCATCAAAGGATACGTTCGGAACATGTCACGTCCGAGAGGAAGTATAGCGGGGGCTTCAATCAAGAGTGCATCTCCTCTTGCATGAATTATCTAGGCATCGAGAACCCCGTTGGTCTGCCTGTCAACAGGCACCTCGGCGGGCTCATTTGGATGGGGTCACCGTGAGGGTCGCCGAAATGCATGTCGACTATGAGGGTCGACTCGCCGACTTTGAAAGATCAAACCTAGTCGGCGCTACAACACATAGACGTGGTCGATCCTTGGGTGGTAGAGCACAAAACCTTTATTGAGAAGACGCACAATGACCGAGGCCAACAGAGGACGGGCGGAGATATACTCAAAGAGCACAACTCATGTTTCACGCGTTGGTTCAAGCGAAGCTTCATCGTACCCTTTACATGAGGATTCTTCAGCGGAAGAACAACTCATATTCGCCTTGTCACAGCGCCGAGCACAACCTGATGACCTATGAGGCGCATTTATATCAACGGCTACACATTCTACACCGAGGACAAGGACATGAAGAGCGATGGTTATCAGAACTCCAGGGTAACGATGGAATCCTACACCGACAACGACAAGGACAGATACTACGGAAGGATCGAGGAGATCTGGGAGCTGAGCTATTTGGAGAGAAGGTCCCGATGTTCCGTGTCGAGATGGGCCAAGAGCGCCTAAAAGAAGACCGGTATTTCACCACCATGGTTATACGAAGCCAAATCCAAGATCATGGCGCCAAATGTCGCGAAAAATGAGCCATGGGTCTTGGCTTCCCAAGTGGACCAATGCTTCTTCATTACCGACCCGTCAAAGCCAGTCGTGTTGTCGTGAGGAGAGGCAAAGGAAGATCATCGGAATGGATGGAGTAGCCAATGAGCAAGACTTCGACAAGTACGGCGACCCGAAGATCGAACATGACGACGACGATGAAGTAGCAGCACACACCACAAGAAGAAGCAGGACCACCCTACCTAAAGGACGTCCGTTCCACAGAAGAACTCCATTTGTGAAAAAACAAGGGCAAGAAGATTGTGAACAGATAGCTAGCAAAGATCGATTGTATTTAAATCGTAGTCTTCATTTCTCGATTGTATTTCATAGGCACTTTTTGATATCATGAATATTTTTAAATTTCATGGGCACTTTTTGAATTCATGAGGACACTTGATCTCGATCCCTCCATCTCGATCTCGATTCCCCTCCATCTCGATCTCGATCCCCTCCATCTCGATCCCACCCGCACCTGCTCCGTTAGCTCCACCGCCGAAGCGACCCACCGCAACCTCCCGCTCCACCGCCGACGAGCACCCGGCCCCCCGCACCCTCCCCCGCTCCACCGCCGCCGATGATATTTTCAAGTAACAAATTTGAACATATTTAAAAAAATATTACTGTTTTTATAAAAAATATTACTGTTATGATGTAAACAAGTTTGAACATATTTAAATACAAATAAATATCAAACAGCATTTAAAATGCATAAAAAATATTGGGGAGCACAGGAATCGAGCCCAGGACCTCTGGTGTGTGTCTGCGTCCGACCAGTCGGGCTAGTGGGCGGGTTACGATGTAGATAGGGTTAGGTGGTATATAACCTGACAAGTCGGGCTAGATTAAAACAAAATTCTAATGGCGCACCGAGGGGAGGTGCGCCATTAGAATAGTCGTACTTATGGCGCACGAGGGGGTGGTGCACCATTAGAACCCTCCCCCCACTCCACCTACTGCCCTCACACTGTGTCCTCCCTCCCTCGCCAGATTCCCCTCGATCGACCCCAACCATACGCCGCCGCCGCAGCCGCCGCCTCCGTCACCTTGCCAGCACGCGCCACGCCGCCTCCCTCTCCCCTTCCTCCCCCTCGAGCACCGCCTCCCCCCGAGCCCCGCCTCCCCCGCGAGCGCCGCCCCCACCGTCCCCACCGACCCCACCGTCCGGCGCGCCTGCACGCCCAAGGGTTCCGGCTCCAAGGTGGGTGGCAAGCTCGACACGCCGCCTCCTCCTCGGCCGCCGCCTCCTCCTCGACGCACCTCCTCCTCGACGCAGCCTCCTCCTCGGCGTGTCGCCTCCTCCTCGACAAGCGCCGCCCGCCGCCTCCTCGGCCAGGCGCCCTCCTCTGACAGCCTGCCGTTATCCCAGTGTGATTCCTCACCTCTCCCCCTTCCCTCCTCCCCTAGGCTACCTCCATAAGTACCACAACCCTCTTCCCCCGTGTTCTAGGGTTAGCAAATTTGTAATCTTATATGGCAATATTATATAGTGGTGAAAGGCTCAGCTCTGTCTGACTAATGCTATGCAATGTTATAAAATGGCTAACAGCCATACATGTGAATCTGTTCTTGATACACCTTTTCCCTTTTCTTAGAATCATCATATACATCTGCATATTTCAGGTTTCCAAGGAGGTAAAGGAATTGAAGTTCGTGCAAAGAAAGAAGAACACCTCCAAGGTGAGAAATATGTTCAGTTAGGTACAGTTAGCATCATGTAAGAAAATTGCCATAATGTGCCCTGATAATGATGTATTTTGTCATAAAAATATATAGTGGACTGCCATGATAATGACATAGTCCTGTGTTTGCAAGCTTTCATAATCTTCGGTTTACTTGACTTTTGAGCCTGCTAGTAGTTTACTTCCATGAGTTGTTTTATTGACATGGCACATTTGCAATGGAGTTTTATATATCTTTAGCCTCTGTTCATTAACAACAAGTCAGTTTTGTTTATAGTTGAAAGTAAGTGTGTGGTTTGAAATTTTGACTGTTGGGGCGTAGTATTGTAACTAGAAGACCATGTATTTTCAGAATTGAGCTAAAGATTTAGGGGTAGTATTTACGATTTGAGCACCTTTCTTTGGATGTATTTTACAATTGTTGGAATCAAAACAATGCTTGTGGGTTGTCTGTTAAGTTGAGTGAGTCATTAGAGGGCAGATAGAGTGACCAACACCAATTAATGTTTATGAAGAAGAAGAATAAACTTTATGTCGCTGCTTTGTTATGCAACACAGGAGGTTACGGTTTCTTTGTATCTCCACCAGTTTGGGTTGGTGAATGTGGATGATTTTTTATCCTGTGAACTCATTGTCTTGCTACAAGAATTTGGTATCATCATGGTGTAATTTTGTTAACATTCTGGTTTTGTTAGATAGTGGCTACACTAATCTAGAGTGATACAATTTTCCTTCCCATTTGGTATCATCATGTTCAGTGTATACAATTATAACATCATGTGGGTTTTTTAAGTCTGTTTACAGCTCATGTGGGTTTTAACATCATGTGGGTTGGTGAATGTGGATGATTTTTTATCCTGTTAACTTGAATGTTGCAATGTTGTTTTCTTGAGGCTCTTGTCAAAAACTTGAGCAAAGATAGGCCCTTGAGTTTGCCGGAATGTCGATTAACTTCCGTTAAGGCAAATTGGTACTCCATATGTCATATTTTCAGCAAAGGTCATGCTAAAATTTTCCGTGAATTTTAGCATGACTTTGCTAAAAGTAGGACATATGGGGTACTTACGACTAATGCATGGGCCGGGTATCTTAGTACTTAGTTAAGTAGGATCAATCGCCTGCCATTCTTGCTGCATTAAACCATAGGTGGCAATAGAGCCAAGTGATTAGGCCCAACTTAGAATTCTCCTTAGCATCGATAAACTCTAGATGATAAACCCAACATAGGTGGAAATAGAGCCAAGTGATTAGTGCCAAGTGATTAGGCCCAACCTAGGGTGCCTCGGCATCGATAAACCCTAAATGATGAGACCATGATCTTGTTCCTTGACAATAACCAACTTTTTGACCAAACTTTTTTCCTATTTAGAGCGAAAAATGGCCCACAATGATGAGGCCGGTGGTTCGGGCGGCAAGCAATTCTGGGAGCTGTCCCAGGAGATGGAGGAACAACCTCACCGCTATGAGGACGCCGCGGAAGACACCGGTCCTGACTACACAACCCCTAGTGGCGTCGGGGATGACACCACTGATGGTGCCGCCGAGGATGCCACCACTGATGATGGCGGCGCACACACAGATGGCAGCCAATCGAAGAAGCAAAGGAAGGACCGGCGTCCGAATGCGCTCCGCACCGTCAAGGAGGAATTCACTCAAGTGGACTCCGACGGGAATCCAACGGAGCCCAAACATATAGTCAAGGGGTACTTGGTTCAGCTCGGGTGCATTCTCCGGAGCACCGTCTCGATGAACACCGAGAACCTTAGGCATAGGGACCGAGGGAATTTGCGCAACCTCCTCTTCACAAAGCTGCACGAACGATACAAGTTCCCCGCCGAATTTGAAAACACATGCCTCTCAGGGAATAAAGTGAACAGTGCCGCCCTCACGAAGATGAGCATGGACCTGTCTACTTGGAGAAGCGCGGTGAAGAAAATGATTGATAAAGGTGATAGTTATGAGAAGATCAAGGCGAAATATCCTTTGATGAGCGAAGATGAGTACAAGGAGTTCAAGATCAAGTGCTCGACCGGTGCAACCTCGAATCAAGTCGATTGGGGGAAAGAAATGCGGGAGTTGAACTTAGGGAACACAAACTTCGGTCCCGTGATTACAGAGTGGCGGAGCCTATATGGGACAAGGAGGACGGGCGTCTTGAGCAAGGCCTACCGCCCCACTTCGAGAAATACAACGGTAACAAGCAGACCAGGAAGTATGTCGGGGCCGGTACAAGGAGGACCCGATAACAAAGGAGCTTACCACGGATCACGAAGACCAGTACTGGAGCTTGTTACAGTAAGGAATACACCCCGCGTAATTAGCTCCATATGGTTGCACTCTAACTAATCCCCAATATTTCTAAATGGTTCACGTTCCTTTCGCAAGAAACTGAAAGCGAGCGCAGAGTCATCTCGAGCTCCCTTCGTGACCCTTTAAATAGGGCGTTGAACATAATGAAAAGCAAGGATAAGCTCACTAAGCCGACGTCAACTGGTCGTGTGGCCGACAAAGGCTTGTCCACAAAATGGGGGTCATACTATACCGCGGGTGTGTGGAAGGAGAAAAAGGCCAGCTCGGAAAGCCAGACGCGTGAGGTTGAAGCACTCAAGGCACAAGTGGCGCGGATTCGGAGCTTGTCCAAGAGCAAGTGGAACAACAACTGGGAACGAAGCTCAACGCCATGGTGCCTACGTTGATTCATGGGCCGACGACGTGGATTGCGGGCGGCCAACAGGGGCCTCCCCCGGTTCCCAGCTTCACGGCCAGCAACTCGCACAGCGCGCAGGCGGCGCCATTGGTGTCTCCGGCGGCGGCGCCATTGGTGTCTCCGGCGGAGGCGGTATTCGTGTCTCCGGCGCCGCATCGGGCATTGAGCTTAATGCACCCGGTGTACGCCGGCCGCACCTCGCCAAAGAAGCTCCTCCGTTAGTTGCATGCCCGCCGTTGGCGGTGCCTCGACATTAGCCGAGCTCGACGGCATCACGGTAACTAAGCCTCTCGGCCGATGACTTCATCTCCTTGCCTTTGACTGGGCATCCCTGACGCCCTGTACATGTTTTCGCTGGGCACCGCCGACGTTCCTTGCACCCTTCTGCACTTCATGGGCGGCGAGTTGGTCGATGTCGCCAAGGGAAGAATTGCTCAACCGGGCAACCGCATGTTCCACGGTAATCCGATGCCACCCACAGTGTATAGGGTTGAAGTGGTTCGGGTGCTGCCAGGCTGCGACGAGCTGTTACCTCCGGTTCGACCCGCTGGGCCGACGAAGAAGATGAGATGACCCTCAGCGCCTGCGTCAAGCGGCAGCTGCGTTGGCGAAGAGCCAGATTCGTTTGGGGCGGGGACACCACCCCACGAACAAGACAGCCCGGTCGTCTGCGGCGCCAAGCCATGGCAAGAACGCCGCAACGCTACCGGACCTGCCGGACATCACTATGCCAGACATCCCTATGGCACAGGATCCGAACAGCCCTATGGCACAGGCTCCAGACGACGGCGACAACGACGACGGTACAATTACCAAGGTCGATAAGTACTTTGCCGAACATGGGTACGCTGACGAGTTCTGCGGGCCTCTTTCTCAAGAACCCAACCAAGACGACCGCAATCTAGCTGGTACGTCGGAGAAATCCAATTGCAATAGGCGTTGTCTGGCGTTCAGTTCTCAGGAGACGCCTCCAGGTCCCGCCTTCACCGAGCCTCAGATAGCTGAGGTGCGAAATATTATCAGCCCCAACACGCTCAAGAAAGCGGTCTGTGAGCAGAACTCAGTCCCATTACAGGAGATCAAGAAGAAGGGACGGAAATGAAAGACTAACAAGGGCGCCGGTGTGAGTCAGCCGGCACCGAGTTCGATCCGTGCTCAGGACGGGCCACCTTCACCTAAGGATATCTCGAGGAGGGTGCATGTGGCGGGTAGGGCGATGCTACCGCCAAATATGCTTGAATGCTGCAACCGTGCTATGCGGAGTCTCGCACGACGGTGTTCTATCTTTGGAGACGCGGCGTCAGAGAGAGAATGATGTGTCATACCCGGTATTCGTTGCCAAGTAGCCAGAGGGCAAGGGCTTTGAGGATGGCGACATCGGGGTAATGCGATCGTCTCCTGCGGTTTGATGACATCTTTGCTATGTTTAACCTTCATCCGCTGCACTACACCTTCGCTCGGCTGTTTTCGCTGAGTATGGAGATGCGGATCATTAGAGACAAGACCGGACATCGTGATAGTCGACCCCTTCTACATGTGTGCCAAGCACTTGAACATCATTGGGGACCGCCAAGTTGCGAGTTCACACCTCGAAGGCGTCATTACGCAAACCCGGATAAGGATAACTTCCTTGTGGCTTACTTTCTAGTAAGTCATCCCTTAACCGCCCCGTAACATATGATTTCTTAGATTTTGATCGTTCTTTTTTTTTTTCTAACATTCCGTGTTCTGTGCAATGACACACATTGCACACTCATCCTCTTAAGCCCGAAATATTCCATGGCCACGTATTTCTACCCAAACCGTAACTCCAAGATAGACTACACAAATGTCAAGAAAGTTCTTGATGATGTTCTCCCCGGCTACGCCAAATCTGGAGGCACCTTCACCAGGGTAGTTCGTAAGTACGGCAAACACATGTTCTCACACAATACAAAGTTCTGCTGTGTCAAGCAGCCGCCTGGCGGTCAGAAGGATGCCTACTACGCCCTCCATCACATGCGGGCGATCGTAAGGGACCATCATCAACTTCTGCTACCAGATAATCTCGAAGATTGGGCCGCGAGCTTGTCGGCAGTCAAGGACGCGGACCTCAGACAAGAATTCTTTCGCATCCAGTCGGAGTTTGCGGACATCATCCATCAAGATGTCCTTCATACCTCGGGGCAGTTCTTCGTCGAGATATCAACCGTCCAACAGTGAGATAGATGAAATGCTACAAATGCAGGGTGACAACGACCGCGATTTCATGACCATCACGACAGACGGCGGCTTCATCCACGCTCCTGTCCGATGAGTCGAGTCGAAAGTAGTGATGTGTAGTTCTGAATCATGCTATTTATTAGTAGGACCATGAATCGTGCTATTAATGTCTTGCGTTTCTCTTTCGATCCTTTTGTTGCATACTTACATATTGCTTATGTATTATGCATTGTTTGGGTTGTGCATAGAGATGCCGTCAGATGTCGTGGTACAAGGGTAAGGTTCCTGAGTCTACGACGATCGGGAGGAGTGTCGGAGACAGGTTCACCGTTTCAGCGATATGATTACAAAGGGTACACCACTAGGGCGGACGCCGAATCTAGATATGCCCGCTATCTAGCGGAGAGAGAGGAAGGGCGTTGGAGGAACCGGATGAGGACCAGTTTGATCGCGATGATGCTCATCGTGATGACCACAACTATCTTTTATGTGATGGTAATTTAGATGATCGATATCGACTTGTAATGTGAAGACAAACTCGATACTCGCGGTCTTGAGACTTGTAATGTTTTATCTTGTTCGGTCTTTTGAATTCGGAGACTAATATGATGAATTGTATTCGGAGACTAATCTTCTATTGTATTCGATGAATCTGATGTTGCTGTGTGTCTTGTCTATATTCTGTCCAATAATATATTTTGTAACCTGTGCAAAAATCGAAAAGCAAAAAAACCAAATATTCATACTAATGGCGCATCATAGAGTGCGCCATTAGTATGCCAAAGGATACTAATGGCGCATCAAGGCAGAGTGCGCCATTAGTGTGACAAAGCACATGGTTACATATGGCCCCGGAGGCATACTAATGGCGCATGGAGTTACATACTAATGGCGCCTTGCCAGTGCACCATTAGTATACCAGATACTAATGGCGCACCAGTGGTGCACCATTAGTAAAAAATTCTAATGGCGTGCTACTAATGGCGCACCGGTAGTGTGCCATTAGTAGGCAAAACCGGTGCGCCTTTAGTAGGCCTTTTCCTAGTAGTGCGTCTCGGACTCCAGTCCATGAGCCTCCGGTCGCCGATCCTTCACCCCACCACACTCGGGTTGCTGATCCTTCGCCCCACCAGACTCCTGTCGCAGATCCTTCACCCCGCGTGAGTCTGGTCCCAGAGTGTTCGTCCCAGAAGACTCCGGTCCCGGAGTCTTCATCCCATAAGACTCTGGTCCCAGAGTCTTCGTCCCAGAAGACTCTGATCCCGGAGTCTTCTTCCCACGAGACTCCGGAGGCTATTGTCCCTACTGATGGTAGCGAGGACACCTTTTCTGATGATAGCTACAGCGACGACGAGCTGGTTGAGAAGGGCAAGAAGGTCTACAAGCGTGGCTGTACAAAGCTCCCCGCCGTCTTGCGACCCCCGACTAGAGGTGGTTGATTGCGCCTAAAGGGTTTAAGTAAGTGCATTTAATATTTTTTAACCTTTTGCCTTCATGTTCCTTCAAATTAATATCGAATGCGTTGGCCTTGTCATACTGCAGGGGCTAGGTACACCCCCATGGTGTCCGCAGGCCCAACCAGGTCCTTGGTGTGATTTGCCGGCAGCACTTCCCCGGGTGGGCCACGTTGCCCCGTGAGGGTCAGTTTCCACAACTAGCACTGAGCTAGGAGTTGTACTCGGTTGCCCCGGCCCCGCCGGGGGAGATGGTCGCCGGTGTCCTGTGCGAGACGGTGGCCGACATGGTGTTCCGTCGGTTTTGGGTAATTTCTCCTTTACAGAATTAAAAGTCAACACTACCTAGTGATTACCTAGTGATTGTACTAATCAGTGTTGTCTTGTTTGATTGCAGACCTTCTACAGGGTTTCAGAGGGAGAGCAGGAGGCCGCGTCTATGGTTGTCGAAACTGAGTGCAAGCGCCTACTTCAGAACATATAGCACGAGGCTCGGGTGCAGGCCGTTCGAGACTACTACACCTCAAAGGGTATTAGGAGGGCCAAGAAGAAGTGTCGCGGCAAGTTTCTGAGTAAGGAGAAGCACATGCAGGTAATTACCTATTCTTAAGGCCTTGAACTTAGTTTTCTTGATTTGATTCGTAGGCGTAGCGCTGAAATTTCTCTTGACTAACTTAGGTGCCCCCGAGATGGTGTGTGGATAATATGGACTGTTGGAAGGCGTTGGTAGATGCGTTGTGCTCTCCCGAATGGCTAGTCGAACACCAGAGGGCCAAGGATAAGCGCGACCAAATGGAAGGTGTGCCACACCATCAAGGGAGCTCCAACCTATTTGAGTACGGGGATAACTGGGTATATGGTTTGGTACATTATTCATGCAATTAGATTCTTCATGCTAGCATTTATCCCTTCCAAAATGACTTAATATGCTTAGTTAGTTAAAATGGCATAACTACCTTGGATAGTTCATTTATGACATATTTAGCTCCAAAATGACATAATAACCTTAGATAGCTCTATAAAATGACTTAATATGCTTTAGTTAGTTAAAAAATGGCATAACTACCTTCGATAGCTCAATAACGACCTAAACTAATCTTAGCTAGTTCATTCATGACATAATTAGCTATAAAATGACATAATAACCTTGGATAGCTCAATAATGACATAATTAGCATACTTTGGTAAAAAATGGCATAATAATCTCGGTTACCTCGAAAATGACCTAAACTTAGCTTATTTTCCTCAAAAATGACATAATAACCTTTCTTAGCTCCAAAATGACCTATTTACATAGCAATATCATTCTTCATGCTAGCTTGAGCCCTTAACTAATATTTTGTTCCTCTCTCTCAGGCGCACCACCACAAGAAGCCTGCGCCAAATCTGTTCGACCTCTATGGCATGGCCCATATGGCCCCATACAAGCAGGCCAAGCCATTCACGGAGTCTGACATAGATCATCCAGAGAGCTTCACCAACATCTCCTCCCACCACAAGCTTGTGAAGTACAGAGACGAGGGGAAGGCGAGGAAAGGGGAGGACTTTAACCCGAGTCAGGATCCTTTTGATACAGAGCTGGTGATGATATCTGGTTGCGGGAGGTCCCATGGATCTCAAGCCATTGGTGATGGAATGATACGTTGTCCTAGGACTCTCCCGCAGATCAAGAAGTGCCTGAGTAGCTCTGATCCTGAGATAACGCCTCGTGCACGACCCGCGGAGCTCTCCATGGCGGCTAGTTATACGGATTCTCTCACCTTTCCTCCATTACATTGTGTGTGCGTCCGTCGATGATTACAATGCTAACGGGGAGTGGTGTGTTGCAGGCATTGGTTGAGAAAGAGAGATTGAAGATCCAAGCGCTTTTGGAGGAGGCAAAAAGGGAGGCGGCAGAGAGGGAGAGGGAGATGGAGGAGAGGACGGCTAAGCTGTTGGAGGAGGAGAGGAACCGGAACGACAGTGTCAGTGTTTTGGGAACGGGGGTCCCAGACTTGCCTGCCTGCGGCCTGCGGCGTGGCTCAAGCGGGGGCCCAGCGCGGCCCAGTTTCATTAGCTCAAGCTCAAGACCCTCGCGAGGGGCCAAGCCTCGCGGGGCGGACGACAGGAACCTTCCTCAGGAGCAGCCTCGTCAGGCAGGCTCGCGAGGAAGCGGAGAGATCAAGGCAGGGTACCTCACGAGGGTGCCCTGTGACGCAAGCCATGACGATCAAGACCAGGCGGGCTCCAGCCTACACATTGTCCTTGTTTCCCCTTTGGTGCAAAGGAGGCAAGCGTAGGCCAAGGCATCAGGTAAAGGTTACCGCTTCGGTGCAAAAAGACCAAGACCAGCAGAACGGCAGGATGGAGGTCATCATGGAGCCCAGGACGGCGTCACCGGCAGAGCCTTTGGCAGTGTAAGACCAACTTTAGTCAGGATAAGTGTACTAGATGTTCCCCTTCAAAATGGCCAATTGTTGGCGCCCTTCCCGGTCATTATTTGGGAAGAGTCCCAGGGCCTCCCACTATAAATAGGGCTAGCCACCACGGAGTGAGGAGAGGAGATCTGTCCATCGAGATCACGCAGAGAGAGAAAGAGAGGCGACTGAACTCACCCAAGCAGTTCATCGCACCAGCTCAAGAACAGCCCCTCGCGAGGCTGTTCTTCCTTTATACTTTTCATCATCAGCCCCCTGAGGCAATCCACCACACCACAAACTAGAGTAGGGTATTACACCACAATCGTGTCCCTTGCGTTGTTCTTCGTTCCTAGTTGAGATCTATCGCAATCCATACACGCATGAGCTGGTAGGGGAGAGATCTCCGTGCGCACCCCAGTGTTCGAACCTTAAGGGTCTACCGGAACCTGAAATCCGACATTTGGCGCGCCAGGTAGGGGTGCGCCGGAATCCTTCCTCCGCCGGCTTGTGTTTCATCACCTCATCGTTCGATGTCCAACGACCCGGCAGCTGATGCCGATTGCTGGGCGGCGTGGCCCGCCCACGCCATGCCGCCAGCCTAGGGTGAACTCAACCTTGCACCTCGGGAAGCCCACGCTCCGCAAGGCGCTGCGGGGCGCAGGCGACGCATCGAGACGCCGCCTGCCCTCACGCCACGGCAGGTGCGGTCGGCGGCGAGAGCCTCAAACCACGCCGCGGCCGCGGCGCCGCACACCCGGCGGGAGCAGGCGAACTCCAGGGCCGCGCTCACGGTGACCCGAGAACTGCTACGGTGTCGGCTTCTAGAGGGCGGCCGTGACGTGCTGTTGGAGCGGGTCGCCGAGCTCCTGGACGCTGCCGCCTCAGGAGCACCTCCTTTCTGCGTCCGACTGCCACCTTTGGCCCAGAGCGCGCCGCATGGCGGCCCCATGTGCGCTCACGCAACCTCAAGCGGGCTCCAGGGCCTAATCGACGCCAACCTGGCCAGCAGCACCAGGCGGCAAGCCGCGCGGACCCTATCTCCGGCCGCCGAAGGAGCGCACGCCGTGACCTTGGGCCTTGGCGGACCACCGCGCCACCACTCTCAAGACGGCGCTTCGGGCCGGACTGCATGGCACGTGGGGCACCACAGCGAGGCCTACGGGGCGGCGTCCCCAGAAGCTTATGTGCCCCCCATGATGGATCAAGAGTACACACAGGAAGAAGACCATGGCTCGTTCCTTGGGCCGAGCTGGGGCAAGGAGATGCCACAAGCTGAGCTCTTTCAGGAACCCCAAGATGGCCTCGACGACTGCGCCGGCGGCGGCAACTATCTGGTACCGTTAATTCCTTAGGAGCAAGCTTACGCCAACCATGTTCCGCAGGAGGTACAGTCCATCGCAACAAGTGGCTGCCCCGACTCTGCAGCCTCTTACCCCTCAGGAGGAGGGCATCGGGGGCTGTAGGAGAGGGGCCAAGATCCGAGTCCGTCCCCACGGTGTTCGGCACAAGATGTTCTCATGAGGTAGGCCCTCTGCCGGGGAGGTGCCTCAGGGCCTGCCCCCGGCAGAGGACCCGTGGTCGTCTGGGGAACCGTTGGCGACCGCTCTACCCCATTGGCGTCGTCCTTGGTTTTCGGCCGCCATTGGTGGTGGTAGAGTGTGGCGCAAGGTGGGGCCCTCATCTGGCGATATGAAGCAAGGCTGGTACCTGTGAACAAGGCCCAGTGCCTGTGAAGCTCGCCGCCTCGTGACACTCTCACGTAATAATGAGTGGGGCTGTACACGCCCCGGAGTCTCAGGAGCGCCGGCCTTAGGCCCTGGGGCTCTCTCCCACGCCCAGTGGCAGCACTTCCTCAGGAGCAGCCTCGTCAGGTAGGCTCGCGAGGAGGCGGAGAGATCAAGGCAGGGTACCTCACGAGGGTGCCCTGTGACGCAAGCCATGACTATCAAGACCAGGCGGGCGCCAAGTGGCGCCACTGCCAGTTGTCCTCGTTTCCCCTTTGGTGCAAAGGAGGCAAGCACAGGCAAAGGCATCAGGAAAAGGTTGCCGCTTCGGTGCAACAAGACCAAGACCAGCAGAACGGCAGGATGGAGGTCATCGTGGAGCCAAGGACGGCGTCACCGTCAGAGCCTTTGGCAGCCAAAGACCAACTTTAGTCAGGATAAGTGTACTAGATGTTCCCCTTCAAAATGGCCAATTGTAGGCGCCCTTCCCGCTCATTATTTGGGAAGAGGCCCAGGGCCTCCCACTATAAATAGGGCTAGCCACCACGGAGTGAGGTGAGGAGAACGGTCCATCGAGATCACGCAGAGAGAGAAAGAGAGGTGACTGAACTCACCCAAGCAGTTCATCGGACCAGCTCAAGAACAGCCCCTCGCGAGGTTGTTCTTCCTTTGTACTGTTCATCATCAGCCCCCTGAGGCAATCCACCACACCACAAACTAGAGTAGGGTATTACACCACAATGGTGGCCCGAACTAGTATAAACCTCGTGTCCCTTGCGTTGTTCTTCGTTCCTAGTTGAGATATATCGCAATCCATACGCGCGTGAGCTGGTAGGGGAGAGATATCCGCGCGCACCCCAATGTTCGAACCTTAAGGGTCTGCCGGAACCCGAAATCCGACATACAACGCTAACCGGGCACTATACGAGCTCATCATGGTACGTTTCTCGTGCATATTTAGCCTAATCATGCACGTAATGTTCGCATTACTATCTAATATGACTGACTCGTGAGAAACAAATGTGCAGACCATGTGCGAGAAAAATGGTCAGGCCCCTCCGCCGATGCCCCAGATTGCTTCGGCGACCACAGTGAGTTTGATTTGAATGGTCTTTAGTTACTACTATTAACATTTCAGTTTGCGAACTTGCTAACGAGACATTATTGGAAATGATCTTTGGTGCAGCATGGCTCCCGACAAGCATCGACCAATCCTTCAAGGCTCGCCAATGCCGGAACCCTGACCGGTCCTTCACCTCCGTCTGGCACTGGCGCAGCCCCGACCATTCCTACACCTCCGTGATAACGGTATTCTTCTTCTTATTTATCCTGTTTAGTCCATTTTTGACATAATTTAGCCTATTTAGTCCACAAATTCTTCTTCTTCTTCTTCTTCTTCTTCTTCTTCTTCTTCTTCCACAAAATGAAGTTAGCTTTAAGTTATATAAAAAATGGCATAATATGCTTAGTTAGGTCAAAATGGCATAATTAGCTAGGTAAGCTCAAAAATGGCATTTTTCTTCTTATTTAGCCTATTTAGTCCATTTATGACATAATTTAGCCTATTTAGTCCACAAATGACATAATAAGATGAAGAAAATCATGGAAGAGGAAGAAAAGAAGGAATAGGAAGAAAAGAAGAAGAAGAAGAAGAAGAAGAAGAAGAAGAGGAAGAAGAAGAAGAAGAAAAGAAGAAGACGCCATTTTCTTCTTCTTCTTCTTCTCCAAAATGAAGTTAGCTCTAAGTTATATAAAAAATGGCATAATATGCTAAGTTAGGTCAAAAATGGCATAATTAGCTAGGTATGCTCAAAATGGCATTTTTCTTCTTATTTAGCCTATTTAGTCCATTTATGACATAATTTAGCCTATTTAGTCCACAAATGACATAATAAGATGAAGAAAATCCAGGAAGAGGAAGAAAAGAAGGAATAGGAAGAAAAGAAGAAGACTACTACTTCTTCTTCTTCTTCTTCTTCTAGTTTTCTTCTTCTTTTTCTCCAAAATGAAGTTAGCTCTAAGTTATATCAAAAATGGCATAATATGCTTAGTTCACTAAAAAATGGCATAATTAGCTAGGTTAGCTCCATTTTACCTAAGTAAGCTTACTTCTTCTTCTTCTTCTTCTTCTTCATTTTCTTCTTCTTCTTCTGATTCTAGTCTTCTTCTTCTAACTTTCTTGTTTCCCATTTTGCAGATTTAATTCACTACATGGAAGCTTGCATGAGTGGAGTGCTTGTTTCCCTGTTCTTTTTTTCGTTTGCATCGATGAAAAATGTGGAACTTGTTATATGGGTGCATGGAACAATGTGTTGGATGAACATTATGATGTTACTGTAATATGTATGGATGGAACTCTGTTTCTTATGTATGTATGTATGTTGTCAAGGATGGAGCTATGTGTTGGATACATCAAATGTCTGATGTGCATTTATAAAAATATATATATGTATATCTGTGTGTGAATTCCTGTGAAATTAAATGGATACAAATAGAAACAGGCGATATATAGCCTCTTTGTCGTCTGGCAGCGGACGACGAAGCAGACATCAAAGAGGACATGTGGCAGCTACCTGTAGAAACTGGGAACACTGGCTGCCTATTTGGTCACTTTGTCGTCTGCCAGCAGACGGCAAAGATTAAAATCACTTTGCCGTATTCTGGCCTCGGATGGAGGACAACACAATTCTTTGTCGTCCGTTTCTAATAAGAGGACGACAAAGAAGCCTTTGCTGGCACGTGTTCAGACGGACAGTTTGCCGTCTGCTGGCGGACGGCAAAGAAGTTTGCCGTCCGTGATCTATGCCTTTGCCATCTGCCATGGCGGGTGGCAAAGAAGCTGATTCCAGGAGTGTTATGACAGTTTTAGTGAACACCGGTCCTTTATATGGCGGTCCTTGAAAAAACTTCCTTTTCCCGTGACACATTCTGGCGCGCCGCCCCGAAATTTCATGTCCCCCATAGCGGACATATTGTTTCCACATATATATTGACCATGCCAGGGATGCCCTCTTGTTATTGGCTGTCACACACATACGTTACGGCATACCACACGGCGAAAACAAGGAGAATAAAGCTTATAGTCATTGTATTTTCTTGAATTTCTAACCAAATGGGATTCGCCAGATCATAGAGCATGTCCAGAATGCAACATTTGGCCTTCCCAGGTGGACTAATGTTTCACTCACCATAACCTCTCGGAATGCTTTCCAAAGGAGTTCCATTGGGTTCAGAAACTTGTTTGAAAAGCAGCGGCGAATGATGTTCTTTGACTTTTAGGGGCACAAAGTCCTTCATAGGGGCCGTATTTGAGGGTCCTCCGGGCCTACTGGCGCAAGCAAGGAGCATTTTCTAGATTCCCACTCTCATAGCGAGTATTTTGAGTACTTGTGGGTCCGAAATGGACTCCAAATGACAAAGTAATGACCATTTTAGTGAACATCCACTACTAGAAAAGGCATGTTAGTGGCGCACCTATTTTTGCCATTAATCGCGCACTATAGGTGCGCCACTATTACCACGCCACTAGTAACAAATAGTAATGGCGCACATTTGGTGCGCCATTACTATGCCTAGAAGTGCGCCATTACTATATGACTTAGTAATAGCGCACCACATAGAAGTGCGCCATTACTAACAATTTTTTTCAGAAATATTTTTTCAAACTTTTTTTTCAATTTTTTTTTTCGTTTTTTTCTTAATCTCGGGTCACTATGGCTTAATATCGGGTCAATATGCTTAATCTCAAGTCAAATCACACTCCATGGTCAAACTTCCCGGAAGGTCACCCATCCTCACACTACTCCAGCCCGAGCACGCTTAAGTTCATAGTTATATCCAACCCCAGCACCAGCTCACTTAACAGGCACTTGTTGATATATCTATCATATCAATCCTATTAAACCTTGTTAATGTCTATAACTTTGTTCATGTTCATGAGTGTGATGAATTTTGAAAAAATATGTCAAACTTCCCGGTCATATTACGTATCATATTTTGAACATTTTTTTCTGTTACTAGTGGCGCACCTAGTAGCTGGTGCCCCATCAGTAAGTTTGAATTTTTTTTTCCATTTTTGCCCCCTCTAGATCTTAAAAGCCCCGTATCTTTTATTCTGTTAGGTTTTTGGGGATTCTGAAAATCTTCACCGGGGTTCCCCCCTTTGAATTCGGATGTAACTTTCCGAGTAGATGATTTTTCATATATAAAACTTTTTAATCCGAGTTCGTATGCAAAAGTTATGCCCATTTTACTAAATTCGTGAGAGATTTTGCAAATAAAGTCGAAATTCATATTTGTAGATTTTCCCAACAACTAGACCACATATCACGTGGGAAACTTATTTTCTTTTTTTTAAACTGAAAAGGCGGTCCACTGGGAGGGGGTGCATTTGGTTATGAGTTTTTAGCACTGGCGCACCAGGGGATAGTGCGCCATTACTAGTTGACATAGTAATGGCGCACTTTGTACAGGTGCGCCATTACTATGTCAACTAGTAATGGCGCACTATCCCCTGTTGCGCCACTACTAACAATGGTTTTTCAAAACTATTAATGGCGCACCACACACCAGGTGCGCCATTAGTAATATGTCAATAATGGCGTACCTGTATCTGGTGCGCCATTGCTATATAGCAGTGGCGCACCACATACATGGTGCGCCATTAATGTCCATATTAGCTATAGCCCTTTTCCTAGTAGTGATCGGTCCTTTATACGGTAGTGCTTGAAAGAACTTCATTCTTCCATGAAGGGTTCTGGCACGCCGCACTGAAATTTTGTGTTCCCCATAGTGGAGATATTGTTTCTACATATATATTGGCCGATGCTAGGAATGCCCTCCTGTTATTGGTTGTCACACATGTACGTTACGACATGCCACATGGCGCAAACAAGGACAATAAGGCTTATAGTCACCGTACTTTCTTGACTTTATAACCAAATGAGATTCCCCGGATTATAGAGCTTGTCCAGAATGCAACATCTGTCCTTCCCAGGTGAACTAATGTTTACACTCACCATAGTCTCTCAATTTCCTTCCAAAGGAGTGCCAATGGGTTCAAAAACTTGTCTGAAAAGCAGCGGCAAATATTGTTCTTTAACTTTCAAGAGCAAAAAGTCCTGCTTAGGGGCGAATTTGAGGATCCTCCAGGTTTGCTAGCACAAGCAGGGAATATTTTTAGATTAAATGCTCTTTGCGAGCATTTTGAGTGCTTGTGGGTCCAAACCGGACTCCAAATAACAAAGTTATGACCGTTTTACTGAATACCAGTCCTTTATATGGCAGTCCTTGAAACAACTTCATTTTCATGTGACGCGTTTTGGCGCGCCACCCCAAAATTATGTGTGCTCCATAGGGAGACATTGTTTCCACACACACACACACACACACACACACACACACACACACACACATATATATATATATATATATATATATATATATTGTCGGATGTCGGGATTGCCCTGTTGTTATTGGTTGTCACACACGTACGTTACGGCATGCCACATGGTGAAAAGAAAGAAAATAAGGCCTATAGTCACTGTATTTCTTCAATTTAGACCAAATCATTCCCCGGATCATAAAGTATGTTCAGAATGCAACGTCTGTACCTCCCAGGCGGACTATTATTTACACTCACGATAATCAATCAGATTTTCTTCAATAAAAGTGCCAATGGGTTAAAAAACTTGTGTGAAAAGCAACGGCGAATGATGTTCTTTGACTTTTCGGGGCATAAAGTTCTTCTCAGGTGCCGAATTTGAGGGTCCTCCGGCCCTACTGGTGGAAGCAAGGAGCATTTTCTAGATTCCCACTCTCATTGCGAGCATTTTGAGTACTTGTGGGTTCGTAACGGACTCCGAATGACATTGTTATGACCATTTTAGTGAACACCGGTCCTTTATATGGTGGTCCTTAAAAGAACTTCATTTTCCGTGACGCGTTCTGGTGCGCCGCCCTGAAATTTTGTGTCCCGCATAGTGGACATATTGTTTCCACATATATATTCACCGATGTCAGGAATGTACTCTTGTTATTAGTTGTCACACACGTACGATACAGTATGTCACACAGCAAAAACAAGGAGAATAAGGCGTAAAGTCGCCATATTTTGCTTAATTTACAACCAAATGGGATTCCCCGGATCATAGAGCATGTCCAGAATGCAATTTTTTGTCCTTCCCATGAGGACTAATGTTCATACTCACCATAATCTCTCGGATTTTCTTCCAAAGGAGTGCCAATGGCTTCAGAAAATTGTCTGAAAAGTAGCGGCGAATGATGTTCTTCGAATTTCAGGAGCAAAAATTTATGCTTAGGGGCCGAATTTGAGGGTCCTCCGGACCTCCTAGCGCAAGCGGGGATTATTTACTAGATTCCCACGCTCCTCACCAGCATTTTGAGCACTTGTGGGTCCGAAACGGACTCCGAATGACAAATTTATGACCGTAGTGAACATCGGTCCTTTATATGGCATTCCTTGAATGAAATTCATTTTCCCATGACGTGTTCTGGCGCGCTGCCCCAAATTTTTTTGTCTCCCATAGTGGAGATATTTCCTCCACACATATATTGACCGATGCAAGGAATGTCCTCTTGTTATGGGTTGTCACACACGTACGTTACACCATGTCACACGGCGAAAACAAGGAGAATAAGGCTTATAATCACCGTATTTTCTTGAATTTACAACCAAATGGGATTCCCCGAATTATAGAGCATGTCCAGAATATGCAACATTAGTCCTTCCTAGGCGGACTAATGTTTAAACTCACCATAATCTCTCGGATTTCCTTCCAATGGAGTGCCAATGGGTTAAGAAACTTGTCTGTAAAGCAATGGCGAATGATGTTCTTTCACTTTCAGGGGCAAAATTTTAGGGTCCTCTAGGCCTTGTAGCGCAACTGAGGAGCATTTTATCGATTCCCACACACATGACGAGCATTTTGGGTACTTGTTGCTCTGAAACGGACACCGAATGACAAAGTTATGACCGTTTTAGTGAACACTGGTCCTTTATATGGCAGTCCTTAAAACAACTTGTCATTTTTCCTGTGACGCATTCTGACGCGCCGCCCCGAAATTTTGTTACCTCCATAGTGGAGATATTGTTCCAACATAGCAGATGCCAGGAATGCCCTCTTGTTATTGGCTGCAACACACGTACGTTACGTCATGCCACACGGCGAAAACAAGGAAAATAAGGCCTATAGTCACAGTATTTTCTTGAATTTAGAACCAAATGATTCCCTGGATCATAGACCATGTTTGGAATGCAACGTCTATACTTCCAACGCGGACTAATGTTTACACTCACCATAATATCTCAGATTTCCTTCAAATAGAGTGCCAATGGTTTAGAAACTTGTGTGAAAAGCACCGGCGAATGATGTTCGTTGACTTTCAGTGGCAGAAAGTCCTACTTAGGGGCCGAATTTGAGGTTCCTCCGGGCCTACTGGTGCAAGCGAGGAGAATTTTCTAGATTCCCACTCTCGCCACGAGCATTTTGAGTACTTTTGGGTCCGAAACCGACTATGAATGACAAAGTTATGACGGTTCTAGTGAACACCGGTCCTTTATATGCCAGTCCTTGAAACAACTTCATTTTCTTGTGATCTGTTCTGGCCCGCCGCCCTGAACTTTTGTGTCCCCCATCGTGGAGATATTGTTTCCACATATATATTGACCGATGCTAGGAATGCCCTCTTGTTATTAGCTGTCGCACATGTATGGTACGACATGCCACACGGCGAAAACAAGGAGAATAAGGCTTATAGTCGTCGTATTTTCTTGAATTTATAACCATATCAGATTGCCCGGATCATAGAGCACATCTAGAATGCAACATTTGTCCTTACAAAGCGGACTAATTTTTCACTCACCATAACCTCTCGGATATCTTTCCAAAGCAGTGCTAATGGGTTGAGGAACTCGTCTGAAAAGCATCGGGGAATAATGTTCTTTGACTTTTAGGGGTGAAATGTCCTACTTATGGGCCGAATTTGTAAGTCCGCTGGGCCTCCTGGCACGCGCGGGGAGTAATATGTAGATTCACATGTTCATCGCGAGCATTTTGAGTACTTGTGGGTCTAAAACAGACTCTGTGACAAAGTTATGACCGTTTAGTGAACACTGGTCCTTTGTATGGCAGTCCTTGTAAGAAGTTCATTTTCCTGTGACGCGTTCTAGCGCGCTACCCCGAACTTTCGTGCCCTCCATAGTGGAGATATTGTTTACACATATATATTGACCGATGCCAGGAATGCCCTCTTGTTATTGGCTGTCACACACATACATTATGGCATGCCACACGGCGAAAACTAGGAGAATAAGGCTTCTAGTCGCAGTATTTTCTTTAATTTATAACCAAATGGGATTCCACGGATCATAGAGCAAGTGCAGAATGCAACGTTTGTCCTTCCTAGGCGGATAAATGTTCACAGTCACCATAATCTCTAAGATTTCCTTCCAAAGGAGTGCCAATGGCTTCAGAAACTTGTCTTAAAAGCAGTGGCGAATGATGTTCTTTGATTTTCAGGGGCAAAAAGTCATGCTTAAGGGCCAAATTTGAGGGTGCTCTGGTAGTCCTGGCGCACGCAGGTAGTATTTTCTAGATTCCCACACTCATCGCGAGCATTTTGAGTATTTATGTGTCCGAAACGAATTCCGAATGACAAAGGTATGACCGTTTTAGTGAACACCGGTCCTTTATATGGCAGTCCTTGAAAGAACTTCATTTTCACGTGCCGCGTTCTGGCGCGCTGCCCCGAAATTTTGTGTCCTCCATAATGGAGATATTGTTTCCACATATATAATAACTGATGCAAGGAATGCCCTCTTGTTATTGGCGATCACATACGTACATTACTACATGCCACACGGTGAAAACAAGGAGAATAAGGCTTATAGTCGCCGTATTTTCTTGAATTTGCAACCAAATTGGATTCCCCGGATCATAGAGCATGTGCATAATGCAACGTTTGTTCTGCCAGGCGAACTAATGTTTACACTCACCATAATCTCTCGGATTTCCTTCCAAAGGAGTGTCAATGGGTTCAGAAACTTGTTTGAAAGCAGCGTTGAATGATGTTCTTTGATTTCATGGGCCAAAAGTCCTGATTAGGTGCCAAATTTGAGGGTCCTCCGGGCTTCCTAGCACAAGCAAGGAGCATTTTGTAGATTCCCATGCTCGTTGTGAGTATTTTGAGTACGTTCGGCTCTGAAATGGACTCCAAATGACAAAGTTATGACCATTTTAGTGAACACGGGTCCTTTATATGGGAGTGCTTGAAACAACTTCATTTTCCCGTGACGCGTTCTGGCGCGCCGCCCCGAAATTTGTGTCCCCCATAGTGGGGATATTGCTTCCACAGATATATTGACTGATGCCAGGAATGCCCTTTTGTTATTCGCTGTCACACACATACGTTACGGCATGCCACGCAGTGAAAACAAGGAAAATAAGGCCTATAGTCACCGTATTTTCTTGAATTTATAACCAAATGGGATTCCTCGGATCATAGAGCATGTCCAGAATGCAACTTATCTCCTTCCTAGGCGCACTAATGTTTCACTCACCATAACCTCTCGGATTTCCTTTCAAGGAGTGCTAATGTGTTCAGAAACTTGCGTAAAAAGCAACGTCGAATGATGTTCTTTGACTTTTAGCGGAAATAGTCCTCCTTAGGGGCCATGGAGTGTCCTCTGGGTCTTCTGGTGCAAGAGCGCCGGCCCTGGAGATGAGATCTCCCAAGGGGGGCGCCGGCCAAGGGGGGAGGCTTGCCCCCCAAGGCAAGTGGGGCGCCCCCCACCCCTAGGGTTTCCAACCCTAGGCGCAGGGGGGGCCAAGGGAGGGGGCGCACCAGCCCACCAGGGGCTGGTTCCCTCCCCACTTCAGCCCACGAGGCCCTCTGGGATAGGTGGCCCCACCCGGTGGACCTCGGGACCCTTCCGTGGTCCCGTACAATACCGGTGACCCCCGAAACTCTCCCGATGGCCGAAACAGCACTTCCTATATATAATTCTTTACCTCCGGACCATTCCGGAACTCCTCGTGACGTCCGGGATCTCATACGGGACTCCGATCAACTTTCGGTTTGCTGCATACTCATATTCATACAACCCTAGCATCACCGAACCTTAAGTGTGTAGACCCTACGGGTTCGGGAGACATGTAGACATGACCGGGACGGCTCTCGGTCAATAACCAACAGCGGGATCTGGATACCCATGTTGGCTCCCACATGCTCCTCGATGATCTCATCGGATGAACCACGATGTCGAGGATTCAAGCAACCCGTATACAATTCCCTTTGTCAATCGGTATGTTACTTGCCCGAGATTCGATCGTCGGTATCCCAATACCTCGTTCAATCTCGTTACCGGCAAGTCACTTTACTTGTACCGTAATGCATGATCCCGTGACCAAACACTTGGTCACTTTGAGCTCATTATGATGATGCATTACCGAGTGGGCCCAGTGATACCTCTCCGTAATACGGAGTGACAAATCCCAGTCTCGATCCGTGACAACCCAACACACACTTTCGGAGATACCTGTAATGCACCTTTATAGTCACCCGATTACGCCAGGACGCTTGGTACACCCAAAGCACTCCTACGGTATCCGGGAGTTACACGATCTCATGGTCTAAGGAAAAGATACTTGACATTGGAAAAGCTCTAGCAAACAAACTACACGATCTTGTGCTATGCTTAGGATTGAGTCTTGTCCATCACATCATTCTCCTAATGATGTGATCCCGTTATCAATGACATCCAATGTCCATAGTTAGGAAACCATGACTATCTGTTGATCAACGAGTTAGTCAACTAGAGGCTCACTAGGGACATATAGTAGTCTATGTATTCACACGTGTATTACGATTTCCGGATAATACAATTATAGCATGAATAAAAGACAATTATCACGAACAAGGAAATATAATAATAATCCTTTTATTATTGCCTCTAGGGAATATTTCCAACAGTCTCCCACTTGCACTAGAGTCAATAATCTAGTTACATTGTGATGAATCGAACAACCATAGAATTCTGGTGTTGATCATGTTTTGCTCGCGGAAGAGGTTTAGTCAACGGATCTGCGACATTCAGATCCATATGCACTTTGCAAATTTCTATGTCTCCATCTTGAACATTTTCACGAATGGAGTTGAAGCGACGCTTGATGTGCCTGGTCTTCTTGTGAAACCTGGGCTCCTTGGCAAGTGCAATAGCTCCAGTGTTGTCACGAAGAGTTTGATCGGCCCCACGCATTGGGTATGACTCCTAGGTCGGTGATGAACTCCTTCACCCAAATTGCTTCATGCGCTGCCTCCGAGGCTGCCATGCACTCCGCTTCACATGTAGATGCCGCCACGACGCTCGCTTGCAAATGCACCAGCCATCGCTCAACCATTCAACATATACACGTATCCGGTTTGTGACTTAGAGTCATCCAGACCGTGTCGAAGCTAAGCGTCGATGTAACCCTTTACGCATTTAGCTCTTCGTCACCTCCATAAACGAGAAACATGTCCTTAGTCCTTTTCGTGTACTTCAGGATATTCTTGACCGATGTCCAGGTGTTCCTTGCCGGGATTACTTTGGTACCTTCCTACCAAACTTATGGCAAGGTTTACATCAGATGCAGTACCTGACATGGCATGCATAATAGACCCTATGGCTGATGCATAGGGATGACCCTCATCTCTTCTATATCTTCTGCCGGTGGTCGGACATTGAGCCGAGCTCAATTTCACACCTTGTAATACATGTGCAAGAACCCTTTCTTGGACTAATCCATTTTGAACTTCTTCAATATTTTATCAAGGTATGTGCTTTGTGAAAGACCTATGAGGCGTCTCGATCTATCTCTATAGATCTTGATGCCTAATATATAAGCAGCTTCTCCAAGGTCCTTCATTGAAAAACTCTTATTCAAGTAGGCCTTAATGCTGTCCAAAAGTTCTATATCATTTCCCATCAAAAGTATGTCATCTACATATAATATGAGAAATGCTCTGAGCTCCCACTCACTTTCTTGTAAACGCAGGCTTGTCCATAAGTCTGCATAAACCCAAACGCTTTGATCATCTCATCAAAGCGAATGTTCCAACTCCGAGATGCTTGCACCAGCCCATAAATGGATCGCTGTAGCTTGCATACCTTGTTAGCACTCTTAGGGTCGACAAAACCTTCCGGCTGCATCATATACAGTTCTTCCTTAAGATAGCCGTTAAGGAATGCCGTTTTGACGTCCATTTTCCATATCTCATAACCATAGTATGCAGCAATTGCTAACATGATTCGGACGGACTTCAGCTTTGCTACGGGAGAGAAAGTCTCATCGTAGTCAACCCCTTGAACTTGTCGATAACCTTTAGCGACAAGTCGAGCTTTATAGATGGTAACATTACCATCCGCGTCCGTCTTCTTCTTAAAGATCCATTTGTTTTCTATCGCTCGCCGATCATCGGGCAAGTCCACAAAGTCCATACTTTGTTTTCATACATGGATCCTATCTCGGATTGCATGGCATCAAGCCATTTGTTGGAATCTGGGCCCGCCATCGCTTCTTCATAGTTCGAAGGTTCACCGTTGTCTAACAACATGATTTCCAGGACAGGGTTGCCATACCACTCTGGTGTGGAACGTGTCCTTGTGGACCTACGAAGTTCAGTAGCAACTTGATCCGAAGTACCTTGATCATCATCATTAATTTCCTCTCCAGTCGGTGCAGGCACCACAAGAACATTTTCGTGAGCTGCACTACTTTCTGGTTCAAGAGGTAGTACTTCATCGAGTTCTACTTTCCTCCCACTTACTCCTTTCGAGAGAAACTCTTTTTCAAGAAAGGATCCGTTCTTGGCAACAAAGATCTTGCCTTCGGATCTAAGGTAGAAGGTATACCCAATGGTTTCCCGAGGGTATCCTATGAAGACGCATTTTTCCGACTTGGGTTCGAGCTTTTCAGGTTGAAGTTTCTTGACATAAGCATCGCATCCCCAAACTTTTAGAAACGATACCTTAGGTTTCTTCCCAAACCATAATTCATACGGTGTCGTCTCAACGGATTTAGACGGTGCCCTATTTAAAGTGAATGTAGTTGTCTCTAGAGCGTATCCCCAAAATGATAGCGGTAAATCTGTAAGAGACATCATAGATTGCACCATATCCAATAGAGTGCGATTGCGACGTTCGGACACACCGTTATTACCGAGGTGTTCCAGGCGGCGTGAGTTGTGAAACGATTCCACATTTCCTTAAGTGTGTACCAAATTCGTGACTTAAATATTCTCCTCCATGATCTGATCGTAAGAACTTTATTTTTGGTCACGTTGATTCTCTACCTCATTCTGAAATTCCTTGAACTTTTGAAAGGTCTCAGACTTGTGTTTCATCAAGTAGACATACCCATATCTACTTAAGTCATCAGTGAGAGTGAGAACATAACGATATCCTCCGCGAGCCTCAACGCTCATTGGACCACACACATCGGTATGTATGATTTCCAATAAGTTGGTTGCTCGCTCCATTGTTCCGGAGAATGTAGTCTTGGTCATTTTTCCCATGAGGCATGGTTCGCATGTGTCAAATGATTCATAATCGAGAGACTCTAAAAGTCCATCTGAATGGAGCTTCTTCATGCGCTTGACACCAATGTGACCAAGGCGGCAGTGCCACAAGTATGAACTTTACATCTTTTGGTATTCACACTATGAATATGTGTAATATTACGTTCGAGTTTCATCAAGAATAAACCATTGACCATCAGAGCATGACCATAAAACATATCTCTCATATAAATAGAACAACCATTATTCTCGGATTTAAATGAGTAGTTATCTCGTATTAAACGAGATCCTGATACAATGTTCATGCTCAAACTTGGCACTAAATAACAATTATTGAGGTTTAAAACTAATCCCGTAGGTAAATCTAGAGGTAGCGTGCTGACGACGATCACATCGACCTTGGAACCATTCCCGACGCCAAGATCGTCACCTCGTCCTTCGCCAGGTCTCCGTTTATTCCGCAACTCCTGCGTGAGTTACAAATATGAGCAACGGCACCGGTATCAAATACCTAGGAGTTACTACAGTAATCGGTAAGGTACACATCAATTACATGTATATCAAATATACCTTTAGTGTTGCCGGCCTTCTTATGCGCTAAGTATTTGGGGCAGTTCCGCTTCCAAAGGACCCTTCCCTTTGCAATAAAAGCACTCAGGTCTCGGGCTTGGGTCCATTCTTTGACTTCTTCCGGCAATCGGCTTGCAGGCGCGGCAACATCCTTGTCGTCCTTCTTGAAGTTCTTCTTACCTCGCCCTTCTTGAACTTAGTGGTTTTATTGACCATCAACACTTGATGTTCTTTCTTGATTTCTACCTCTGCTGACTTGAAAGATTGAAAATACTTCAGGAATAGTTTTCACCATCCCCTGCATATTGTAGTTCATCACAAAGCTCTTGTAGCTCGGTGGGAGCGATCAAGGATTCATCAATGACCGCCTCGTCTGGAGGTTAATGTCCAGCTAGGACAAAGCGGTTGTGCAACCCAGACATTTTGAGTATGTGCTCACCGACGAACTATTTTCCTCCATCTTACAACTATAGAACTTGTCGGAGACTTCATATCTCTCGACCGGGCATGAGCTTGGAAAACCATTTTCAGCTCCTCGAACATCTCATATGCTCCGTGTTGCTCAAAACGCTTTTGGAGCCCGGTTCTAAGCTGTAAAGCATGCCGCCTTGAACGAGGGAGTAGTCATCAAGACGAGACTGCCAAGCGTTCATAACGTCTTGGTTCTCGGGATGGGTGCTTCACCTAGCGGTGCTTCTAGGACATATTGTTTATTGGCAGCTATGAGGATGATCCTCGTGTTCCGGACCCGATCCGAATAGTTGCTGCCATCATCTTTCAGCTTGGTTTTCTCTAGGAATGCGTTGAAGTTCATGGTGACATGAGCGTTGGCCATTTGATCTACAAGACATTTTGCAAAGATTTTAGACTAATGTTCATTATATTAAGTTCATCTAATCAAATTATATAATGAACTCCCACTCAGATTTGACATCCCTCTAGTCATCTAAGTGTTACATGATCCGAGTCGACTAGGCCGTGTCCGATCATCACGTGAGACGGACTAGTCATCGTCGGTGAACATCTCCATGTTGATCGTATCTTCCATACGACTCATTTTCGACCTTTCGGTCTCTTGTGTTCCGAGGCCATGTCTGTACATGCTAGGCTCGTCAAGTTAACCTAAGTGTTTTGCATGTGTAAAACTGTCTTACACCCGTTGTATGTGAACGTAGGAATCTATCACACCCGATCATCATGTGGTGCTTCGAAACGACGAACTTTAGCAACGGCGCACGCAGTTAGGGAGAACACTTTCTTGAAATTATTATAAGGGATCATCTTATTTACTACCGTCGTTCTAAGTAAACAAGATGCATAAACATAATAAACATCACATGCAATTATATAGTAGTGACATGATATGGCCAATATCATATAGCTCCTTTGATCTCCATCTTGGGCTCCATGATCATCTTGTCACCGGCATGACACCATGATCTCCATCATCATGATCTCCATCATCGTGTCTCCATGAAGTTGCTCGCCAACTATTACTTCTACTACTATAGCTAACGGTTTAGCAATAAAGTAAAGTAATTACAAGGTGTTGAATCAATGACACGCAGGTCATATAATAATTAAGACAACTCCTATGGCTCCTGCCGGTTGTCATACTCATCGACATGCAAGTCGTGATTCCTATTACAAGAACATGATCTCATACATCACAATATATCATTTATCATTCATCACAACTTTTGGCCATATCACATCACAAGGCAATTGCTGCAAAAACAAGTTAGACGTCCTCTAATTGTTGTTGCATCTTTTACATGGCTGCAATACGGTTCTAGCAAGAACGTTTTCTTACCTACGAAAAACCACAACGTGATTTGTCAACTTCTATTTACCCTTCATAAGGACCCTTTTCGTCGAGTCCGCTCCAACTAAAGTGGGAGAGACAGACACCCGCTAGCCACCTTATGCAACTAGTGCATGTCAGTCGGTGGAACCTGTCTCACGTAAGCATACGTGTAAGGTCGGTCCAGGCCGCTTCATCCCACAATACCGCTGAAGCAAAATAAGACTAGTAACGGCAAGAAAGTTGACAACATCTACGCCCACAACAGATTTGTGTCCTACTCGTGCAATAGAGAACTACGCATAGACCTAGCTCATGATGCCACTGTTGGGGAACGTTGCAGAAAATAAAAAATTTCCTACGGTTTAACCAAGATCCATCTATGAGTTCATCTAGCAACGAGTGATAGGAGTGCATCTACATACCTTTGTAGATCACGAGCGGAAGCGTTCAAGTGAACGAGGTTGAGGGAGTCGTACTCGTCGTGATCCAAATCACCGATGACCAAGTGCCGAACGGACAGCACCTCCGCGTTCAACACACGACGTGAGGCGGATGGCGTCTCCGCACCTTGATCCAGCAAGGAGGAGGGAGAGGTTGATGAAGATCCAGCAGACCTGACGGCGTGGTGGTGGATGCAAAGAGGTTCCCGGCAGAGCTTCACCGAGCCTGCGGCGGGAGAGGTGTAGTAGGGGAGAGGAGGCGCCAAGGCTTCAGTGCGGCTGCCCTCCCTCCCCCTTTATATAGGCCCCTTGGGGGCTCGGCCTGAGATGAGATCTCCCAAGGGGCGGCGGCCAAGGGGGAGGCTTGCCCCCAAGGCAAGTGGGCGCCCCACCCCTAGGGTTTCCAACCTAGGCGGGGGGAAAGAGGCGCACCAGCCCACCAGGGGCTGGTTCCCTCCCCACTTCAGCCCATGGGGCCCTCTGGGATAGGTGGCCCCACCCGGTGGACCCCCGGGACCCTTCCGGTGGTCCCGGTACAATACCGGTGACCCCCGAGACTCTCCCGATGGCCGAAACAACACTTCCTATATATAATTCTTTACCTCTGGACCATTTCGGAACTCCTCGTGACGTCCGGGGTCTCATTCGGGACTCCGAACAACTTCGGTTTGCTGCATACTCATATTCATACAACCCTAGCGTCACCGAACCTTAAGTGTGTAGACCCTACGGGTTCGGGAGACATGTAGACATGACCGAGACGGCTCTCCGGTCAATAACCAACAGTGGGATCTGGATACCCATGTTGGCTCCCACATGGTCCTCGATGATCTCACCGGATGAACCACGATGTCGAGGATTCAAGCAACCCGTATACAATTCCCTTTGTCAATCAAGATATGTTACTTGCCGAGATTCGGTCGTCGGTATCCCAATACCTCGTTCAATCTCGTTACCGGCAAGTCACTTTACTGCATCCGTAATGCATGATCCCGTGACCAAACACTTGGTCACTTTGAGCTCATTATGATGATGCATTACCGAGTGGGCCTGATGATACCTCTCCGTGTCACGGAGTGACAAATCCAGTCTCGATCCGTGACAACCCAACACACACTTTCGGAGATACCTGTAATGCACCTTTATAGTCACCCGATTACGTTGTGGACGTTTGGTACACCCAAAGCACTCCTACGGTATCCGGGAGTTACACGATCTCATGGTCTAAGGAAAAGATACTTGACATTGGAAAAGCTCTAGCAAACGAACTACACGATCTTGTGCTATGCTTAGGATTGGGTCTTGTCCATCACATCATTCTCGTAATGATGTGATCCCGTTATCAATGACATCCAATGTCCATAATCAGGAAACCATGACTATATGTTGATCAACGAGCTAGTCAACTAGAGGCTCACTAGGGACATATAGTAGTCTATGTATTCACACGTGTATTACGATTTCCGGATAATACAATTATAGCATGAATAAAAGACAATTATCACGAACAAGGAAATATAATAATAATCCTTTTATTATTGCCTCTAGGGCATATTTCCAGGCGGAGTAATGTTCGCACTGACCACAATTTCTTCGACTTTCAAGGGCAAAAAATCCTGCTTAGGGGCCGAAATTGAGGGTCCTCCGGGCCTACTTGTGCAAGTGAGGAGCATTTTCTAGATTCTCACTCGCGCCGAAAGCACTTTGAGTACTTGTGGGTCTGAAACAGACTCCGATTGACAAAGTTATGACTATTTTAGTGAACACCGGTCCTTTATATGGCAGTCCTTGAAACAATTCCTGGTTAGGGGCCGTATTTGAGGGTCCTCTGGACCTCCTGGAGCAAGCGGGGATTATATTCTAGATTCCCACGCTCCTCGCAAGAATTTTGAGTACTTGTGGATTCAAAACGGACTCTGAATGACAAAGTTCTTACCGTTTTAGTGAACATCGGTCCTTTATATGGCAGTCCTTCAAAGAACTTCATTTTCCCGTGACGCGTTCTGTCGTGCAGGACCACAATTTTGTGTCCCCCATAGTGGAGATATTGTTTCCACATATATATTAACTGATGCCATGAATGCCCTCTTGTTATTGGATGTCACACACGTATGTTACGGCATGCCACACGACGCAAACAAGGAGAATAAGGCTTATAGTCCTCGTATTTTCTTGAATTTACTAACAAATGGGATTCTCCGGATCATAGAGCATGTCCGGAATGCAACATTTGTCTTTCCCAGGCTGACTAATGTTTCACTCACGATAAATTCTCGGAGTTCCTTCCAAAGGAGTGCCACTGGGTTCAGAAACTTGTGTGAAAAACAGCGGCGAATGATGTTCTTTGACTTTTAGGGGCAAAAATTCCTGCTGAGGAGCCGAATTTGAGGGTCCTTTTGGCCTCTTGGCACGCATAGGGAGTAATACGTAGATTCCCATGCTCGTCCCGAGCATTTTGAGTACTTGTGGGTCCGAAACGGACTCCGAATAACAAAGTTATGACCGTTTTAGTGAAGACTTGTCCTTTGTATGGCAGTCTTTGAAAGAACTTCATTTTTCCGTGATGTGTTCTGGCACGCCGCCCTAAAATTTTGTGTCCTCCATAGTGGAGATATTACTTCCACATATATATTGATCGATGCTAGGAATGGCCATAATCTCTCGGATTTCCTTCCAAAGGAGTGCCAATGGGTTCAGAAACTTTTCTGAAAACTAGCGGCGAATGATGTTCTTCGACTTTCAGGGGCAAAAATTCATGCTTAGGGGCCGTATTTGAGGTTCCTCAGGATCTCCAGGAGCAAGCGGCAATTATTTTCTAGATTCCCACGCTCCTAGCGAGCATTTTGAGTACTTGTGGATCCGAAACGGACTCCGAATGACAAAGTTCTGACCGTTTTAGTGAACATCGGTCCTTTATATGGCAGTCCTTGAAAGAACTTCTTTATCCCGTGACATGTTTTGGCGCGCCGCCCAGAATTTTGTGTCCCCCATAGTGGAGATATTTTTTCAACACATTTATTGACCGATGCAAGGAATGGCCTCTTTCTATTGGTTGTCACACACGTACGTTACGGCATGCCACACAGTGAAAACAAGGAGAATAAGGCTTATAGTCACCGTATTTTCTTGAATTTACAACCAAATGGGATTCATAAAGCATGTCTACAATGCAACATTTGTCCTTCCCTGATAGACTTATGTTTACACTCACCATAATCTCTCGGATTTTCTTCCAAAGGAGTGCCAATGGGTTAAGAAACTTGTCCAAAAAGGAGCGACGAATGATGTTCTTTGACTTTCAGTCGCAAAAATTCCTGCTTAGGGGCCGAATTTGAGGGTCCTTCATGCCTCATGGCGCAAGCGAGGAGCATCTTCTATATTCCCATGCTCATCATGAGCATTTTGAGTACTTGTGGGTCCAAAACAGAATCCGAATGACAAAGTTATGAGCGTTTTAGTGAACACCAGTCCTTTATATTGCAGTCCTTGAAAGAACTTCATTTTCCCTTGACCCGTTCTGGCGCCGCACCGAAATTTTATTCCCTCCATAGTGGAGACTTTGTTACCACATATATATTTACCGATGCTAGGAATGCCCTCTTGTTTTTGGTTGTCACACACATACATTATGGCATGGCACTCATGTTTACTACACAACTTGTTCTTGTAGACTCGTGTCGGGCCTCCAAGCGCAGTGTTTTGTAGGATAGTAGAATATTTCCCTCAAGTGAATTACCTAAGGTTTATCAATCTATGGGAGGCATAGGATAAAGCGTTCTCTCACAAAAACCCTGCAACCAAATAAACAAAAGTCTCTTGTGTCCCCAACACACCAAATACAATGGTAATTTGTATAGGTGCACAAGTTCGGCGAAGAGATGGTGATACAAGTGTAATATGAATAGTAGATATTGGTTTTTGTAATAAGAACAATAAAAATAGCAAGGTAGAAATTGATAAAACAGAGCACAAATGGTATTGCAATGCTTGAAAGTGAGGCCTAGGGTCGGTACGTTCGCTAGTGCAATCTCAGAACCATGCTAATATAATTGGATCACATAACCATCCCTCAACATGCGATGAAGAATTGCTCCAAAGTTCCTATCTAGCGGAGAACATAAGAAGAAATTTTTTGTAGGGTACAAAACCACCTCAAAGCTATTCTTTCCGATCAATCTATCCTAGAGTTCGTACTAAAATAACACAAAACTATTCTTTTCGATCGATCTAACCAAGAGTTTGTACTAAAATAACACCATATGATGTAGGGTGGAACCCTATTGGCCGATCTTTCACGAAATGAGCGGATCCCAACTAAGGACACAAAGAACACAAGGGGAAAACGAGGGAAAACACAAGGGGAAACACGGGAGAATCACTCAACCAACAAGAATAGATCATACATGCACTAGATCGATGAACACAAAGGTAAGATACAAGATCCAAGTCCAACAAAGGACGATACAAAGGTAACCGGTTCTTCTCCTAGAAAGAGGTCTTGATGGGGCCACCCGAGGGGGTCTTGAATCCAAGGTGATCTTCTCCGAAGAGGGGCCGCAGTCTCTCTCGAGGAGGAGATCCGTAATGGATGAGCAAATCTCTATCTCAACTATGAGCTAAACCAATGCTAAACCTAGCTAGGAGGAGGTGGAGGAGTATATATAGTCTAGGTCCACGAAGGGGAAAATGAGAGAGAGGATACATGGGCCTCGGGCCCGAACACTGTGCGCAGACATGTACCGGACATCACCTGGGGGCTGGTCGTCCGGTCGCTCATGGGCGTCCGGAAGTCCGGTAGTCTCCGGACTTCCGCTAATTCGGCCCGGGTGTCGTGGCACCGATCGTCCGGTGGGGCCGGTCGTCCGCTCGCTGGGAGGTGTGGCCGGTCGTCCGGTCCTGGACGGACGTCCGCTCGCTGTAGCCTGGTACTTGGCGTAGGTTTGCTTCAGGTGCCGGTCGTCCGGTCCCGACCGGTCATCCGGTGGCTGGAGTTTCCTCGGCGGCTGATAGAGGCAAAGGTGTCCCGAAGTTTCAATGAGATAGCAATCGTTTTCTGTGGGTGTCGACTTTGACGATCCGACTAGGAACGTGCGAAGACGTTGCGCCTTAGCAATCGCTAAAACAACTTCCAAGGGGTTATTGACCACGCCGGAGCACGATCAACCTGACCACGAGGGTCTATTTCCTGCGAGGAAACGAAGAACAAGCAAGAAACTGAGACTGCAATCTGGATATTGCGAAAAAAAAGGAAAGCTTTATTAATGAAGGTGGGGTTCTGTGACGCCTTGGTCTAGTCGTTGAACACAAACGAAGTACGCGAAGTTGCAGCTATGGCGAACTTTTAATCTAAACAAATCCCAAAGTATAAACGGTGCCCTAAGGGCTGTATATATGGAGGAAGCGGGGGGAATTTCGTGGCCCTTGGGGAAGGGGTCCGAAACCAACCCTACCTCTTGTTTCCCCACACATACGGACTATAAAAACAACCTATACTTATGTATTTTGAAATTACATGGGCCTGGCCCAATAATAAGGTGACGCGGCACCTAGAATAGCCTCTGGACGAAACTTATGAAGTGGCATCTTGTATATTTCGTCCAAGACTTCATGCACTCCTTATGGTGGCTTCAAAGTCCTGAAATCATCACTTGCAACTCCGTTCTTGTTCCCCTGACGCATGACATCAACTCCATGCTTGTTCTTTCTCCAATGTCCATCCTTCTCCAAGCTAGGCCCTTCATTTGTAAGCAAAACAAATGTATCCAATTTAGGCAGCATCATATTCTCATGAACAATAGAATCACTACCAAGAAACGAAAGTACCTGGTAATTTAATTGGCGTCTTGTGAGCTCTAGTAATTGGTCCCAGTATATGTAACAGTAGGGGATGTGGGTGTAACAATGGTATTGATGTCCTCATCATCCTCCCCTTCTTGAAATGAAGTCGTCCTCGACGGAAGCTCATCTTCCTCACCCAAATAAGGCTTCAAATCTGCAATGTTAAAAGTGGGACTAACCCCCATATCTGCAGGTAGCTCAAGTTTATATGCATTATCATTTATTTTATCTAACACCTTAAAAGGACCAGCAGCACGTGGCATTAGCTTTGATTTGCGCAAATTGGGAAATCTATCCTTACGCAAATGTAACCAAACAAGATCTCCAGGTGCAAACACAACATGTTTTTCACCCTTATCTCCCGCAAGTTTATATCTAGCATTCATACGCTCAATGTTTTCCTTAGTTAACTCGTTCATTTTTAAAATCAATTCAGCACGTTGTTTAGCATAAAAATTAACCTTCTCCAAAGATGGAAGAGGCACCAAATCAATAGGTGCACGAGGTAGGAAACCATACAGAATTTCAAAAGGGCACATCTTAGTAGTAGAATGCAACGAACGATTATAAGCAAATTCAATATGAGGCAAGCATTCTTCCCACATTTTCTTATTATTCTTCAAAACAACCCTAAGCATAGTAGACAATGTTCTATTGACTACTTCAGTTTGTCCATCAGTTTGGGGGTGACATGTAGTACTGAAAAGCAGTTTAGTCCCCAACTTAGCCCATAAACATCTCCAAAAGTGGCTAAGAAATTTAGTATCGCGGTCTGAAATGATAGTATTTGGCACACCATGCAAGCGAATAATTTCACGAAAGAACAAATCAGCAACATTAACAGCATCATCGATTTTATGACATGGTATAAATTTTGCCATTTTCGAGAATCTATCCACGACAACAAATATGCTATCCCTCCCCTTCTTTGTTCGAGGTAAACCTAAAACAAAGTCCATAGATATATCCTCCCAAGGAACACTAGGTACAGGCAAAGGCATATATAAACCATGAGGATTGAGTCGGGACTTAGCTTTTTGACATGTAGTGCAGCGAGCAACAAAACGCTCAACATGTCGTCTCATCTTTGGCCAAAAGATATGTGTAGCAAGTACGTCCTCCGTCTTCTTCACGCCAAAGTGTCCCATTAATCCTCCTCCATGCGCCTCCTGCAACAACAAAAGACGAACAGAGCTAGCAGGAATGCATAGCTTGTTAGCACAGAACACAAAGCCATCATTAATAACGAACTTGTTCCATGTTCGTCCTTCTTTAAAATTCTGCATTACATCTTTAAAATCAGCATCATGCACATATTGATCTTTGATGGTCTCCAAACCAAATATTTTGAAGTCAAGTTGTGAAAGCATAGTATAGCGACGAGACAAAGCATTAGCAATAACATTTTCTTTACCCTTCTTGTGTTTAATGACATAAGGGAAAGTCTCAATGAATTCAACCCATTTAGCATGTCTACGATTCAGTTTAGTTTGACTTCTAATATGTTTCAAAGATTCATGATCAGAATGTATAACAAATTCTTTGGGCCATAAATAATGTTGCCATGTCTCTAAAGTCCGAACAAGAGCATATAATTCTTTATCATAAGTGTAATAGTTCAGACTAGGCCCACTCAATTTTTCAAAAAAGTATGCAACAGGTTTGCCATCTTGTAATAACACACCTCCTAATCCAATTCCACTAGCATCACATTCAAGCTCAAAAGTCTTATTAAAATCAGGAAGTTGGAGTAAAGGAGCATGTGTCAACTTATCTTTCAATACAGTGAAGGCTTCTTCCTGTGTGGTACCCCAAACAAAAGGCACACCCTTCTTTGTAAGCTCATTGATAGGTGCAGCGATGGTGCTAAAATCTCTCACAAAACGCCTATCGAAACCAGTGAGTCCAAGAAAACTCCTCACTTGTGTGACCATCTTGGGCTGCGGCCAACTCTCAATAGCTTCAATCTTGGCTTTATCAACTTCATTTCCCTGTGGAGTAACAACATAGCCAAGAAAAGATACTCGGTCGGTGCAAAAGGTGCACTTCCCAAGGTTACCAAACAAACGTGCATCACGTAGAGCAATAAAAACAGCATGTAAATGTTCCAAATGTTCTTCCAAAGATTTGCTATAAATCAGTATATCATCAAAATAGACTACCACAAATCGTCCAATGAAAGCACGTAAAACTTGGTTCATTAGTCTCATGAAAGTACTACGTGCATTAGTTAACCCAAAACACATGACTAACCACTCATATAAACCAAACTTAGTTTTAAACGTTGTTTTCCATTCATCTCCCAATTTCATACGAGTTTGATGGTATCCACTACGCAAATCAACTTTGGAGAATATTGTAGAGCCACTCAATTCATCAAGCATATCATCTAGCCTGGGAATAGGATGACGACAAGGAATAGTAATATTATTAATGCCTCTACAATCAACACACATACGCGACGTACCATCCTTTTTAGGCACTAGTATAATAGGAACAACACAAGGACTAAGAGATTCACGTATATAACCTTTGTCAAGCAGCTCCTGTACTTGACGCATAATCTCCTTCGTCTCCTCTAGATTGGTACGATATGGTGCACGGTTGGGTAGCGATGCACCGGGAATTAAGTCAATTTGATGCTCAATCCCTCAAATAGGTGGTAATCCCGGTGGCACGTCTTGTGGGAAGACGTTAGCGAACTCCTGCAAAATGTTAGTGACAACAGGGGGCAAAGAGGAAGGCACGTCCTCGAATGAAAATAATGCCTCTTTGCACACAAAAGCATAGCAAACATATTTGCTAGAATCTAGCTCATCAATATCATATTTGGTGGCAAGTAAATATGCACTTTTCAATTTAATTTCTGAAGCGACACTAGATGGTTTATTATTAGGCTTCATTTGTTGCTCAAATTCTTTGCCACGATTTGATTTTCACTCTTATTTTTCTCCTGTTTTGCTTTATTAGCTCTACTAATATCATCTTTCAAAATGGAATCAGGAGTCATAGGAAGCAAAGTAATATTTTTATCCTTATGAACAAGAGTATACTGATTGTTTCTACCATGGTGTACAAATTTTTTATCAAATTGCCATGATCTACCAAGTAATAAGGAACATGCTTGCATAGGTACCACATCACAATCAACATAATCAGCATATGTAGAGATACTAAAATGCACACGAGCGATGCGTGTTACCTTAACCTTGCCAACGCTTTGTTGAACCATTGGATGTAGTAAGGATGTGGATGTGGTCTTGTGGTGAGAGATAGCTTCTCCACCATCTCCATGCTAGCCAAGTTGTTGCAGCTCCCTCCATCTATGATGGCGCTGTGAATAGAACATTCCTTCACAACTCCCTTTGTATGGAACAAATTATGCCTTTGATTTTGCTCAGCTTGTGTAACCTACACACTCAAAACACGTTGAGCAACTAAACATTCATACCTGTCAGCATCTTCAGGAGCCATGTATTGCGTCTCATGATCAGAATCATCTACACCACGTTCTTCATGTGTAATAAGAGCCAAAGTCTCCTCATCATAGTCACTAGCGGACTCATACCGAACATCCTCAGTAGCAATCATCACACGCTGAGATTTGCATTCTCTCGCAACCTCTTCCCTTACAACGACGACAAATAATATCACTTGTGTGCCCTGTTGACGCCATGGAAGAAGAAGAGCTCTGTGCAGGCCCGGCAGGTGTGCTCTTGGCAGCTAGTGGTGGTTGTGCCTGCTTTCTTGTATCACGGTTGGAGGTGGCACCTGAAGGAGGTGATGGTGAATTGGAAGTATATGATGCACATGGTGTCCATGATGAAGGTCGACCTGCAAAAAAGTTAGTTTGCGCCAATGCATGTCAATCCTGCACTTCACGCTCAGCTTTACAAGCAAGATGGAATAAACGAGTGATATTATTATAATCCTTATACTCTAGAATGGTCTGAATCTCTCTATTTAATCCACCCATAAAACGTGCAAGCATAGCTTCATTCTCCTCAACAATACCACATCTAATCAATCCAGTTTGTAATTCCTGATAATATTCTTCTACAGAATTTTTTCCTTGTCTTAAGCAAGAACATGTCTCTCCTCAGGGTATTGTAAACATGTAAATCGTTGTTCAGTTTCTAACTCCCAAGTAAGATATATATCAGGAACATATCTACCCTCAAATGGTGGAATATTCAATTTCAGTTTAGGGAGATGGTCATGATCTCGCACTGAGGGGAGCCCTAGCATTGCCATTATTTGCATGTGGATGACCTGGTGGTTGTGGTGCTGGTGGTTGCACGTAGTTCTGATTTTGATCAACCTCATCCTCGTAATCTCCCGCATTATCATCCTCCTCCACATCAGCAGCAGGAGCCACAGAAGTATCAACAGCAGCACCAGCAGTTTGGCCAGGCTGAAGAGGGACACGGCTCGCTCGGCGGAGGGCTGTTTCCCAACGTGGAGGTAGTCGTCGTCGTTGTTGTTGTTGTTGTTGCAGAGGTGCGGCAGGTGCAGCCGGTGGTGGAAGATGCGCAAGCAGTTCATTAAATCTGTTATCGAGCTTTGTTTCGAACGTCTTCTCAAGGCCAGTTATCTTCTCTATGGCCTCTCCAAAAAATTTCAGCACATCTTGCACCTGTTCAGTCATCATTTGCTGAAACTTATCATGAAGCTCCTTGTTCGTTAAGTTCTCCCAATCAATCTCATCGGCTTGTGATCCTGGCATGGTTAGTAGCAATAGAAACACACAAGAATATGATCCTGGGACTACTAACAAGTGGTGGTGGTGGGTGTCACAAATCCGTCAAGCAAATCTCAAATTCTTACCAGTTCTTACCCAGCAGCAGGCGGTGATAGGCAACCGATGTAGTCAAAACTCTCAAAGCTTGGATAGAGCGATTACCAGGGAGACTCAAATGCACGATGTAGATGTATGTGGAGCTGGGAAGGCTTATAATATGGTAGCAAAAAGGGTCAGCAATAATCAATACAGAGATGCAAAGTTGAATAAACGCTCAACGACAGCACTATGCTGGTCCTAGGCTAGACCGTACTAGAGACGCGAGCCTAGAACACTAACAAAATCACAGCGCTGCACGTAAATAAGGGAGGAGCACACTCTGAATTTTTTTATTTTTTTCACTTTTTTGCACTTTTTTTTCCTCTTTTCTTTTGCTCCGCAACAATTTTTTTCAAAAAAGTCTACAAATGGCCTGAAAGCTGCCTAGCCAAAATTTTACAGACTTAGTTTTTTTTAAACTGGAACTATTTTTCTTCTGCGGATGGCTCGGAAGTTTGGGAGTCCTACTCTGTCACGACTCGGAGTATCGCGTGATCTGGAAATCGAGAACAAAGCAACAATTACTGGACTCGGACTAGGACTAGTGGCGGAGATGAATCTGGTGGAAACTTCGGATTTGGTGGCGAGATATTTGCGAGGCGATGGAACACGGTGGTGGCGAATCTGCGATGGAGGTGGACTCGGATTAGCGTGATGGCGGTGGATATGTGGTATATGGTAGCGGCGATGACGATGGTGGTATATGGCAGCGGTGATGACGATGGTGGTATATGGCAGCGGTGATGATGATGGTGGTATATGGCAGTGGTGATGACAATGGTGGTATATGGTAGCGGTGATGACGATGGTGCGGCGGCGGCGTGACAACTTGTGAACAGAACTCGAAACTCTAAAGTACTAGACACTAGGACCAGCAACTTGACATAACGATGCAACTGCAAATTCAACAAAGCAAATACAGAAAAGATTATGCAAAGGCTAAGATTTGTTCGGATAAGATGAACTAACCCTAAATTTTTTTGGCTTTTTCGTGGACTATAGGTATGAAGAACAGACTCGATCTAAACTACAAAAAACTGTAAAATCTCACAGAGCAACCTGGAATCTGATACCACTTGATAGAGGCAAAGGTGTCCCGATGTTTCGATGAGATAGCAATCGTTTTCTGTGCGAATCGACTTTGACGATCCGACTACGAACGTGCGAAGATGTCGCGCCTTAGCAATCGCTAAACCAACTTTCGAGGGGTTATTGACCACGCCGGAGCACGATCAACCTGACCACGAGGGTCTATTTCCTGCGAGCAAACGAAGAACAAGCAAGAAACTGAGATTGCAATCTGGATATTGCGAATAAAAGAGGAAAGTTTTATTAATGAAGGTGGGGTTACGTGGACGCCTTGGTGCAGTCGTTGAACACAAGCGAAATCTGTGAAGTTGCAGCTATGGCGAACTTTTAATCAAAAAAACCCAAAGTCTAAACGGTGCCCTAAGGGCTGTATATATGGAGGAAGAGGGGGAAGTTCGTGGCCCTTGGGGAAGGGGTCCGAAACCAACCCTATCTCTTGTTTCCCCACACATACGGACTCTAAAAACAGCCTATACTTATGTATTTAGAAATTACATGGGCCTGGCCCAATAATAAGGTGATGTAGCACCTAGAATAGCCTCTGGACGAAATTTATGAAGTGGCATCTTGTATATTTCGTCCAAGGCTTCATGCACTCCTTATGGTGGCTTCAAAGTCCTGAAATCATCACTTGCAACTCCGTTCTTGTTCCCCTGGCGCATGCCATCAACTCCATGCTTGTTCTTGCTCCAATGTCCATCCTTCTCCAAGCTAGGCCCTTCATTTGTAAGCAAAACAAATGTATCCAATTTAGGCAGCATCATATTCTCATAAACAATAGAACCATTACCAAGAAATGAAAGTACCTGGTAATTTAATTGGCGTGCGCGAGCTCTAGTAATTGGTCCGGTATATGTAACAGTAGGGGTTGTGGGTGTAACAATGGTATTGATGTCCTCATCAGCAGCTCTTCTTCTTGTACTTCATGGTCGGTGTCCTCGCCGTCTTATCCATGGTCTTCCTCCTTGTTCCTGATCATGCAGAGCACATATATTTGAGATAGTAACCATGTCTCACATGTGGAAAGTGACGGTTCGGAGAGGAGCGAGTTCACCTTGTGTCCAATGGCTTATAGTCGAGGTCTCATCTTATGTACCCTTGGGTCATGGGGAGTGGTCGAAGTGGACATGGGGATGATCGTAGGATGCTCCGCATCATCTCCCCTCCCTTGGGAAAGATCCGGCCTCGGATCGTGATCCTCATCACCATGGGAACGGTTGTCGTGGACGGAGATGAAGTTGGACGGAGTTGAAAACATGGCGCAATCCAAGTACTCCAAGGTGTCGCCGGAGTGGTATACATGCAAAAAGCGCAAACACAAACGACACTCGGAAATACAATGGTTAGCGCACACAAGGTGTCCATCAAATAAGCATAAGTTTGTGCGGCAAGATTGTTCGTGACAAAGCGCATGAAGCTTATCAAGATGATATGCAAAGCATTCATGGGAGAAAAAGCATTCATTGTGCATACAAATGTGTTGTGAATATGATCCATGCAATCACGGTGCAAAATGATGTCATAGTGAGACGGTTCATCAATAGCATGAATATGGCAATGGATGCTCAATATGGTTATGTTATCATGCAATTGATGGTAGGCAATATGATCATGATGTAAGAATATGCCATCAAGGAAGATCACAACAAATTTGCTAAGAAAGTGCTCAAGCTCATATATCATGGATGACATAGAAATACAAGATGCACCAAGGCAATCATAATGCAAATCAATCCATGTATAAAGTGCAAACTTGTTACGGGAGTTGTTGTACCATGGCTCAATGCCATGGTGGAAATGGTGGTCCGTTGGTGAATCTACTAAGTCCGAGCACTCCTCAACTTGAAGGTCCATAGAGCCAATCTCCAATGTCGCTCCTCCGTTCGCGAGATGTATCATGTATACAACAAGAAGGAAACAACAATGAAAGAATGACCCATCCAATATATGTATTTGAGGATGGCTCAAAGGGAAGGAGTTCACCTTTAGGAGTTTCTCAAGGATGATGGAGTTGCGCATCTTGTATGCCTTCACATAACCAATATGTCTCGTGATGGTACCATCTTGTGAATCCTTGAAAACGAAAGAAGATGACAAACACTCGGAAAAACAAATGAGGTTAGCAGAAATGCAAAACCTATCATTCGTGTGGTAAGATATCTAACAAGTGTATGCATCATGCTCATCATAAGAAAGGACAAGGGAGCATTTCATAGTATGGAGGCATATGATGCGATAACAACCAAAGACAATAGGCTCAATCAAACAAGCATGCGTCACAAGTAATATGTCCAAGTCTCCAAGATGAATAAGCATAGCATGGATGCACTCACTACAATGGCATATGAGAGGTGCAACTAATGGAGACAAGAGACAATGATCAAGATATATCATGTGAGAGGCATGAACATATATGTCATCAACCCAAGAAAGCGAGTAAGAATGGAACATGGCTGATGCAACCAAGCAAGTAATCATAGTGATCAAGTCAAGCAAGCTAGTAGTGCGAAGATGCAACATACTAGAAGGAATCATGGCAAGAATGTCATGTGTGCAAATAGTGGGTATGAATATTGCACGGGACATATCACAAGCATGAAGGCAAGATATGAGCAAAATAGCATCAATAGCATGAGGAACATGATAAACATGGCAATAGCAACAAGGATCTCCACCAAGCATGCAAATACACATAGGAGTAGCATAATTGTGAATCATGGGTAAATGCAAGCAAGGGTCACAATTGCATGGCAAAATCATGTAAAGAGGCATAACATGCAAAGTGAACAAGATACAATGGGCATAAGGTAACAAGTGATATATAGGCCATAGCCTTGTGAGACTCAAGTAGAAGAGATGCGCGTAGTGCTTACGTGAAGGGAATGGTGGTAAGGATAGTCCACGGGATCCCAAATCGTCATTGCTCTCAAGAGCTCGTTTCGTCAACTCTTGGGACTGAGAGGTTGACGAGTATACGTGAGTACCTACACAAAACAAAGACAAAGGGAAAATTGTGTGTGCATGGTAGATGTACACATCATCCATCATGATGCATATGTGCATGTGTTGGTTAGCACAAAATAGCCAATTCTCAAATAAATCAGGTGTGTGATATAGAAACATGTCATCCATCATGATAGGTTTAGTGTTATGTATAGCATAATGGAGACTCAAATTGTGTAATGCATCATGAGAAATACGTAGAGCATTGTTATTCATGGAATGCATATGGTGCACGCAATTATGGGAATCATGCAAGGTATGGGATGCATCAAAATCTCCTAATATGTATGAGGAAACTATGGGGGTCTCCTCATGAGTATTTGTAGAAACATCACATGGAGAATATTGACAACATCCAAAACAAAGCATATTTGGAATAATGTGATCATGGCATGGCATAGTAGATGAATTGCACAAATCATGTAAAGGAAGCATGGCAATATCATCACATGAAAAACAAAAGCCCATGACCATCATCTCGTCATCTATGCCATAAGTGCAAATGGGGTTTATCTTAATGGGGCATGCATAGTTACTATGTTGAGATTGAAATGATGCAATATGGGAGATCTTACTCATAGCATATGACAAGTTTAAAGGATTATCAAACATAATGTGACCAATAGAATTTTCACATGATATCCTATGGAGCATAGCATCACAACTAGGCAACTCAACATGCTCATCATCATATTCATCATAAATAGGTAAGTCATGATATGAAGAAGTCACACTAGCATGAAGCATGGCAATAGGTGTGTCAACATCATGGGAGCAATCATTGGGAATATAGTCCACTAGTGGGACAAGAGAAGCACCATCACCTATGTTACCGTTGGAGCGTCGCTCATGTGTTGTAGGTGAGGTGTCGAAGATCCACTCGTTGTCATCTCATCTTGATGGTACCATGTGGGGGTGCATCTTCTTCCACCATGGCCATCATCGTCTCCATTGGAGGTATGGACTCGTCGAGGATAGGCATGTCGTCATGTAGGAGACCTAGCAGAAAAGAACAAAACACACTCGGAGTAGATGGTAAGTCAGTAGGAAGCATAGTGGCCTCACGTGCCGTGTCAACTACCTCACTAACTAAGTGTTGTGGCTCACTCACTCCCTCAAGGATGCACTCACTCATATGGTTGGTGGAGTCACTCAAATGGCTCTCAACCTCACATAGGATTTGTGGCATGCTCTCGTGTGTGGGGCTAGTGGTGGTCACACTCATCCTCTCATAGGAAATGATCTCAATGTCATATATGGTGGAGTCACTCATCTCACTCATGGGTTGGTGGCTCTCCTCACATGGCAATTGGGACATCTCATGATATATGGGTGTCAGAGAGGTGTAGGTGCAAACATCTCCATGCTCAACTTCCTCATCCATAACGCCTCCAAAGATTAATGCCGTAGGATGTGGAAAATCATCACTCTCCTCCAAGACAAAGGGTAAAGTCTCATGTGCGGTCTCGTAGTTTGACTCGGAGTAGGAGTACCGTTGGGGCGCCGTCTTCATGTTGTTGAAGAGGTTCGCGCTCGTCGTCGTGGTCGAAGGGGATGGCCCTAGCTCGACCTTCTTGTTGTCGTCTTGTTGTAGGAGGCCCATATGATGTGGCACCTCGTAGCTCGTCTCCATGACCGAAGGGAATTTCCCATGCTCGGGCATCTTCCTTGAGGGGCTTCCGAAGATGGAAGTATCGCCCTCACTTGTAGGTGGTCGCCTTGGACTTGATGAAGTCATTGTAGGCGAACTCATGGGAAGTAGGCGAAGAGGCCGTACGTCCAAAGGCGAAGATGCCTTGATAGCACTTGGCGAAGATGCCAAAGTGGATGGTGTAGCCATAGCTCCGTTGTGGCGGTGCTCGTCTCACGGTCTTCTCTTTTGCTTGGCGTGAAGTAGAGCTTGTTGGGACTTGTAGGTAGGCGCTTGTGGAGCATCTTCATGATGATGGTGTCGTTGTCGCGCTTGAGCTCGTAGTAGATGTTGTTTGTCGTCGTTGTGCACATGTTGCTTGGAGGTGTCTTGCCCTTCATGACGATGTTGGCGATGGTCGTCATGGAGATGTGGACGTGGACGACTTGCACTTGCATCTTGTTTGCGCTCCGAAAATGATGGACTTGCTCGCCGTCGCCTTGAGGATGATGAAGGGGAAGAAGACTCGTAGTCGGCCACCATGTCTCGTAGTTGATCCTTTAGCTCGCCCAACTTGGTGTCGATGTAGTCCCTTTTCCTTGCTTCGGAGTGTCGTATGTCGATGGCGAGGTTGTCGAGGCGCTCTCGCAAGGTAGATTGTGTGCCTTGGATTTGTCGTTGTAGATCGAAGATGGACGCTTTGGTGATGTAGTTGTTCACGCCATCGTTGTTGTCGAAGACCGGAGATGAAATGACTTGCCTATCCATCACAAGACTTGAGCAAATATGAGTGGGAGAATGAGAAGAACTTATACCAAATGTACTTTGACCAATGTTTTTTTTACTGTGAACTATAGGGCAAACCCCCACAGCATATCAAAACTTTATTAATAAAAGAAGTAGAACAACAAGTTGATTACAAGGAGTAACCAGAGTAGAAAAAGGGGATCAATGTACCTTGACCAATGTTGAAAATGGATCAATGATCACTCAATGTGTAACAAGGAAATAGCACAATTAGTACCAATTCTTGTCGGTTTCTCACACCTACAGAAGTAAGGCTTATGGTGGAGCTCGTTGAGGGTAGTGGCACAAAAATTTGATGCAAAATGTTAGCAAGAGTCAATAATGTTGAAAGATATTCACAAATTCGCAAGTGTAACAAGTAGACCAATAGCAATGAAAGGCACACGGAAACACACACACGGATAGATAATGAGGTCGTGCAACCAAGGAATGAGCAAAAAATGTGGAATCAACGGAAAACGCTCGTGTTGCACAACTCAAGAGAGACGCTAGCATGATTGCTCTATAGGTGGATACGACACTTGTGCACAACCTATAAGATGCAAAATGTATGAGCTTTCTATCCCAAGTATGTTATGTATGTATGGTTCCCGGTGTTTGATCCAAGATGATCGGATATGACAATCTTATGCAATGTGGTAAGATGCTATGGCTATTGCTTACAAGCTTCTTTGCTCTCTCTCTCTCTCTCTCTCTTGCTTAAAAGCTTATTCTTCTTCTTTTTTGTATGGCCACTTTTGCACAATGCACAAACCAAGATAGCAATTGAGTATATGCGGGAACAAACTTTGTGACACAAGAGATGATATGATGATACCAATATGATATGGTATGTATGTAATGGAAGGTGTAGATCAATCATCACTAATGTGCACAAGTAACGTTGCCGGCAATACTCAAATGGCTAGTCTTGATAGGCAAGTAACGCAAAATGGGCTAGAGGTTATCAATGCAATTGCAAGGGAATGTACAATGGTGTCGTCGAGGTTACTGTCCTTTGCGATGATGAGTGGCGGTGTTCTTGATGTAGATACGAAGATGATGGAGACTCGTCCCTAAGTAGCCGAAACACCTTAGGAAACGGAAAAACCACGAACTCAAAATCTCAAATGACAAATGTCAAATGGTGGTAGTGTTGCACTAGGAAATGCGGAAGTGGAATGATGTGTTACGCGAGTAAATGTTGAAGTCACCGTCCCTAAGTAGCCGAAACACCTTAGGAGACTCAAATCACAACTCAAACAACCACTAATGCTATATGGATCAAAATGGGTTAGGTTGCGGAAGTCGGTGGTGGTGTAGCAGATGATGTGGTGGAAGCCCTAGGCAAAGATGCCAAAGTTCCAAAAATTTGATGGAGTCAAATGGTGTTGGTGGTATTTTTGTGGAAGGGGGATGTCAAGAGCTTCGAAACGAGCTAAAGAAAACATCAAAAATGGACTCCGGATGAATTAGTAATGGACAAAACAAAAATCAGCCGAAAGTGATATCTACAGGTAGGGGACGTCCATAAATGGACGGATGTCCGGTCGCCGGACGTCCGGTCAGGTCAGAAATCTGCTATTTCAGATCGGGTAAGGGGTTCCGGTTATCCGGTGGATGACGGACGTCCGGTCGTTCCAGGGGCTCCGGATGTCCGGTAAAGCTTCGGTCGCCGGTGGTTCGGGGTCAACGCGAGATGCGAGTTTCGAGACGCGATTTTGGGCGGAATTTTGGGATTTTGGGGTCAAAATTGAAGAGAATTTGTGGATGGAAAGTGGGGAAACTTGGGTAAATGCTAGATCCACTCGAAACCAAGCAAATCCATGGATCAAATTCCACAAAACTTCATCACACCAACAAATCACAAAAAAATTTGGGGCTATTTTTTGTGGGGATTTTCAAAATTGGGGAAGAACACAACAAAATCAAGCAAGAAAACACAACGGGGAGGCTCCTAAATCATGATCAACGTGGCTCTTGATGTCTACTACGCAACCTTCTTCTTGTAGACGTTGTTGGGCCTGCAAGTGCACAGGTTTGTAGGACAGTAGCAAATTTCCCTCAAGTGGATGACCTAAGGTTTATCAATCCGTAGGAGGCGTAGGATGAAGATGGTCTCTCTCAAGCAACCCTGCAACAAAATAACAAAGAGTCTCTTGTGTCCCCAACACACCCAATACAATGTAAATTGTATATGTGCACTAGTTCGGCGAAGAGATGGTGATACAAGTGCAATATGGATAGTAGATAAAGGTATTTGTAATCTGAAATAATAAAAACAGCAAGGTAACAAGTAATAAACATGAGCGTAAACGGTATTGCAATGATAGGAAACAAGGCCTAGGGTTCATACTTTCACTAGTGCAAGTTCTCTCAACAATAATAACATAATTGGATCATATAACTATCCCTCAACATGCAACAAAGAGTCACTCCAAAACCACTAATAGCAGAGAACAAACGTAGAGATTATGGTAGGGTATGAAACCACCTCAAAGTTATTCTTTCCAATCAATCTGTTGGGCTATTCCTATAAGTGTCACAAACAACCCTAGAGTTCGTACTAGAATAACACCTTAAGATACAAATCAACCAAAACCCTAATGTCACCTAGATACTCCATTGTCACCTCAAGTATCCGTGGGCATGATTATACGATATGCATCACACAATCTCAGATTTATCCAACCAACATAAAAGTACTTCAAAGAGTGCCCCAAAGTTTCTACCGGAGAATCACGGCAAAACGTGTGCCAACCCTATGCATAGGTTCATGGGTGGAACCCACAAGTTGATCACCAAAACATACATCAAGTGGCACGTGATATCCCATTGTCACCACAGATACGCACGACAAGACATACATCAAGTGTTCTCAAATCTTTAAAGACTGAATCCGATAAGATTACTTCAAGGGGAAAACTCAATCCATTACAAGAGAGTAGAGGGGGAGAAGAAACATAAGATCCAACTATAATAGCAAAGCTCGGGATATATCAAGATCGTGCCATAGAGGGAACACGAGAGAGAACACGAGATAGAGAGATCAAACACATAACTACTGGTACATACCCTCAGCCTCGAGGGTGAACTACTCCCTCCTCGTCATGGAAAGCGCCGGGATGATGAAGATGGCCACCGGTGATGGGTTCCCCCTCCGTGAGGTGCCGAACGGGCTCCCGAGAGGTTTTGGTGGCTCTGAGAGGCTTGCGGCGGCGGAACTCCCGATCTATCTTCTGTTCTGGAAGTTTTACGATACGTAGGTATATATGGGCGAAAGAAGTACGTCGGTGGACCGAAGGGGGGGCCACTAGGCAGGGGGGCGCACCCCCCACCCTCGTGAGCACCTCCCATCTTTCCTGACGTGCACTCCAAGTCCATCGGGTGGCTTTCCTTCCAAAAATAACTTCTCCAGTTGATTTAGTTCCGTTTTGACTCCGTCTGATATTCCTTTTCCTCAAAATACTGAACTAGGCATAAAACAGAAAATCTGGGCTGGGCCTCCGGTTAATAGGTTAGTCCCAAAAGTAATATAAAAGTGGATAATAAAGCCCTATATTGCCTAAAACAGTAGATAAAGTAGCATGGAGCAATCAAAAATTATAGATACGTTGGAGACGTATCAGGTCTGGATACCAAGATATCATGAGACAAGCTGGCTCTGATCCAAGATGATGTAGGGTGGAACCCTATTGGCCGATCTTTCATGAAAGGAGCGGATCCCAACTAAGGACACGAATAACACAAGGGGAAAATGAGGGAAAACACAAGGGGAAACATGAGAGAATCCCTCAACCAACAAGAATAGATCATACATGCGCTAGATCGATGAACACAAAGGAAAGATACAAGATCCAAGTCCAACAAAGGACGATACAAAGGTAATCGGTCCTTCTCTTAGAAGGAGGTCTTGATGGGGCTACCCAAGAGGGGGTCTTGAATCCAAGGCGATCTTCTCCCAAGAGGGGCCGCAGTCTCTCTCGAGGAGGAGATCCATAATGGATGAGCAAAGCTCTATCTCAACTATGAGCTAAGCTAATGCTAACCCTAGCTAGGAGGAGGTGGAGGAGTATATATAGTCTAGGTACATAAAGGGGTAAGTGAGAGAGAGGATACATGGGCCTCGGGCCCGAACAACATCTTGTGACAGTGCACGGACGTCCCGTGAGGCAGTCGTCCGGTGGCTCGTGGGCGTCCGGACGTCCGGTAGTCTTCGGACTTCCGCTAATTCGGCTCGGATGTCGTGGCACGGGTCGTCCGGTGGGGCCGGTCGTCCGCTCGCTGGGAGGTGTGGCCGGTCGTCCGGTCCTAGACGGATGTCCACTCGCTGTAGCCTGGTACTTGGCGTAGGTTTGCTTCAGGTGCCGGTCGTCCGGTCCCGACCGGTCGTCCGGTGGCTGGAGTTTCTTCGGCAGCTCTTCTTCTTGTACTTCACGGTCGGTGTCCTCGCCGTCTTGTCCATGGTCTTCCTCCTTGTTCCTGATCATGCATAGCACATATATTTGAGGTAGTAACCATGTCTCACATGTGGAAAGTGACGGTTCGGAGAGGAGCGAGTTCACCTTGTGTCCAATGGCGTATAGTCGAGGTCTCATCTTATGTACCCTTGGGTCATGGGGAGTGGTCGAAGTGGACATGGGGATGATCGTAGGATGCTCCGCATCACCATATGATACACATAAACCAACTCTAATGTCACCTAGATTCTCCAATGTCATCGTGAGTATCCGTGAGTTGATTATACGATATGCAACAAATAATTTCAGATTCATAATACTCAATCCAACATAAAGAACCTCAAAGAGTGCCCCAAGATTTCTAGCGGATAAACAAAGACGAGAACATGCATCAACCCCTATGCATAGATTACCCCAATGTCACCTCGGGGATCCGTGAGTTGAGTGCCAAAACACATATCAAGTGAATCAATATAATACCCCATTGTAACCATGGGTATTCATAGCAAGACATACATCAAGTGTTCTCAAATACATAAAAGTATTCAATCAGATAAGAACGAAATCTCAAAGGGAAAACTCAATTCACAACACGATAGAGAGGGAAAAACACCATATGATCCAACTATATTAACAAAGCCTGCGATACATAAAGATTGTGACATCTCAAGAACACGAGAGAGAGAGAGAGAGAGAGAGAGAGAGAGAGAGAGATTGAGCACATAGCTACTGGTACAAACCCTCAGCACCGAGGGTGGACTACTCCCTCCTAATCATGGTAGCCACCGGGATGATGAAGCTGGCCACCAGTGATGATTTCCCCCTCCAGCAGGGTGCCAAAACGGGGTCCAGATTGGTGTTCCGTGGCTATAGAGGCTTGCAGCAGCGGAACTTCTGATCTAGGGTTATTTCTGATGGTTTCTCTTTTTATAGGATTTTTTGGCATTGGTTTCCTATACGTCTCCAACGTATCTATAATATTTTATTGTTCCATGCTATTATATTATTTGTTTTTGTTTTTTATATGCATTAATATTCTATTTTATATTATTTTTGAGACTAACCTATTAACCTAGAGCCAAGTGCAAGTTTCAGTTTTTTTCCTTGTTTTTGAGTTTTAAAGAAAAGGAATATCAACGGAGTCCAAACGGAATAATAACTTTGCGATTATTTTTTTGGACCAGAAGACATCCACGAAACTTGGAGAGGAGGTCGGAGGATGGCCGAGGAGGCCACAAGCCCCCTAGGCGCACCCTAGGGGGCGCCCTGAGGGCTTGTGGGCCCCTCGGGGATCATCCAACCCTAATTCTTGCACTATAAATTCCCAAATATTCCCAAACCAACAGAAGCGTCCACCAGAATACTTTTCCACCGCCGCAAGCCTCTGTTCCCATGATACCCCGTCTTTGGACCTTTTCCGGCACCCTGCAAGAGGAGATTCGATCATGGAGGGAATCTAAATAAACCTTACTGCCTGATGCGTGAGTAGTTTACCAAAGACCTACGGGTCCACATCTAGTTGCTAGATGGCTTCTTCTCTCTCTTTGATCTTCAATACAATGTTCTCCTCAATGTTCTTGGAGATCTATACGATGTAACATTATTTTGCGATGTGTTTGTTGAGATAAGATGAATTGTGTATTTATGATCAGATTATCTATGAATATTATTTGAGTCTTTCCTGAATACTTTTATGCATGATTAAATATCTTTGTGTTTCTGTTCGAATTATCGGTTTGGTTTGACTAGATTGGTTCTTCTCGTAATACGAGAGGTGCTTAGTTTTGGGTTCAATCTTGCGGTGTCCTCACCCAGTGACAAAGTAGGGGTAGCAAGGCACGTATTGTATTGTTGCCATCAAGGGTAAAAAGATGGGGTTTTGATCATATTGCTTGAGTTTATCCCTCTACATCATGTCATCTTACTTAAGGTGTTACTCCGTTCTTATGAACTTAATACTCTAGATGCATGCTGGATAGCTGTCAATGTGTGGAGTAATAGTAGTAGATGCAGGCAGGAGTCAGTCTACTTGACACAGACGTGATGCATATATTCATAATCATTGCCTTGGATATCGCCATAACTTTGCGGTTTTATATCAATTGCTCGACCGTAATTTTTTCACCCACCATATGTTTTGTTTCAAGAGAGAAGCCTCTAGTGAAAGCTATGGCCCCTGCGTCTATTTTCCATCATATATTTTCAGATCTACAAACCAAAAACCCCAAAAAATACTTTGCTGTAGTTTATTTATATTTAATTTAGTTTTCTCTTTTATTTATCTTTTATACCTATCTCTTTTAGATCTTACTCTTGTCCGTGCCCGTGAAGGGGTTGCCAACCCCTTTTTCGTGTTAAGTGCAAGTGTTTGTTAGATTGTGCAGGTGCATAGATTGGAGACTTGCTTGTGCCTCCTACTGGATTGACACCTTGGTTCTTAACTGAGGAAAATCTTATGTGTACTTTGATGCATCACCCTTTCCTCTTCAAGGGAAAAATCAATGCAAGCTCAAGAAGCAGCAGGAAGAATTCTGGCGCCGTTGCCGAGGAGGTTCTACAGCAAGCCTACCAAGTACCGATCATAAACTCTCATCTCTTGCATTACATTATTTGCCATTTTCCTCTTGTTTTTCTCTCCCCCACTTCTAAATAGTTTTCAAAAAAATACAAAAATATTTACCTTTTTATTCGCCTTTCTTTCGTTTGCCTTTATGTCTTGGCTCGTTTGCTTGTTTTCTTGGTATAATTGTGTGTTTATTGAAAATTAGAAACAAAAAGGTTTATGGATCCACTTAAAGTTTTCTTCTTGGATCATCTTCGATCTATATGTGCTCGTGCTGAAACCCCAACTAGTTTAGTTGAGGGAAAATCTTTAGATGAGCATGCTCATTTTGTCGTCATCGTTTGGCTGAAAAAGGGAGACTCTTATGGAATCAAATAAATTGTTTGCTATGTTATGCTTGGAATCTTTGTGAACTTTGTGATTTTACTTGTTGCTCTAAGAACCCTAAAAAATACCTTCCCTACCTATGTGAGTTTAATGACAATAAAATCATATCTTCTTATGAAAAGGGTGTTTATAGTTACTATGATATTGAACAAATTGAAGAATTTGTTGCTTTTAAGGGTGCTCATGAAGTTAAGGATTGAAAGAAGTTGCTTCTTTGATTGAATGTATGATATTACTCTCTACAAATCTGCAAATTCTGACGTACTTAAATATTGCTATGAAAACTATGCTCATAATGCCTATGTTAAGGATTTATTGAGAGAATGGCGGTTGCTTTGGAAGAAAATAATGATATGCATGAATCTATAGATAATTATGATTCCGTTGATTTGATTGAGATATCCTCCCTTGATGAACATGATGCTTGCTATTTTTATGGCCATGCTGCCAATATTAATTATGCTAATGGAGATGGACTTGCTATAGTTCCTAATGTTAAACATGAAATTATTGCTATTGCACCCATAGTTAATAGTTCCTTGAATCAAAAGCATGATTACAATGATGTTATTAGAAATTCTATTAATGTCAATTGTGCTAATAATATGCAAAACCCCAAGCTTGGGGATGCTAGTTTTGCTATGTACGCTACTTATTGCAATGATCATGATCGGGGTGATAATGCTTCTTATGATCTTGACATTTTATTTAAGCCTCATGATGAATATGTTTGCTATAATATAGTGGGTTTGGAAGAGTGTCAACTCTAGATAACAATGATCCCACTACTTTGGAGTATGATCAGTCTTATGAAATTTTTGATAAAAGTGGGCTTGGAGAGGTCATTACTTTATTTGATGATAATCCCACTATTTTGGAAGAGTGTCAACTTTGTATGCATGTGGATCATGAAGAAAATATTTTATGTAATAGCTATATTGTTGAATTTGATTATGATCCTACATGTAATTATCATGAGAGAGGAAAATATGGTTGTAAAAATTTTCATGTTACTAAATTGCCTCTCATTATGTTGAGATTGCTATTGTTTTTTCTTCTTCCTTGCATATGCTGGTTTTTGCTTATCTTGATAAATATTTTCCCTATAAAATGCCTATGCATAGGAATTATGTTAGTCTTAAACTTCTTTTTCACATGCTACATGATGCTCTCTTCGTGTTTCAATTGCTCTTTTTCATGCGAGCATCATTAAAATTACCAACACCTAGCTAAAAGGCTCTAAAGAAAAGCGCTTGTTCGGAGATAACCCAATATTTTTATGTTATGTTTTTCAATAAATAAACATTATTACCTCTGTAGTAATTGTATTTTGGTGTTTAAATTATTGTTTGAACGAAGTAAGACGTTTTGGATGATCTATGGTGATAGCTGATTTGATCTTGCTGAAAAATAGAAACTTTTGCGCCCAATTAATTGATCTGAGCTGCTAGAACGTGATAAATTCTTGAATTTTTTACACAAGATTGATATATGAATTTCCTCTATTGTCCTAATTTTTCAGAATTTTTAGAGTTACAGAAGTATATGAAGTTTACAAATTACTACAGACTGTTCTGTTTTTGATAGATTCTGTTTTCTATGTGTTGTTTGCTTATTCTGATGAATCTATGGGTAGTATCGGGGGGGGGGGGTATGAACCATCGATAAGCTGGAATACAATAGATATTACACCAATATAAATTTATAATGAGTTCACAACAGTACCTAAAGTGGTGATTTATTTTATTATACTAATGAATCTCACGAGTTTTCTGTTGAGTTTTGTGTTGTGAAGTTTTCAAGTTTTTGGTAAAGATTTGACGGAATATGGAATACAGAGTGGCAAGAGCCTAAGCTTGTGAATGCCCAAGCTACCCCAAGGTAGTATTCAAGGACAACCAAGCATCTAAGCTTGGGAATGCCCCGGATGGCATCCCCTCTTCCGTCTTCGTTCCATCGGTAAATTTACTTGAGGCTATGTTTTTTTTCACCACATGATATGTGTTTTGCTTGGAGCGTCTTGTATGATATGAGTCTTTTCTTTTTAGTTTCCCACAATCATCCTTGTTGTACACATGAATCATGAATTTATTGGAGTACTCTATGTGCTTCACTTATATCTTTTGAGCTAGGCAGTTTGCTCTAGTGCTTCACTTATATCGTTTTAGAGCACGGAGGTGGATTTATTTTATAGAAATTGTTGAACTCTCATGCTTCACTTATATTATTTTTAGAGTCTTTAAACAACATGGTAATTTTCTTAGGTTATGAATTTAGTCCTAATATGATGGGCATCTAAGAGGGATATAATGAATACTTTCATATAAAGAGCACTGAATACTATGAGAAGTTTGATTCCTTGCATTTGTTTTGAGATATAAAGATGGTGATATTAGAGCCATGCTAGTGAGTAATTGTGGATTGGTAGAGATACTTGTGTTAAATTTGTGATTCCCGTAGCATGCACATATGGAAAACCATTATTTGATGAAGTCGGAGCATGATTTATTCTTTGATTGTCTCCCTTATGAGTGGCGGTCGGGGACGAGCGATGGTCTTTTCCTACCAACTATCCCCCAAGCAGCATGCGTGTAGTACTTTGTTTCGATAGCTAATAAATTTTTGCAATAAGTATGTGAGTTCTTTATGACTAATCTCGAGTCCATGGATTATATGCAATCTCGCCCTTATACCCTTGCTAGTCTCTCTAGTACCGCGCAATTCTCGCCTGTGCATTAAACCCACCATATACCTTCCTCAAAACAGCCACCATACCTACCTATTATGTCATTTCCATAGCCATTCCAAGATATATTGCCATAAACTTCCACCGTTTCGTTTTATTATGACACGCACCATCATTTTCATATTGCTTTGCATGATCGTAAGTTAGCTAGCATGATGTTTTTATGGTTGCCGTTTTTTATGTCATTGCTATGCTAGATCATTGCACATCCGGGTACACCGCAGGAGGCATTCATATAGATTCGTACTTTGTTCTAGTATCGAGTTGTAATTCTTGAGTTGTAAGTAAATAAAAGTGCGATGATCATCATTATTAGAGCATTGTCCCATGTGAGGAAAGGATGATGGAAGCTATGATTCCCTCACAAGTTGGTATGAGTCTCTGGACTTTGTAAAAAAACTAAAAGAGGCCAAAGAAGCCCAAATAAAATCAAAGAGGCCAAAGAAGTTCAAAGTAAAACCTTGTTCTTCTTGATAGGGAGTCTCCTATTTTGTCACTTTCATATACTAAGTGGGAATTTCACATTATAGAACTTGTCTTGTATATTCCAATGATGGGCTTCCTGAAATTGCCCTAGGTGTTCGTGAGCAAGCAAGTTGGATGCACACCCACTTAGTTTCTTTTTGAGCTTTCACACACTTATAGCTCTAGTGCATCTGTTGCATGGCAATCCCTACTCACTCATATTGATATCTATTAATGGTCATCTCCATAGCCCGTTAACATGCCTAGTTGATGTGAGACTTTCTCCTTCTTTTTGTCTTCTCCACAACCACCATATTCTATTCCACCTAAAGTACTATATCCATGGCTCACGCACATGTATTGCGTGAAAGTTGAAATTTTTTGAGAACACCAAAACTATGAAACAATTGCTTGGCTTGTCATCGGGGTTGTGCATGATAAAATACTTTGTGTGATGAAGATGGAGCATAGCCAGACTATATGATTTTGTAGGGATAACTTTCTTTTGCCATGTTATTTTGAGAAGACACGATTGCTTTATTAGTATGCTTGAAGTATTATTGTATTTATGTCAATACTAAACTTTTGTTCTGAATCTTAAGGATCTGAATAATCATGCAACAATAAAGGAGATTACATGGATAAATATGTTAGGTAGCATACCACATCAAAAATTCTGTTTTTATCATTTACCTACTCGAGGACGAGTAGGAATTAAGCTTGGGGATGCTTGATACGTTTCCAATGTATCTATAATTTTTTATTGTTCCATGCTATTATATTATTTGTTTTGGATGTTTTATATGCATTATATGCTATTTTATATTATTTTTGGGACTAACCTATTAACCTAGAGCCCAGTGCCAGTTTCTATTCTTTCCTTGTTTTTCAGTTTTATAGAAAAGGAATATCAAAAGGAGTCCAAACGGAATAAAAATTTACAATGATTTTTCTTGGACCAGAAGACATCCACGGAACATGGAGAGGGGTCAGAGGATGGCCGAGGAGGCCACAAGCCTCCAGGTGTGCCCTAGGGGGAGGGGCACCCTAAGGGCTTGTGGGCCCCTCGGGGGTCCTCCAACCCTAATTCTTGCACTATAAATTCCCAAATATTCCCAAACCAACAGAAGCGTCCACCAAAATACTTCTTCGCTGCCGCAAGCCTCTATTCCCATGAGATCCCATCTTGGGACCTTTTCCGGCACCCTGCCAGAGAGGGATTCGATCATGGAGGGCATCTACATCAACCTTACTGCCCTTCCGATGAAGCGTGAGGAGTTTCCCACATACCTACGGGTCCATAGCTAGTAGCTAGATGGCTTCTCTCTCTTTGGTCTACAATACAATGTTTCCTCGATGTTCTTGGAGTTCTATCCGATGTAATATTTTTTGCGATGCCTTTGTCGAGATTCGATCAATTGTGGATTTATGATTAGATTATCTATGAATATTATTTGAGTCTTTTCTGAACTCTTTTGTGCATGATTAAATATCTTTGTCTTTCTCTTCTAATTATCGGTTTGTTTGGCCAACTAGATTGGTTCTTATTGGTGCTTAGTTTTGGGTTCAATCTTGTGGTGTCCTCACCTAGTGACAAAGTTGGGTAGCACGGCACGTATAGTATTGTTTCCATCATGGGTAAAAAGATGGGGTTTTCATCATATTGCTTGATTTTATCCCTCTACATCATGTCATATTACTTAAGGCGTTACTCCGTTCTTATGAACTTAATACTCTAGATGCATGCTGGATAGCGGTCAATGTGTGGAGTAATAGTAGTAGATGCAGGCAGGAGTCAGTCTACTTGACATGGACGTGATGCCTATATTCATAATCATTGTCTTGGATATCGCCATAACTTTGCAATTTCATATCAATTGCTCGACAGTAATTTGTTCACCCACCGTATGTTTTCTTTCAAGAGAGAAGCCTCTAGTGAAACCTGTGGCTCCCGGGTCTATTTTCCATCATATATTTTCAGATCTATAAACCAAAAACCCAAAAATACCTTGCTGCAACTTATTTATATTTACTTTAGTTTGCTCTTTTATTTATCTTTTATACCTATCTCTTTTAGATCTTACTCTTGTTCGTGACCGTGAAGGAGTTGGCAACCCCTTTTTCGCATTGAGTGCAAGTGTTTGTTAGTTTGTGCAGGTGCATAGATTGGAGACTTGCTTGTTCCTCCTACTGGATTGATACTTTTGTTCTTAACTAAGGGAAATACTTATCTCTAATTTGCTGCATCACCATTTCCTCTTCAAGGGAAAAATCAATGCAAGCTCAAGAAGTAGCAGTTTCACGCGAAGATGGGCCTCGAGGTGAGCACCACCCACCTGGGCAAGCCAGGCCCCTCTAGCGCGCCCTGGTGGATTGTGCCCTCCCCATGGCTCTATGTCCATCCCACGAAGCTTCTAGTGCCTATTTTGTTCCAAAAAAATCAACAAAAAGTTTCAGCTCATTGGAAGAACTTTCATTTCTGCACAAAAACAACACCACAATAGTTCTGCTAAAAAGAGCGTCAGTACGGGTTACTTCCATGCAAATCATACAAAACCATATAAAATTGTTATAAACATGGCATGAATACTTCATAAATTATAGATGCGCTGGAGATGTATCAGCCACACGGCAAAAACAAGGAGAATAAGGCTTATAGTCGCTGTATTTTCTTGAATTTACCACCAAATGGGCTTCCACGGATCATAGAGCATATGTAGAACGCAACGTTTGTCCTTCCCAGGCGGACTAATGTTTACACTCACCATAATCTCTCGGATTTCCTTCCGAACGAGTGCCAATGGGTTCAGAAACTTGATCTTTGAATTTTAGGGGCAAAAAGTCCTCCTTAGGGGCCAAATTTAACAATCCTCCGGGCTTACTAGCGCAAGCGGGGAGTATTTTCTAGATTCACACGCTCGTCACGAGCATTCTGAGTACTTGTGGGTCCGAGGCGGACTCCAGATGACAAAGTTATGACCGTCTGAGTGAACACGTTCTGGCGCGCCACCCCGAAATTTTCTGTCCTTCATAGTGGAGATATTGTTTCCACATATATATATTGATGGATGCCGTGAATGTCCTCTTCTTATTGGCTGTCACACACGTACGTTACGACCTGCCACACGGTGAAAACAAGGAAAATAAGGCCTATAGTCACCGTATTTTCTTGATTTAGAACCAAATGGGATTCCCTTGATCATAGAGCATGTTCAAAATGCAAAGTTTTTCCTTCCCATAATCTCACGGATTTGCTTCAAAAAAGTGCCGATGGGTTCAGAAACTTGTCCGAAAAGCAGTGGCGAATGATGTTCTTTAACTTTCAGGGGCAAAATGTCCTGCTTAGGGGCCGGTTTTGAGGGTCCTCTAGGCCTACTGGCGCAAGCATGGAGCATTTTGTAGACTCCCAGTCTCGTCGCGAGAATTTTAAGTACTTGTGATTCCGAAATCGACTCCGAATGACAAAGTTATAACCATTCTAGTGAACACCGGTTCTTTATATGGTAGTCCTTGCAATGTTTTTACTTCCCAGATGGACCAATGTTTACACTCACCATAATCTCTCAGATTTTCTTTGAAAGGAGTGCCAATGGGTTAAGAAACTTGTCTGAAATGCAGCGGCGAATGATGTTCTTTGACTTTCAAGGGCAAAAAGTCCTACTTAGGGTTCGAATTTGAGTGTCCTTCAGGCGTCATGGCACAAGAGAGGAGCAGTTTCTAGATTCTCACACTCGTCATGAGCATTTTGAGTACTTGTGGGTCCGAAACGGATCCGAATGACAAAGTTCTGGCCGTTTTAGTGAACACCCTTCATTTATATGGCAGTCCCTCAAAGAACTTCATTTTCCCGTGACCCGTTCTGGCACGCCGCACCAAAATTTTGTGTCCCCCATAGTGGAGATATTGTTTCCACATATATATTGACTGATGCCAGGAATGCCCTCTTGTTATTGGCTGTCACACACGTATGTACAACATGCTACAAGGCAAAAACAAGGAGAATAAGGCTTATAGTCACCGTATTTTCTTGAATTTACAATCAAATGGGATTCCCCGGATCATAGACCATGTCCAGAATGCAACGTTTGTCCTTCCCAGGTGGACTAATGTTCACACTCACCATAATCTCTCGCATTTCCTTCCAAAGGAGTGGCAATGGGTTTAGAAACTTGTCTGAAAAGCAGCGGCGAATGATGTTATTCGATTTTCAGGGGCAGAAATTCCTGCTTAGGGGCCGAGTGTGAGGGTCCTCGGGACATCTAGGGCAAGCGGGGATAATTTTCTAGATTCGCACGCTACTCGCGAACATTTTGAGTACTTGTGGGTCCAAAATGGACTCCGGATGGGAAAGTTATGACCATTTTAGGGAACATCGGTCCTTTATATGGCAATCCTTTAAAGAACTTCATTTTCCAGTGACGCGCTCTGGCGCCGCCCCGAAATTTTGTGTCCTCCATGGTGGAGATATTCTTTCTACATATATATTGACCGATGCAAGGAATGCCCTCTTGTTATTGGTTGTCGCACACGTACGTTATGACATGCCATACGGCGAAAACAAGGAGAATAAGGCTTATAGTCGTCGTATTTTCTTCAATTTACAACCAAATGGGGTTCCCCCGATCATTAATCATGTCCAGAATGCAACGTTGTCCTTCCAAGGTGGACTAATGTTTACACTCACCATAATCTCTCAGATTTCCTTCGGAAGGAGTGCCAATGGGTTAAGAAACTTGTCTGAAAAGCAGCGGCAAATGATGTTCTTTGACTTTCAGTGGCAAAAAGTCCTGCTTAGGGGACGAATTTGAGGGCCCCTCTGGCCTCGTGGCACAAGCGAGGAGCATTTTCTAGATTCCCACACTCGTCATGAGCATTTTGAGTACTTGTGGGTCCGAAACGGACTCCGAATGACAAAGTTATGGCCCTTTTAGTGAACACCTGTCGTTTATATGGCAGTCCTTGAAAGAACTTCATTTTCCTGTGACCCGTTCTGGCACGCCGCACCGAAATTTTGTATCCAACATAGTGGAGATATTGTTTCCACATATATGTTGACCGATGCCAGGAATGCCCTGTTGTTATTGGCTGTCACACACATACATTACGGCATGCCACGCGGCGAAAACTAGGAGAGTAAAACTTATAGTCTCTATATTTTCTTGAATTTAGAACCAAATGGGATTCCACGGATCATAGAGCATGTGCAGAATGGAACGTTTGTCTTTCCCACGTGGACTAATGTTTACACTCACCATAATCTCTTGGATTTCCTTCGAAAGGAGTGCCAATGGGTTCAGAAACTTGTTTGAAAAGCAGCAGCGAATGATGTTCTTTGATTTTCAGGGGCAAAAAGTCCTGCTTAGGGGCCGAATTTGAGGGTCCTCTAGTACTCCTAACAGAAGCGGGAGTATTTTCTAGATACCCGCACTAGTCGTGAGCAGTTTGAGTACTTGTGGGTCTAAAACGGACTACAAATGACAAAGTTATGACTGTTTGTGTGAACACCGGTCCTTTATATGGCTTTCCTTGAAAGAACTTCATTTTTCGGTGACGCGTTCTGGCGCGCCGCCCCGAAATTTTGTGTCCTCCATAGTGGAGATATTGTTTCCACATATATATTGACTGATTGAAGGAATGCCCTCTTGTTATTGGTGATCACACACGTACATTACGACCTTCCATATGGCGGAAACAAGGAGAATAAGGCTTATAGTCGCCGTATTTTCTTGAATTTACAACCTAATGGGATTCCCCGGATCATAGAGCATGTGCAGAATGCAACGTTTTTCCATCCGAGGCGGACTAATGTTTACACTCAAAAGAAGTGGCGAATGATGTTCTTTAACTTTGAGTGCAAAAAGTCCTCCTTAGGGTTCGAATTTGAGGGTCCTTCGGGCCTCGCGGCACAAGCTAGGAGCATTTTCTAGATTCCCACACTCTTCACGAGCATTTTGAGTACTAGTGGGTCCGAAACGAACTCTGCCCGTGGAGTGTTCTGGTGCGCCGCCCCGAAATTTTGTGTCCTCCATTGTGAAGATATTTTTTCCACATATATATTGACAGATGCTAGGAATACCCTCTTGTTATTGGCTGTCACACGCGTACCTTATGGTATGTCACACAGCGAAAACAAGGAGAATAAGGCTTACACTCGCCGTATTTTCTTGAATTTAAAACCAAATGGGATTCCACGGATCATAGAGCATGTGCAGAATGAAATGTTTGTCCTTCCCAGCCAGACTAATGTTTACACTCACCATAATCTCTCGGATTTACTTCCAAAGGAGTGCCAATGGGTTCAGAAACTTGTCTGAAAAGCAGCGGCGAATGATGTTATTTGACTTTCGGGGGAAAAAAGTCCTGCTTAGGGGCAGAAATTGAGGGTCCTTCAGGTCTCGTGGCAAGAGCGAGGAGCATTTTCTAGATTCCCACACTCGTCACGATCATTTTGGGTATTTGTGGGTCCAAAATGGAGTCTGAATGACAATGTTATGGCCGTTTTAGTGAACACCCGTCGTTTATATGGCAGTCCTTGAAACAAACTTCATTTTCCCGTGACCCATTCTAGCGCGCCGCACCGAAATTTTGTGTCCTCCATAGTGGAGATATTGTTTCCACATATATATTGACCGATGCCAGGAATGCCCTATTGTTATTGGTTGTCACACACATACATTACGGCATGCCACATGGCGAAAACAAGGAGAATAAAACTTATAGTCGTCATATTTTCATGAATTTAGAACCAAATGGGATTCCACGGATCATAGAGAAGATGCAGAATGCAACGTTTGTCCTTCCCAGGTAGACTAATGTTTACACTCACCATAATCTCTCGGATTTCCTTCGAAAGGAGTGCCAATGGGTTAAGAAACTTGTCAGAAAACCAGCGGCGAATGATCTTCTTTGACTTCCTGGGGCAAAAATTCCTTCTTAGGGTTCGAATTTGAGGGTCCTTCAGGCCTAGTGGCACAAGCGAGGATCACTTGCTATATTCCCACACTCGTAACGAGCATTTTGAGTACTTGTGTGTCCGAAACGGACTCCGAATGACAAAGTTATGGCCGTTTTAGTGAACACCCGTCGTTTATATGGCAGTCCTTGAAAGAACTTCATTTTCCCGTGACCCGTTCTGGCACACCGCACCGAAATTTTGTGTCCTCTATAGTGGAGATACTGTTTCCACATATATATATTGACCGATGCCAGGAATGCCATATTGTTATTGGATGTCACACACATACATTACGACATGCCACACGGCAAAAACTAGGAGAATAAAACTTACAGTCGTCGTATTTTCTTGAATTTAAAACCAAAGGGATACCACGGATCATAGAGCATTTGCAGAATGCAATGTTTTTCCTTCCCAGGCGGACTAATGTTTACACTCACCATAATCTCTCGGATTTTCTTTGAAAGGAGTGCCAATGGGTTAAGAAACTTGTGTGGATAACAGCGGCGAATGATGTTCTTTGACTTTCAGGGGAAAAAATTCCTGCGAATGGTTCGAATTTGAGTGTTCTTCAGGCGTCGTGGCACAAGCGAGGAGCATTTTCTAGATTCCCGCACTCGTCATGAGCATTTTGAGTACTTGTGGGTCCGAAACGGACTCCGAATTACAAAGTTATGGCCGTTTTAGTGAACACCCTTCGTATATATGGCCGTGTTTGAAAAAACTTCATTTCCCCGTGACCCGTTCTGGTGCGCCGCACCGAAATTTTGTGTCGTTCATTGTGGAGATGTTGTTTCCACATATATATTGACCGATGCCAGGAATGCCCTATTGTTATTGGCTGTCACACACATACATTACAACATGCCACACGGCGAAAAGAAGGAGAATGAAACTTATAGTCGGCGTATTTTATTGAATTTAGAACCAAATCGGATTCCACGGATCATAGAGCATGTGCAGGATGGAACATTTGTCCTTCCCAGACGGACTAATGTTTACAGTCACCATAATTTCTCGGATTTACTTCCAAAGTAGTGCCAATGGGTTCAGAAACTTGTCTAAAAAGCAGCGGCGAATGATGTTCTTTGAATTTCAGGAGCAAAAAGTCCTGCTTAGGGTTCGAATTTGAGGGTCCTTCAGGCCTCGTGGCTCAATCGAGGAGCATTTTCTAGATTCCCACACTCATCACGAGCATTTTGAGTACTTGTGGGTCCAAAACGGAGTCCGAATAAGGCTTACACTCGTCGTATTTTCTTGAATTTAATACCAAATGGGATTCCACGGATCATAGAGCATGTGCAGAATGGAATGTTTGTCCTTCCCAGCCAGACTAATGTTTACACTCACCATAATCTCTCGGATTTACTTCCAAAGGAGTGCCAATGGGTTCAGAAACTTGTCTGAAAAGCAGCGGCGAATTATGTTCTTTGACTTTCAGGGGAAAAAAGTCCTGCTTAGGGGCTGAAATTGAGGGTCCTTGGTCTCGTGGCAAAAGCGAGGAGCATTTTCTAGATTCCCACACTCGTGAAGATCATTTTGGTTATCCGTGGGTCCAAAACGGAGTCTGAATGACAATGTTATGGCCGTTTTAGTGAACACCCGTCGTTTATATGGCAGTCCTTGAAAGAAACTTCATTTTCCTGTGACCCATTCTAGCGCGCTTTTGAAATTTTGTGTCCTCCATAGTGGAGATATTGTTTCCACATATATATTGACCGATGCCAGGAATGCCCTATTGTTATTGGATGTCACACACGTACATTACGGCATGCCACACGGGGAAAACTAGGAGAATAAAACTTATAGTTGTCGTATTTTCTTGAATTTAGAACCAAATGGGATTCCACCGATCATAGAGCATGTGCAGAATGCAATGTTTGTCCTTCCCAGGCGGACTAATGTTTACACTCACCATAATCTCTCGGATTTACTTCCAAAGGAGTGCCAATGGGTTCAGAAACTTGTCTGAAAAGCAGCGGCGAATTATGTTCTTTGACTTTCAGGGGAAAAAAGTCCTGCTTAGGGGCTGAAATTGAGGGTCCTTCGGGTCTCGTGGCAAAAGCGAGGAGCATTTTCTAGATTCCCACACTCGTGAAGATCATTTTGGTTATCCGTGGGTCCAAAACGGAGTCTGAATGACAATGTTATGGCCGTTTTAGTGAACACCCGTCGTTTATATGGCAGTCCTTGAAAGAAACTTCATTTTCCTGTGACCCATTCTAGCGCGCCGCACCGAAATTTTGTGTCCTCCATAGTGGAGATATTGTTTCCACATATATATTGACCGATGCCAGGAATGCCCTATTGTTATTGGATGTCACACACGTACATTACGGCATGCCACACGGGGAAAACTAGGAGAATAAAACTTATAGTTGTCGTATTTTCTTGAATTTAGAACCAAATGGGATTCCACCGATCATAGAGCATGTGCAGAATGCAATGTTTGTCCTTCCCAGGCGGACTAATGTTTACACTCACCATAATCTCTCGGATTTCCTTCAAAAGGAGTGCCAATGGGTTAAGGAACTTGTTTGAAAAGCAGCGGTGAATGATGTTCTTTGACTTTCAGGGGCAAAAATTCCTGCTTAGGGTTCGAATTTGAGGGTCCTTCAGGCCTCGTGGCACAAGCGGCGAGCATTTTCTAGATTCCCACACTCTTCACGAGCATTTTGAGTACTTGTGGGTCCGAAACGGAAGCCGAATGACAAAGTTATGGCCATTTTAGTGAACAACGATCGTTTATATGGCAGTCCTTGAAAGAATTTCATTTTCCCGTGACCCATTCTGGCGCACCGCACCGAAATTTTGTGTCCTCCATAGTGGAAATATTGTTTCCACATATATATTGACTGATGCCAGGAATGCGCTATTGTTATTGGCTGTCACACACATACATTACGGTATACCACACGGAGAAAACTAGGAGAATAAAACTTATAGTCGTCGTATTTTCTTGAATTTAGTACCAAATGGGTTTCCACAGATCGTAGAGCATGTGCAGAATGCAACGTTTTTCCATCCCAGGCGGACCAATGTTTACACTCACCATAATCTCTCGGATTTGCTTTGAAAGGAGTGCTAATGGGTTAATAAACTTGTCTGAAAAGAGCGGCGAATGATGTTCTTTGACTTTTAGGGAAAAAAAGTCCTGGTTAGGGTTCGAATTTGAGGGTTCTTCAGGCGTCGTGACACAAGCGAGGAGCATTTTCTAGATTCCCACACTCGTCATGAGCATTTTGAGAACTTGTGGGTCCGAAACGGACTCCGAATGACAAAGTTATTGCCGTTTTAGTGAACACCCTTCGTTTATATGGCAGTCCTTGAAAGAACTTCATTTTCCCGTGACCCGTTCTGGCGCGCCGCACCGAAATTTTGTGTCCTCTGTATTGGAGATATTGTTTGCACATATATATTGACTGATGCCAGGAATACCCTATTGTTATTGGCTGTCATACACATACATTACGGCATGCCATCTGACGAAAACAAGGAGAATAAAACTTATAGTCGCCGTATTTTCTTGAATTTTGAACCAAATGGTATTCCACGGATCATAGATCATGTGCAGAATGCAATGTTTGTCTGTTGGATTCGGGGTTTTGGCACACCCTTGTGGTTTGAACTCTGGGGTGCGCACGAAGATCTCTCTATCCCTAGTTCGCTCTCGCAACGGTCTCAAGGCCTAGCTCGCCGAACCCAAGGAATCAAGAGACACGACAGTTTATACTAGTTCGGGCCACCGTTGTGTTGTAATACCCTACTCCAGTGTGGTGTGGTGGATTGCCTTATAGGCTGAGGATGAACAAGTACAAGGTGAGAACAGCCTCCTGAGGAGAGGTGTTCTTGCGCTCGATGAGCTGGTGAGATGGCCTTCGTGGAGTGGAATTGATCCAAGATGAGCTCCCCTAGCTACGGTGGTGGCTAGTCCTATTTATAGAGGACCTGGTCCTCTTCCCAAATATTAGGCAGGAAGGGATCCCACAATGGCCAATTTTGAAGGGAGACAACTAGTACAAGTTATCTTGACAAAAGGTAGTCTTCGCCTGCCAAAGGCTCTGGCGGTGATGCAACTGTGGGCTCCGCGGTGACCTCCGTCTTGCTGGTCTTGGTCTTGATGCACTGATATGGAAACCTTTGTTTGATGCCTCGGGACTCCTCGCCTGCGCCTGCCTCTTTAGCACCGAAGAGGAAACTGGTCCTCTACGCCCGCTCGCACCCGCCTGGCTTCGATCGTCACGGCTTACGTCACGCGAACCTCTGATACGTCTCCAACGTATCTATAATTTTTGATTGCTCCATGCTATTATATTACCCGTTTTGGATGTTTATGGGATTTATTATACACTTTTATATTATTTTTGGGACTAACCTATTAACCGGAGGCCCAGCCCAAATTGTTGTTTTCTTGCCTATTTCAGTGTTTTGAAGAAAAGGAATATCAAACGGAGTCCAAACGGAATGAAACCTTCGGGAGAGTTATTTTTGGAACGGAAGCAATCTAGGAGACTTGGAGTAGACGTAAGGGAAGCTTCAAGGAAGCCACGAGGCAGGGAGGCACGCCCTACCCCCTGGGCGCGCCCCACCCTCTTGGGCCCCTCGTGGCTCCCCTGACCGACTTCTTTCGCCTATATATATCCATACACCCTAGAAACATCGGAGAACATAATAGATCGGGAGTTCCACCGCCGCAAGCCTCTGTAGCCACAAAAAACCAATCGGGACCCAGCTCCGGCACCCTGCCGGAGGGGGGATCCCTCACATGTGGCCATCTTCATCATCCCGGCGCTCTCCATGACGAGGAGGGAGTAGTTCACCCTCGGGGCTGAGGGTATGTACAAGTAGCTATGTGTTTGATCTCTCTCTCTCTCTTGTGTCCTTGCTTGGAACGATCTTGATGTACCACGAGCTTTGCTATTATAGTTGGATCTTATGATGTTTCTCCCCCTCTACTCTCTTGTAATGGATTGAGTTTTTCCTTTGAAGTTATCTAATCGGATTGAGTCTTTATTGATTTGAGAACACTTGATGTATGTCTTGCATGTGCTTGTCTATGGTGACAATGGGATATTCACGTGATCCACTTGATGTATATTTTGGTGATCAACTTGCGGGTTCAGTGAACTTGTGAACTTATGCATAGGGGTTGGCACACGCTTTCGTCTTGACTCTCCGGTAGAAACTTTGGGGCACTCTTTGAAGTACTTTGTTTTGGTTTGAATAGATGAATTTGAGATTGTGTGATGCATATCGTATAATCATACCCACGGATACTTGAGGTGACATTGGAGTATCTAGGTGACATTAGGGTTTTGGTTGATTTGTGTCTTAAGGTGTTATTCTAGTACGAACTCTATGATAGATCGAACGGAAAGAATAGCTTCGTGTTATTTTACTACGGACTCTTGAATAGATCGATCAGAAAGGATAACTTTGAGGTGGTTTAGGACCCTACAATAATGTCTTTGTTTGTTCTCCGCTATTAGTGACTTTGGAGTGACTCTTTGTTGCATGTCGAGGGATAGTTATATGATCCAATTACGTTATTATTGTTGAGTGAACTTGCACTAGTGAAAGTATGAACCCTAGGCCTTGTTTCAACGCATTGCAATACCGTTTGTGCTCACTTTTATCGTTAGTTAACCTTGCTGTTTTAATAATTTCAGATTACAAAAACCTATATCTACCATCCATATTGCACTTGTATCACCATCTCTTCGCCGTACTAGTGCACCTATACAATTTACCATTGTATTGGGTGTGTTCGGGACACAAGAGACTCTTTGTTATTTGGTTGCAGGGTTGCTTGAGAGAGACCATCTTCATCCTATGCCTCCCACGGATTGATAAACCCTAGGTCATCCATTTGAGGGAAATTTTCTACTTTCCTACAAACCTCTGCACTTGGAGGCCCAACAACGTCTACAAGAAGAAGGTTGCGTAGTAGACATCAAGCTCTTTTCTGGCGCCGTTGCCGGGGAGGTGAGTGCTTGAAGGTATATCTTTAGATCTTGCAATCGAATCTTTTTGTTTTCTATTTCATCACTAGTTTAGTTTATAAAATAAAACTACAAAAAAATGGAATTAAGGGTGCCTCATATTCTTCATGTTTTTAATGTCTTCCGTGAAAATGATGGGAAGGAAAATTGTGCTCAAGTACTAGAAGAAGAATTACATAGAATGCTTGGAATAAAATATGGGACTGATGAGCATGATTAAAATATTGTTAGTATGAATTCTTTGAATACCCATGATGCTAATGATATGCAAAGCCACAAGCTTGGGGAAGCTATGTTTGATGAAGATGATATTTTTTGTCCCCCAAGTTTTGATGAGCAAATTTACTATAATGAAAGCATGCCTCCTATCTATGATGATTATTGTGATGACACGTATGCTATAAAGAATAATGATAACCATGAAACTTGTCATCTTGATCTTAATTTTCAATCACATGATAGTTATTTTGTTGAGTTTCCTCCCACTACTATTGATGAGAAGAATTTTGCTTATGTGGAGAGTAATAAAATTTATATGCTTGGGGATCATGAAAAGAATGCTTTAGGTGCTGGTTATATTGTTGAATTCATTCATTATGCTACTGAAAATTACTGTGAGGGAGGAATTTATGCTTGTAGGAATTGCTATAATATCAAGTTTCCTCTCTATGTGCTTAAAATTTTAAAGTTATGCTTGTTTTGCCTTCCTATGCTAGTTGATTATTGTTCCCATAAGTTGTTTTCTCACAAAATCCCTATGCATAGGAAGTGGGTTAGACATAAATGTGCTAGTCATATGCTTCATGATGATCTCTTTATGTTTCAATTCTTATCGTTTATGTGAGCATCATTGAAATCATCATGCCTAGCTAGGGGCGTTAAACGTTAGCGCTTGTTGGGAGGCAACCCAATTTTATTTTTGTTCCTTGATTTTTGGTTCTGTTTAGTAATAAATAATTCATCTAGCCTCTGGTTAGATGTGGTTTTATGTTTTAATTAGTGTTTGTGCCAAGTAAGACCTATAGGATCTTCTTGGATGATAATTATTTGATCTTGCTGAAAAAGACAGAAACTTTCTGCTCACGAAAACAATTGTTACAAATCACCAGAAAGTGATAAAATACTGATTCCAATTGCAGTAGATCAATAATCAAATTATCTAGGTCTTCCTATTTTGGCAGATTTTTCTAAGTTCCAGAAGTTTGCGTTTGATACAGATTACTACAGACTGTTCTGTTTTTGACAGATTCTGTTTTTTATGTGTTGTTTGCTTATTTTGATGAATCTATGAGTAGTATCGGAGGGTATGAACCATAGAGAAGTTGGAATACAGTAGATATTACACCAATATGAATTTATAATGAGTTCACAGCAGTACCTAAGTGGTGATTTATTTTCTTATACTAACGGAGCTAACGAGTTTTTTGTTGACTTTTGTGTTGCGAAGTTTTCAAGCTTTGGGTAAAGATTCGATGGACTATGGAATAAGGAGTGGCAAGAGCCTAAGCTTGGGGATGCCCAAGGCACCCCAAGGTAATATTCAAGGATAACCAAGAGCCTAAGCTTGGGGATGCCCCGGATGGCATCCCGTCTTTCGTCTTCGTTCATCGGTAACTTTACTTGGAGCTATATTTTTATTCACCACATGATATGTGTTTTGCTTGGAGCGACATTTTGTTTTATTTTGTTTTGCTTTCTGTTTGAATAAAATACTAAGATATGAAATTCTTAAATGTTAGAGAGTCTTCACTTATATCTTTTGGAGTAGTTTGTCATTTGCTCTAGTGCTTCACTTATATATTTTAGAGCATGACGATAGTTTTATTTTGAAGAATTAGATGAACTCTCATGCTTAACTTATATCATTTTTAGAGTCCTACAAAACAGCATGGTAATTTGCTTAAATTGGGAAATTAGTCCTAATATGATAGGCATCCAAGATTAGTAAAAACTTTCTTATAAGTGCGTTGAATACTAAGAGAAGTTTGATGCTTGATGATTGTTTTGAGATATGGAGGTAGTGATATTAAAGTTGTGCTAGTTGAGTAGTTATGAATTTGAGAAATACTTGTGTTGAAGTTTGCAAGTCTCGTAGCATGCACGTTTGGTAAACGTTGTGTAACAAATTTGAAACATGAGGTGTTCTTTGATTTTCCTCCTTATGAGTGGCGTTCAGGGACGAGCGATGGTCTTTTCCTACCAATCTACCCCCCTAGGAGCACGCACGTAATGCTTGGTTTTTGATGACTTGTAGATTTTTGCAATAAGTATGTGATTTCTTTATGACTCATGTTGAGTCCATGGATTATACACACTCTCACCCTTCCATTATTGCTAGCCTCTTCGGTACCGTGCATTGCCCTTTCTCACCTTGAGAGTTGATGCAAACTTCGCCGGTCCATCCAAACCCCGTGATACGATACGCTCTATCACACATAAAGCTCCTTATATCTTCCTCAAAACAGCCACCATACCTACCTATTATGGCATTTCCATAGCCATTCGAGATATATTGCCATGCAACTTTCCACCGTTCAGTTTATTATGACACGTTTCATCATTGTCATATTGCCTTGCATGATCATGTAGTTGACATCGTATTTGTGGCAAAGCCACCATGCATATTATCATACATGTCACTCTTGATTCATTGCCCATCCCGTACATCACGGAGGCATTCATATAGAGTCATACTTTGTTCTAGTATCGAGTTGTAATCATTGAGTTGTAAATAAATAGAAGTGTGATGATCATCATTCATAGAGCATTGTCCCAAAAAAAGAGAAAAAAAAGAGAGAAAGGCCAAATAAAAAAAAGGAAAGGCCCAAAGAAAAAAAGAAGAAAAAAAGAGAAAAAAAGAAGGGACAATGCTACTATCCTTTTTTCCACACTTGTTCTTAAGAGTAGCACCATGATCATCATGATATAGAGTCTCCTATGTTGTCACTTTCGTATACTAGTGGAAATCTTCATTATAGAACTTGGCTTGCATATTCCAATGATGGGCTTCCTCAAATGCCCTAGGTCTTCGTGAGCAAGCAAGTTGGATGCACACCCACTTAGTTTCTTTTGTTGAGCTTTCATACATTCATAGCTCTAGTGCATCTGTTGCATGGCAATCCCTACTCCTTGCATTGACATCAATCGATGGGCATCTCCCTAGCCCGTTGATTAGCTGCGTCAATGTGAGACTTTCTCCTTTTTTTTCTCCACATAACCCCCATCATCATATCCTATTCCACCCATAGTGCTATATCCATGGCTCACGCTCATATATTGCGTGAACGTTGAAAAAAGTTTGAGATTAGTAAAGTATGAAACAATTTCTTGGCTTGTCATCGGGGTTGTGCATGATGAGAGCATTCTTGTGTGACGAAAATGGAGCATGACCAAACTATATGATTTTGTAGGGATGAACTTTCTTTGGCCATGTTATTTTCAGAAGACATAATTGCTTAGTTAGTATGCTTGAAGCATTATTACTTTTATGTCAATATTAAACTTTTATCTTGAATCTTTCGGATCCGCATATTCATACCACAAATAAGACAATTACACTGAAAATTATGCTAAGTAGCATTCCACATCAAAAATTCTGTTTTTATCATTTACCTACTCGAGGACGAGCAGGAATTAAGCTTGGGGATGCTGATACGTCTCCAACGTATCTATAATTTTTGATTGTTCCATGCTATTATATTAACCGTTTTGGATGTTTATGGGGTTTATTATCCACTTTTATATTATTTTGGGGACTAACCTATTAACTGAAGGCCCAGCCCAAATCGTTGTTTTCTTGCCTATTACAGTGTTTCGAAGAAAAGGAATATCAAACGGAGTCCAAACGGAATGAAACCTTCGGGAGAGTTATTTTTGGAACGGAAGCAATCCAGGAGACTTGGAGTAGACGTCAGGGAAGCTTCAAGGAAGCCACGAGGCAGGGACGCGCGCCCTACCCCCCTGGGCGCGCCCCCACCCTCGTGGGCCCCTCGTCGCTCCCCTGACCAACTTCTTTCGCCTATCCATATACCCTAGAAACATCGGAGAACAGAATAGATCGGGAGTTCCACCGCCACAAGCCTCTGTAGCCACCAAAAACCAATTGGGACCCTGTTTCGGCACCCTGCCAGAGGGGGTATCCCTCACCAGTGGCCATCTTCATCATCTCGGCGCTCTCCATGACGAGGAGGGAGTAGTTCACCCTCGGGGCTGAGGGTATGTACAAGTAGCTATGTGTTTGATCTCTCTCTCTCTCTCTCTCTCTCTCTCTCTCTCTCTCTCTATCTCGTGTTCTTGATTTGGCACGATCTTGATGTACCGCGTGCTTTGCTATTATAGTTGGATCTTATGATGTTTCCCTCCCTCTACTCTCTTGTAATGGATTGAGTTTTCCCTTTGAAGTTATCTTATCGGATTGAGTCTTTAAGGATTTGAGAACAATTGATGTATGTCTTGCATGTGCTTATCTGTGGTGACAATGGGATATTCACGTGATCCACTTGATGTATATTTTGGTGATCAACTTGCGGGTTCAGTGACCTTGTGAACTTATGCATAGGGGTTGGCACACGTTTTCGTCTTGACTCTCTGGTAGAAACTTTGGGGCACTCTTTGAAGTACTTTGTGTTGGTTTGAATGGATGAATCTGAGATTGTGTGATGCATATCGTATAATCATACCCATGGATACTTGAGGTGACATTGGAGTATCTAGGTGACATTAGGGTTTCGGTTGATTTGTGTCTGAAGGTGTTATTCTAGTACGAACTCTATGATAGATCGAACGGAAAGAATAGCTTCGTGTTATTTTACTTTGGACTCTTGAATAGATCGATCAGAAAGGATAACTTTGAGGTGGTTTCGTACCCTACAATAATCTCTTCGTTTGTTCTCCGCTATTAGTGAATTTGGAATGACTCTTTGTTGCATGTTGAGGGATAATTATATGATCCAATTATGTTATTATTGTTGAGAGAACTTGCACTAGTGAAAGTATGAACCCTAGGCCTTATTTCAGCGCATTGCAATACCGTTTGTGATCACTTTTATCGTTAGTTACCTTGCTGTTTTTATAACTTGAGATTACAAAAACCTATATCTACCATCCATATTGCACTTGTATCACCATCTCTTCGCCGAACTAGTGCACCTATACAATTTACCATTGTATTGGGTGTGTTGGGGACACAAGAGACTCTTTGTTATTTGGTTGCGGGGGTTGCTTGAGAGAGACCATCTTCATCCTATGCCTCCCACGGATTGATAAACCTTAGGTCATCCACTTGAGGGAAATTTGCTACTGTCCTACAAACCTCTGCACTTGGAGGCCCATCAACGTCTACAAGAAGAAGGTTGCGTAGTAGACATCAACCTCACGAGGTGCCCCCTGCCTTTATATCTCCGCTCCTCGGGAGCCAGCCTAGTGAGGCTGCCCCTGAGGAGGTCTTGTGTCGTCTGCCTCGCGAGCCTTGTCCCCTCGCGAGGTTCTTGAGTGGTTGCTGATGAAGATGGGCCGTGCCAGGCCGCTGGTGAAGCCATGCCGTGGGCTGCAGGCAGGCAAGTCTTGGGTACCCCTGTTCCCAGGACGCCGAAAGTAGCCCCTAGGCCCAAGGCGCGCTCGGACTTGGCTTCAAGGCGAAGCCAAACGGCAAGTGCGGATCATTGCGGCCCCAACCGCCTGCGGCCTTGATTGACGCGTGGCAATTGACAGGACATGGGCGTCTCCGCTTCCCCATGCTGCCTTGGCAACTGTCCAACTTGACGAGTCCCTGCTGCATGCAGAAGAAAAACCATCATTACATGCGATCATGGAGGCCGGCGGTTGGCCTCCTTCTGGCTATAAATGAGGAGGGGGCCGGAGCCCCAGTCGCTCATCTCTTCCTCCATTCGGCCCACTTCTTCATCCTCCTCCTTGCTCCACCGCCTTGCAGCGACACTCATGGAACGAGCGAAGAGGTTCTCGGCCGTAGAGAAGGGGAAGGCTCGCCAGGAGGGGCCCGGTTCGCCATTGCCCAAGAGGGGGCATGATCGCCCCCGCAAGCACGCCGCAACCCCCGCTGTGGTCCCTCGCCAGCGCGGGCGAACTTCTTCGGGGTCCGACGCTATCCCTGGCCGCCGCGGCGGCATCTCTTCACGCGGCGGGAGCCGCCCGAGATATGGCAGTCCCGTCAACGAAAGGAGGCGTGCCATGGTCGCTCAGCCTCCCCGGCCACACTTCCACTCGGCGGAGGTGCTGCTGGAGTTCGTCGTGTGGTCGGACCCGGCCGGCACCTGGCTTCAGGTTCCGCGCTCCTTTGCTGGTGAGCTGCCAGCTACGGGTCCCAGCGGCCTCTGGCTGCAGGCCAACGATTGCTGCAGCAAGGCTTCATGGGTCGCGGTGGAGATCTCCGTCGCGGGCATCATAGCCCTGGTCCGTGGCTGGCAGACGTTTGCCCGCTTGCGAGATCTGAGCAGGCGGTGCACCCTCAAATTCAAGTACGACGGTGCCTCGACCCTCTATGTGAGGGTGTTCAGGGAAGACGGTCACTGCGCCGGGTGCTGCCCTGAAGACAGCGATGGTGATGAAGTGATCGGCCTTGGCGACGGCCGTGACGAGGATGAGGGTGGACTCACCCTCGGCTACGGCCGCGACTTGTCCGGCAACGGCAGCTCCTCCTCTGGCGAAAGCTCCAGCAGCGGCAGCTACGACCAGCCGCCACGTCGTTGGGCACGCTTCGAGGACGGTGGCGGGTCGCCGCGCCCCAGTAAAGCGTGAGGAAGGCTCCATTTGAATCTGGGCGGCGGGGCGATCTCGTGAGCAGCCGTGCCGTAGGAGCTGCTTTTGCCTATCCTTTCCTTTCCTCCTGTATTACAAGAAACAAGTATGGGGCCCTGCGAGGGCGTGTAATGAACCGTAGTGCTTATGCTGCTTTGTGCTATGTTTATTGTTTCCGGGTTGTGTTGTGGAATCTGTGCTTTATGCGAGCGTAGAGGGGTAACTTAGCTTGATACACCCGAGGTCGCTTCCACCTTGTGAGGGCGCGCGCCTCCTGGCATCTGGTGGGGCTTACCTGCTACCGACTCGAGAGACATCGCGAAGCTGCAAAAGTTCGTTAGGAAATCCGTATCCCTCCTTGCGCGAGCCCTCATGCATGGACTGATCATGGCCTAGCGCACCACGTCGCGGTACCCGTGGGGGTGCGCCGATCACGAGCTCAATCAAGCGAACCTCGCGGAGACCAGGGGAGTGCGCACGCACGCACACCTGTCCATCCCCCTCGTGAGGCGTGCGAGGGAGAGCGTCGGGCAACTGCGGCCCTCCCTGGCGCAAAACAAGAACCGAGGGAAGAATTAGAGAGAAGAGGGGATTCAACCAAGCCGTCGAGAAACGCCAAAAATTCAAATTCCATTAAAAGGGGTGCAAGCCAACTGCAGAAAGCAAATGAATAGCCGCGTCCGGCACCTAGTCTAGTCTTCTCACCAGTGCGGAGCTAAGTGCTGCCGCTAGGACGTGGGAGGGAGCCCCCGAGGCCCGAGGGTGGCACTCTGGAGACTTCGGGCGTGTACAGCCCCACTCATTATTACGCGGGAGTGTCACGAGCGGAGACCTTCATAGGCACTGGGCCTTGCTTCATGGATAGAACTTCTGGAGGTGCTCGATGTTCCAGGCGTTCTAGATGGGGATCCGGTCCTGCGTCTCCAGGCATGCGGCACCAGGCTTGGAGACGCGGGCAATCCTAAACGGGCCCTCCCACATGGGTGAGAGCTTATGCAGCCCTTCCCTCGAGATCACCCGCCTCAGGACGAGATCGCCCACCTCGAGAGTCCTGGAGAGGACGCTGCAGCAGTGGTACCATCGCAGCGCCTGCTGGTATCTCGCCGCCCGAAGCGAGGCTTGACAGCGGCACTCCTCCCCCAGCATGAGGTGCATCCCCCGCATGGCGTCCTAACGTGCCTCGTCAAACGCCAGGACCCGCGTGGAGCGATGCTTGACCTCGTGAGGGAGGAATGCTTCGGTTACGTAGATGAGGAAGAAATGGGGTCTCGCCTGTTGGCTTGGTGGCGGTGGTGCGGATGGACCACATCACGGACTGGAGCTTGTCGTGCCAGCCCTTACCGCAGGCCTCGAGCTTCTTCTTGAAGGTCCTGGTCTTGAGGCCTCTCAAGACCTCTGCGTTGGCGCGCTCTGCTTATCTACGTTCCAAGGTTAGCACAATATGTCTTGAAGAGATTGCTAGTGAACTGCGAGCCTTTGTCGGTGATGATGCGGTTAGGGATGGTGCGGACGGCTTCCACCTCTGCCCATTTGGTGAACTTGTCGATGGCGACGTAGAGGAGCAGTAGCCCCCGGGCGCTCGAGGGAACGGACCCAGGATATCTAGCCCCCAGACCGCGAACGGCCACGAGAGTGGGATAGTCTGGAGGCCCTAGGCCGGCTGGTGGATTTGCTTGGCGTGGAACTAGCAGGCCTCGCACGACCTTACCAGCTCGGTTGCATCGTTGTGTGCCGTGGGCCAGTAGAACCCGCTGCGGAATGCCTTGCCAACCAGGGTATGCGACGACGAGTGATGCCCGCAGTCTCCGCCGTGTATGTCAGCTAGCAGCTCGCTCCCCTACTTCCTGGAGATGCATCGCAAGGAAACATCATTTGGTCGTTTTCTTCTCACCATCCTCGATCCAATATGTCATAGCCTGCCGGGCCATGCGCTCCACGTCCTCCTCTTTCTCCGGCAGCATTCCTGAGGCTCGAGCGCCAGGAGCAGGCGCGCTCCTGAGGTTGGGCCACAGGCGGGGGCTCCCGAGGCTTGTGGCTGGGGGAGTTCCTCTTGTGGCGGCGTGGGCTCCGCGGCTGAGGGGGCCGCCGAGGGCTTGAAGAGTCGCTCTTCAAAGACACTAGGCTCTTGGGGCAGATGCGTTGACACTCTCTTGGCGATCTCATCAGCTTCCTTGTTTGTAACGCGCGGCACATGTTGCAGTTCCAGGCCCAGGTACTACTTCTCCATCTTGCGCACCTCCACAATGTATGCCTCCATGTGCTCGTCCCTCGGCTCGTAAACCTTGTTGGAGAAGTTAACGAGGAGCTGGGAGTCGCCCTTGATGGTGAGATGCTTCACTCCCAAGGCTCCTGCAGCCTTGAGGCCGGCGATCAACCCCTCGTATTCCGCGATGTTGTTGGAGACCTTCTCGCCCCGCTTGAAGCAGAGTTGCACGGCATAGTATAGCTTGTCTTGGGTGGGTGAGATGAGCACGGTGCCAGCCCCCGCACCTTGGTGTGCGAAAGCGTCGTCAAAGTACATGACCCAGCCATCTGGCGCTTCACTTCCTGGCGAGAGGGATCGGCTCTCACCTACTTCGGGATCCGGAGTGTCGGTCCATTCTGCCACGAAGTCGGCGAGCGCGGCTCCCTTGATGACCCTGATTGTGCTGAACTCCGGCTGAAACGCTTGCAGTTGGATGTTCCACTCAGCGACTCTTCCCGTAGCGTTGGGGCTCCAGAGCAGGCTCTCCAGTGGGTAGGCTGAGACGACCTTAATTGGGTGGCCTTGGAAGTAATGACGCAGCTTGCGCGAGGCCACCAGGAGTGCGAGCAAAAGCTTCTGCGGCATGGGATATCGTGCTCTTGCGTCCGTAACACCGTGCTAACGAAGTATACCGGGTGCTCAACGAGGGCGGGAGCGTCGATGGAGCCTGTGGCCTCCGGAGGTTGTGGCACCTCTTGAGGTGGGGGGACCTCACGAGCTTGGTCACCCATCGGGGCCTCCGCGGGCCCAGAAACACCATCTTGTGGGGCCTGATCATCCGCGGGCGTCGTCGTGGCTTTAGCGGTGCCATCTCGGCGCCGCACCGTCCCGGCTCAAGGTGCGGCATTACGCGGCGTACTCTTGGCCTGGCGCTCCTCCCGGACTGCCACCAGCGCCGCGCTGGCTGAGTGGGGCGTGGCAGCCAGGTAGAGCACCAGGGGCTCGAGGGCACGAGGCGCTACCATCACCGGAGGGATGGTCAAGTATCTTGAGGTCTTGGAACGCCAGATCGGCCTCTGGAGTCCACTCGAACAGGCCCTTCTTCTTAATCAGCTTCAAGAATGGCAGGGCACGCTCCCCCGGCTTGGAGATGAAGCGCCCCAGCGAGGTTATGCAACACGCTAGCTTCTGCATTTCCTTGAAAGTTTGCGGCGGGCTCATGTCTTGTATCACCTGGACCTTCTCCGGGTTGGCCTCGACCCCCCTGTGCGACACGAGGAAGCCCAATAGCTTGTCGGAGGGGACACCAAACACGCACTTCTCCGGGCTGAGCCGCAGGTCCACCTCGCGCAGGCTGGTGAAAGTCTCCTCCAGGTCTTGAATAAGGGTTCTTGCCTCCCGAGATTTTACTACAATGTCATTGACGTATGCTTCAGCATTTCTCCCCAGTTGCTGGCCCAGGGTGATGTGCATCAGCCGCTGGAAGGTCGCCCCTGTGTTGCGCGGCCCAAATGGCATGTAGGTGTAGCAGTATACCCCGCACGGGGTCAAGAAGGTCGTCTTCTCCACGTCCTCCACCGCCATCTTGATCTGGTGGAGTCGACGATCTGGTCAATGCGCAAAAGCGGGAACGGGTCTTGGGTGTAGGCTTTGTTGCGGTTGGTGAAGTCGACACACATGCGTTCCTTCCCGCCTTTCTTGGGCACGACGATGGGGTTCACCAACCATTTCGGGTACCGGACCTCGCGAATGATGCCTGCCGCTTGCAGTTTGCGAGTTTCCTGGACAATGAAGGACTGCTTCTCTGTGGACTTTCACCGCGCCTTCTGCTTCACATGGTGCACATTGGGGCACACCCTTAGGTGATGCTCGATTACCTAATTGGGACCCCTACCAGCTGTTTGGGCTCCCAGGCGAATACCTCCTTGTTCGTGCATAGGAACTTCACCAATGCCTCCTCTAGGCCCGGGTCGAGGTTGGCGCCTATGGTGAAGGTGGCTCCTGAGGATCCATCCTCCGTGACCGGCACTTGCTTCATCTCGGCTCGATCCTGAGTGAACAATTGCTTCTTTTTCGCCGGCACAGCCCCCTTAGCCCCTGGGGCAACTTCGTCCGTCGGGCGTGCTGGCGCGGCGGCCCTGAAGGCGAGCTTGAGGGCCGTCAGAGCCTCCTTGGTGTCTCCAGCCACGGTGAGGACGCCGCTGCTCCCCGGCATCTTCATGAGGTTGTAGGCCGGATGGGTCGCTGCCATGAACTGAGCCAGGGCAGGGTACCCGAGGATGGCGTTGTATGGGAGGCCGATGCGGGCGATGTCGAAGTCGATCAGCTCGGTGCGGTAGTTGTCCCGGGTACCGAAGGTGACCGGGAGGTGTATTTGCCACAGGGGGCTGGTGGATCCGCTACCGACTCCGGAGAAAGGCTTGATGGAACAGAGCCGGCCATAGGGCACATGAAGCAAGCCGAAAGCTTCCATGGAGAGCACGTTGAGGCCAGCTCCGCCGTCGATGAGGGTCTTGGCCATAGCAACGTTGAAGATGGTGGGTGTGCAGAGCATTGGGAGCACACCCGAGCCAGTAGTGATCGTAGGGTGGTCCCCTGAGTCGAAGGTGAGGTCGGCCTTGGGCGCTGCCCATCCTGGAGGGGCTCCTTGCTGCACAGAGGCGGCACCAATCTGGCGGAAGAACTGCTTGACATGGCAGTCCGAGGGCGGTGCCTGTGAGCCGCCGAGGAGGGCCGCGACGGCGACAGGCGCTGGTGCCGCGAAGCGTGCAACGAAAAGGCCGCACAGCTCCTCCCAAGAAGCCATAGAGGATCCTGGCAGGTTGAGCAGCCAGGCGCGTGGCGCACCAGCGAGGGCCATGGGGAACCAGTTGGCCATGACCTTGTCATCGCCTCCAGCCTCCAGAACGGCCTTCTCGTATGCCAGCAGGAAGGTCGACGGATCCGCCGCGCCTTCATAGCGGGATGGCATCTCTGGCCTGAACTTGGGCGGCCACTGCACTCACCGTAAGGCGGGGGTGAGGTCCTGGAGCGCCATGGCGCCGTCGCAGGCGCCCGTCGGTCCAGTCGGAGGGGCGGCGTTGGCCATGGGGGATGAACGGAGAGGTGAAGCTGGTGGAGGAGCGAAGCTTCGGCGCACCCCTACCTGGCGCGCCAAATGTTGTATTCGGGGTTCCGGCAAACCCTTGAGGTTCGATCTCTGGGGTGCGCACGAAGATCTCTCCCTCCCTAGTTCGCTCTCGCAACGATCTCAAGGCCTAGCTTGCCGAACCCAAGGAATCAAGAGACACGAGAGTTTGGGACAAATGCATTTTTGCCCCTAGTTGGAACCTACTCACGGGTTTTTCCCTTACTTTTCTACTCTGCTCAGTTTTGCCCTTAGATTTTCCTCCGAGGTCGCCCAAATGCCCTTTGACCATTTGACCAATACTTTGAAAATTCATAACAAATTGATATGAACTCAGAAAAATGCAAATAAGATATCAAAATGTTTAGAGAAACATTACCATTATGTGTATGTCATTTGCGTTCAGGACAAAAGTACCGTTTAAACTACCTAAGGTTATGAATGTTATTAACATTATTAAAATAAAAAGGTATAAACCGTACATTTTTCAGGAATAAAAATGACATGCAGATGTAGGTGACATTTTCTGAACATCCTAATATTTTATTTGCATTTTTCTGAGTTCATATGAACTTGTATGAAGTTTCAAAATAATGGTCCAAGTCGTTTGAACATTCATAACAAGTTGATATGAACTCAGAAAAATGCAAAAAAGATATCAGGATGTTCAGAAAAGATCACCTACATTTGCATGTAATTTGTATTCATGAAAAAAGTGTTTGTATACCTTTTTATTGTTAATAATGTTAATAACATTAATTACCTTGTTTGTCTGAACATTTTGATATCTTATTTGCATTTTTTTGAGTTCATGTGAATTTGTTATGAATTTTCAAAGTATTGATCAAACGGTCAAAGGGCATTCGGGTAACCTCATGGGCAAATCTAAGGGCAAAACTGAGCAGAGTCGAAAAGTAAGGGCAAACCCCATGGGAAGGTTCCAACTAGGGGCAAAAATGCAATTGTCCCGAGATTATACAGGTTCGGGCCACCGTTGTGGAGTGGATTCGATCCAATATGAGCTCCCCTAGCTACGTTGGTGGCTAGTCCTATTTATAGAGGCCCTGGTCCTCTTCCCAAATAATAGGCGGGAAGGGATCCCACAACGGCCAATTTTGAAGGGAGACAACTACTACAAGTTATCCTGACAAAAGGTGGTCGTCGCCTACCAAAGGCTCTGGTGGTGATGCAACTGTGGGCTCCGCGGTGACCTCTGTCCAATCGTCCTGCTGGTCTTGGTCTTGTTGCACCGATATCGAAACCTTTGCCTGATGCCTCGGGACTACTCGCCTACGCCTGCCTCTTTAGAACAAAAGAGGAAACTGGTACTCTGCGCCCGCTGGCGCCCGCCTGGCTTCGGTCGTCACGACTTACGTCATGCGAACCTTGCGAGGTGCCCTCTTCCTTGATATCTCCACTCCTCGGGAGCAAGCCTAGTGAGGCTGCCCCTGAGGAGGTCTTGTGTCATCCGCCTCGCGAGGCTTGGCCCCTTGCGAGGGTCTTGAGTGGTTGCTGATGAAGATGTGTCGTACCAGGCCACAGGTGGAGCCATGTCGTGGGCCGCAAGCAGGCAAGTCTGGGTACCCCTGTACCCAGGAAGCCGACATTGTCCTTCCCAGGTGGACTAATGTTTACACTCACCATAATCTCTTAGGTTTCCTTCCAAAAGAGTGCCAACAGGTTCAGAAACTTGTCGGAAAAGTAGCGGCGAATGATATTCTTTGACTTTCAGGGGCAAAAATCCCTCCTTAGGGGCCAAATTTGAGGGTCCTTCAGGCCTCGTGGCACAAGCCTGGAGCATTTTCTAGATTCCCAGACTCGTCACGAGCATTTTGAGTACTTGTGTGTCCGAAGCGCATTCCGAATAACAAAGTTATGGCCGTTTTAGTGAACAGACGTCGTTTAAATGGCAGTCCTTGAAAGAACTTCATTTTCCCGTGACCCGTTCTGGCGGGTCGCACCGAAATTTTGTGTCTCCATATTGGAGATATTGTTTCCACATATATATTGACCGATGCCAGGAATGCCCTATTGTTATTGACGACACATACATTACGGCATGCCACACAGCGAAACAAGGAGAATAAAACTTATAGTCGCCGCATTTTCATGAATTTAGAACCAAATGGGATTCCACGATCATAGGGCATGTGCAAAATGCAATGTTTGTCCTTCCCAAGCAGACTAATGTTTACACTCACCATAATCTCTCGGATTTGCTTCGAAAGGAGTGCCAATGGGTTAAGAAACTTGTCTGAAAAGCAGCGGCGAATGATGTTCTTTCACTTTCAGGGCCAAAAAGTCCTGTTTAGGGTTCGAATTTGAGGGTCCTACAAACCTCGTGGCACAAGTGATGAGCATTTTCTGGATTCCCACACTCGTCACGAGCATTTTGAGTACTTATGGGTCCGAAACAGACTCCGAATAACAATTTTATGGCCGTTTTAGTGAACACTCTTCGTTTATATGGTTGTCCTTATAACCACTTCATTTTCCCGTGATCCTTTCTGTCGCGCCGCACCGAAATTATGTATCCTCCATATTGGAGATGTTGTTTCCACATATATATTGCCCGATGCAAGGAATGCCCTATTGTTATTGGTTGTCACACATATACATTACCGCATGCCACACGGTGAAAACAAGGAGAATAAAACTTATAGTCGCCATATTTTCCTGAATTTAGAAACAAATGGGATTGCACGGATCATAGAGCATGTGCAGAATGGAACGTTTATCCTTCCCAGGCAGACTAATGTTTACACTCACCATAATCTCTCGGATTTCCTTCCAAAGGAGTGCTAATGGGTTCAGAAACCTATCTGAAAAGCAGCGGCGAAATATGTTCTTTGACTTTCAGGGGCAAAAAGTCCTGCTTGGGGGCAAAATTTGAGGGTCCTTCAGGCCTCGTGGCACAAGCGAGGAGCATTTTCTAGATTCCCACACTCGTCACGATCATTTTGAGTATTTGTGTGTCCGAAATGTACTCTGAATGACAATGTTATTGCCGTTTTAGTGTACACTCGTCGTTTATATGGTAGTCCTTGAAAGAACTTCATTTTCCCGTGACCCATTCCGGCACGCCGCACTGAAATTTTGTGTCCTCCATAGTGGAGTCATTGTTTCCACATATATATTGGCCGATTCCAGGAATACCCTATTGTTATTGGCTGTCACACACATACATTACGGCATGCCACACGGCGAAAACAATGAGAACAAAACTTATAGTCGCTGTTTTTTCTAGAATTTAGAACCAAATGGCATTCCACAGATCATAGAGAATGTGCAGAATGCAATGTTTGTCCTTCCTAGGCATACTAATGTTTACACTGACCATAATCTATCGGATTTCCTTTGAAAGGAGTGCCAATGGGTTAAGAAATTTGTCTGAAAAGCAGGGGCAAATGATGTTCTTTGACTTTTAAGGGCAAAAAGTCATGCTTATGGTCCGAATCTGAGGGTCGTTCAGGCCTTGTGGCACAAGCGAGGAGAATTTTCTAGATTCCCACACTCGTCACAATCATTTTGAGTATTCGTGGGTCCGAAACGGAGTCCGAATGACAATGATATGGCCGTTATATTGAACACCCATCGTTTATATGGCAGTCCTTGAAAGAACTTCATTTTCCCGTGACCCGTTTTGGCGCGCCGCACCGAAATTTGGTGTCCTCCATAGTGGAGATATTGTTTCCCCATATATATTGACCGATGCCAGGAATGCCCTATTGTTATTGGCTGTCACACACATACAAATGGCATGCCACATGGCGAAAACTAGGAGAATAAGACTTATAGTCGCCGTATTTTCTTGAATTTAGAACCAAATGGGATTCCACGGATCATAGAGTATGTGCAGAATGCAACATTTTTCCTTCTCAGGCGGACCCGTCATTACACTCACCATAATCTTTAGGATTTGCTTTGAAAGGAGTGCCAATGGGTTAAGAAACTTGTCTGAAAAGCGGTTGCGAATGATGTTCTTTGACTTTCAGGGGCAAAAAGTCCTGCTTAGGGTTCGAATTTGAGGGTCCTTAAGGCATCATGGCACAAGCGAGGAGCATATTCTAGATTCCCACACTCGTCATGAGCATTTTGAGTAGTTGTGGGTCCGAATGGACTCCGAATGACAAAGTTATGGCTGTTTTAGTGAACACCCTTCGTTTATATGGAAGTCCTTGAAAGAACTTCATTTTATCATGGCCTGTTCTGGCGCGCCGCACCGAAATTTTGTGTCCCCCATAGTGGAAATATTATTTCCACATATATATTGATCGATGCCAGGAATGCCCTATAGTTATTGGTTGTCACTCACATACATTACGGCATGCCACACGACGAAAACAAGGAGAATAAGACTTATAGTCACCGTATTTTCTTGAATTTAGAATCAAATGAGATTCCACAGATCATAGATCATGTGTAGAATGCAACATTTGTCCTTCCCAGGCGGACTAATGTTTACACTCACCATAATCTCTCAGATTTCCTTCCAAAGGAGTGCCAATGGGTTTAGAATCTTGTCTGAAAAGCAGCAGCGAATGATGTTCTTTGACTTTCAGGGCCAAAAAGTCCTGCTTAGGGTTCGAATTTGAGGGTCCTTCAGGCCTCGTGGCACAAGTGATGAGCATTTTCTAGATTCCCACACTCGTCACGAGCATTTTGAGTACTTGTGGGTCAGAAACAGACTCCGAATGACAGTTATGGCCGTTTTAGTGAACACTCGTCGTTTATATGGCAGTCCTTATAACCACTTCATTTTCCCGTGACCCTTCCTAGCGCGCCGCACCGAAATTTTGTATCCTCCATACTGGAGATATTGTTTCCACATATATATTGACCGATGCTAGGAATGCCCTATTGTTATTGGCTGTCACACACATACATTACGGCATGCCACGCAGCGAAAACAAGGAGAATAAAAATTATAGTCGCCATATTTTCTTAAATTTAGAACCAAATTGGATTCCACGGATCATAGAGCATGTGCAGAATGGAACGTTTATCCTTCCCAGGCGTAAAAATAATTACACTCATCATAATCTCTCGGATTTCCTTCCAAAGGAGTGCCAATGGGTTCAGAAACTTGTCTGAAAAGCAGCGGCGTAATATGTTCTTTGACTTCCAGGGGCAAAATGTCCTACTTGGGGTAAAATTTGAGAGTCCTTCAGGCCTCGTGGCACAAGCGAGGTGCATTTTCTAGATTCCCACACTCGTCACGACCATTTTGAGTATTTGTGTGTCCGAAATGTACTCCGAATGACAATGTTATGGCCGTTTTAGTGTACACTCGTCGTTTATATGGTAGTCCTTGAAAGAACTTCATTTTCCCGTGACCCATTCTTGCGCGCCGCACCGAAATTTTGTGTCCTCCATAGTGGAGTCATTGTTTCCACATATATATTGACCGATGCCAGGAATACCCTATTGTTATTGGCTGTCACACACATACATTACGACATGCCACACGGCAAAAACAAGGAGAACAAGACTTATAGTCGCAGTATTTTCATGAATTTAGAACCAAATGGCATTCCACGGATCATCGATCATGTGCAGAATGAAACATTTGTCCTTCCTAGGCGGACAAATATTTTCACTCACCATAATCTCTCAGATTTGCTTCGAAAGGAGTGCCAATGGGTTAAGAAACTTGTCTGAAAAGCAGCGGCGAATGATGTTCTTTGACTTTCAGGGCCAAAAAGTCCTGCTTAGGGTTCGAATTTGAGGGTCCTTCAGGCCTCGTGGGACAAGTGATGAGCATTTTCTAGATTCCCACACTCGTCACGAGCATTTTGAGTACTTGTGGGTCAGAAACAGACTCCGAATGACAAAGTTATGGCCGTTTTAGTGAACACTCGTCGTTTATATGGTAGTCCTTATAACCTCTTCATTTTCCCGTGACCCTTCCTGGCGCGCCGCACCGAAATTTTCTATCTTCCATATTGGAGATATTGTTTCCACATATATATCGACCGATGCTAGGAATGCCCTATTGTTATTGGCTGTCACACACATACATTGCGGCATGCCACGCGGCGAAAACAAGGAGAATAAAACTTATAGTCGCCATATTTTCTTGAATTTAGAACCAAATTGGATTCCTCGTATCATAGAGCATGTGCAGAATGGAACGTTTATTCTTCCCAGGCGGACTAATGTTTACACTCACCATAATCTCTCGGATTTCATTCCAAAGGAGTGCCAATGCTTTCAGAAACTTGTCTAAAAAGCAGCGGCGAAATATGTTCTTTGACTTTCAGGGGCAAAAATTCCTGCTTGGGGGCAAAATTTGAGGGTCCTTTAGGCCTCGTGGCATAGGCGAGGAGCATTTTATAGATTCCCACACTCGTCACGATCATTTTGAGTATTTGTGTGTCCGAAATGTACTCCGAATGACAATGTTATGGCCGTTTTAGTGTACACTCGTCGTTTATATGATAGTCCTTGAAATAACTTCATTTTCCCGTGACCCATTCTGGCGTGCCGCACTGAAATTTTGTGTCCTCCATAGTGGAGTCATTGTTTCCACATATATATTGGCCGATTCCAGGAATACCCTATTGTTATTGGCTGTCACACACATACATTACGGCATCCCACACGGCCAAAACAAGGAGAACAAAACTTGTAGTCGCTGTATTTTCTAGAATTTAGAACCAAATGGCATTCCACAGATCATAGAGAATGTGCAGAATGCAATGTTTGCCCTTCCTAGGCGTACTAATGTTTACACTGACCATAATCTATCGGATTTCCTTCGAAAGGAGTGCCAATGGGTTAAGAAATTTGTCTGAAAAGCAGGGGCGAATGATGTTCTTTGACTTTTAAGGGCAACAAGTCATGCTTATGGTCCAAATCTGAGGGTCCTTCAGGCCTTGTGGCACAAGCGAGGAGCATTTTCTAGATTCCCACACTCGTCACAATCATTTTGAGTATTTGTGGGTCTGAAACGGACTCCGAATGACAATGATATGGCCGTTATACTGAACACCCATCATTTATATGGCAGTCCTTGAAAGAACTTCATTTTCCCGTGACCCGTTCTGGCGCGCCGCACCGAAATTTGGTGTCCTCGATAGTGGAGATATTGTTTCCCCATATATATTGACCGATGCCAGGAATGCCCTATTGTTATTGGCTGTCACACACATACAAACGGCATGCCACATGGCGAAAACTAGGAGAATAAGACTTATAGTCGCCGTATTTTCTTGAATTTAGAACCAAATGGGATTCCACGGATCATAGAGTATGTGCAGAATGCAACATTTTTCCTTCTCAGGCGGACCCGTCTTTACACTCACCATAATCTTAAGGATTTGCTTCGAAAGCAGTGCCAATGGGTTAAGAAACTTGTCTGAAAAGCGGCGGCGAATGATGTTCTTTGACTTTCAGGGGCAAAAAGTCCTGCTTAGGGTTCGAATTTGTTGGTCCGTAAGGCATATGGCACAAGCGAGGAGCATTTTCTAGATTCCCACACTCGTCATGAGCATTTTGAGTAGTTGTGGGTCCGAATGAACTCCGAATGACAAAGTTATGGTTGTTTTAGTGAACACCCTTCGTTTATATGGCAGTCCTTGAAAGAACTTCATTTTATCGTGACCTGTTCTGGCGCGCCGCACCGAAATTTTGTGTCCTCTATAGTGGAAATATTATTTCCACATATATATTGACCGATGCCAGGAATTCCCTATAGTTATTGGTTGTCACACACATACATTACAGCGTGCCACACGACAAATACAAGGAGAATAAGACTTATAGTCGCCGTATTTTCTTGAATTTAGAATCAAATGAGATTCCACAGATCATAGATCATGTGTAGAATGCAACATTTGTCCTTCCCAGGCGGACTAATGTTTACACTCACCATAATCTCTCAGATTTCCTTCCAAAGGAGTGCCAATGGGTTTAGAAACTTGTCTGAAAAGCAGCGGCGAATGATGTTCTTTGACTTTCAGGGCCAAAAAGTCCTGCTTAGGGTTCGAATTTGAGGGTCCTTCAGGCCTCGTGGCACAAGTGATGAGCATTTTCTAGATTCCCACACTCGTCACGAGCATTTTGAGTACTTTTGGGTCAGAAATAGACTCCGAATGACAGTTATGGCCGTTTTAGTGAACACTCGTCGTTTATATGGCAGTCCTTATAACCACTTCATTTTCCTGTGACCCTTCCTAGCACGCCGCACCGAAATTTTGTATCCTCCATACTGGAGATATTGTTTCCACATATATATTGACCGATGCTAGGAATGCCCTATTGTTATTGGTTGTCACACACATACATTACGACATGCCACGCGGCGAAAACAAGGAGAATAAAAATTATAGTCGCCATATTTTCTTGAATTTAGAACCAAATTGGATTCCACGGATCATAGAGCATGTGCAGAATGGAACGTTTATCCTTCCCAGGCGGACTAATAATTACACTCACCATAATCTCTCAGATTTCCTCCAAAGGAGTGCCAATGGGTTCAGAAACTTGTCTGAAAAGCAGCGGCAAAATGTCCTACTTGGGGTAAAATTTGAGGGTCCTTCAGGCCTCGTGGCACAAGCGAGGAGCATTTTCTAGATTCCCACACTCGTCACGATCATTTTGAGTATTTGTGTGTCTGAAATGTACTCCGAATGACAATGTTATGGCCGTTTTAGTGTACACTCGTCGTTTATATGGTAGTCCTTGAAAGAACTTCATTTTCCCATGACCCATTCTGGCGCGCCGAACCGAAATTTTGTGTCCTCCATAGTGGAGTCATTGTTTCCACATATATATTGACCAATGCCAGGAATACCCTATTGTCATTGGCTGTCACACACATACATTACGGCATGCCACACGGCAAAAACAAGGAGAACAAAACTTATAGTCGCCGTATTTTCATGAATTTAGAACCAAATGGCGTTCCACGGATCATAGAGAATGTGCAGAATGCAATGTTTGTCCTTCCTAGGCGTACTAATGTTTACACTGACCATAATCTATCGGATTTCCTTCGAAAGGAGTGCCAATGGGTTAAGAAATTTGTCTGAAAAGCAGCGGCGAATGATGTTCTTTGACTTTTAGGGGCAAAAAGTCATGATTATGGTCCTAATCTGAGGGTCCTTCAGGCCTTGTGGCACAAGCGAGGAGAATTTTCTAGATTCCCACACTTGTCACAATCATTTTGAGTATTTGTGGGTCCAAAACGGACTCCGAATGACAATGATATGGCCGTTATACTGAACACCCGTCGTTTATATGGCAGTCCTTGAAAGAACTTCATTTTCCCGTGATCCGTTCTGGCGCGCCGCACCGAAATTTGGTGTCCTCCATAGTGGAGATATTGTTTCCCCATATATATTGACAGATGCCAGGAATGCCCTATTGTTATTGGCTGTCACACACATACAATACGACATGCCACATGGCGAAAACTAGGAGAATAAGACTTATAGTCGCCGTATTTTCTTGAATTTAGAACCAAATGGGATTCCACGAATCATAGAGTATGTGCAAAATGCAACATTTTTCCTTCTCAGGCGGACCCGTCTTTACACTCACCATAATCTTTCGGATTTTCTTCGAAAGGAGTGGCAATGGGTTAAGAAACTTGTTTGAAAAGCAGCGGCGAATGATGTTCTTTGACTTTCAGGGGCAAAAAGTCCTACTTGGGGTTCGAATTTGAGGGTCCTTAAGGCATCGTGGCACAAGCGAGGAGCATTTTCTAGATTCGCACACTCGTTATGAGCATTTTGAGTAGTTGTGGGTCCGAATGGACTCCGAATGACAAAGTTATGGCTGTTTTAGTGAACACCCTTCGTTTATATGGCAGTCCTTGAAAGAACTTCTTTTTATCGTGACCCGTTGTGGCGCGCCGCACCGAAATTTTGTGTCCTCCATAGTGGAGATATTATTTCCACATATATATTGACCGATGCCAGGAATGCCCTATTGTTATTGGTTGTCACACACATACATTACGGCATGCCACACGGCGAAAACAAGGAGAATAAGACTTATAGTCGCCGTATTTTCATGAATTTAGAATCAAATGAGATTCCACAAATCATAGATCATGTGCAGAATGCAACATTTGTCCTTCCCAGGCGGACTAATGTTTACACTCACCATAATCTCTCAGATTTCCTTCCAAAGGAGTGCCAATGGGTTCACAAACTTGTCTGAAAAGTAGCGGCGAATGATGTTCTTTGACTTTCAGGGCCAAATAGTCCTCCTTAGGGGCCAAATTTGAAGGCCCGTCTGGCCTCCTGGCACAAGCCAGGAGCATTTTCTAGATTCCCACACTCGTCAAGATCATTTTGAGAACTTGTGGGTCGAAAATAGACTCCTAATGACAATGTTATGGCCGTTATGGTGAACACCCGTCGTTTATATGACAGTCCTTGAAAGAACTTCATTTTCCCGTGACCCATTCTGGCGCACCGCACCGAAATTTTGTGCCCTCCATAGTGGAGATATTGTTTCCACATATATATTGACCGATGCGAGGAATGCCCTATTGTTATTGGCTGTCACACACATACATTACGGCATGCCACACAGCAAAAACAAGGAGAATAAAACTTATAGTCGCCGAATTTTCTTCAATTCAGAACCTAATGGGATTCCACGGATCATAGACCGTGTGAAGAATGCAGCGTTTTTCCTTCCCAGGCAGACCAATGTTTACACTCACCACAATCTCTCAGATTTCCTTCGAAAGGAGTGACAATGGGTTAAGAAACTTGTGTGAAAAGGAGCGACGAATGATGTTCTTTGACTTTCAGGGGCAAAAAATCCTTCTTAGGGTTCGAACTTGAGGGCCCTTCAGGCGTCGTGGCACAAGAGAGGAGCATTTTCTATATTCCCACACTCGTCATGAGCATTTTGAGTACTTGTCGGTCCGAAACATAGTCCGAATGACAAAGTTATGGCCATTTTAGTGAACACCCATCGTTTATATGGCAGTCTTTGACATAACTTCATTTTCCCGTGACCCGTTCTGGCGCGCCGGACTGAAATTTTGTGTCCTCCATATTGGAGATATTGTTTCAACATATATATTGACTGATGCCAGGAATGCCCAATTGTTATTGGTTGTCACACACATACATTACGGCATGCCACACGGTGAAAATAAAGAGAATAAAACTTATAGTGGCCGTATTTTCTTGAATTTAGAACGAAATGGGATTTCACGGATCGCCGAGCATGTGCAGAATGCAATGTTTGTCCTTCCCAGGCGGACTAATGTTTACACTCTGTCGGATATCGGGTTCCGGCAAAACCCTTATGGTTCGAACACTGGGGTGCGCGTGAAGATCTCCCCCTCACCGATCACGCCCTCACACACTTTGCGATCTCTAGGCTACGCGGACTAATGTTTACACTCTGTCGGATATCGGGTTCCAGCAAAACCCTTATGGTTCGAACACTGGGGTGCGCGCGAAGATCTCCCCCTCACCGATCACGCCCTCACACACTTTGCGATCTCTAGGCTAGGCACGACGAACTCACAACACATGAGACACAAGATTTATACTGGTTTGGGCCACCGTTGTGGTGTAATACCCTACTCCGGTGTGGTGGTGGTGGATTGCCTCTTGGACTGAGGATGAACAGTACAAGGGGAAGAACAGCCTCTTGAGGAGAGGTGCTCTTGTGTTTGGTGAGTGGGTGTGCGGTTCCGGATTTCGATCCCGCTTCTACTGTGGTGGCTAGTCCTATTTACAGAGGCCTTGGTCCTCTTCCCAAATATTGAGTGGGAAGGGATGCCACAACGTCCAATTTGAAAGGGGACAGCTAGTACAGCTTATCCTGACAAAAGTAGTCTTCTCCTGCCAAAGGCTCTGGTGGTGACGCCGTTTGGGCTCCACGGTGACCTCCGTCTTGCCGTCCTGCTGGTCTTGACCTTGTTGCACCGATATGGAAAGCTTTGCTTGACGCATCGGTACTCCTTGCCTGCGGTTTCCCCTTAGCACCAAAGAGGAAACAAGGACACTGTGCGCGCTGGCGCCCGCCTGGTCTCGATCGTCATGGCTTGCGTCATTGGAACCTCGCAAGGTTTGCCTTGCCTTGATCTCTCCGCCCCTCGCGAGCCAGCCTGGTGAGGCTGCTCCCGAGGAGGTCTTGCGTTGTTCGCCTCGCGAGGCTTGGCCCCTCGCGAGGGTCTTGAGCGCACGCTGGTGAAGATGGGCCGTACGGGCCCGCTTGTGGAGCCACGGCGTGGGCCGCAGGAAGGCAAGTCTGCGGACCCCCGTTCCCAGATCGCCGATAGTAGCCCCCGGGCCCGAGGCGCGCTTGGACTTGGCTTCGAGGCGAAGCCAAAGGGCAAGTGCGGAGCGTCGTGGTCCCCAATAGCCTATGGCATTGGTCGACGCGTGGCGGTTGATTGGACGTGGGCGTCTCCACTTCCCCACGCCGCCTCGACAACATCCCGATTTGACGAGTCCCTGCCGCATGCAAAGAAAAACCATCATTACCTGTGATCATGGGGGGTGCTGGTTGGCCTTCTCCTACTATAAATCGGGAGGGGGGCTGAGCCCTCGTCGCCCATCTCTTCCCATTCCGCTTGCTTCTCCCCTTTGCTCCATTACTAGTAGCGACACCAATGGCGCCACCGAAGAGGCTTTCCGCCGCGGAGAAGGGGAAAGCCCGTCTGGAGGGGCCCGACTCGCAGGTGCCCAAGCATGGACGCGGCCGTCCCCGCAAGCACGTCTCGACTCCCGCTGCGGCCCCCCGCAGCCGCCGCGGCGCCGCTTTGCGCGGTGGGGGTCGCCCTGGTCGTGGCAGCCTTGTCGGTGAAGAGAGATGTGCCGTGGTTGCGCGGCCTCCCCGGCCGCGCTTCCACTCGGTGGAGGTGCCAGTGGAGTTCGTCGTCTGGTCGGAGAACCCGGCCGGCAACTGGCTTCAGCTCCCGCGCTTCTTTGCCGACGAGCTGCCGGCCGCAGGTCCATGCGGGCTCTGGCTACAGGCGGATGGATGCTGCAGCAGGGCTTCCTGGGTCGCGGTTGAGGCCTCCGTCGCGGGCAACATAACATAGCCCTGGACCATGGCTGGCAGACGTTCGCCCGCGCGCGTGGCCTGGGCAGGAGGTGCACCCTCCATTTCAGGTACGACGGCGACGCGACCCTCTACGTGAGGGTGTTTGGGGAAGATGGTTGCCGCGCCGGGTGCTGCCCCGAGCTCAATGACGGCGACGAGGTGCTCAGCCTTGGCTATGGTCGTGACGAGGATGAGGGCGAACCCACCCTTGGTGCGAACCACGTCTCGTCCAGCTACGGCGGTTCTTCCTCCGGTGACAGCTCCAGCAGCGGTGGTTACAACTAGCCGCCACGCCGCCGCGCCCTCTTTAAAGGTAGCAGCGGGTCATCTCGTCGCCGCACCTCCGTGAAGCGCGAGGAGGGGTCTGGCTGACCGCCATGGGGGCATGCGCCGCTTTTATTTCGTTCTTCCTTTCCTTGTTGTATTAAGAGAGAAACCAGTATGGGGCCCCGGAGGGGCGTGCAACGAACTATGATTTCCCGGTTATTATGCTATGTTTATCGTTTCGGTATTGTGTCGTAGCGTAAATGTCTTATATAGGTACGTAGGAGTAACTTAGCTTGCCGTGCTTGAAGTAGTCTCCACCTTACGAGGCACGCATTCCTCAGTACCTGGCTAGGCCCTCTTTTTTTTGGGAACTGCAAACAAAATTAGTTAGGGAATTCCGAGCCCTGATGGCTGGCGCTGCCACCAGCCATGACTGAGCGCCTCGCATCGCGGTACCCTTGGGGTACGGATTAGGGGAGGAGCGCCAGCTTCACGAAAAAAACGACCACGGGGGCATCTGTCCAGCCCCCTCGCGAGGGACGCGAGAGAGAGTGCAGGAAAACAGAGAAACGAAGGCAGAACAGAGGCAGAAAGCGACAGGGCGAGACCAGCAAGAGAACACCAGAAAGAAAATTTCGATTAAAGAGCGGCGAGCCAATTACGAAAAGCAAATGAAAAGCCGCGTCTGACACCTACTCTACTCTTCGTCTTCTCACCAGCGCGGAGCTAAGTGCTGCCACTAGGACGTGCGAGGGAGCCCTAGAGGCCCGAGGGTGGCACTCCTGAGACTCTGGGGTGTGTACAACGCCACTCATTATTATGTGAGAGTGTCACGAGCGGAGACCTTCACAGGCACTGGGCCTTCTTCACAGGCGCTGGGCCTTTCTTCAGGGTAGAACTTCCGGAGGTGGTGGATGTTCCAGGCGTTCTGGATGGGTACCCCGTCCTGCATCTCCAGGCGCGCGGCGCCAGGCCTGGAGACGTGCACGACCTTGAACGGGCCCTCTCACATGGGCGAGAGCTTATGCAGCCCTTCCCTGGAGAGCACCCGCCTTAGGACGAGGTCACCCACATCGAGCATCCTAGAGCGGATGTTGCGGCAGTGGTACCGCCGCAGCACCTGCTGATATCTTGCCAATCGTAGCATGGCTTCATGGCAGTGTTCCTCCCCAGCACGAGGTCCATCCCCCGCATGGCGTCCTGTTGCGCCTCATCAAACGCCAGGACCTGTGCGGAGCGATGTTTGACCTCGTGAGGGAGAACCGCTTCTGCTCCGTAGACGAGGAAGAATGGGGTATCGGTCGTTGGCTTGGTGGCGGTGGTGCGGATGGACCATACCACGGACTGGAGCTCGTCGTGCCAGCCCCTGCTGCAGGGCTCGAGGTTCTTCTTGAAGGTCCTGGTCTTGAGGCCCCTCAGGACCTCTGCGTTGGCGTGTTCAGCCTGACCGTTGCTCTTGGGGTGCGCCACCGAAGCGTAGCAGATCTGCGTTCCAAGGTTAGCACAATATGTCTTGAAGAGGTTACTAGTGAACTGTGAGCCGTTATTGGTGATGATGCGGTTGGGGACCCCGAACCGGCTCACGAGACCCTTGATGAACTTGACCGTGGAGCCAGCTGGGATGGTGCGGACGGCTTCTACCTCCGCCCATTTGGTGAATTTGTCAATGGCGACGTATAGGTATCGGTAGCCCCTAGACGCTCGAGGGAACGGGCCCAAGATATCCAGCCCCCAGACGGCGAATGGCCATGAGAGTGAGATGGTCTGGAGGCCCTGAGCTGGCTGATGAATCTGCTTGGCGTGGAACTGGCAGGCCTCACAGGACCTCACCAGCTCAGTCGCGTCGTTGAGTGCCGTGGGCCAGTAGAATCTGCTGCGGAACACCTTGCAGACGAGGGTTCGCGACGACGAGTGGTGCTCGCAGTCCCCTCCGTGTATGTCGGCCAGCAACTCTCTTCCTTTCTCCCTGGAGATGCAACGCAAGGAAACATCATTTGGCCGCTTCCTATATAACTCACCGTCCCGGATGCAGTATGCCGACTTGTCGGGCCACACGCTCCATGTCCTCCTCCTCTTCCGGCAGCGTCCCTTTCGTCAGGTATTCCTTGAATTCCTTGATCCAGCACCATTCCTGAGGTTCGAGCGCCAAGAGCAAGCGCGCTCCCGAGGTCGGGCTGCAGGCCGGGGCTCCTGAGGTAGATGGTTGAGGGAGCTCCTCCCGGGGTAGCGCTGTTCTTGAGAGTGGCGGTGTTGCTGATGGTTTGAAGAGCCGCTCCTCAAAGACGTCGGGCTCTTGGGGTAGCCGCTTGGATGCCCTTCTGGCAATGTCGTTGGCTTCCTTGTTGGTGCCACGGGGTACATGCTGCAACTCCAGGCCCGAGAACTGCTTCTCTATCTTGCGCACCTCCGCGAGGTATGCCACCATGTGCTCATCCTTTGGCTCATATACTTTGTTGGAGAAGTTGACAAGGAGCTGCGAGTCGCCCTTGATGGTGAGCCGCCTCACCCCCAGGGCCACCGCAGCCCTGAGGCCAACTATGAGGCCCTCGTACTCTGCTATGTTATTGGAGACCTTCTTGCCCTGCTGGAAGTAGAGCTGCACGGCGTAGTAAAGCTTGTCCTGGGTGGGCGAGATGAGCACCGCTCCAGCCCGCGCGCCCTGGCACGAGAACGCGCCATTGAAGTACATGACCCAGCCGTCCGGCGCTTCGCTCCCTAGAGATAGGGATTTGTTCTCGCCTGCTTCGAGCTCTGGGGCGTCAGTCCATTCCGCCCCAAAGTCTGCGAGCGCAGCCCCTTTGATGACCCTGGCCGTGCTAAACTCTAGATCAAATGCTTGCAGCTCGATGTTCCATTCAGTGACTCGCCCGGCAGCATTGGGACTCCTGAGCACTCTTTCCAGAGGGTAAGCCGAGACGACCTTGATGGGGTGACCCTGGAATTAGTGGTGCAGCTTGCACGAGGCCACCAGGAGCGCGAGTAGGATCTTTTGAGGCATGGGGTATCGTGCCCTTGCATCCCGCAATATTGTGCTGACGAAGTATACCGAGTGCTTGATGAGGGCAGGCGAGCTGTCACAGTCCTTGGCTTCCATGGGTTGAGGCGTCTCTTTGGGGTCTTCAGCTTCAGGAGCCGGGCGGCCTGCCGAAGCAGCCACTGCATCAGGGGCATGACCTAGGTGTCGTGCTGCCTCGTCGGGCCTGGAGGCCTCACTTGGCATGCCCTTGACCTGGCGCTCTTCTCAAAGAGCCACCAAGGGCTCGAGGGGTCGAGGCGCCACCATCACTGGCGGGCTGGTCAGGTATCTCTTGAGGTCTTGAAACAGTTGGTCAGCCTCCGGAGTCCACTCGAATGTGCCTTTCTTCTTCATCAGCCTGAAGAATTGTAGGGCACGCTCTCCTAGTTTGGAGATAAAGCGCCCCAACGTAGTCACGCGATCGGCAAGCTTCTGCATCTCCTTGAGGGTCTGCGGTGGACTCATGTCTTCGATTGCCTTGACCTTTTCCGGGTTCGCCTCAATCCCTCTGTGGGACACGAGAAATACCAGCAGCTTGCCCGAAGGGACACCGAACACACACTTCTCCGGGTTGAGCCACAAGTTCACCTGTCGTAGGCTCGGGAAGCTCTCTTCCAGGTCTTGGATCAAAGTTGTCGCCTCCCGAGACTTCACCACGATATCATCGACGTAGGCCTCCGTGTTTCTCCTGAGCTGTCGCCCTAAGGCGATGTGCATCAGCCGATGGAAGGTTGCTCCCATGTTGCGCAGCCCGGAAGGCATGCAAGTATAGCAGTACACCCCGCACGGGGTCAGGAAGGCGGTCTTCTCCACATCTTGTACCGCCATCTTGATCTGGTGATAGCCTGAGAATGCATCTAGGAAGAACAGCAAGTCGCACTCGGCTGTGGACTCGATGATCTGGTCGATGCATGGAAGCGGGAACGGGTCTTGGGGGCAGGCCTTATTGAGGTTGGTGAAGTCGACACACATGCGCTCCTTCCCGCCTTTCTTCGGCACAACAACAGCGTTCGCCAGCCATTCGGGGTACCAAACCTCGCGAATGGCACCCGCCGCCTCCAGCTTGCGGGTTTCTTGGACGATGAAGGTTTTCTTCTCCGCGGATTGTCGTCTCGCCCGTTGCTTCACAGGGCGTACGTTGGTGCACACCTTTAAGTGATGCTCAATCACCTCTCTCGGGACCCCTACCAGCTGTTTGGGTTCCCATGCGAATATTTCCTTGTTTGCGCGCAAAAACTTCACCAACGCCCCTCTTGATCTGGGTCAAGGTCGGCACCTATGGTAAAGGTGGCTCCTGAGGACCCGTATTCATCGACTGGCACCTGCTTGGTTTCTGTATTGTCTTGAGTGAACAACTGCTTCTTCTTGGTTGGTGCGGCTCCCTTGGCCTTCGAGGCGTCCGCGTCGGCGGGCTGCGTCGTCGCGGCGGACTTGAGGGCAAGCTTGAGCGTCATCAGGGCTTCCTTGGTGTCCCCAACTACTGTGAGGACACCCTTGCTCCCGGGCATCTTCATGAGGTTGTAGGCCGGATGAGTCACCGCCATGAACTGAGCTAGGGCCGGGTACCCGAGGATGGCGTTGTACAGGAGGCCGATGTGGGCGATGTCGAAGTCGATCAGCTCGGTGCGGTAGTTGTCGCGCGTGCCGAAGGTGATAGGAAGGCGGATCTGTCCCAGGGAGTGGACGGTGCCGCTGCCAACTCCTGAGAAAGGCTTGCTGAGGCGGAGCCGCTCGAGCGGTACGTGAAGAAGGTTGAAGGCCTCCATGGAGAGCAAGTTGAGGCTGGCGCCACTGTTGATGAGGGTCTTGGTGACGGACACGTTGCAGATGGTGGGCGTGCAAAGCATTGGGAGCATACCCGAGCCGACGGTGGAGACGGGATGATCCCCTGAGTCGAAGGTGAGGTCGGCCTCGGGCGCGGCCCAGCCCGGGGGGCCCCCGGGCGCTTGGAAGTGGCGCTGATCTGGCGCAGGAACGGCTTGACGTGACGGTCTGAAGGAGGTGCTTGCGAGCCACCGAGGAGAGCTGCCACAACGTGGGGTGCTGGTGCCGCGAAGCGCGCAACGAAGAGATCGTGGAGCTCCTGCCAAGATGCCACCGTGGATCCGGGGAGGTTGAGCAGCCAGGCGCGCGGCACGCCAGTCAGGGCCATGGGAAGCTAGTTGGCCATGACCTTGTTGTCGCCCCCGGCCTTGAGGACGGCTTCCTCGTACGCTAACAGGAAAACTGACGGGTCTGCCGCGTCGTCGTAGCGCGGCGGCATCTCCGGCTTGAACTTGGGCGGCTAGTGCACCCGCCGTAGGGCGGGAGTAAGGGCCCGGAGTCCCCAGACGTCGCCGTGGGTGCCCGCAGACCTAGCCGGAAGAGCAGCGCCAGCCATGGGGAGCGGGCGGGAAGATGGTGGAGCGCGGATCGACGGAAGAAAAGCTCCTGCACACCCCTACTTGGCGTGCCAAATGTCGGATTTCGGGTTCCACCAAAACCCTTAAGGTTCGAACAATGGGGTGTGCGCGAAGATCTCCCCCTCACCGATCACGCCCTCACACACTTCGCAATCTCTAGGCTAGGCACGACGAACTCACAACACACAAGACACAAGACTTATACTAGTTCTGGCCACCATTGTGGATTGCCTCTTGGGCTGAGGATGAACAGTACAAGGGGAAGAACAGCCTCCTGAGGAGAGGTGCTCTTGTGTTTGGTGAGTGGGTGTGCGGTTCCGGATTTTGATCTCGCTTCTACTATGGTGGCTAGTCCTATTTATAGAGGCCCTGGTCCTCTTCCCAAATATTGAGCGGGAAGGGATGCCACAACGGCCAATTTGTAAGGGGACAGCTAGTACAGCTTATCCTGACAAAAGTAGTCTTCGCCTGCCAAAGGCTCTGGTGGTGACACCGTCTTGGGTTCCATGGTGACCTCCGTATTGCTGTCCTGCTGGTCTTGGCCTCGTTGCACCGATATGGAAACCTTTGCTTGACGCCTCGGTACTCCTCGCCTGCGCTTGCCCCCTTAGCACCAAAGAGAAAACAAGGACACTGTGCGATCTGGCGCCCGCCTGGTCTCGATCGTCATGGCTTGCGTCAATGGATCCTTGCGAGGTTTCACTTGCCTTGATCTCTCCGTCCCTCACGAGCCAGCCTGGTGAGGCCGCTCCCGAGGAGGTCTTGCATGGTTCGCCTCGCGAGGCTTGGCCCCTCGCGAGGGTCTTGAGCTCACGCTGGTGAAGATGGGCCGTACGGGCCCGCTTGTGGAGCCACGAAGTCGTGGAATCAACACGTCAGATGTCCTTAGTGTCAGGACTTAGTCGCGAGGCCAACGCATCTATGTGGTAGCTTGAGAGGGGTTGAGCGGAATCGAGAGACGCAACACAAGGCAGGGATTTAGACAGCTTCGGGCCCCGGGAAACATCATCCGGTAAAAACCCTACATCTTTGTTTGAGGCTAGGTCTCATTATCATCACGAGGGAGTCGCCGTAAACCGGCTCTCCTCTTTGTGTCTAGCCCTAAGATTGTTTCTTCTTGCTTGTAGCTTGTCCCTCTTTGGGGAGCCCTGCCCCTCCTTATATATGTTGAAGGGGCGGCCCAACTTGGATTTGGTTCTCTCGCGAAAATCGCGAGTTGCAGAGATGAGAACCATGAATTTCTATTATATTATCTTTGAATCTACATAGAATAGAATAGATTGAAGGATGGTTGTGAAGTTGGTGGAAGAAAGCAAACCAATGAATGTAGCTAGTCACCCCGAAAGGCGAGCCCATGTCTTTTGAGAAACTGACACAACCTGTTGTGGATTCAATCTAGTAATTTCTTTTAGATTAAGTCTTACGTCTTGTTTGACCGGTGAAAGACTTCCTTTGTTGAAATGTTCTGTTCCCAAAATTCCTAAAATAAAAGGAAAAAAATGACTAGTCCTAGTAGGATTAGGATTAATCTATTACAAGTGATCCTAGTCTTGCTTCCTTTGTAGGAGAATAGTCCTTACGCTTTCCTCATAAACCGACCCACCATTAAACGTGAACCGGCCTTCTGGGCCTTGGGCCTCGTCATCCATCTAACCCGCCCATCGGGTTACTAATGAACGGCCAAGACCGGGCGGGTAGCCCGTGAACCGCCAAGCTCCAGGCGGGTTACCAGTGAGTCGTCCAGTCCGGCCGGGTTATACTTCCGGCCGGTTTACGCCACGGGGTATATCCCCGACATTAGCCCCGATTTAATTTGGATTTATCCATGTTAAACTGATCCTCATAAATAAACACAAGAACAAACTTGACAGGTTGTGCTCCGGGTTAAGAATTCTTGTAAACCGGCACCTGATCATCCTTAAGTCCTTGTCATTTCCTCCTTGTAGAAAATCCAGGTCAATAAGCCAGTGTCATACTCAATTTTCTGACATTGGTTTCTCACAAAAAAATATTGTGAAGAATAATCCACTTGAGTCGGCTTCCAAAGCGCCGGTTTAAGAAATATTGGTCTTGAAATATTCATCTGATATTCAGCCGGTTTGAAGATGTAAAAACTTGCCGGTTTAACATTACCAAAATGGCGGGTTATAAAACCGATGATCCCGGATTATGACCTTTTATAGACGCCGGGTTATGATTGTTGCCAACGCCGGATCACACAATTAATCTTCCTGATTTGCCAAAAACTAAGAAAAAGAAGATGTTCCTCCTTTTATATGCATATTTCCTGTAGCCCCCAAGTCTTAAGAGGAGAACATAATGATAGCTTAAGACTTGTGTCAATATAAATGTTGCAACCTTGAAGAAATCCAGATTGTTCATCTCAGTTACTAGTCACAACTGAATATTCCACATATGTAGCCCCCAAGTCTTGGGGTTATTATGCTTGCGACAACACGGGACTTGTAATTGCCTTTGTACTCATAAAAAATTCAACCAATGTAGCCCCCAAGGGCCGGGTCATTCTGTAATAATGAGCGGGGACTATGTAGATATGATCATGTAGACTTGAATTGTTGACAGAGCAATTGGTAGCCCCCAAGGGCGGCTCATTATGATATGATGAGTCGGGTCTTCAATAAGATGAGCAAAAATGACTTTGCATTAGCCCCAAGTGTCATGGTGCATGCTCATGGCGACATGAGACTTGCATATTTGATATAATCTCAACTTTGAATAATGTAGCCCCCAAGTGTCAGGTCGTGAGCCCGCAGCGACTTGGGACTATTCCTTCCATTGCAGAATAAATCATATTCATATCCATTGCGCTAAAGCGACTTTTGAAAACTTCAATCATAATATTAATAACCATAATAAAAATCCAGCCATGTTGGCTATTTGAATAATATAATCCAATGATTTATAAGCGCATGATTCCAATGGCGCAATCCAAATATATAGTGGCGACTTATAGTCCAAAGCCGGGCAGTTTAATAAACATCGGACAATTTCTCATCATAGACTGGCGATTTATCGTCTTAAAGCCAGGCCGGTTTAATAAACGCCGGTGATTTATAATCATGCTTTATTCAACCTGTTTACGCATACAACAAGTTTAAAGTGTCTGGCGGTTTATCACGGGAATGATCATAATGCCTTAACATATAACCTGTGTTTATAACCAAGGCTGCACTTAAGAATAATCAAATATGAAATATATCATACCGTGACATTGAATCACAATGTTGGTTTACCAACTTTTTGTAGTAGAGGTAATAACCCAAATTTTGAGTCTTGAACTCCTTCCATATTGTGCCGGGTTTATGATAAACCGTGCAGGTTGTGATAAACACCGGATTAACCATATATAATATCTGGCGACTTATAGTCGAAACTGACCGGGCTGATAGTCTCGGATTATGATTTGATCATGTCTTGACAATTTGTAATTGAAAGTCAAGCCGGGTTAATGAACACCGGTTTACTCCATAATAAGATGGTAACATAAAATCAAACCGGGCAGATAGTCTCTGGATTAGGATTTGATCGTGTTCCGCCAATTTGTAATTGACAGTTTGAACCAGATTAACAATGTCGGTTTAAAAGCATATGAAGTAAAAGTTCTTTAGCAAAAAGAACAGAATTCAAGCAACGGCAAAATAAAACCATTGCAAATGAGGCTTTACTGAGCCGATCAGATGGTGTTACCATGGTCGGACACGACCAAGCTCCCAATAAGGTGTAGCCATGGTTCAAGTCAGCCAGGTCCCCAACTGAAACCGTGGCATCCGATCAAGTGGCGTGGCAATGGTTCGGGTTCGACCAAGCTCCCAAGTGACTCTATGGCCTTAGGCCGATCAAGAGGCGTGTTGGTTCGAGACTTGACCATGTCCCCAAGTGATCCGATGGCTTTCGCCTATCAAAAGGTGTTGCATTGGTTGGACACGACCAAGCCCCCAAGTGATGTTGTGGCACTAGGCCGATCAAGAGATGTGACTATGGTTCAGACATGAACAAGCCCCAAGTGATCAATAATATGATAAGCCAATAAGGCATGATACCCATGTTTGAACCGCGCATCATGGCAGCAGGTCCTCTTTGGCACCCTTTAACTTTTGCAAGCGATAAATCCTTCTTGAACCGGACATTAAACCGGATATTGAGAGCTTCAAAGCTTTGTGGGAGACTTCTTTCCCTTGAACGGATTTTAAACCGGAATCCCTCTTTTTAAGCCGGAAATTTTCTGACGGCCTTTAAATTTGCACCAATATGGCGGCTTAGGGTCCTGCATTAGACAACTTTGCAGGCCAAAGTAATTGCTCTTTTAAAGAAGGCAATATATAATATAAAATATATTGGATGGATTTCACCTGATATATCATGCCAGGGGTTACTCACCGTGGAGTTGATGCTCACCATGGTGAAGCTGAAATTAATGACGGCTGAGTCGGTCACGGCGTTGTAAACCGAGAGTCGGCTGCGGGCGTCGTAAACCGAGAGTCCGCCGCGGGCGTCGTAAGCCGGTGCAGACGGATAGTCGGCTGCGGGCATTTGTAAACCGGCGCGGTCGATTGTCGGTGTAGACAAACGCCAGCAATGTGCTCTCCGTATCTGTGGCATGATAGCCACTCTTATAATGAGTAATTTTCCTGCACAAAGATCACAAACGAGAGTAATTGTTCTCGAAAGAATGAAGAAATATCATAAAAATTGATCGGATGACGAATGATCCGTTCAACGCGACAGAGGCGGCTCAACACAGCAGAGGCGTCTCAACACGACCCTGGAGGCCCGCGCTCGACGGCGGCTTAGAGTGGCCCCGGTGAATCGAGTAATTGCTGGCATAGTAAGCCGCACGGATGGACATGCCGGCCGTATGTTGATGTAGACCGGATTGCCGAGACCAGTGGTTTGCACATGTTCATTGAGCAGCATGACACGGACGAATGCTAGTGCAGAATCATACAGGCACGCTCTGTATCCATGATATAACCACCTTTTGTAATGGATAATTATCCTGCATGTCAAAACAAACCAAAGCAATTGTTCTCTTGACAAAAACCATATATACCATTTCAAAAATAGACGTAGATGGATATCACCTGGTTATGGTACGACTCATCTGCCGTCAACATAAAAAACTCCCTTTTCACAACCAGCCTTCTGACGGGTCACGCAAAGGGCGAGGTGGCCTGCCTCGGAAGGCTACAACAGAGTTGACGAAGAAGGCGGGGCACGGGCGCAGTTTTGCTTGAAGTGCAGCTTCATGTGACGAACGAGTAGCACAAAAGTAATACTACTTTAATTGATTACGGCGTGAGCACTCTACTAGTACTTGGCGGATGAATTGTTTTTCTTCATGTGGAGGAAGCGGCGAAGCGGTCAGTAGCTTCATAAGTCGGTCATTCTCTGCGGCGCTTCGTAGTAGTATCTTTGCGACAACAGATCACTTTTGACCACCAGGTCCGTCACGGTATCTACGGAAGAAATACTCAGATTGCTTGCAGCAGCATAGATGAACATCCCCGACTTGGCTACTTCCTCAATCCGTGTGTCCACATAAACTTTTGCTGTCTTTTTCTTCTTCGGCGGCGTACAGGCCATTCTATGGCAGAAAAGGAACATAGCCAGGGCGGCTCGGGGACGCCGGACCCACGACAGGCGAGGGCCACGATGGCGGGTCACGTAGCAGGCGAGTATAGCGGCGACTCCGTGGTAGTAACAACGAGCAATGGGGCGGCTTGAAATGGCACGGCAGCTCGGATGCGGGGAGGCGAACCGAGCACACCGCGAGGGTGGAAGCGACCTAGCGAGGGCTCGAGGCACAAGCCGGCCGGGGAGACGCAGTAGGCGGAACAAGACCACCGGCAGCCGGGGCATCACGGCAGAAGGTCGATGGTTTGAAGGTGCTGCGATCTCGTGAAGCGAAGCGAAACCGGGCGGTTTCGGAGGTAATATGTCCATGGCTTCGAGGCGACCCGCGAGATGGAAGGACAAGCCGACGGCAGTTTTTGAATAGCGGCGGCTGAAGGAAGCGGCGGATGAAGACAGCGAGCGGGTTCAGAGGAGCTGCGGCGACCTTGGCGGGTCAAAGGCGTGTTCGGAGGAGGTAAAGCGAGCAGTTTAAGGCCAGCCGGCTCCTCGTGCGGCGACGGCTTGAGATGTAACCATGGCGGAGGCGCAGCCGGTTATGGCGGCTGCCAGCCAATCGGCGCCAAGGCGTGAAGAGAGCGGTGGATGCGGTGGCTCGCTGGCCGTGACGACCCTCGGGCGGCTCGGGCGGGACAGCCGGTTCACGGTGCGAGGCTGTGTTTGAAGTGAGACCGGCAAAGGTAATCCGGCGGTGGGGTCGGGCGATTTAGCAGCTCGAGGTTGACGATTTAACAATGGAGAAGGAAATCCCAACTCGACGTGCACAGTCAAAGCGTGAGGCCGGTTCAAGGCCACGATGGATGAGGTAGCGTTGTAAACCGGAAGCGACACGGCCTGACCACGGGGCGACTTGGTTTGCAGGTGACCACAGCGATTTGAACCACTCCGGTTTGCTGGAACGCGGTTGTGGCAGGTCTGCTCCAGCATGGCTTGGCGCGTCAGGCAGCCCGGGGTGAGATGCGTCGTGGTTGTACCACGGCGGAAGCGGGTCGACCCGGGGCGACGTGGGAGTGCCGGGCAAAACGGCGCGGCAGTGCCGGGGTCGATGGCAACTTGGCGATTCAGCAGTTGGAGCCCGCGAGCGGCAGCGTGGCGGGTCATCAAGCCCGGACCTCTGGCGCGCGCAGCGGCGTCTTGTCGCACCGATTGATGCGAGCGGTTTATGGCGAGTAGTGTATAGGTGATTTGATGATCGGAGGTCGCGATGGCAGTGGCTCCATTCAACAGCGAGGCCATGATTTGCTTTACCCCGTAATCTGCCCGTACTCCTATTCGAGGAGGCATCTTTACGATGGATTTTGGTGTTGACCGGACTACTAGTATTTGGTGACCAATCAATTGGCTGGTACACATAGACCAAGTCGAACTCATATTCGGATCAACCTATGCATCACGGCACTGATTAGGAAAACAAGATCCATTGATCCGCGGTGGCAGACGGAACAACTTTAGCGAGAGGTTGAAGGAGGTGCGTGGCTGAAGTGGAGCTGTCGCAAAGGGGGAAAACGAGGCTAAGTCGTGACAGGCAGCATTGATTCTTCCGGTCGTGTTTGACTTTGGCGAAAACATCCTGAACCACCAACAAAATAAAACTGAACCAAGATGCTTAAACCGATTGGACCTTGGCGCCTTTAAATCTCCCAAATCTTCAAATCTGGATTGATGAACCTGATACTGATGTAAATTCTCTCAAATCAGCTCTTCATCCGAGAAATTGCGAACTCCTCGATCCTTAGAAGAGATCCCTCCAAGAACTCAACACCACCGTGCGCGCGCCCCACGGTGGGCGCCAACTGTCGTGGAATTAACACGTCAGATGTCCTTAGTGTCAGGACTTAGTCGCGAGGCCAACGCATCTATGTGGTAGCTTGAGAGGGGTTGAGCGGAATCGTGAGACGCACCACAAGACAGGGATTTAGACAGCTGTGGGCCCCGGGAAACATCATCCGGTAAAAACCCTACATGCTGTTTGAGGCTAGGTCTCATTATCATCACGAGGGAGTCGCCGTAAACCGGCTCTCCTCTTTCTGTCTAGCCCTAAGATTGTTTGTTCTTGCTTGTAGCTTGTCCCTCTTTGGGGAGCCCTGCCCCTCCTTATATATGTTGAAGGGGCGGGTTACATGACTAGTCCTAGTAGGATTAGGATTAATCTATTACAAGTGGAGTCCTAGTCTTGCTTCCTTTGTAGGAGAATAGTCCTTACGCTTTCCTCATAAACCGGCCCACCATTAAACGTGAACCTTCCTTATTGGCCTTGGGCCTCGTCATCCATCTAACCCGCCCACCGGGTTACTAATGAACCGCCAAGACCGGGCGGGTAGCCCGTGAACCGCCAAGCTCCAGGCGGGTTACCAGTGAGTCGTCCAGTCCGGCCGGGTTATACTTCCGGCCGGTTTACGCCACGGGGTATATCCCCGACACACGCCGTGGGCTGCAGGCAGGCAAGTCTAGGGACCCCCATTCCCAGAACGCCGACACACTCACCATAATCTCTCGGATTTACTTCAAAAGGAGGCCATCTGGTTAAGAAACTTGTGTGAAAAGCAGAGGAGAATGATGTTCTTTGACTTTCAAGGGCAAAAATTCCTGCTTAGGGTTCGAATTTGAGGGTCCTTCAGGCCTTGTGGCACAAGTGAGGAGCATTTTCTAGATTCCCACACCCGTCACGAGTATTTTGAGTACTTGTGGGTCCGAAACGGACTCCGAACGACAAAGTTATGACCGTTTTGGTGAACACCAATCATTTATATGGCAGTCCTTGAAAGAACTTCATTTTCCCGTGACCCGTTCTGGTGCGCCGCACCGAAATTTTGTGTCCTCACTAGTGGATATATTGTTTCCACATATATATTAACCTATGTCAGGAATGGCCTATTGTTATTGGCTGTCACACACATACATTATGGCATGCCACACGGCGAAAACTAGGAGAATAAAATTTATAGTCACCGTATTTTCTTGAATTTAGAACCAAATGGGATTCCACGGATCATAGAGCATGTGCAGAATGGAACGTTTGTACTTCCCAGGCGGACTAATGTTTACACTCACCATAATCTCTCGGATTTCCTTCCAAAGTAGTGCCAATGTGCTTAGAAACTTGTCTGAAAAGCAGCGGCGAATGATGTTCTTTGACTTTCAGGGCAAAAAGTCCTGCTTAGGGGCCGGATTTGAGGGTTCTTTAGGCCTCGTGGCCCAAGGTAGGAGCATTTTCTAGATTGCAACACTCTTCGCGATCATTTTGAGTATTTGTGGGTCCGAAACAGACTCCGAATGACAATGTTATGTTTGTTATAGTGAACACCCGTCGTTTATATGGGAGTCCTTGAAATAACTTCATTTTCCCGTGACCCATTCTGCCGCCACATAGAAATTTTGTGTCCTCCATAGTGGAGATATTGTTTCCACATATATATTGACCGATGCCAGGAATGCCCTATTGTTATTTCCTGTCATACAAATACATTACGGCATGCCACACGGCGAAAACAAGGAATAAAACTTATAGTCGCCGTATTTTCTTGAATTTAGACCCAAATGGGACTCCATAGATCATAGAGCATGTGCAGAATGCAATGTTTGTCCTTCCCAGGCGGACTAATGTTTACACTCACCATAATCTCTCAGATTTACTTCAAAAGGAGTGCCATTGGGTTAAGAAACTTGTGTGAAAAGCAGCAGCGAATAATGTTCTTTGACTTTCAGGGGCAAAAGTCCCTCTTAGGTTCCGAATTTGAGGGTCCTTCAGGCCTTGTGGCACAAGCGAGGAGCATTTTCTAGATTCCCACACTTGTCACAAGCATTTTGAGTACTTGTGGGTCCGAAATGGACTGCGAATGACAAAGTTATGGCCGTTTTAGTGAACACCCATCGTTTATATGGCAGTCCTTGAAAGAACTTCATTTTCCCATGATCCGTTCTGGCGCGCCGCACCAAAATTTGGTGTCCTCCATAGTGGAGATATTGTTTCCACATATATATTGACCGATGCGAGGAATGCCCTATTGTTATTGGCTGTCACACACGTACAATACGGCATGCCACACGGCAAAAACTAGGAGAATAAAACTTATAGTCGCCATATTTTCTTGAATTTAGAACCAAGTGGTATTCTACGGATCATAGAGCATGTGCAGAATGCAACGTTTTTCCATCTTCGGTGGACCCGTCTTTACACTCACCATAATCTTTCGGATTTGCTTCGAAAGGAGTGCCAATGGGTTAAGAAACTTGTCTGAAAAGCAGCGGCGAATGATATTCTTTGACTATCAGCGGCAAAAAGTCATGCTTAGGGTTCAAATTTGAGGGTCCTTCAGGCATCGTGGCACTAGCAAGGAGCATTTTCTAGATTCCCACACTCGTCATGAGAATTTTGAGTAGTTGTGGGTCCGAATGGACTCCGAATGACAAAGTTATGGTTGTTTTAGTGAACACCCTTCGTTTATATGGCAGTCCTTGAAAGAACTTCATTTTCTCGTGATCCTTTCTGGCGCGCCGCACCGAAATTTTCTGTCCTCCATAGTGGAGATATTGTTTCCACATATATATTGACTGATGCCAGGAATGCCCTATTGTTATTGGCTGTCACAAACATACATTACGACATGCCACACGGCGAAAACAAGGAGAATAAGACTTATAGTCGCTGTATTTTCTTGAATTTAGAACCAAATGAGATTCCACAGATCATAGATCATGTGCAGAATGCAACATTTGTCCTTCCCAGGCGGACTAATGTTTACACTCGCCATAATCTCTCAGATTTCCTTCCAAAGGAGTGCATATGGGTTCAGAAACTTATCTGAAAAGTAGCGGCAAATGATGTTCTTTGACTTTCAGGGGCAAAAAGTCCTCCTTAGGGGCCGAATTTGATGGCCCGTTTGGCCTCCTGGCACAAGCCAGGAGCATTTTCTAGATTCCCACACTCATCACTATCATTTTAAGTACTTGTGGACCCAAAACGGACTCTGAATGACAATGTTATGGTCGTATGGTGAACACCCGTCGTTTATATGGCAGTCCTTGAAAGAACTTCATTTTCCTGTGACCCATTCTGGTGCACCGCATCGAAATTTTGTGCCCTCCATAGTTGAGATATTGTTTCCACATATATATTGACCAATGCCAGGAATGCCCTCTTGTTATTGGCTGTCACACACGTATGTGACGGCATGCCACACAGCGAAACAAGGAGAATAAAAGTTATAGCTGCCCTAGTTTCTTGAATTTAGAACAAAATGGGATTCCACGCATCATAGAGCATGTGCAGAATGCAACGGTTTTCCTTCCTAGGAAGACTAATGGATACACTCACCATAATATCTTGGATTTGCTTCGAAAGGAGTGCCAATGGGTTAACAAACTTGTTTGAAAAGCAACGGCGAATGATGTTCTTTGATTTTCAGGGGCAAAAAGTCCTGCTTAGGGCTCCAATTAGAGGGTCCTTCAGGCGTCGTGGCACAAGCAAGGAGCATTTTCTAGATTTCCACACTCATCACGAGCATTTTGAGTACTTGTGGGTCCGAAGCGGACTCCGAATGACAAAGTTATGGCCGTTTTAGTGAACACCCGTCGTTTATATGGCAGTCCTTGAACGAACTTCATTTACCCGTGACTCGTTCTGGCGCGCCGCTCCGAAATTTTGTGTCCTCCATAGTGGAGATATTGTTTCCACATATATATTGACCGAGGCCAGGAATGGCCTGTTGTTATTGGCTGTCAGACACATACATTACGGCATGCCACATGGCGAAAACAAGGAGAATAAAACTTATAGTCGCCATATTTTCTTGAATTTAGAACCAAATGGGATTCCACGGATCATAGAGCATGTGCAGAATGGAACATTTGTCCTTCCCAGGCGGACTAATGTGTATACTCACCATAATCTCTCGGATTTCCTTCCAAAGGAGTGCCAATGGGTTCAGAAACTTGTCTGAAAAGCAGCGGCGAATGATGCTCTTTGACTTTCAAGGGCAAAAAGTTCTCCTTATGGGCCGAATTTGAGGGTCCTTCAGGCCCTGTGGCATAACCGTGGAGCATTTTCTAGATCCCCACACTCGTCACGAGCATTTTGAGTACTTGTGGGTCCGAAACGGTCTCCGAATGACAAAGTTATGGACGTTTAAGTGAACACACGTCGTTTATATGGCAGACGTTGAAAGAACTTCATTTTCCCGTGACCCATCCTAGCGCGCCGCACCGAAAATCTGTGTCCTCCATAGTGGGGATATTGTTTCCACATATATATTGACCGATGATGTTGGCGTTCTGGGACTGGGTGTGCCCAGACTTGCCTGCCTGCAGCCCACGGCGTGGCTCCGTCAACGGCCCGGTACGGCCCAGCTTCGACAAACAACAACCCAAGACCCTCGCGAGGGGCCAAGCCTCGCGAGGCGGACGACACCAAGACCTCCCTGGGGGCTGCCTCCCCAGGCTGGCTCCCGAGGAGCGGAGATATCTATGCAAGCCGCACATCACAAGGTTCATATGACGTGAGCCTTGACGACCAAGGCCAGGCGGGTGCCAGCGGGTGCAATGTACCAGTTTCCTCTTTGGTGCTAAGGAGGCAAGCGCAGGTGCAGGGTCCCGAGGAATCAAGCAAAGGTTTCCATATCAGTGCAACAAGACCAAGACTGCCAGGACGGCAAGACGGAGGTCATCACGGAGCCCACTGCAGCGTCACCACGAGAGGCTTTGGCAGGCGAAGACTACTTTTGTCAGGATAACTAGTACTAGTTGTCTCCCTTCAAATTTGTCCATTGTGGGATCCCTTCCCGCCTACATTTGGGAAGAGGACCAAGGCCACTATAAATAGGACTTAGCCACCACCATGGAGGGGACGAATCCATTCCACCCTGACCAGCTCACTATCTCATCGAGCACAAGAACACCTCACCTCCTGAGGCTGTTCCACCACTGTACTAGTTCATCCAGCCCCTCGAGGCAATCCACCACAAAGCTGGAGTAGGATATTACACCGCAAGGTAACTAGGATAAACTGTTGTGTCTCTTGTCCATTAGATTCATCGAGCTAGGCCGTGGATTCGGTGAGCAGGCAGACTGGGGAGAATGAGCTCTTCGCACGCACCCTAGAGTTTGAACCTCTCAAGGGTTTGTGGCACCCTGAATCCGACATTTGGCGTGCGTCGGAGCCTCTCTTTCGCCGGTCGGCTCGCCAGCGATCCACCGCTTCCATGGCTGACACCCGTCGAGCCTGTGCTGAGTGTCGAGCCGCCCTCGCCGCTCGCGTCGCCCAGACGACACCGGCCGGCTGGCCTCCCCGTCGTTCTGCATCGCCTGCCGCCAACGCCGCCACCGGCCCGGCGGGGCACGAGCAGCAAGCTTCATCGCTGTAACCCTCCGTGCGGCATGATGGACGCACGGCCACCCCGTCACTGACTCCGGCTGGTTCGTCATCCACCGTCGATGAGGGTCTTGGTGACCGCCACATTGCAGATGGTGTGGGTGCAGAGCATCTGAAGCGCGCTTGTCAGATTCAGGGTTCCGCAGACCCTTGAGAGCTCCGAACTCTAGGGTACGTGGGAAGAACTCATCCTCCCTAGTCTTCCTGCTCATTGAATCCACGGCCTAGATCGATGAATCTAATGGACAAGAGACACAGCAGTTTATCCTGGTTCGGGCCACCTTGCGGTGTAATACCCTACTCCAGTTTTTGGTGGATTGCCTCGAGGGGCTGGATGAACTAGTACAGTGGTGGAACAGCCTCGGGAGTTGAGGTGTTCTTGTGCTCTATGAGCTGGTGAGCTGGTCAGGGTAGAATGGATCATCCCCTCCATGGTGGTGGCTAAGTCCTATTTATAGTGGCCTTGGTCCTCTTCCCAAATGTAGGCGGGAAGGGATCCCACAACGGCCAAATTCAAAGAGGGACAGCTAGTACAAGCTATCCTGACAAAAGTAGTCTTCGCCTGCAAAAGCCTCTGGTGGTGACGCTGTGGTGGGCTCCGCGATGACCTTCGTCCTGCCGTCCTAGTGGTCTTGGTCTTGTTGCATCGGAATGGAAACCTTTGCTTGATTCGTTGCTACCTCTTGAGCATGCGTTGGTTTTCCTTTGAAGAAGAAATGGTGATGCAGCAAAGTAGTGTAAGTATTTCCCTTAGTTTTTCAGAACCAAGGTATCAATCCAGTAGGAGGTACATGCAAATCCCAAGTACCTGCACAAACAAATAAGAACCTTGCAACCAACGCGATAAAGGGGTTGCCAATCCCTTCACGGCCACTTGCAAAAGTGAGATCTGATAGAGATAATAAGATAAATATTTTTGGTATTTTTATGGTATAGATTGGAAATTAAAGATTGCAAAATAAACGGCAACAGAAATAGCTAATTAATGGGGGATTAATATGATGGAAGATAGACCCGGGGGCCATAGGTTTCACTAGTGGCTTCTCTCAAGATAGCAAATTCTACGGTGGGTGAACAAATTACTGTCGAGCAATTGATAGAAAAGCGCATAGTTATGAGAATATCTAGGCATGATCATTTATATAGGCATCACGTCTGCGACAAGTAGACCGAAACGATTCTGCATCTACTACTATTACTCCACACATCGACCGCTATCCAGCATGCATCTAGAGTATTAAGTTCATAAGAACAGAGTAACACATTACGCAAGGTGACATGATGTAGAGGGATAAACTCAAGCAATATGATATAAACCCCATCTTTTTATCCTTGATGGCAACAATACAATACGTGCCTTGCTGCCCCTGCTGTCCACTACCAGGGAAAACCTTATACACAGAATCTTAGCAGCAGCGCGGCACACAAAGAGGCGCTACTGCTAATTAGCAGTAGCGAGGTTAAGAAAAGCGCGCTGCTGATGAAAATTTAGCAGTAGCGCCTGATGGATAAACCGCGCTACTACAAAAATGTACCGACAGTACCCAACAACCTAAGTTTACCAGCAGTGCGGTGGCGCGATGCGCGCTACTGCTAAAGCAATAGTAGTAGCGCGCTTTTTGGTCACTTCGATGCTGCTAATTTTGAAATTGTCCACACGGTTGGCCCGTTTAGCAAGAGCGTGTGAGAAAATCGCGCTGCTTTGCTACACCCTTAGCGATGGCGCTGCTTTTCCTCAAGGCCATCGCTAAGGCGACACCCCACCACCTTTTCCCACCCGTCCTCCCTCCCCATCTCGTCTCCTCCCTTTCCCCTACCTCCCACATCCTCCCTCTCTCACTCTTCTTCTTCCTCAATACTTCTCCCCCCATTACTCTCCCTCTTCTACCTACCTTTCTCTCTCTTCATTACTCCTAGCTAACTACACACCACCTCCATTAACACATCTCCTTTCTCTTTTTCCTTCCCCCTCCACTAGTTGAAGTTGTCTCCTCCCAAATTAGCTAGCTAGGTAGATGTGGCATTTAGTTAAGTGACCTATTTGCCCCCTAACTAGATCTATCTTTGTCAAGAAGAGCTTTGTGCACTTTTGATCTCCCTACATCATCATCTCCACCGTGTGCTCGATCTCGAGATAGAGGTGATTAAAATTTCATGCTTTTGCAAAATGGAAATATGTGTATGTGTGTGTGATATGATAATTGGGCAATATCACGGAAATTGTGTGTGTGGCATGTGTTGATGCCAAATTGTGCTTTTCAGTTGCCTATGTTTTGCCGAAATGTCGATTTATTTCCGTTTCGGCGAATTCCGGGCAAACTCTAGATCTATACATGTCCTATTTTTAGGGAAGGTCATACCGAATTTTTGTATGACTTTGATGCATGCACGCATTTTTATAATCAATTTGTTTATTATTACCGTGCAGACGTTCATGATGGTTAGTGGAACGATGGTGGACAGCTGGTTGTGGTCGGCGGTGCAGGACATGAAGGAAAATAATCGGATAGAGGTTTTATGTCCGTGTCAAAAATGCAAAGGAATAGTTTGGCTTGACCCCTATGACGATGGTCATGTCGAAGCGCACCTGCTCATGACTGGTTTCATGGATGGCTATGAAGATGAGGATGACGATGTTGAGGACACCGACGGGGCAGGCAATGACGACACGGGTGACGGTGTCCTGGACTAGGGGGTACTCATCACACCGTCTCCCGATCAGTTGGATTGGGTCGAGGACCCCCATGGCCGTATACTCATGGGCCAGTCCGGACAGCTGCCGTGTACAAGGAAGATTCCACAAGACTTGGCGATCAAGACAAGGATTCCTCCCCACCGGCGTATTCGGCTAGGACTCTTGTTTTCCTAGGCCTCCGGTGCATTATATAAACCGAGGCCAGGCTAGTTGATAGATATACACAATCATACCATAGGCTAGCTTCTAGGGTTTATCCTCTACGATCTCGTGGTAGATCTGCTCTTGTACTACCCATGTCATCAATATTAATCAAGCAGGAAGTAGGGTTTTACCTCCATCGAGAGGGACCGAACCTGGGTAAACATTGTGTCCCTTGCTTCATGTTACCATCAGCCTAAGTAGCACAGATCGGGACCCCCTACCCGAGATCCGCCGATTTTGACACCGACATTGGTGCTTTCATTGAGAGTTCCTCTGTGTCTCCGCAGCAAGGCTTGATGGCTCCTTCAATCGTCAACAACACGGTCCAGGGTGAGACTTTCCTCCCCGGACAGATCTTCATATTCGGTAACCGCGCTGCGGGCCAACTCGCTTGGCCATCTGGAGCAGATCGAGAGCTACGCCCCTGGCCACTAGGTCAGGTTCGGAAACTTGAACTACACTGCCTACGTCCGCGGAGACTTGATCTTCGACGGATCTGAACCCATGCCAGGTGCGTCGCATGGTCACGACGAGCATGATTTAGCTCTGCCGTCGGACAGTGTTTGGGAGATCACACCTGCAACTACTCTGGCCCTCAATCCGGAGCGAATCATGCCATTCGAGGACGGGTGGATAGACCCCGCCATGGAGGCTGCACTCACAGTGGCGATAGAGCCGGATACTGACTTCACCCCTTACGAGAGCAGTGTTGCCGAACTACTGGATTCGTCCCCGGCCACGGACTCTGATCCGCCTGCGCCCGTGCCTATCGAATTTGATTGGGCACCGATTATGGAGTTCACCTCCACGGATACCATTCAGCACTCGCCCTTGGGCGATGTGCTAAGTTTGTTGAAATCTTTCTCCCTGTTAGGAGACTCCCGACCGAACTATGTCCGGCATTGACCACGTCGCGTCCTGCCTCAGCGAGGCCGCACTGTTGCTTCTTCAATCCGATGTCCATCACGCCGACCTACTTCGACTCATCGGCTGACATCGAGGCTTCGACATCTCGGCTGGACCGGGGGCTTCGCCATCTCTTCATCAACCTACCCCGGAGACTTCAGCGTCACTAGCCGACCAGCTTCGTCACGTTAGCTGGACCAGAGGTTTTGCTTCGGCGATTCGACCTTTACTAGCATCGCCATGCCCTCGCTTCGCCGCCCATCAGGCAATGAGAATGCGGATCGAGTCCCAATTTTGGGAGTCACTTTTCTTCGGATCGCTACAACAAATTGACCAGGTGCTATTAATCCTAGTATTTTTTGCTTGTTTGGGTTTATTTTTCCAAGGAATTATTACTCCGGTTTGTCCATCATCTGTACACAGGTTTATCAAATGGTGGCTGCATTAACGACGATCGGATGGTGGTTCGGTCAGTTTCCGTACATAGTCCGGCGAACGCCGCATCCGGAACTCGGACCGACCTGAGAATTCAGGCTTTGCCACACCTTCACCGTGTCACGCCGTCGCCCTGCATCGACATTGACTTCGGCGCCAGGCCACATTTCTTTTATTACTCACTTAGCATAAATTATTTATTATGCGTCAATTTCTATTTTCTAAATTATCATTATTACTATTATCTCCGGTTTGCACTATTTTTTGTGCACAGGCAGCCGAACTATATCCTTTGGCGTCACCTCGGGACCGGCTTGGGGGATGGAACCTTGTCCCACATCAAGCTCGGACCGCGTCATCAATACCGAACACATTAACCAGCTAAGTTGCCTTCATGCTCAAAGTTTTAAAATTTTAACTTGTGTTCGGTTCGATGAAGCATTATACTCTTTTGGAAAAAGTTGCTTGTAAAAAATTTCCTTGTCCAAACTTTGTTTGTGACAGACAAATTCAAATACCCCGTTTACTTGGGGGCTCCCTTGCTGGAGCTTTTTCCTCTTGCATGTGATTATACTTATGCGGCCCGTTCCTTGTTTGTGTATTATGCCACAATATGCACGATATTGACCTAAGTGATTTGCAAGCTGGGTTGCCTTGCTCCTGTGTTTACCCTCACGTTCTCGATTGTTCAGCTAGGGAGTAAAGGGAGCACCTCTGTGATTATCACGATCGGGTCACCCGAGCCGGACCTCGACCCAGGTGAAGCCGAAAGCTAGCGCTCCTACTGTTTCCAATAATGGTCGGCACGCAACGGAACTCATGAGTACAAAAAATCTATTGCACAAGTCTCATAGTAACAATGAGCACCGAAGAAAGGTAACGGTGGGGGTACTATTTTCTTCGAAGATGCTTCTTACACTTCGTTCATAATATAGCACAAGTTCCCTGAGCGCGCTTTGTCTGTTACAGCCTTATGGCCTGATTGCCTGGTTATCGGAAGCACCGTTGATATTTTCGACAGGTGGAGTACATAACACTTTTCGGTCTTTTGACCGAAGAGGGAGAAGCCTACGGTCGGTTAAGACGCGTTTAAAGTTCGGGTGAACATAGATATGATATAAGTACTTCGGTACAAACAATCATTCTTTTACCCAAGTCACTTGGGGGCTCTTAAGTTTATTTGAGCCGTTTTATGTTAAGTGTTTTTCTTCTTAGTCGTTGCAAAGTTTTTTATTATTATCATTTATCACTCCTTTCTCGACGCAAGTGTGTGGTCAATAGCCGGATAGCCTTGCTTCTCTCAAAGCCGCTAGAGTTTAGTATGCTAAACTGGCCTAATGAGAAGTACTCCGCCTTCGGGATAGGAGGTTGAAGCCATAGGCTGACCCGCTTGAAGTCTTGAGATAGGATGTGTCATGTTAAAGCACGGCAGAAGCACTTTTTTTAGTCCAATTTTTGGATTGGCACTGGACACTTGATCTAATTCGGACACTAAACTTTGGAATAAGTTTGTTGGCTTTTCGAGCCTATGGCACTTTTAAACTATTTGTGCGTTTCCAACATTAGTCTCGCAGTGCAACGTCGGGCACCTTTAGGGATTCGGCAAAAACATTCTCGGATATTGCTATCTATGCATCGATTTCGAATTGTGTCTTCGGTCAATAGTTGGGTTGCCCGACTCCTGTGCTTGCCTCCTACGTTCCGCTTTGTTCGGCTAGGTGTGCAAAGGGAGAACCACTGCGATTGTGCTTCCATCTCGCATGGTCAAGCACCTCGGTGGAGAAAGCCCGACTATCACAATAGGCGTAAACTGGTCAGCGGCGCGATGACTATGCTAAATGACGGGCCGTTCATAACATTGGCGAAGTGTTTCTGACTTGACCTCGGTATCGCCGAAGACTAACCGGGGCTCATAGCTAGCTTCCCCAGTATAAAGCTCCTATGACTAAGCGAAAGTTTTAAAGCCCGCATATCTGATTGCCTTGTTTCTGCTAACACAACCGCCTTCGGGCACCGAGACATCGGCTAAGGGTTGCTTTGTTATTGGGGAAACACGCTACGTAGTATCTACCAAGGGGTAGAAGCCGACGATGGGCCACTTTCAACTGATAAATGGTCGCAATGGAGTCAAAATAATGATGTCTGATGCTTGAATACATAGAATCATTACACATAATCTGTGATTTTACTCTGGATATCGATCCTTAATTTGGCCACCCGTGCCCACATTAAGGCTCGGGGGCTACTGGGCTTTGCGCTCATTATTTACAAATATTAAAGGGGCATATCGATCCCCTGATCTGGTGTTGCCAACCGACCAGTGTCTCGGGGGCTACTGCATTGCCTATTCAATGCAGAAAATTCAAAAGGGCTCAGTGTTCGGCTTGATCAAAGTATGTGCATACATGTCTTCGGACAATAATAGGTACCATATGGACCTATCCGGCGTCGAACTAGTATATTGCGGCGACTTCTCATGACCCTCTCTCAGGGGCCTGTTCGCTGATCACTATTATCTCTAATATATTACACTGCATTTTTATTCCTATGTATGCTGCCGAGCTAGGAGTTGATCCTCAGGCCGATTTCGCGCGTCGACCTGAGTCTCAGGGGCTACTAGGATCAGCGGTTTCATGTTTTCCTTCAGGTGCATCTCGGATATTAGGCCAACACGCACCGTGAGGGATACTGGCTATACATCTTGTCAGATATTACATTGCACAATTCGGAATTAAATGCATAAAAATCAGTCCCATGGCCAAGGTGGTGCACCACCTCGGAGGCAGTCCGGCATAAAGCTCGGGCGCCAGCGGCTAGCTCCATAAAGGGCATTTCTGATATTAAGCTCTGCTTAACTCCTTCAACTTTTTTGGACCAAGATGATCTATGACTTCTGGGACACAATCCGGCGTTGGAGCTTGGACACGGTCCAGCGTTGGAGCTTGGACACAGTCCGGCGTTGGAGCTCAGATACATTTTGGCGTTGGACCGCGGAAGCAGTCCGGCATTGGTGCTCGGCTGCAAGGGGTACCTCGAATGCAGTCCGGCGTTGGAGCTCAGACGCAAGAGGACACTGCCTCCGGGAACAACTTCAAACCCGAGGCGTGGCATAAAAATAACAAGGCATTGATAAAGGCCGGAAACTTAAAGGGGCTCCTCGGATACCCAACGTGTAAACTCTTCGGATGCACTTCGGCAATCCTCAAGATCAAAGATGAGAAGATTTGTTGAACCAGTTTTCAAGACCGACGACCGAAGATGAAGAACAGTTCAGAAGAATCAAGGAGCGTTCCTAAACTTGAAGACCGGTTCAGGGGGCTCCTAACGGTGTCCTGGACTAGGGGTACTCATCACACCGTCTCCCGATCAGTTGGATTGGGCCGAGGACCCCCATGGCCGTATACTCATGGGCCAGTCCGGACAGCTGCCGCGTACAAGGAAGATTCCACAAGACTTGGCGATCAAGACAAGGATTCCTCCCCACCGGCGTATTCGGCTAGGACTCTTGTTATCCTAGGCCTCCGGTGCATTATATAAACCTAGGCCAGGCTAGTCGATAGATATACACAATCATACCATAGGCTAGCTTCTAGGGTTTAGCCTCTACGATCTCGTGGTAGATCTACTCTTGTACTACCCATATCATCAATATTAATCAGGCAGGAAGTAGGGTTTTACATCCATCGAGAGGGCCTGAACCTGGGTAAACATTGGGTCCCTTGCTTCCTGTTACCATCAGCCTAAGATGCACAGATCGGGACCCCCTACCCGAGATCCGACGGTTTTGACACCGACAATGGGGCAAGGCAAAGAGATGATCGATAATGGCGGAGGGGAAGAGGCCAGACATGGCAGCGAAGAAGGGGCCGGACATGGCGGCGGAGAGAACATGGACTCCATGCAGCAGAGTTCGTCGGTACTAAGTTCAATCGTGCGGGACCCTAATGTTCAAGCATCGCCCAAGGAGAGGCAATCTTGAGAGAGCTGCTTCTAGAGAGGAGGCTAAGCTGGAGCAACTGGTGGTAGACTCGAACACTCCATTGTATGATGGTTGCAATCCTGAGGTGACCCGCTTGAGTTTCATGCTCTAACTCCTGAAGACGAAGGCTAAAAACAAATGGACCAACACTAGCCTCGATGAGCATCTCAAGTACCTATAGGATGTTCTTCCCGCGGGGAATCTATGTCCTACTAGTGTTGATGAGGCCAAGAAGATTGTGTGCCCTCTTGATCTGCCGCATGTTAGATACCATGCATGCATCAACGATTGCATAATTTATTGGAAGGAGCGCGCGGAAAAACAAGCTATCCGGTTTTCAATGCTTCTCGATACAAGAAGGCCGGGAAGAAATGTCCCCAGAAAGTTGTATGGTACTTACCGATCATTCCCCATCTCCAGTGATATTTCGTAGATCCCAAGGAAGCAAAGCTAATGCGCTGGCACACGGAGAGGAAGAAGCCCGACGATGGAGATGATCCGAAGCTGAGACACGTCAAGGATGGAAGCCAGTGGAGAGCGTTGAACAGCTTCTATCGGTATTTCGAATGTGTTACAAGGAACATCGTGCTCCGCGCGTGTACCGATGGCATGAATCCGTTTGGCAACCAAAACACAACCCATAGCACATGGCCCGTGTTTTTATGGATGTACAACCTCCCCCCTGGTTGTGCATGAAGTCGAAGTACATTCACCTGAGCATGCTTATTCAAGGGCCGAAACAACCAGGAAATAATATTAACTTGTATCTGGGGCTACTTCAAGAGGAGTTAGACACTTTTTGGAAAACACCAGCCAAGACATGGGACGCCAGCAAAGGCGAGTATTTCTACATGAGTGTCGCGCTGATCATGATGGTGCACGACTATCTCGGTTACGGATATGTCGCAGGACAGGTGTGCCATGGATATTGCGGATGCATGCGGTGCATGGATGATACGACGTCTCAGCAGCTAATGTCAAGGAAAGATGGCGGGTCTGGGAAAATCATGTACATGGGGCATCAAAGATGGCTCGAACAGGACGATCCGTGGAGAAACCGTGGAGATCTATTCAATGGTCACGCTGAGCATCGAGGACCTCCACGTAAGCGGAGCGGTGCCAAAATCGATGAGCTGTTGAAAAACTGGAAGGAGTGCCCCGCGCCGGGAAAGATGATGAAAAAGGCACCGGAGCCGCTGCTGAAGGTATGGAAGACGAGGTCTGTGTTCTGGGACTTGGAGTACTGGCACAAACTCGATACACCTCATTGCCTTGATCAAATGTACATCTGTAAGAATGTTCTTGAGAGCTTGCTCGCGACACTGATGAACATGCTGGATAATACCAAGGATGGGCCGAAGGCAAGAAAAGACTTGCAAGATTTGGAAATCAAGGAAGATCTGCACATGCCGCCCGTAGAAATGCATGCAGACGAGACAGAGACGGAGGCAGAGGCGCGAGAGAAGAAGGGCAAGAAAATAAAGGAAGAGGATTATTGCCCCCCATCTTGCTTAACCTTAAGTCAGGCTGAGATCGATCAATTCTTTAAGTGCCTTACCGAGTCAAAGTTAGTCCGATTCATCGTGGCAAGATAAGCAGATATCTAGACACGAACAAGAAAAGGTTCAGCGGGATGAAGTCCCATGACTATTATGTGATGATGACGCATATACTACCTGTTTCCCTTAGAGGGATAATGGACAAGCACGTCCGTGACACACTTATTGGTCTCTGCAACTTTTTCGACATCATCTCTCGAAAGTCGATCAGTCTAAAGCAGCTCCAAATGCTACAGGAAGAGATTGTTGTGATACTGAATGAGCTTGAGATGTACTTCCCACCCGCGTTCTTTGACGTGATGGTGCATCTGTGTGTCCTTATTGTGGACGACATAATAGACTTGGGGCCGTCATTTCTGCACAACATGATGTCGTTTGAGAGGATGAATGGGATCATCAAAGGGTTCGTTCGTAACATGTCTCGTCCGGATGGAAGCACCATCCAGGGCTATCTGACACAAGAGTGCATCTCTTTCTGCGAGAATTTTCTATATGGCGTAGACCAACCACCTGATCTTAGTGTTGGTTTGCCCGTTAACAATCACGATGGGAGGCTCAAAGGAGAAGGTCAATCCAACGGTCGCAGGGAACTACACGTGGCATACTCAGATCGATGCAGCGACTTTGACATAGCAAACTTGGTAGTGCTACAACACCTAGACGAGGTAGATCCTTTCGTGGCACTGCACAAAGAAATTATCGCAAAGAAGAATCGTGACCGAGGGGTATGCAGGACGGACGCCGAAGTTACTAGAGAGCACAACTCCACTTTCCTGCATTGGTTCAAAGAGCATAATATTGCTAATCCCCCGGAGGAGGGCTCTAAGGACGGATTGCTCATATATGCCTTAGCACAAGGCCCCTCGCCCAACCTCCTGACCTATCAGGCATACGATTTCAATGGATACATGTTCTACACATAGGCCAAAGATATGGACAGTGATGATCAGAACTCAGGGGTGACGATGGAATGCATGACCGGCAGCAACAACGGCGCAACTGAAAGATTTTATGGAAGGGTCGAGGAGATCTGGGAGCTTGACTACTCTGGACTGCACAACACGACGATGTTCCGTGTCAGATGGGCTAAGAATGTCGAAAGAGAAAACCGGAATTTCACTACCATGACTATACCCGACGCCAAGAGCGCTACCGTGAACGCTATCGCAAAAAATGAGCCATGGGTACACGCTAAGCACGTGACACGATGCTTCTTCATAACTGACTCGCGCAATCCCAGCCGTGTTGTCGTGAGGAGAGGCAAAAGGAACATCATTGGAATGGATGGAGTCGCCAACGAGGAAGACTACGATCAGTACGGCAACCCAATGAGGGAAAATGACGATGATGATGAAGTATACGTCAAAAGAATAATCAATACTACATTACCTAAGAAAAATCGTACTCCATGGAAAAGGCAAATTCACAATGAGGGGCTCAATTATTCTTCAACAAACAAGAAGGGAAAGAAGTTGACTCAAAAACGAAAACGTCAACGCTGAGGAGCCGTATGTTATCGGTCAAATGATGTAATATATATATATATATATATATATATATATATATGTTCCTATTTTGTATACACACTTAGCCATTATTATGCATGGGTCCAATTATGTAATATATATGTTCCTATTTTGTATACATATTTAACCGTCAAATGATGCAATATATATCGCCTTCCCTTCGTTCACTGCTCTCGGAAAAAAAAGTGAGAAAAAAAAGAAAAAAAAAGGAAAACGGTTATATAGGTACTGGTTATAGCAGTAGCGCTTTACTGAAAAAGAGCTACAGCTAGTCAAGGTAGCAGTAGCGTTTTCTATACAAAACCGCTATAGCTACCTGTAATAGTAGTAGCGCTTTTTCTCTAAATGCGCTACTGCTACGTCCACTTAACCCAAAATCCTCACTCTCTCTGCTTCATCCCGCCACTTTTCCCCCAAATCCCATGAGCCCTGCCTTCCTTCGCCCCTCCCTCGCCACGCCCATGTGCTCGCCCGCCCTACGCTCGCCCCGACCCGACCCGGCCTCGGCTCCGACCGGCCAGCGCCAAGTCTCCCTCCTCTGCTACCTCCCTCCCAACCTCGGTGGGTGCGTCGGGCCTGCCTCCTCGCCCCTGCACCCTCTGTAACCCCCACTCCCCCTCTCTCTGCTAGCTAGGATTCTTTGGTTAATTTACTTAGGTTTTAGTTAGGGCAGTAGGTTAATTAGGTTATCTATTTTGTTATGAATTTAGATAGGTTTTTATGAACCGTACGTTTTAAAATAGGACAGAAATTTAGGGTTAAGCAATTGTAGTTAAAAGAAAAGGCAGCATTTAAGCAATTGTCCAAATCAACATCCCTTGTTAAAGCAAATTTAGTTAGGCTGAATTTAGGTAGGCTGAATTTATATGCAAATTTGAACTGGACATGTGATGTTTTGGACATGTGATGTTTTGGACATGTCATATTTGGATAATGATGATTATGTGCAGGGTAAATGATCTCCTATGCTACGCCGGAATGTTGATTCATTTCCGTTCCGGTGAATTTCATTCGCTCGATATGTCCATTTTTTAGCAAAGGTCATGCCGAAATTTTCCGTGAATTTTGGCATGATTTGTGCTAGATAGTAGGCATATCGAGTGCTGGGAGTTGCTGGGAAACGACATTCCGGCAATAATAGATTTCTTTTTTATGTCATTTCTCATTTTTTTCATACTTTTAGAATTAAACAACGAGACTTAATCATAGGAAACATGTCGAACAACGAAGAAACTGGGCCTTCTGACCAAGATGCAGACGAGATGGATTATGAGGGTGAACTAGAGTACCTCGACTATTTGACTACAAAGCAAGGTTTGCAAGTCGGCCTCAATGATGGTACTGACGCCGACATCGACACCGAAGGCGCCGGCACCGATGGCGGCGCCGAGACTGGCAGGGAAGGTACCGGCGGAGAAGATACCGGCGAGGAAGGTACCGGCGGGGAAGGTACCGGCGCCGATGCCGTTACCGAAAAGAAGAAGCAGAGGATACAAAAACCTAACAAACTAGGGATTGGATGACTAGTGATCACAAAGATGGCACCTGGGAAGTTCGAGCCATTAGAGCCAGAAGAACCTCGCAAGTGATATGGGAACCAAGTAGGATGCATCCTACGGGAATGCGTGAGCATCAACGACGATGACTTAAGGAGTAAAGAACATTTGACGCAGTTGCTCCTGACGAAGTTGCACAAGAGATTCAAGTTCCCCGACCGGGATGATAACATAGAACAACCATGGGATGATCCGAAGATGAAAAACATTAACAATCATGGCAATGATTTGGCCTCCTAGAAAGGGAGTGTCAAACGAGCTATTGAGGCTGAGGAACCCCTGTCCAAGATTCTGGAGGAAAATCTGACACTTACGGAAGAGGAGTTCGAAAAGTTCAAGGGCACTTGCGCTACCAAGGCAGCCAAGGCTAAGGCTGCGAAATTCAAGAGCCTTCAGCAAAGGAACACGGGGAAGCATCGCCTCGGAAGCCGTGGCTACCTCGGGAAAAGGCCCATATGGGATAAGGAGGACGCGGAACGTGAAGCCGCAGGTATCCCAGACCCCTTCACGAAGTTCACCAACCCCTTGGAGCATGACTTCATCAGGGCCCGCTACAAAGTGGGACAAGGAAAAGAAGGTTTTTTTGCACGGACCAGATCACGAGGAAATTGATTAGACTACTGGTAATTATTCTTTTACCACCTTACATTTAGCTCCATATCTAGTCGACTACACATTCCTAAACGGTTCACACTCCTTCTGCAGGAGAAGCAATACCAGCTTGCAGCCGAAAGCCCTACTTCTCCGATGAGGCCCAAGTGGGGCACCCTCTCAACCGGGCCTTGAACGAACTTAAGGGACTCCCTTTGGGCCAGCGCCCGCAATATGGTCGTGTGCACGGTGCTGGAGACGGGGCCCCGTGGAAGGTGTTTTACAACAAGGGCCCGGAGGCAAAGAAGAAGAAAAAGAAGTTTAGTCAGGCGGACATCGACGCGAAGGTGAAGCTTGCGGTCGAGAAAAAAGCAGCCGAGGACGCGAGAAAAACAGCCGAGGAGAAAAATGAGTTGCTATAGCAGGCAGTCAATGCAGTTGTAACTGCATGCAGAAATGATTTTGCTACTAACTTGGTTCCAAGTATCATCAACTGGACGAAGGAAAATCCAGACAAGACGGTACATGATTTCCCGTTGCCCAGTTTCCTCGGGAGCAACTCCATGAACAACAACTCAACCGCACCATCACTTGCTCAAGCAACCGGGCCTCCTCTCGCAGTCGCTCCCGCTCATAGTAGCCCATCCTCAGTCTCTGGCGCGCTAGGTGGGCCTTCGTCTTTGGCTGAGTTCGATGCCGTCACGGTAATTACATGTCGCACCAACATATATATATATATATATATATATATATATATATATATATATAGATTATTCCATTTTCGTTTCCTTTCGGATGTTTTACGCCACAGACATATGTGTTTGCAGGCCAAAGAAACCCCGTGCACCATACTCTACTTGATCAAGGCCAGAAGGTGGACGTGGGAAAGGGGATGATAATGAACCCCTTGCAACCCACGTTCCACAACCAGCCGATCCCCGCCGGGCACTTCAGAGTTAGCTTGTCCAGTGTGAAATCGGGGCACGAGGATTTGCCTCCTCCAGTACAGCATGTGGGAGAGACGACGAGACCCCGCCGCGGATTGGAAGCTGCAAGGGTTGGGTGCTGCTATGGCCAAAGAATCTTATTTGTCTGGAGCCGGCCGAGAGCACACCAATAACCACACATCGACAAGCATGTGCGGAGACCACCCCGCCTACACAATTACCAACTCCTGTAGTGCCGGGTGAGAGCGGCTGATGACGTGATGAAGGGGGTGCAATAGTACTGGATGATGTAATCGGTCATGTATAACAGATAATGGATGATGAGACGGAGGTCGACCCTTTGGGTTTCCTCAATACAAACGCGTATCACTGTGACATAGATATGATGAGTCAACCATATGACGGATCGGGCTATCAGCATGCTAATGAGGATATGGATGATCTGCCCGGGCAGGAAGGTCGAAAGGTGGATTGCAAAAGTCTCTCTTCATGAAATCCTCACAGACAGGCTCAAGATGCCGCCTCAACACAGGCTCAACTAGCCGGGGTAAATGCAGCTTAGTCCGGGAACACTGGGGCAGGTGTTAAGGAAGGGTCTGGAAGGTGTGCCCAAGAAAAAGGAGAGGAAGAGATCGGGGAAGATTGCTGCCTCCGAACAAGCCAGAGCACATAACAGCCAGACGATGGATTCTGAAGAGCGTGTACCCATGAAAGGTGCAGCCATGTTCCATCTCACGGGCGAGCCGATGCTACCGCCGAACCCGCTGGAGGCAGTATCAGGGGATCTCAGGAGACTACACGACCATGTGTTGTCGACTGATAAAATCCTACTAGCCTCGAAGGATCGAGGATATCCGACATACGCGGCTCGTGTGCCTGAGGGGAAGTGCTACGTCGACACACGGCCCGCAGAGGTGTTCTTCCTGCGGTTTGACCATATCTTTGAGATGTTTCTGACAAGGCGGCTCGATTTTACAATCGTCCGCCTTTTTGCGCTACATATGAGCTCCGTCACTAAGAGAGAAGAAGTCTCGCAAATCTGTGTGACGGATCCGTACTACATGCACGAGTCTTTCTTGATTCTCGGCGACTTTGAGCATGAAACTGCTAGGGACTACCTCCAAAACTTCATGGTATAGAATAAGGACAAGGAAATTGTCCTCCTGCCTTATCATCCAAAGTAAGTCAGTTCCGGACTACCCTTTCGTACATTTCAATCATTCCTTCTCGCTCATATGAAGAATAATTTGAGGTGTCTTTTCCCCGCAGCAACGGGCGCGCCGTCCTTATCGTTCTTTACCCGCGAGTCTCCCACGCCGTGAATTTCGACCCTTCCAGAGACTACGAGAAAAAGGACTACACCCACATAATGAATATTCTAGATGATGCTCTCCAAGGCTTCAGCATTAGAGGTGGCCACATGCAGATCAGGAAACAAAGGAACAAGAAGATGGGTTTCGGCGCATAAAACTAACCTGCTGCATCCATGTCCCAAAACCAAGCAAGAAGGATGGATTCTACATCGTCCATCTCATGATTGAGTTCAGCAGGGATCACCAAAAGCTTCGCATGACAAGCAGAAATGATGATCATATCCACAAGTGGCTAGTATCTCATGGAGAAGCGGATTATTAACTTAGAGATGACTTCTTTCGCATCAAAAGGGACATTGCGACGATCATCATGAAAGAAGTCGTCGATGAGAAGGGGATGTTCAACCATGGCCCTATATCGCGAGCTGACGTCCAAACTCGCATAGGCATGCAACGTCTAGACCTCACGCCGTTCAAGAAGCTAGGGTCCATCCTCGATGATATGGAAGGATGGAACTTCTAGTGATTTACGGTGCCGATGATGATGAGATGTGTCGGTTGAACTTGTATACTTTCTGTAGCGATGAAACTTTGTAATGTCCACGGTCCCTACCGAACTTGCGTAACGCTACTTTGTTAGTTTGCATACGATGACCTGCGTACCTCTAGTTAATAAGTTTGCATACTGTATGTTGCATCTAATTGCTAACCCTTTCTTTTTCGTGTTGCTCTAGTATATTTTGTTGCATATGATTGTACATCCTCTTGATGAAGATGCATCTCTAACAGGTACCTAGTTTCTTGATGTCCAAGTGCTATGTCGTGTACGAAGGGAAGGTTCCGGGAGTGTATGACGAGTGGCATGAGTGTCAGTTGCAAGTGCAGGGGGTCTCGGGCACCAGCCATAAAGGCTTCAAAAGCAGACAAGAAGCACAAGCTAGTTACTTGAGGTTCAAAGTAGCGAGAGAGGACTCATGACCGCCGCCTCATGTCTTGCATAGTTCCACTATCACTCATAGTGATAGCACTTCTCGCGTATATCATCGTTTAGATGGATGACGTTGTAGTTGCAAGTATTCGAGACTTGCATGTATCGCTATTTTTGAGATGATGACGAGATACCACTTTGTGTTGGATGATGATTATGATGAAACTATTTGTATGTATATGCTATGATTACATTTGTGGTCTCGCAGCCATTTGTATGTGTATGATGATGACATTTGTATGTGCTAAAGATTCTTGTATAAAGCCTGTTCAAATAAAAAACAAATATGCAGAAAAAAATCAAAAACTACTAAAATTAGTAGTAGTGAGTGGAGGAAAGTTAGCAGCAGCGTGACTATAGCGATGGCCAGACGGCCAAAGCGCCGCTTAGAGCTATTAGTAGTAGCGAAGCTTCCACGCAAAGACGCTGTTGCTACACTTGTATAGCAAGCGGCGATGCACGCGTCGCTTTGCTAGGGGTTAGCTGTAGTGCCTTATTAGTAGCGCCGGTCCCCGCGCTACTGATATACCTAGAACCCGCGCTGCTGCTAGGCTTTTCCCTAATAGTGGTCACTGGGAAAGGACACCGCATGATTGAACCCAAAGCTAAGCACTTCTCCCACTGCAAGAAAGATTAATCTAGTAGGCCAAACCAAACTGATAATTCGAAGAGACTTGCAAAGATATCAAATCATACATATAGGAATTCAGAGAAGAACCAAATACTGTTCATAGATAATCTTGATCATAAACCCACAATTCATCGGATCTCGGCAAAAACACCGCAAAAAGAATTACATCAAATAGATCTCCAAGAGAATCGAGGAGAACTTTGTATTGAGATCCAAAGAGGGAGAAGAAGCCATATAGCTAATAACTATGGACCCGAAGGTCTGTGGTAAACTACTCACACATCATCGGAGAGGCTATGGTGTTGATGTAGAAGTTCTTCATGATCGATTCCCCCTCCGGTGGAGAGCCGGAAAAGGCCCCAAGATGGGATCTCACGGGTACAGAAGGTTGCGGTGGTGGAAATAGGGTTTCGTGGTGCTCCTGGATGTTTTCGGTATATGAGTATATATATATATATATATATATATATATATATATATATATATATATATATATATATATATATATATATATATAGGCAGAAGAAGTAGATCGGTGGAGCCACGAGGGGCCCACGAGGGTGCGGGGCGCGCCTACCCCCCTGGGCGCGCCTCCCTACCTCGTGGCAATCTCGTTGCTTCCTTGACGTCCACCCAAGTCTCCCAGATTGCATTTGTTCCAAAAATAAGTCTCCCGAAGGTTTCATTCTGTTTGGACTCTGTTTGATATTCCTTTTCTTCGCAACACTGAAATAGGCAAAAAAAACAACAATTTGCACTGGGCCTTCTGTTAATAGGTTAGTCCCAAGAATAATATAAAAGTGCATAATAAATCCCATTAAACATGCAAAACAGATAATATAATAGCATGGAATAATAAAAAAGTATAGATATGTTGGAGACGTATCAAGCATCCCCAAGCTTAATTCCCGCTCGTCCTCGAGTAGGCAAATGATAAAAACAGAATTTTTGATATGGAATGCTACCTAGCATAATTCTCAATGTAATTTTCTTTATTGTGGCATGAATGTTCAGATCCAAAAGATTCAAGAAAAAAGTTTAATATTGACAAAAAATAATAATACTTCAAGCATACTAACAAAGCAATCATGTCTTCTGAAAATAACATGGCCAAAGAAAGTTATCCCTACAAAATCATATAGTCTGGCTATGCTCTATCTTCATCACACAAAATATTTAAATCATGCACAACCCCGATGACAAGCCAAGCAATTGTTTCATACTTTTTTCAATCTTCACGCAATACATGAGCGTGAGCCATGTACATAGCACTATATGTGAAATAGAATGGTGGTTGTGGAGAAGACAAACAAGAGAAGATAGTCTCACATCAACTAGGCATATCAACGGGCTATGGAGATGCCCATCAATAGATATCAATGTGAGTGAGTAGGGATTGCCATGCAACGGATGCACTAGAGCTATAAGTGTATGAAAGCTCAACAAAAGAAACTAAGTGAGTGTGCATCCAACTCGCTTGCTAACGAAGACCTAGGGCATTTTGAGGAAGCCCATCATTGGAATATGCAAGCCAAGTTCTATAATGAAGATTCCCACTAGTATATGGAAGTGACAACATAGGAGACTCTATATCATGAAGATCATGGTGCTACTTTGAAGCACAAGTGTGGTAAAAGGATAGTAACATTGTCCCTTCTCTCTTTTTTCTCTCATCTTTTTTGGGCCTTTTTTTCGTCCGGAGTCTCATCCCGACTTGTGGGGGAATCATAGTCTCCATCATCCTTTCCTCACATGGGACAATGCTCTAATAATGATGATCATCACACTTTTATTTACTTACAACTCAAAAATTACAACTCAATAATTAGAACAAAATATGACTCTATGTGAATGCCTCAGGCAGTGTACTGGGATATGCAATGAATCAAGAGTGACATGTATGAAAGAATTATAAAGGTGGCTTTGCCACAAATACGATGTCAACTACATGATCATGCAAAGCAATATGACAATGATGAAATGTGTCATAACAAACGGAACGGTGGTAAGTTGCATGGCAATATATCTCGGAATGGCTATGGAAATGCCATAATAGGTAGGTATGGTGGCTATTTTTGAAGAAGGTATATGGTGGGTGTATGATACCGGCAAAAGGTGCGCGATATTAGAGAGGCTAGCAATGGTGGAAAGGTGAGAGTGCGTATAATCCATGGACTCAACATTAGTCATAAAGAACTCACGTACTTATTGCAAAAATCTATTAGTTATCGAAACGAAGTACTACGCGCATGCTCCTAGGGGGATAGATTGGTAGGAAAAGACCATCGCTCATCCCCGACCGCCACTCATAAGGAAGACAATCAATAAATAAATCATGTTCGGACTTCATCACATAACGGTTCACCATAAGTGCATGCTACGGGAATCACAAACTTCAGAACAAGTATTTCTCAAATTCACAACTACTCAACCAGCATGACTCTAATATCACCATCTTCATATCTCAAAACAATCATAAAGAATGAAACTTCTCATAGTATTCGATGCACTTTATATAGTTTTTAATACACCTATCTTGGATGTTTATCATATTAGGACTAATTTTATAGCCAAAGAAAATCACCATGCTGTTCTATAAGACTCTCAAAATAATATAAGTGAAGCATGAGAGATCAATAATTTCTATAAAATAAAACCACCACCGTGCTCTAAAAAGATATAAGCGAAGCACTAGAGAAAAATTATCTAGCTCAAAAGATATAAATGAAGCACATAGAGTATTATAATAAATTCCGAATCATATGTGTCTCTCCAAAAGGTGTGTACTGTCGGCGTCCTGGGAACCGGGGTCCCCAGACTTGCCTACCTGCGGTCTGCAGCGTGGCTCAAAGGAGGCCCAGGACAGCCCGTCTTCATCAACACAAGCTCAAGACCCTCGCGAGGGGCCAAGCCTCGCGGGGCGGATGACCAAGAGCTTCCTCAGGCACGGCCTCGTCAGGCTGGCTCATGAGGAGGCGGAGAGTTCAAGGCAGGGTACCTCGCGAGGTGCCCATGACGCAAGCTTTCATGATTTACCAAGGGCGCCTAATCGGGCGCCAGCCAGCATGGCGTCCTCCTTTCCTCTTTGGTGCAAAGGGAGCAAGCGCAGGCGAGAGCATCAAGCAAAGGCATCCGTTTCGGTGCAACAAGACCAAGACCAGCCCCAATGGCTGGAAGGGAGTCATCATGGAGCCCAAGCAGGCGTCATCACCAGAGCCTTTGGCAGGCGAGGACCAACTTTAGTCAGGATAAGTGTACCCGCTGTTCCCCTTCAAAATGGCCAATTGTTGGCGCCCTTCCCGCTCAATATTTGGGAAGAGGCTCAGGGCCTTCGTCTATATAAGTAGAACTAGCCACCATAGTAGGGCCGGCTCTCCCCCCCCGGGCTGGCATTTTGGAATCCAGAGAGAGAGAGAGATAGAGACCCGATCCTCAAGCTAGAGCGACGGGACACCGCTTAGCAGTTCATCACACGCACCAAGAATGCACTGCCATGAGGCTGTTCTTCCTCAGATCGTTCTTCATCAGCCCCAGAGGCAATCCACCACACCACAAACTAGAGTAGGGTATTACACCACAATGGTGGCCCGAACTAGTATAAATCTTGCGTCTCTTGTGTTGTTCTTGCTAGTAGTTTAAGGTCCCCGCGATTCGGGCGAGGTACGAGGCGGTGGAGGGTTGGATCTCCGCGCACCGAGTTCGAACCTTAAGGGTCTGCCGGAACCCGAAATCCGACATTTGGCACGCCAGGTAGGGGTGCGCTGGAATCTGCCTTTCGTCGACTCGTTCTTCCCCGACCACCGCAACCATGTCTGACGCTCGCCGGGCCCGCGCCAAGCGCCGAGCCACCCTCGCCTCCCATGTCGCCCAGACAGCTCCCGTTGGCGGGCGCCCTCGTCGTTCCACGTCACCTGCCGTCAACACCGCCATCGGCCCGGCGGGGGACGGGCAGCAAGCATCGTCCCTGCGCTCCTCGGCGACCTCACGGGAGGGCAGCGCGGCTCCTGGTCACCCCCGCCCCTCGCGCGGCTCCCCCACTCGTCGCGGCCCTCCTCGGCGGCTCGTAGGCGCCGCCTTCCAGCCGCCATGTCAAGACGTTCGTCCGCCGGGTCGGCGCCGCCTCCACGCGGCAGGGGGCTCCCTCAGGCAGGATGGAGTCGTCGGCCGGGCTGACCTTCGACTCTCAAGACCACCCCGCCAACTCGGCCGGCTCGGGTGCGCTCCCCCTGCTCTGCACGCCTACCATCTGCCAGGTCGCTGTCACCAGGACCCTCATCGACGGCGGCGCCGGCCTCAACGTAGTCTCAGTCGAGGCCTTCAACCTCCTCTGCATACCCAGGGAGCGGCTGCTGCCCAGCCGGCCTTTTTTCGAGGCGTGGGAGGAGGGTCATCCAGCTCCTTGAGGCAAATCCGGCTTCCGGTGACCTTCGCACATACGACAATTTCCGCGACGGAATTGGTCGACTTCGACATCGCCCCATCGGCCTCCCCTACAATGCCATCCTTGGCTATCCAAAGCATTGGCGATTCATGGCCGCAACCCCCGGTACAACCTCATGAAGATGCTCGGGAGCAGCGGTGTCCTCACCGTGCCGGGGATCTTGAAGGTGCGCGGCGCCAGGCTCACCCTCAAGACGGCGGTCAAAGACAGCCCGCCGATGCGGAAGCCCCCAAGCCCAAGGGGGCTGCGCCGACCAAGAAGAAGCAGTTGTTCACTCAAGACAAGGCGGAGACCAAGCAGATACCCGTCGATGAGGACGGGTCCATGAACGCCACCTTCACCATAGGCGCCAACCTCGAGCCCGAACAGGAGGAAGCCCTTGTCAAGTTCCTGCGTGCGAACAAGAAGGTGTTCGCCTGGGAGCCCGATCAGCTGGCGGGGATTCCACGGGGCGTGATCGAGCACCACCTCAACGTGTGCCCCAACGTGCGTCCAGTGAAGCAGAAAGCAAGGAGGCAGTCCACCGAAAAGCAGGCCTTCATCGTCCAAGAGACCCGCAAGCTAGAAGCCGCGGGGGTTATTCGCGAGGTCCGATACCCAGATTGGTTGGCCAACCCCGTGGTGGTGCCAAAGAAGGGAGGAAAGGAGCGCATGTGTGTCGACTTCACCAACCTCAACAAAGCATGCCCACAGGATCCGTTTCCGCTCCCTCGCATCGACCAGATCGTCGATTCCACCGCCGAGTGTGACCTGTTGTGCTTCTTGGACGCCTTTTCCGGGTATCAACAAATCAAGATGGCGGTGGAAGACGTGGAGAAGACGGCCTTCCTAACCCTGTGTGGAGTATACTGCTATACCTGCATGCCATTCGGGTTGCGCAACGCAGGGGCAACCTTCCAGCGGCTCATGCACATCACCTTGGGCCCACAGCTCGGAAAAAATGTGAAGGCATACGTCGACGACATCGTGGTGAAGTCTCGCGAGGCCAAGACCTTGATACAAGACCTGGAAGAAACCTTCACGAGCCTCAACGCAGTGAGCCTGCGACTCAACCCGGAGAAGTGTGTGTTTGGAGTTCCCTCAGGCAAGCTCCTGGGTTTCCTCGTGTCCCACCAAGCATCGAGGCCAACCCAGAAAAGGTCAAGGCAAGGAAGACATGAGCCCACCAAGACCCTCGGGGAGATGCAGAAGCTCACAGGCGGCCACGGCTGGGCTGTTTCATCTCCCGATTGGGGAAGCGGGCGCTGCCTTTCTTCGGTGATGAAGAAAAAGGGGCCCTTCGAGTGGACTGAAGAGGCCGACAAAGCGTTTCAATACCTCAAGAGGTACCTGACCAGCCCTCCAGTGATGGTGGCCCCGCGCCCTCAGGAGCCCTTGGTACTCTACCTCGCCGCCACTCCCTACTCCGCTAGCGCAGCTCTGGTGGCAGTTAGGGAGGAGCGTCAGGCCAAGGCCACGGCGGCCACCCGAGCTAAGGCAAAACCGAACCGGAAGGAACTAGCAGAAGCCAGCACCGCAATGGAAGAAGATCAGCCGTCACAGCAGAGCGCACCAAGGGCGGGGGAGGCCTCCCATCCGAGCACCCAGCTTCCGGAGGCGCCGTCACCTCGGAAGGCACCACAGCTTCCGGAAGACGCCACCAGCACTGACGCCCCCAACCTCGTCGAGCACCCGGTGTACTTCGTCAGCACCGTGTTACGGGATGCGAGGGCACTGTACCCCATGCTGCAGAAGCTCCTCCTCACACTGTTGGTGGCTTCGCGCAAACTGCGGCACTACTTCCAGGGTCATCCAATCAAGGTTGTCTCAGCATACCCCCTGGAGAGGGTGCTCAGGAGCCCCAACTCGGCTGGAAGGGTCGTCGAGTGGAACATCGAGCTGCAAGCATTCCAGCTCGAGTTCAGTACGACCAGAGTCATCAAGGGGGCCGCGCTGGCAGATTTTGTGGCCGAATGGACAGAAGCACCGGGCCTCAGGGCCGGCGAGGATCGGTCCCTCTCCCCAGGGAGCGAAGCACCAGAAGCTTGGGTCATGTACTTCGACGGAGCGTTCTCCAGGTAGGGCGCTGGGGCTGGGGCGGTACTCATATCTCCCGCTCAGGACAAGCTCTACTATGCCGTGCAGCTCTGCTTTCCAAAGATGGCGAGAAGGTCTCCAACAACATAGCAGAATCACGAGGGGCCGATGGCGGGTGCAGGCTGCCGCTGCCCCGGGGTGAAGCGCCTTACCATTAAGGGCGATTCGCAGCTCCTCGTCAATTTCTCCAACAAGGTGTATGAGCCAAGAGATGAACACATGGAAGCGCACCTTGCGGAGGTCCGCAGGATGGAGAAACAGTTACGGGGTTGGAGATGCAAGACGTGCCCCTGGCACCAATCAAGAGGCCGACGACATCGCCAAACGAGCCTCCAGGAGGTTACCCCAGGAGCCGGGCGTCTTTGAAGAACGACTCTTCAAGCCCTCAGCCCTGGCACCGTTATCAAGCACATCGCAGCCTCGGGAGGAGCTCCCTCAGCCACCAGCCTCGGGAGCCCCAGCTTGTGGCCCGGCCTCAGGAGCACGCCTGCTCCTGACAATGGAACCTCAAGAGGAGTGCTGGATCACGGAGCTCAAGAGCTACTTAACGCATGGGGCTTTGCCAGATAAGGAGGAGGAGGCAGAGCGTGTGGCGCGGCAAGCCACGGCATACAGCATCATGGATGGAGAACTCTACCGGAAACGACCTAATGACGTATCCCTGCGCTACATCACCAGGGAACAGGGGAAGGAATTGCTGGCAGATATACATGGTGGAGATTGTGGGCACCATTCATCAACACGGACCCTTGTCGTCAAGGCGTTCCGCAGCGGTTTCTATTGGCCCACCGCGCTCAATGACGCCATCAAACTCGTGAAGGCTTGTGAGGCTTGCCAATTTCACGCCAAGCAGATCCACCAGCCCGCAGGAGGTCTGCAAACCATCCCCCTCACTTGGCCGTTCGCGGTCTGGGGGCTGGACATTCTGGGCCCATTTCCTCGGGCGCCAGGGGGCTATCGCTACCTCTACGTCACCGTGGACAAATTCACCAAGTGGGCCGAAGTCGAGGCCGTCCGCGCCATCCCCGCTGGCTCTGCAGTCAAGTTCATCAAGGGCATCATGAGCCGGTTCGGAGTGCCGAACCGCATCATCACCGACAACGGTTCGCAGTTCACCAGTAACCTTTTTAAAACGTACTACGCTAACCTTGGGACGCAGATATGCTACGCTTCGGTGGCACACCCCCGCAGCAATGGACAGGTCGAGCGGGCCAATGCAGAAGTCCTGAGAGGCCTCAAGACCAGGACGTTCAAGAAGAAGCTAGAAGCCTGCAGCAGAGGCTGGTACGACGAGCTTCCATCCGTGTTGTGGTCCATTCGCACAACCGCAAATAGCCAACCGGGAGACCCCTTCTTCACGGTCTCACGGAGCCAAGCGGTCCTCCCTCACGAGGTCAGCGTCGATCCAGCTGGTCTGGCGTTCGATGAAACGCTGCAGGACACCATGCGGGGGACGGCCCTTGTGCTGGGGGAGGAGCGCCGTCGAGAAGCTGCGCTGCGAGCGGCGAGGTACTAGCAGGCACTCCGGCGATACCATTGCCGCAACATCCGCCCCAGAACTCTCGAGGTAGGGGACCTCGTGCTCCGACGGGTCCTCTCCAGGGAGGGACTGCATAAGCTCTCTCCCATGTGGGAGGGCCCCTTCAAGGTTGTTCATGTTTCCAGGCCTGGCTCCGTGCGCTTGGAGACTCAAGAGGGAGTGCCTATACAGAACGCGTGGAACATCTAGCACCTCCAGAGGTTTTACCCCTAAAAGGCCCGGAGCCTGTGAAGAAGGCGAACGCCTGTGAAGCTATCGCGTTTTGGAAAAGGCCCGGAGCCTGTGAAGAAGGCGAATGCCTGTGAAGCTATCACGTTTTGGAAAAGGCCCGGAGCCTATGAAGAAGGCGAACGCCTGTGAAGCTGTCGCGTTTTGGAAAAGGCCCAGAGTCTGTGAAGGGGCGAACGCCCGTGAAGCTTGCTTCCCAGAAGAAAGGCCCGGAGCCTGTGAAGAAGGCGAACGCCTGTGAAGCTCGCCGCCCGTGACACTCTCACGTAATAATGAGTTGGGGTTGTACACGCCCTGGAGTCTCAGGAGTGCCGGCCTCAGGCCCTGGGGCTCCCTCCCACGCCCAGTGGCAGCACTTAGCTCCGCGCTGGTGAGAAGACGTCGAAGACTAGACTAGGTGCCGGACGCGGCTTTTTCATTTGCTTTCTGCAGTTGACTGGCTATTCCCATTTGAAGTTTTTATCGAAACTATCGCCCCTTTTTTGGTCCGTGGTTCTTCGATCTTTTTCACCCTCCTGCCTCGATTTCTCTTCTTGTTTGGGACTCGCGAGGCGGAAGCCTCGGAGCCCATGCGGCGTTCCTACCCCTATCGCTCAAGTTTTCACGGCCCTGGTCCGCAGCTGGAGCACCCCTCCTGATCATGACTCACGGGCAGCACAACGCGAACACGGGGCCAGGGTCGGTCGCCCCCGCGGCCACGGCTAGGGTTCACTTACGAATGGGCGCACGGGGAAGGGAACGGTATCAGGATAACAAAAGCAGTACAATAATTAACGTCGTTGCCCTAAACGCGCCCCCACGGGGCCACACATTGTTCCCTTTTTTACGCAGGAGAAAAGGAAAGAAAAGGACAAAAGCAGGTGAAGCACGCCCCGTGCCGGCTCTCTTGGGAGGCCCGAGCCGCCTCTGGAGCTCAGTCGGACTCCATCTCGCGCTTCACCGGGGCGTGGCGGCGAGCGGACCCGCTGCCACCCCCCAAGCAGGCGCGGCGGCATGGGGGCTGGCCGCGGCCGCTGCTGGAAGAATCGCCACCCGAAGAAGAGCTGGTGAAGCGTGAGGAGTCGCGGGCATCGCCAGCCGCCCGCGCGCTGCCCTCTCCGCCCAGCCGGGCTGAGTCCTCGGCCGTGGTCGCCGCCTCGTGGGCAGCACCCATGAGGCGGCCGTCTTCCCCGAACACCCTCACGTAGAGGGTGGCGTCGCCATCATACTTGAAGTGCAGGGAGCACCGGCGGCGGAGACCACGCGCGCGCGAACGTCTGCCAGCCGCGGGCCAGGAACAGGTTCCCTGCAGCAGAGACCTCCAGAGAAGCCCACGAAGCCCGGCTGCAACAGCCATCTGCCTGGAGCCAGAGGCCACTCAGGGCGCCATCTGGGAGCTCACCCAGGAGGAAGCACGGGAGCTGAAGCCGGACGCTGGACGGCTCCTCCGCCCTCACCATGAACTCCGGCAGCGCTTCAGCAGCATGGAGGCGCGGCCTCGGGGGACGAGCGGCCGGGGCACGCCCTCCGACCATGGCCAGCCGCTCGTCACCATGCTGAGAGCCTCCCCCACGACCGCGGGAGACCGCCGTGGAGGCCACGGGGTGCTTGCGAGGGCGACCTCGACCATGCTTAGGCGGAGGAGAGGAAGATTCGACCTGGCAGCCCTTCCCCTTCTCTGCGGCCGAGAACTTCCTTGGTGGAGCCATGGAGAAGAAGGAGAGACAGGAAAGGATGGACTGGAAGGGCGCCATTTCAGACTTATAGCCGGCGGAGGCCAACCGTCGACCTCCACGATCACGGTAATCATGATGACCATGCATGCAAGGACACACAACCGGGCGGTTACCAAGGCGTCGTGGGGAGCAGTGCCGCCCACGCCCAATCAACCGCCACGCTTGGCGCCCAAGGCTGCTGTTAGGGGCTCATGACGCTCAGACTTGCCCTTTCGCCTCTCGCTCGGCCAAGTTCGGGCGCGCCAGGCCCGGGGCTACTGTCGGCGTCCCGGGAACCGGGTCCCCAGACTTGCTCGCTGCGGCTGCGGGCGTGGCTCAAAGGAGTCCTGGACAGCCCATCTTCATCAACACAGGCTCAAGACCCTCGCGAGGGGCCAAGCCTCGCGGGGTGGACGACCAAGAGCTTCCTCAGGCACGGCCTCGTCAGGCTGGCTCATGAGGAGGCGGAGAGTTCAAGGCAGGGTACCTCGCGAGGTGCCCACGACGCAAGCCATGATTTACCAAGGGCGCCCGATCGGGCGCCAGCCCGCAGCCGTCCCTCCTTTCCTCTTTGGTGCAAAGGGAGCTAAGCGCAGCGAGAGCATCAAGCAAAGGCATCCGCTTCGTGCAACAAGACCAAGACCAGCCCCAACGGCTGGAAGGAGTCATCGTGGAGCCCAAGCAAAGGCGTCATCACCAGAGCCTTTGGCGGCGAGGACCAACTTTAGTCAGGATAAGTGTACCATTGTTCCCCTTCAAAATGGCCAATTGTTGGCGCCCTTCCCGCTCAATATTTGGGAAGAGGCCCAGGGCCTTCGTCTATATAAGTAGAACTAGCCACCATAGTAGGGCCGGCTCTCCCCCCGGGCTGACATTTTGGAATCCAGAGAGAGAGAGATAGAGACCCGATCCTCAAGCTAGAGCGACGGGACACCACTTAGCAGTTCATCACACCCACCAAGAACAGACCCTCGCGAGGCTGTAATTCCCTGTACTGTTCTTCATCAGCCACAGAGGCAATCCACCACACCACAAACTAGAGTAGGGTATTACACCACAACGGTGGCCCGAACTAGTATAAATCTTGCGTCTCTTGTGTTGTTCTTGCTAGTAGTTTAGGTCCCTGCGATTCGGCGAGGTACGAGGCGGTGGAGGGTTGGATCTCCGCGCGCACCCCAGAGTTCGAACCTTAAGGGTCTGCCGGAACCCGAAATCCGACATGTACAGCAAGGATGATTGTGGTAAACTAAAAATCAAAGACTAAGATCATACAAGACTCTCTAAGCAAAACACATATCATGTGGTGAATAAAAATATAGCCTCAAGTAAAGTTACCGATAGATTTAAGATTTAAAGAGGGGATGCCTTCCGGGGCATCCCCAAGCTTAGGCTTTTTATTGTCCTTTAATTTTACCTTGGGGTGCCTTGGGCATCCCCAAGCTTAGGCTCTTGCCACTCCTTATTCCATAATCCATCAAATCTTCACCCAAAAACTTGAAAACTTCACAACACAAAACTCAACAGAAAATCTCATGAGCTTCGTTAGCGAAATAAAACAAACCACCACTTTAAGGTACTGTAATGAACTCATTCTTTATTTATATTGGTGTTAAACCTATTGTATTCCAACTTCTCTATGGTTCATACCCCCGATACTAGCCATAGATTCATCAAAATAAGCAAACAACACACGAAAAACAGAATCTGTCAAAAAACAGAAGAATCTGTAGTAATCTGTATCAAACGCAAACTTATGTAACTCACAAATTCTGCCAAAATAGGAAGACCTAAAGAATTTGTTTATTGATCTACTGCAATTGGAATCAGTATTTATCACGTTCTGGTGATTTTTAACAATTGTTTTCGTGAGCAGAAAGTTTCTGACTTTTTCAGCAAGATCAAATAATTATCACCCAAGAAGATCCTATAGGTTTTACTTGGCACAAACAGTAATTAAAACATAAAACCACATCTAACCAGAGGCTAGATGAATTATTTATTACTAAACAGGAACAAAAAGCAAGGAACAAAAATAAAATTGGTTGCCTCCCAACAAGCGCTATCGTTTAACGCCCCTAGCTAGGCATAAAGACAAGAATAGATCTAGGTATTGCCATAATAATAGTAGGGCAAATTGTGAAAACTCATCTCATATTCCCTACGTTCAGCAGCAAGTTTTCTTTGTGGCAAGAAAAAGTAATCAAAAGGGCTAAATGTAATGGGACAAAAGTCCCCAAGATCAAGCTCGGGAGGTATGGGTTCCTCCTTTGGCCCCTTATATTGCACAACCAATTCATCATTATAAGCATTCTTTTGGCAATAAGTCATGAGCCTTTGTTCAAGAGAAAAACCTAACCCATTGTTCTAAATAGCAAAATCATCATTGAGTTCAGAAATTCTTTGAACTAGAACATCGGTAGGAACCTTCTTTCTAAGGTTTTCATTGTAAGCAACATGATCTAAAGATCATAAACGCATTAAATCTTCTTGATCAAAAAGGATAGCTTCTATGGGTGGACGACCAGCGTCCACCCTATAATGCGCACAAATTTCATTGGCCTCTTTCATTATAAATCTGAACTCATGTGCCAAAAAGATAGTAGCTGCTCGCTTAATAGAAGAATGCTCGATATTGGAAAACTCTAGAAAAATCCTTTGTATGCAAGGGTGCATATGAATAAATTGTCTTTCAAGTTCAACTACGAGCAAGGATATAGCATCCGCAAGACTACTATTTCTATGAAGAATAGACCCACCCATAGAGGGCAGGGCACCAGCACAAGTAAAGAAATCTTGAATAACTCCTTTTCCAATAATGTTACCACTACCAATCCGAAACCTTTTAGTGTGTAAAATAGTAGGTTCTTCATGAGGATCATAAAAAGCATCAAAGTTTTCCATGTTATTACCACTATCCTTATCAACGATAACCTACCCAGTTTCAGACATGATGGCAGCAAGTTGCACAAAGAACGAGCACACAAGAAGCAAGCAAAAAGAGGAGAACGAAAAAGAAAGGGCGAATAAAACTGCAAAGGTGAAGTGGGGGAGAGGAAAACGAGAGGCAAATTTCAAATAATGTAATGCGAGGGATAAGAGTTTGTGATGGGTACTTGGTATGTCTTGACTTGTGCGTAGATCTCCCCGACAACGGCACCAGAAATCGGCTAGTTGCTGGGAGATCAACTCTTGACTTGACTTGGTGTAAACCTCCCCAGCAACGGCGCCAGAAATCCTTCTTGCTACCTCTTGAGCATGCGTTGGTTTTCCCTTGAAGAGGAAAGGGTGATGCAGCAAAGTAGCGTAAGTATATCTGAGGGAGTCCTGGATTAGGGGGTGTTCGGATGGCCGGACTATAACCTTTGGCGGACTCCTGGACTATGAAGATACAAGATTGAAGACTTCGTCCCGTGTCCGGATGAGACTTTCCTTGGTGTGGAAGGCAAGCTTAGCGATACGGATATGTAGATCTCCTACCATTGTAACCGACTCTGTGTAACCCTAGCCCTCTTTGTTGTCTATATAAACCGGAGGGTTTTAGTCCGTAGGACGAACAACAATCATACCATAGGCTAGCTTCTAGGGTTTAGCCTCTCTGATCTCGTGGTAGATCTACTCTTGTACTACCCATATCATCAATATTAATCAAGCAGGAGTAGGGTTTTACCTCCATCGAGAGGGCCCGAACCTAGGTAAAAACATCGTGTCCCTTGTCTCGTGTTACCATCCGCCTAGACGCACAGTTTGGGACCCCCTACCCGAGATCCGCCGGTTTTGACACCGACAATATCCCTCAGTTTTTTAGAACCAAGGTATCAATCCAGTAGGAGGTTACACGCAAATCCCTAGTACCTGCACAAACAAATAATAACCTTGCAACCAATGCGATAAAGGGGTTGTCAATCCCTTCACGGCCACTTGCAAAAGTGAGATCTGATAGAGATAATAAGAAAAATATTTTTGGTATCTTTATGGTATAGATTGGAAAGTAAAAACTGCAAAATAAACAGCCACAGAAATAGCTAATTAATGGGAGATTAATATGATGGAAGATCGACCCGGGGGCCATAGTTTTCATTAGTGGCTTCTCTCAAGATAGCAAATTCTACGGTGGGTGAACAAATTACTGTCGAGCAATTGATAGAAAAGCGCATAGTTATGAGAATATCTAGGCATGATCATTTATGTAGGCATCACGTCCGCGACAAGTAGACTGAAACGATTCTCCATCTACTACTATTACTCCACACATCGACCGCTATCCAGCATGCATCTAGAGTATTAAGTTCATAAGAAGAGAGTAACTCATTAGGCAAGGTGACATGATCTAGAGGGATAAACTCAAGCAATATGATATAAACCCCATCTTTTTATCCTCGATGGCAACAATACAATACGTGCCTTGATGCCCCTGCTGTCACTGGGAAAGGACACCGCATGATTGAACCCAAAGCTAAGCACTTCTCCCATTGCTAGAAAGATCAATCTAGTAGGCCAAATCAAACTTATAATTCGAAGAGACTTGCAAAGATATCAAATCATACATATAATAATTCAGAGAGGAACCAAATATTGTTCATAGATAATCTTGATCATAAACCCAGAATTCATCGGATCTTGACAAACACAGCACAAAAAGAATTACATCGAATAGATCTCCAAGAGAATCAAGGAGAATTTTGTATTGAGATCCAAAGAGAGAGAAGAAGCCATCTAGCTAATAACTATGGACCCGAAGGTCTGTGGTAAACTACTCACACATCATCGGAGAGGCTATGGTGTTGGTGTAGAAGCCCTCTATGATCGATTCCCCCTCCAGCGGAGCGTCGAAAAAGGCCCCAAGATGGGATCTCACGGGTAAAGAAGGTTGCGGCGGTGGAAATAGGGTTCCGTGGTGCTCCTGGATGTTTTCGGGGTATGTGAGTATATATAGGCGAAAGAAGTAGGTTGGTGGAGCCACGAGGGGCCCACGAGGGTGGGGGCGCGCCTACCCCCTGGGCGCGCCTCCCTACCTCGTGCCCGCCTCGTTGCGTCCTTGACGTCCACTCCAAGTCTCCTGGATTGCGTTTGTTCCGAAAATAACTCCCCTGAAGGTTTCATTCCGTTTGGACTCCGTTTGATATCCCTTTTCTGCGAAACACTGAAATAGGCAAAAAAACAGCAATTTGCATTGGGCCTTCGGTTAATAGGTCAGTTCCAAAACTAGTATAAAAGTTCATAATAAAGCCCATTAAACATCCAAAACAGATAATATAATAGCATGGAACAATCAAAAATTATAGATACATTCGAGACGTATCATTCCTCGGGACCGGCTCATTGCAGAAGTACATCCAGCGCTTCAACAACGTTCACCTCAAGATCCCCAAGGTTTCAGACGAGGCCATCATCTCGGCGTTCTCTGTTGGCGTCCGCGACGTCAAGATGAAGGAGGAGATCGCCATACACGAGGACCTGTGCACGGCTCTGGAGATGTTCAACCTGGCGACCAAGTGTGCGAGAGCCGAGGAGGGCCGTCTCTCCCTCCTCGAGCTCCCGGGGGCTGACCCAGAAGACAAGAAGGCCAAGGTCAATGACGTGAAGCGCAAGGGAGCGGTCGTGCTTGCAGCTAAACCAGAGATCAAGCGCGGCTGCGACCACCCAGAGTTATCCAAGGGCAGCCGCCCATTCTGCGTCTTCCGCAATGTACACAACCACAACACCAATGACTATCAGGAGCTCAGGGTCATCCACGACGGGCGCCTCGGTCGATGCCCCGAGTGCAACGATCGAGGCTACAGCCGCGGAGGAAGCCTAAGTGGAGGACGTTGGGACGACCGCGGCCCTCGCCAAGAGTGGCGTGACTAGCCTCGTGAGGACCGCTGGTAGGGCCAGCCTTGCGAGGGTGCCTGGAGAGATCAGACTCGTGAGGATCGTCCTCAGGGCAACGCCAGCTTCCCTCCGCTGCCACCACCACCAAGAAGGAACGATGACCACCACCGGGACGAGGGGGCTGGGGGCTTCCAGGAGCCTCACGCCATCGCCTGCATCATGGGCGGCGCTCAGGCCCCAGCCTCTCAACACATCTTCAAGCAGTTCACCCGTGAGGTGAACGCGGTCCTACCCAAGCTCGAGGCCACGTGTCCGCTCAGGTGGTCCAAGTGCACCATCACCTTCAGCTCGTTCGACAAGCTCAAGTGCGCGGCAACTGTCGGTGCCCTCCCGATGCTTTTCTCTCCTGTCATTAGCAACGTCCTTGTCACCAAGACCCTCAACGATGGTGGTGCGGGGCTTAATGTTCTTTCCATCGAGACGTTCGACCGCCTCCAAGTGCCCTATTATCAGCTGCAGCCCACCAACCCTTTCTCAGGAGTGACCGACGGCTCCACCACCCTAATAGGGAAGATCCGCCTCCCTGTAACCTTTGGCCAGCGCGACAACTACCGCACTGAGCTCATCAACTTCGACGTTGCCCACATCCGCCTTCCGTACAATGCCATCATTGGGTATCCAGCCCTGGCCAAGTTCATGGCGGTGACTCATCATGGTTACAATGTCCTCAAGATGCCAGGGAACCACGACATCATCATGATCGCCTGCGAGGAGAAGGACGCGGTCTGCTCTCTTGAGCGCGCCTACCAGGCTGCGGCGGTCTAGAACCTCGACGACAAAGGCACCATCTACCCTCCTGAGGCTGTCCCCAAGAAGAAGCAGCTACTCCGCAAGAGCCTCAGGAGAGCGGTGTGTCCAGCGGCACCGCCTCAGGACATGCGCCCACAGAAGGGGAACCTCCTTCTCTCGCATAGGAAGGTGCGCCCAGCGCCCCTCTCAGGCTGGGCTCAGGGGCTCTCCTCTAGAGGGCCGCTGACCTAGCCCACGCCACGAGGGAGCTGCTCGGGCACCACGTGGAGGAGTGCTTCAGCGCGCATTTTCCCCACGAGGGCACAAGGCATGGGATGCCAGGTGCTGAAGAGTTCATCACCAAGGCAACCGAGGAGCTTCAAGAAGCAAGAGCCATGCAAGGTGACCCCCGCCCACCACCTAGCGCGGCTTCTTGTCCTGGCGAGGATGACGAGCCACGCGTCTGCGTCAACATTCCAGGGCTCAACAGGGCCGCATCCCAGGAGCGCTTCTGGCCATCGCACGTTGGTCCATGTGAGGGCCCCCCTCACAGCTATGTTCGCATACCCTCCGGCCTGCCGAACGCGGCTGTTACCTTCCAGCGTCGCCTACGGAGCGTTCTAGCAGCTCAGGAGGCCATGCACCAGGTGGTCCTGGCGGAAATGCGACGGTTCTTCGCGAGCCTCCCGGGCCCCCCGAGCCTCCCGGGCCCCCCGAGCCTCCCGAGGTTCACGACCCAGGCAGCTCGTGAGGAGCGAGTTCTTTAGCACGCGTCTTCAACTACTTCAACATCTCTTCAGCAACGGTGCCAGGTGACATTTTCTGGTTTATTTAGTTTGGGGCGCCCCTCAGGCTGCATTATCCCCAGATCGCATGGGTCTGTCCCAGCGACATGTATCCTTTTGTGTCTTTAATTCACTCTGTTGGGGGCGCCCCTCGGGCTGCATCATCCCCAAGCCGCATGGGTCTGTCCCTGTGGCATGTATCGTCCTTTGCATCTATTAGAGCTGGCTTGCCTCCTTCCATGAGTTATTTTATGATTATCATCTGCCTGTCCGGTACTTCGTTGCCATGAATGTTGTACACCCTTGCAAATCCACCCACGACTGCCTCATGATTAAGGACTGGCACGACGTTTGTGCTCGTGTCCGTCCCTGCAGCGTTGCTAAACCCAAGAGGCTGAGCTTTGGCTCACGGGCCAGCTCCCATGTACGTCACCTCCCATGGACCTTGGTGCCTTGTTCTCGCATGAGCTAATCACCGATGGACGAGCTAGGGCGCGCGACCAGGTGCCTCATCACCACGGGAGCCGCGCGCCGGTTGTCTTTCTTTAGGATTTTCGCATGAGAAGACTGACACAGCTTCTGTGCTCGGGTCCGTCCCTGCAGCGCCGATAAACCCAACGACTGAGCTCTGTCTGGCGGGCCGGCCCCATTCACATCACCTCCTAGGGTCATTGATGTTTGGCCTTCTCATGTGATAACCTCAGGAGATTCATTCGGAGCAGGTTGGCTAACCATCTCGCAGGGCCATCACAAGTGTTCCGAATCATATTTAGGCGCAACCCTCCTTGAGGTAGGGCCTCGTGAGTCCCGCACTGGCTCACAAGTGCCCAGACACACCTCCTATAGCCCTGCCGTGCAAACCACGTGGTCGTATGGCCAGACACGCCTGGGCTCCACTCGAGGGAGCCCCCACCCACGCACTGCTGGAAGCACCATGCTCATACCGGGCAATGACACGGTCAAGGAGCGGCTATGCCCGTGCAAGTGCGGAAGCGCCATGCCCCGCGCTGGTGATAAACAACTGGGGGCGGCCCCAAGGCCGCAGTAACCTCAGGGAGCCACCAGGGTCGATGTTCGGCCTCACCGCCACGCTTTCCCTTCAGGAGAGTCACGCGAGGGGGCTGGGCACGGGGGCTACACTCAGGTCAGGCCTAGAGCACGTTGCCCTACCAGGTCCTTGCCGACGGCGGCTGAGGTACGTGCGGGGCTGGGCCCTGCCATTGCAGAATATTAAAGCAAACAGGAAGGGAATCGCAAAATCCTAGCAAATTATTACAAGACATACTATTTCTTAAAAGTGCAGAGAACATAAGTTCTTACGCCTCCACGAGCCATGATACATGTTGCAGGAAATAAAATGGAGGGGAGCGCCGCCAGCGAGCTTCTTCTTCAGCCTTAGGCATTGTCATCGCCCGAAAGGAGTGCCCCGTCATCGACAACATCGCTGTCGCCCGTGCCATCAGCCGCGATAGTAAGGTTGGCGGCGCCATCAACCATGGGAGCGGGGTCGACGGCGAGGAACTTCCCCAGCAGGGCCTCCACCTAGTCCTTCACTGCTTCAGTAGCAGTGGTGCATTGCTCCAGGTCCACAGGCTCAAGAAAGGCTCCAAACACGAAGCAGGGGTTGTGAAGATGGAGGTGGCTGAAGATATGCGTCACGGCTGAGGCGGAGAGCGCGCAGGCTTCTCCTTCCACCATGGGGCCGACCCCAATGACAATGTCCTCGAGCACCGTGACAAGTTGGGGGAGCAGCTCGGCGGGGCCTTCCTCAGCAGTCACCAACGGCTCCTTCAATCCCCTCCCGTAGAGATCCCACAGTGCCTTGCGGGACCTATGCTCAAGAGAATTTAAGGCGGCACGCTCTTTGGCAAGAACTTTTGCCTTGGCACCCAGCTGGGCTTTCTCCGCCTCCACCTCCTCCTTCAGCTTCTCTAGGCGGCCGCACTCTACGGCCTGCTTCTGTGCCGCTTGCTCCAGCTCGGCGTCACGATCGGTGATTGTGGCTTCCCGGGCCTTCAGCTTCTCCTCCCACGCCTCATGCAGACGAGCCTTGGCAACCTACTCGTCACGCACGGTCTTCAGCTTGGCCTTCGCCACCCGGCAGCGCTCCTCGGCAGCCTCAGCATCCTTCAACGCCACATCGCGTCCGGCCACGGCCAGGCCGGTAGCCTGTTTACCAACCTCTGAGGCCGCCACTGCCTGGCTCCATGCTGCCTTAACGAACGCGTCGGATCGCAGCCATCCCGAGATTAGCTTCAGGCGCCGGTCGACGCCTTGAAGGTCGTCAGGAAGCTGGTTTAGCGAAGAAAGAGCCTCCTCTAGAGCACCAGGCGAGGCAGGAGGATCACGGCCCAACGGCGTGATGGACGGGGGAGGAGACAACGCTGGCGCCAGGATCGGCAAGGTAGCAGCAACAGAGGGGGCCGGGGGCTCCGGAGCCTTCGGGACCTCAGTAGGCGAGCTGAGGGCGGGCGCCTCCGGAGCCGGCTTGGCTACAGAGATCGCCTCCTCCTGAGGCCGGGCCTCCGAGCCACCCGAGGACGACCCAGCCGCAGAAGCACGCATGCCATCACCATCCTTCTCTGCCAGGGATGGCACGGCCACGGCGGGCCGATGGGCCTCGATGGTCCCGGTCATCTCCTTCTTCTTCTTCACCACCAGCATTGGCCTAGCCGTACAAGAAGGAAGCATCAGGACGCTATGAAAAGAGCAGGAAACAAAGACCAAGCCGGTGCTCTTTCTGGTCCAAGGCGGCGTAATCCCTTGCCCTCTTCTGAAGCACCATGCCCGCAGGCTTTGGAGGCATGGGCGTAAGCGCGAGCCCTAGGGGTGGCCAGGGGCGTGGCGTCCGGATTAGCAGCAGTGTCGTCCGGCGATGAGGCGGAGGCATCGCCTCGGGGGATCAGGGCCGATCTGCTCTTCTTCGGGACCCCTGGTTTCAACTTCTTCGGAGGGGTGCCCCTGGACCTCGTGGTGACCCCGGCGGAGTGCGGTGTCTCCCTGATCGGGTGGTCGCCCGCATCGTCATCATCGGAAAGGGTGCGGAGGAGATCAGTCTGGCGCGGGGGAGAGGTCTCCCCGCCCCCTCCCGGGTTGCCTCCAAGTCCACCCCCTCCTCTTGGTCGGACTCACTGTAGGACACCGTCACCGGGGAGCCCGGGAGCCGTGACGGCTTCAGAGGTACGAGCCCACGCTCGTCGAAGACAAGCATGGCGGCAGCGATATTCTCCCCATCCGGGTTGCGGTACAGCGGGAGATGGGAGTCCAGGGGGTAGCCCTGATCCTTCCCGAGTAGGGTGCGCACAATCTGGTCCAGCTCCTCCTTGGACAAGTCATCCGGGCGCAGCCGGAGGCCATCTCCTGCGCCCTTGAACTTCCACACGGGGGCGCGAGTGCGCCTGGAGCGGAGACAAGCGCTGCGTCAAGAATTCCTTGACGATCATGGCCCTCGTCAGCTTCTCCGCCTTTGGGTCATCAGTCTTCAGGTCTGCCGGCTCCTCCATGGGATCGGTGAGCTTCTCTTGAGTCCATCCTTCTAGGGGCATCGGCTGCAAGGTCGGCAGCGCCAGCTGGGCATGTGAGTGCTTGGCGCCCATGAAGATCCACCTGTTCCTGAAGACCTCCACCTTCTTCCTGCCCCACAAAATTGTGTTGCTACCATTGGCCGCGATGAAGTTGGTGCACCCCGAGAACTGGGTGCCATTAACCCAGAGGTAGAAGATGTGGCGGAGCAGTGCTACAGAGGGCATCACCCCCAGAAATGCCTCGCAGTAGAAAGAAAAGATTGATAGGAGGAGGACGGAGTTGGGGTGAAGATGGAGGGCGTGGAGCTTGTAGTGACGAAGAATGGCGTGGAAGAAGCCGGAGAAGGGGGGAACCAGCCCTGCGAAGACGTTGTGCTGGAAGAAGGGGTGGAAGGTGCCGCCCAAGGTTTCCAGCCTGGCAGAGCGGACCCGGAGCACCGTCTCTCCCCCCTCATTGCTGATGTCGGCCGTCAGTCAGAGCATGGTGGTGAGGTGCTTCTCCTCGGTGAGGGTGGACGCGCTCAAAGCTGGCTCGAACCAGGAGGCTTGATGCCCGGCCACGGTGGAGGATCCGCCTTATCGGTGGCCATCGGTCGCCGAGTTGGAATGAGATTGGCAGATCTGGAGGTTTTCTGAGCAGAAGGAGAAGGGGATATGGAGCAAGACGAAGGAGGGGCAATGAAGGCTTCGCGGCAGGCACCAGCCTTTTTGTCAGCCAGGAGCAGTTATCGAGGCAGTGTGGGGGAGCGAAGGCGCCCACATCCCATCAATCGCCACGCGTCAACCGAGGCCGCAGGCGATTAGGGCCCTTGGTACTCCACACTTGCCCCTTCGCTTCACCTCGAAGCCATGTCCGAGCGCGCCTTGGGCCCGGGGGCTACTTTCGGTGTCCTGGGACCGGGGGTGCCCAGACTTGCCTACCTGCGGCCCACGGCGTGGCTCCGTCGACGGCCTGGTACGGCCCAGCTTCGACAAACAACAACCCAAGACCCTCGCGAGGGGCCAAGCCTCGCGAGGCGGACAACACCAAGACCTCCCTGGGGGCGGCCTCCCCAGGCTGGCTCCCAAGGAGGGAGATATCTATGCAAGCCGCACCTCGCGAGGTTCATATGACGTGAGCCGTGACGACCAAGGCCAGGCGGGCGCCAGTGGTTACAGTGTACCAGTTTCCTCTTTGGTGCTAAGGAGGCAAGCGAAAGCACAGGGTCCCGAGGAATCAAGCAAAGGTTCCGGTATAGGTGCAACAAGACCAAGAGCACCAGGACTGCAAGACAGAGGTCACCGCGAAGCCCACCGTAGCGTCACCACCAGAGGTATTGGCAGGCGAAGACTACTTTTGTTAGGATAACTTGTACTAGTTGTCTCCCTTCGAGTTTGGCCAACGTGGGATCCCTTCCCGCCTACATTTGGGAAGAGGACAAAGTCCACTATAATAGGACTTAGCCACCACCATGGAAGGGACGGATCCATTCCACCCTGACCAGCTCACCAGCTCATCGAACACAAGAACACATCACCTCCGGAGGCTGTTCCACCACTGTACTAGTTCATCCAGCCCCTCGAGGCAATCCACCACAAAGCTGGAGTAGGGTATTACACCGCAAGGTGGCCCGACCAAACTGCTGTGTCTCTTATCCATTAGATTCATCGAGCTAGGCCGTGGATTCGGTGAGCAGGCGGACTGGGGAGGGCGAGTTCCTCGCACGCAGCCCAGAGTTCATACCTCTCAAGGGTCTGCGGAATCCTGAATCCTACAGATGTCTGGAATTCCCTATTGTTATTGGCTGTCACACACATAGATTACGGCATGCCACAAAGCGAAACAAGGAGAATAGAACTTATAGTCGCCGTATTTTCTTGAATTTAGAACCAAATGGGATTTCACAGATCATAGAGTATGTGCAGAATACAACGTTTGTCCTTCCTAGGCATACTAATGTTTACACTCACCATAATCTCTCGGATTTGCTTCAAAAGGAGTGCCAATGGGTTAAGAAACTTGTCTAAAAAGTAGCAGCGAATGAAGTTATTTGACTTTCAGGGGCAAAAATTCCTGCTTACGGTTTGAATTTGAGGGTCCTTCAAGCCTCGTGGCACAAGCGAGGAGCATTTTCTAGATTCCCACACTCATCACGAGCATTTTGAGTACTTGTGGCTGTAGGACCTTGAAGTATGTCTAGAGGGGGGTGATTAGACTACTTGACCAATTAAAAGCTATGCCTTTTCCCAATTTTAGACTTTGGCAGATTTTAGCTAACTTTGAACAATTCAAGCAATCATCACACAATTCAAGCAAGCATGCAAAGAGTATATAGGCAGCGGAAAATAAAGCATGCAACTTGCAAGAATGTAAAGGGAAGGGTTTGGAGGATTCAAACGCAATTGGAGACACGGATTTTTTTGTCGTGGTTCCGATAGGTGGTGCTTCAACACGGATGTTTTTTTACGTTGATGGAGACTTCAACCCACGAAGGGTAACGGTTGCGCGAGTCCACGGAGGGCTCCACCCACGAAGGGTCCACGAAGAAGCAACCTTGTCTATCCCACCATGGCCGTCGCCCACGAAGGACTTGCCTCACTAGCGGTAGATCTTCACGAAGTAGGCGATCTCCTTGCCCTTACAAACTCCTTGGTTCAACTCCACAATCTTGTCGGAGGCTCCCAAGTGACACCTAGCCAATCTAGGAGACACCACTCTCCAAGAAGTATCAAATGTTGTGTTGATGATGAACTCCTTTCTCTTGTGCTTCAAATGATAGTCTCCCCAACACTCAACTCTCTCTCATAGGATTTGGATCTGGTGGAAAGAAGATTTGAGTGGAAAGCAACTTGGGGAAGGCTAGAGATCAAGATTCATATGGTTGGAATGGAATATCTTGGCCTCAACACATGAGTAGGTGGTTCTCTCTCGTAACCGGTAAGTTGGAAGTGTGGGTGCATTACGATGGCTCTCTCCACGAATGAAGAGGAGGTGGAGAGGTATATATAGCCTCTACACAAAATGTAAACTGCTATACACAATTTACCAAACTCGGTGGGATAGAATCATAAAACTCGGTCGGACCGATTTAGTAAACCTAGTGACCGTTAGGGTTTTCGGTGGACTGACATGCAACTCGGTAGGACCGATATGGTTAGGGTTAGGGCATAACGCATCTCGGTGAGACCGATTACACAAACTCGGTGAGACCGATTTTGGTAATTAGCTAACCAGAGAGTTGGTCAGGTAAACTCGGTGGGAACGATTCGCTCTTTTCGGTGAGACCGAAATGTTACGAAAGGGAAACACAGAGTTTACATTTTAATCCCCGTGGGACCGATCGCTCACTTCGGTTAGACCGAAACGTTACGAAGGGAAACAGAGAGATTACAATCCCATCTCGGTGAGACCGATTTTGACTTTAGGTTTAGGTCATATGTGGATGTGAGAAAGTTGTTGAGGGTTTTGGAGCATATCACTAAGCACATGAAGCAAAAGGCTCATTAAGCAACACCTCATCCCTCCTTGATAGTATTGGCTTTTCCTATAGACTCAATGTGATCTTGGATCACTAAAATGTAAAATGTAGAGTCTTGAGCTTTTGAGCTTGAGCCAATCCTTTGTCCTTGATATTTTGAGGATCCACTTTCATCATCCATGCCATGCCATTCATTGAGCTTTCCTGAAATATTTGTCTTGGAATAGCATTAGCTCAATGAGCTATATGTTGTTATGAATTACCAAAACCACCTAGGGATAGTTGCACTTTCAGTGGGTCCGGAACAGGCTCCAAATGACAAAGTTATGGCCGTTTTAGTGAACACCCGTCGTTTATACGGCAGTCCTTGAAAGAACTTCACTTTCCCATGACCCGTTCTGGCGCGCCGCTCCGAAATTTTGTTTCCTTAGTGGAGATATTGTTTCCACATATATATTGACCGATGCTAGGAATGGCCTATTGTTATTGGCTGTCACACACATACATTACGGCATGCCACACGGCGAAAACAAGGAGAATAAAACTTATAGTCCCCGTATTTTCTTGAATTTAGAACAAAATGGGATTCCACGGATCATAGAGCATGTGCAGAATGCAACGTTTGTCCTTCCCAGGCGGACTAATGTTTACACTCACCATAATAACTCGGATTTCCTTCCAAAGGAGTGTCAATGGGTTTAGAAACTTGTCTTGAAAGCAGTGGCGAATGATGTTTTTTGATTTTCAGGGGCAAAAAGTCCTGCTTAGGGGCCAAATTTGAGGGTCCTCTAATACTCCTAACACAAGCGCGGAGTATTTTCTAGATTCCCACGCTCATCGTGAGCATTTTGAGTATTTGTGGGTTCGTTTTAGTGAACACTTGTCTTTTATAAGGTAGTCCTTGAAAGAACTTCATTTTCTGGTGAAGCATTCTGGCGCGCCGCCCCGAAATTTTGTCTCCTACATAGTGGAGATATTGTTTCCACATATATATTGACTGATGGAAGGAATGCCCTCTTGTTATTGGCGATCACACACGTACGTTACAACCTTCACATAGCGGAAACAAGGAGAATAAGGCTTATAGTCACCGTATTTTCTTGAATTTACAACCAAATGGGATTCCCCGGATCATAGAGCATGTCCAAAATGCAATGTTTGTCCTTCCCAGGCGGACTACTGTTCACACTCACCACAATCTCTCAGATTTCCTTCCAAAGGAGTGCCAATGGGTTCAGAAACTTGTCATGCCATTCATTGAGCTTTCCTGAAATATTTGTCTTGGAATAGCATTAGCTCAATGAGCTATATGTTGTTATGAATTACCAAAACCACCTAGGGATAGTTGCACTTTCAATCTCCCCCTTTTTGGTAATTGATGACAACATATAGATCGAGCTTCGACAAATGATAATAAAATTGAAAAACATCGTCGCTTTGAGAAGTATGTGATAAGCAAGAGCTCCCCTAAATTTGTGCATATTTTAAGATTTGCTTTGGACTGCAAATGCACAAGGAATTAGGCTCATGGGTTACTCTTCCATGTCACATACATCTTGGTGGAGCGCTCAAAATAATAAAGATTGAATACATGGACTCATCACCAAGCACAGTGAATGATCATATAAGGATAAGTAAGATAATATCATAACAATCATAAGTGTAGCTTATGATCAAACACATGATCATCAATGTCTCACAGGTAAAAGCATAGTATCTCAAGCAATCAAAGGCAAACGAAGTTCAACCAAAAAGACAAGAGAGAACAAAAGCAAATCTCTCTCTCGAAGCCTATGATCTATACATTTTTCTCCCCCTTTGGCAACAAGTTACCAAAAAGTTCCTACAAAATGCATAGGACTATATCGTCTCTCAGGCTTGGTCTTCTGGTGGTGGTGGTGTCCGGAGAACTCCAAGAACGAAGGCTTCAGTCGATGTAGAAGGAGCTGAAGGAGTTGGTGCTAGAGCTGGTTGTGTTGGAGCTGTAGCTGGAGCTGATGAAGTGACTCTGGTGTCTTGAACTTGCTCTGCAGCTGATCTCTGAGCTCGTGGCACTCTGGCAAATGCATCAGTCGTTGTCCTGCCCTTCCTCTCCTGCATGTCATCCTCAGCTGCTCCACACCGATCGAATCTTAGTTACTTTGACATCAAGATCATAGAATTTTTGTTCCATGATTCTTTCCTGTGCTCTCCTGGTTTTGAGTTAGGGTGGCCAACCCTTCTCAATCTGCAGAGTTGATGCTATCAAGTAACCAAGCTGCTCTTGCTTGTTCTTCAGAAAGTAATCGATGCCTCTCGCTTGAGTTGGCATCTTGGCAGCCTTCTCTTTCCTTGCCTTCTCCTTCTTCTCTTGCGCTTGCAATCGATGATGGTTCATTCTCACCATGACAACTTGATTGTCCTCAAAATCAGGATAGAGAACCATGTGTTCCTTATCCAACAGATACTTTCCTATGCCCATCTTTTAGTTTATCAACTCCTGAATCTGTGGGGCATATCCACAGCTCCTCTTCTGGTCTGCTGCTGTCCTCTTGATAGTTTAAACTATGAGGCTCATGACTTTGAATTTCTGAGGCACATCAAATATGTGAAGCAAATTGATTGCATGCCCTCTGATCATGTTGTGGTCACCTGATTTGGGCAACAGAGTGTGCCTTAGGATCCAGTTGATTGTGGGCAGCCCTGACAGAAGAAAATGAACTGATCCAAACTTGAAAGACTCAAGAGCATCATCTGGGATCTCCTTGTACATCTGTGACATTGACTTGTGACCCATCTTCTTCTTGGCATAAATGTCCAAGTCATCTTCACTCTCCTTTGGGGCATTGATCAGACTTGCCCATTCCTCTATGGTTGACTGGTATCTCGTTCGTTCTGACATCCAAACTATCCTGCCATCTGGATAGAAATGTGTTGTGGAGTAGAATTGCATTATGAGCTCGTCATTCCAATTTGTGAGCTTCGCCCAACAAAATCTGCAACTCCACAAGCAATCAAGCTGTCATACACTCCAGGATAGTGTTCTTCGTTCTCCTGAATGTAGGTCCATCGACCCACCTCATATCACAAACTATGGGCTTCTTATCCAATAAGATGCTCTCATAGAAGTCCTGCTGCTCCTTAGTGTGGAACCTGTAATCTACAGCAGTCCTTCTTCTGGTGGCATATGGATCAGACTCTCTCCATAGCCTCAACCCTTGATCTCTCCTGATCTTCATGTTCTCAGCCACAGGATGAGCATCATTGTGGTCTGGAATCTTGGGGTTGAGGTTCCTTAGGACCTGCCCTTCTTCATCTTCCTCAGCATCAGCCTCAGGCATTGGAGCCTTGTTCTTCTCAGTTGCTGGTATACTCCTGGTATTCCTCTTTGGTGCACTCTTGGGCTTGGGGTAGCTTTGGTCTTTGAAGTTGCAGCCCCTGATTTTATGGCATCACCCATCAGCTTTTGTGCCTTGGGTGCAGGCTTAGCAACCTCTTCTTCTTCCTCTTCCTCCATCATAGAAGGCTTCCCAATCACTCTGGCCATGGTCTTCTTGACCCTTTCCTTCCTCTTCTTTCCTTCAGCAGCAGGTTCTTTGGGTTGGGATTCCAAAGAAGCTAGAGTGGAGACTCTGGCTTTGGACATTGGTTTTCTACCTGCCGCCTTTTGATCTTCATTCCAGTGCTTAATCGTTGTTGAGTTGTACTCCTTCTTGAGCACTTTCTTCTTGAATCGGCCTCATCCTCACCTGCCACATAATCTTCATCCTCGCACTCGAGGTCTTCTTCTTCCTTGTTCTTGTGGCAGCCTTGGGCAAATTACTGGGAGTGCTTCTGCTCCCCTCATCTGAGCTGCTTGAGGGACTAGTGCCCTCACTCATGTGAATCTGCTCTTCTCACCTATTATGGCTGTCACTTTGGTCTGACATGCTGCTCACACTGACTGCTGACCCTGTGAATAGTTATAGATGAGGTAGAGTGGACGAGCATCACACAATGCAGAGATTTTTGCAAAATAATGAATCAAAAAACTTAGTTTTAGTTTTCCACACAAAGCATTTTGGATCTACCGATTTTTAAACTCGGTGATACCGAAGCAGTTTTGGAACCTAAACTAGTGAACTCGGTCGACCGAAGTCACAGCTTTAGCGGCACCGAGACTGCTGTGGTTTCACAAAGTCCTAAAATCGGTCACACTGATTTGTAATTCTCGGTCGGACCAAGACTTACTAGTGCAATGGCGTTAGCCAAATTGGTGGGACCGAAGTTTTCAACTCGGTGGGTCCGAGATGGTTTCATGAAACCTAACCCTAAATTTTCGAATCACAACTATTCTAAGGATTGTTTTGACTGGATAGAAGTGTTTCAATCGTGGCAAGATGCATTATGAACACAATGTGCTTTGAGAATCGACGAGGATAGCATTGTGATCGAGTTCATACCCTAGTTCGGCGGTGAACTCGCCACGGCAAAGAACGGGCGAAGGAGAATTCCGTTGACGGCGGCGGAGACCAAATGATGGAGACGGTCATGCATTTAAGTCGATCCATAGACCTAGTAGGCAGAGCGAGATATGCGCGGGCGAGAGGTTTCGGAGAAAGTTTTCCAAAAAATTTCCCGTGTGTATATATAGCCTGACACTGCCGGTGTGACCGAGTTGAACAACTCGGTGGCACCGAGATGCATAACTGTTAACAGTTACAGCAACTCGGTGGACCAAAAAGCTAAAATCAGTTGCACCGAGATTGAAAACCTAGATCGACTTAGTGATCTCGGTATGACCAAAATGGAGGAATCGGTCAGACCGAAAATCACAAAGAAGTTTTGGAAGTTTAAGTCTATGACGAATCGGGGACTCGAGTGCTCCTCACACAGTGGTTCGAATCTGACTTGATCAAATTTTGTGATGTAGCATGAATAGAGTTTGAGATGAGAAAAGCATAGATAGCTAGAGAAGGTTCTTAGGCATTCTTGTCCATCCACTCGGCCAAAGAAAGAAAAGCCAAACAATCAAAACAACAAGTGGATGTCCTCGAATGAGTAAAATATGCAACCAACATGCTCACACAATAAAATGACAAATGAAATATGTGACAAAGCATGCACAACCAATTCTAGTATCTATCAAACAATTGGCGATGACTAGGTCATCTATATATGAGTATATTGACTTAGGAGTCAATTGAGATCATTTGATCATAGGTCATACTCATCGTTTAAGCTCAAGTGGGGTTACCACTTTTACATAAAGCATTTATGTGTTCACATCATTAGAGTTGCTTGGACTCAATTCTTTGAGTTAAGCTCCCCCTAGATGTGAGATCCCCCCTTAGAGGGATAAACTAACCTTGGGTTTTGTCGATGATGACTTCATGTACGTGTTGAAGATGTGGATGCTCAATGTTGATGTAGATCTTTTGGAGCAATCCTTTGGAGTGAGTTGCACTTTCAATACCTACATGGGTTAGTCCCACAAGGAACAAACAAGAATGTCTATAGACATAGAGTGATGCACACACAAAATGATGTCCATGAAACTTTAGGTTACCTTATCCCTTGCCTTACCAACATGAGGGTTTTGTGACTCCTTGAACTAGTGCAAGATATGGAAGTTGATTGCACTTGTCCTCGCCATAATGATATGAGTGAAACATGTTGGCGGAGTCAGCCTCAAGAACTCTCTAGTTCTTCTTCTTCGGGATCCACATCATCTTGATGGGAATCCTTGGTGTAGTAGTTGTGCTTGATGAAGTAGAACTTGACGTAGTCTTGGGAACCCACTTGACCAAGGCCTTAGGTGCTTCTTCAAATGCATCAATCTCCTCTTGAAGCTTGTCCTTGCCTTTGTTCTTGTGGTCTTGTGGTGGAAGATCATCTTGTGCTTGTGTTCCCTTGAAGGAAGTAGGATCATACTTCTCTTCACTACAAGAAATATGTCAACTTGTGACCACCACTATTGGTCACTAAAGGTCATGGTTTTTCATTTGCGACTTTTTTGTGACCAAAAACAGAAGGTCAAAAGTCGGCAGTCAGAATCGACTATAGCGACCTTTCTTCTGGAATGGTCGAAGACGTTTATGACCAAAATATGTCCACTGTGGTGTTTTGGTCACTAGCAACCTCCCCAGGCCACGTATGCATCCAGCGTGGCAAGCTGATGTGGCACAAGATTCAGCCCGGTCAATTCGATTTTCTACATGGGCCTAGCCCAACAATTCGGCCTTTTTATATTTTTTTCCTGTCAATTTATGCTAGCTACATGGGCCAAGCCCAGCAATTCGGCCTTTTTGGTTTCTGAGACAGAACTTTAATGTCCATTTCTTTTTGGGCCTCGGCCTTTTAAAAGTTGACTTCTTTTTTGGGCCTCAGCCTTTTGCATGCTATTCACGTTTGGGCCTTGGACTCTACCAATAAGTAAGTCCAATTCATCAACTTCTATTTCTCACATTTTCACAGTACAAAGAAACAGAACTATTTCATGAGAAATATTTCAAATGAAACAGAACTATATACTTGAAATGATAGCCAAAATTAGCCTATTACAATCTTTACATACTGTTCATACAACCAGACCAGTCCAAAATACAATGAAACTAGCTATGAAGTACAACCAGAACACAAGGCATATTGATAGATAACCACCACGCTTCATCGTCTTCCTCTTCCAAATTCCAAGAAACAAATCACCTAGCATTAGAAGGATCACGCATCATAAGCATATAAAATCTTTCAACCATCAATATAGTTTGATTATAAGAAAACATATGGTCTGATTTTAAAATCCATCAGAAACACTTGACCCAAAAGATGCAACTACCCGAATGCTTCATTCAAGATTTAACACAGTAACTCCCCACAGTGTAAAAGTAAACTGAAGGCAACCTCTTTGCACATCACTTATTTATGAACGGAGGGAGTGATATTCAGCTTCCGCAGTCAAAGGAGACCCGTAAACTCATTGCGCACAGTTGCAGAAACACATTATGCAACAACAATACAGCATCAGTGTGTGTGTGTGTGTGTGTGTCGCGGTTACCTACATATCCTACCAAGCGAAGCCGGCAGTCAGGTTGTTGGTCTTGTACTTGTCGAACTAACAATCTATGGATTTTGTAGTCTAATTGAGATCAGTATAAACTAATTGCACACAATTGCAGCAGCGCCATCGAACCAACGGACGAACAAGCCGACCCAGTGAGACCAAGAAGGAAAACAAGCAGATCAGGGTGGTTACCATCCTGGCGCGCTCGCCCTTCTCCTGGATGGAATCATCCTTTAGCACCCTCTCCATCTGCCCAACCACAGAGATGGAGAGAGAAAATGTCAGGAACCGCATCGCGTTGATCCAGCCACGAAGAAGAGAACAGAAAGAAAGAAAGAAAGAAAGAAAAATCACTAGTATTATGTCTGAAAAATCACTAGCTAGCATGCTGCATTACTAGTTTGCCAATTATCCACGCCACGGAAACAATGTGAATCGAACCACAACAACAAATCAAATCCGGGGCTCACATGAGAACTAAGACGGCGCTCAGGGGGCGCTTGGGCTTGTTGGAGTCTTTCTTGGCCTTGCTCTTCTTCACCACAAGTCTGCATCGCCACAGAAACAATAGCAGCAAATATCAAGCAATGCACATACTTTTATTACCAGGCAGAGAGATAGCTCAAAACAGAACATATATAATTTGAAAGAAGGAAATCACCCATAATTAACGGGGAGAGGTATAACCAAAACAAGTTCAATTGTCTTCCAAGTATAAAACATCAAGTGCACAAACTCACATCGTTAACATCATTACAGAATTTCAGATAACATGTTTATCGCAGAAATTGATTAACATATTCTCACAAGACATGTTCGCTAACAATTTAGGTGCTCTAATTCAGTTAAAACTGCAGCATATAACAAATTCAGTTAAGTAATCCGAATAGCTTGTGTTTATTGCAGTTATTGAGAAAAACATATACAATGCCATTTACTGAAGTTGTGTGTAAACATGACTAAGCTTGACAGATACAGGGAACATATACAAAGAGCCACCAGCAGTATGATCTCTGGAAGACACGATCTCGATGCATTTCATAACCTACATAGCACATTCATGTTGTTATGTTATTTTTATCCCCGCTGGTGTCAACTACAGCCAGAAAGAATTCAGAAGTGCAGAGTTTTGTCATTTGTGTATGCACAAGCAGAAGGCTTACACTTGGGAATCCAAGCTCGTAGAGCCCAAATCCGAGGGCGAGGAGGTTGAGGGTGCATTGGTGCTGATGTCGGAGCTTCCGCTGGGAACTCCAGCGGCACCGCCATTGGTGGCTGGTCTCCGGCACTTCCTCTCTTCCCGGGCAAGAAGACAGACGAGACGAGGAGGAGCAGCGGTAGTTCGATGTGTGTTGGGTGGCTTTGGCTGTAAGCGTGGCCGTGGCGGCGGACCTGGACATGGACCAATGAAGAATGAACACTGCTAATGAGATACAGCAAATGCAAACAGTTCAGAATAACACCAAGACATTCAGTAGATGGTACTGCAAGAAATTTCTGAAACTTCAGTTGTGGTAGTTGTCAAACAAAATATCAGTCCAGTAACCTTCAAAGTATACTAACTGTGAGATTAGCACGACAGGGGAGATGCATACTGAAAAGGTAAGAGGAGATGCATACTGGACATTCCCGTAGGTGTCCACGCGGAAGAGCGTCGGGTCGAAGCCGGCATCGTCATGGTGGTCGAGCTGCTTCCAGAGCAGGTTGGCAAAGCCTGCACGACCAACCACCAACATGGATCGAGGAGCATCGGGGTGTGCTTGCATGAGGAAGGAAAGCAGCATCAGAGAGTTCAGTGAGCATAAATAAGCTTGTATAAGAATGATTGTGGCAGCAGTAGATATAGTAAGAATGCAAAAGTACATTATGTGAGCATTGTATTCTTATAAGCTACCAGCAGAGAAGTAGAAAGCAGACGAACAGTCTGGCACTAACATATAGCGTTGAGGCACTGGCTGCAGTATAGAAAGCACTCCAAATTCAGATCTGCTGGACCAATTCAGAACTATACAAGAGCTGTGCATGAAGCAAGAATGGTATGTATAAGCAAACAGTTTCATCAGTGCATAGCTGTGGCAGATCACCAGGTATGGTGTCGTAATTTACTGTTGTTTTTGCCTAGACAGCACCTCCAAGTTAGAGAACCGTCCATGAAACAGGTACTGCCCACTTGTAGTAGTAACATTCTTGGCCACATCAGTAGTTCTTATTATGTTATCCGTGTGAGCATGAGAAAAAGTATAGTTATGCAACTGCAGTAAGATAGCTAACATACTCTGGATTATCTCAACTTCATACAATACTCCATACCAGCACACACTATTTCCAGAAAATTATCAACAACTAACAGATATTGGTACATATGGCCAACATATAATCCAAAGACACATGTCACATTCAAGCTTTGCAAGTTATTATATTAACCAGCAGATGGCACAATAACGAAATTCGGGTGCAGCATAGTACATACAGAAGTAATACTGATAATTCAAAAGCTCTACAGAAACTTGAATGCATAAACATATGTGAAGAAAGCACTTTGTAATGACAAGGTTGATCTCACAGAATAACTGAGTACAATATGTACAAGAATGATTCCTAGTAAGGAAGTGACTACATAGTAAGAATGTAAAAGTTATGACAACCATGTCCAAATTCATGTAAGCAAGTAATTTTTTGAACCAAACAATAGAAACATGGTAACTCCAAAATATTATAAAGGTATCTCCACGCCTAAACATAGAAGCATGATCTGGGGACGGGAATCAAACATCACCTGGTTTTCAGGTTTTGAGAACATTGGTGGGCATCCTCACGGTACCTTCACCCTCATGTTGTAGATCCATGCAGGCCTCCATCATCGCCTCCATGGGTGCCTGTAGAGAGACGGAGATTCAGATAGAGAAATCGAGACATAGAAAGAGTGGGGAAAGAGAGAGATGGCCAGATCCGACGAACCCTAGCCAGGAGCTGGAGGGAGATGAACCATCCTGAAGATCTTGACGCCGTGCTCGCCCAGTAGATCAACAGGAGGCCGCAAAGTTGGAGACAACAGGCGGCGGGGGCTAGCAGAGGGGAAGGGGGTGCACCGAAGGCGGCTCGAGCACAAGACGGAGGGGCCGCCGGCAAGGACCTCGGCCCGCAGAAGAGCAGGCCGTCGATGAGGACGTCACGGGCACGGACGAAGCGGGCGGCGCGATCTTGGACTGGCCGCAGCCATGGCAGCGCGGCCTTGGACTGGCAAAGCCCACCTGTTGAGGCAGAGCAGGGAGACGGGGCGAGGGAGGCGGGGAGAGAAGCAGGGGCCGGAGGCCATGCGTGTGCGGGCGGCAGAGGGGTTCGTCGGTGGAGTTGATGGAGATGGGCGACGGAGGCGGTGAACGAACGGGAGGAGGGGGCTTGGCTTGTTCGTCCCCGGCAGTGGAGAACTCGTGGTAGAGATGGGTGGCGGCGATGGATCTGGCTCGGGATGGGTGGCAGCGAGCGGTGAGACGGAGGGACCGGGGTAGCGGCGGATCTGGCTCCGGATGGGTGGCGGCGAGCGGTGAGACGGAGGGACCGGGGTAGAGCGGATTTGGCTCGGGATGGGTGGCGGCGAGCGGTGAGACGGAGGGACTGGGATGGCGGCAGATCTGGCTCGGGATGGGTGGCGGCGGGGAGGGGAGAAGAAGAGAGGGGGCCGACTGGACGAGATGCAGGGTTAGGGTATGGCAGATGCGTTGCGGTGGGCACTTGACTTAAAACCTGAAAATTGGTTTCATGCATGCCTTTGCTTCTGAAATTGCCTCTATTTTAGAATGGTCCCACAGGTCAGCCTCTATTTTTAGGTGGGTTTGGTTAATTGTGTACTGACATACTATGGATGAAAAAGTAAATAAAATACTAAATAAACCTCCAAAAATAATACTCCCTCCGTTCCTAAATATAGGGTGTATAGTTTTTGGCACGAAAATTAAAGAACGGACGTGGAGGGTAAATTTCACAAGTTTTGGGCGAGATTACACATGGCTAATTCACATGAGACAATAGAGGAGCTGTGCTAATGTAAGGAAATGTAATCAAATTTCTAAAAAAAATATCCAAATGAGTGGTGCGACGCAATACACCTTATATTTCAGATTATTTCGCAAAAATCTAAACACCTTATATCAAGGAACGAAAGGAGTAGAAAACAGAAGAAAACAAGTAAATTAAAGTAAACTAAGTGTTTGACTTTGATACAGAGTTGCATCTTGCATTACCTAACAATTTTCATTTAAAAAAACATTTTTCCACTTTTCAAATGCCTAAAATGAGATTTTATGTGAAGAACATACAATTTTTTTGGAAAAAATGGCATAGTTTGTACAAATGAACTCATATATTGCACAAGGGTGCATAATGAAATGCCAAACCATGTTGTCAAAGACAGTTTTCATGCCATGGCAAACAATGTTATGGCCACATTCATGGCATAGTTTTTTCAAATGACCTCATATCGTGCACAAGGGTGCATCTTGGAATGACAAACAATGTTGCCTAAGGAACTTTTAATTTTCTTTGGACGAAAAATTCATTTTCCATTTTTTCGACTGCCCAAAATGAGTTTGTTTGTGAAGGACCTACCATATATTTGTTGGAAAATTGTACCTAATCAATTTTATAAAATACTAGGCCATATATAATGCACAATTGACAAAATGGTTGGGTGTCAAAAGTTTTGATCCACCTCTGGTGAAAAAGACAAGTTCCCGCTGATTCAGCTGGAAGCGGGTCAAATTTGAATAGTAGCTACCTCGTAGTTTGCTCTTTATTTTTCCAAAAATCATTTCTAGGTACATAAGTATCTATTTAATCAGAGAAACACCAAAAAAATTCCAAGGTTTAACTACTAGCTAGGAACGGTCATTCCCGCCGTTTTGACCGCATTTCGGAACGGGCATAAAAAATTCAAAAAAGTCAAAAAATAGGAAAACCTTCGCATTGTGTCATTATATGTGACCAAGTTTCCAGGAAAAATAATAAACTTGAAATACGGCAATTATTTTAAAAAAGTGTTCTCAGAAACGAGCTATCATGTGTGGAGATCAATGCCTTTCAAGCCAAATGATCAATCTTATGGCCTCATTCATGGCATAGTTTGTTCAAATGGCCTCATATCGTGCACAAGGGTGCATCTTGGAATGACAAACAGTGTTGCCTAAGGAACTTTTCATTTTCTTTGGACGAAAATATCAGTTTCCATTTTTTCGACTGCCCAATTTTGTGAAGGACCTACCATATATTTGTTGGAAAATTGTACCTAATCAATTTTAAAAAATACTAGGCCATATATAATGCACAATTGACAAAATGGTTGGGTGTCAAAAGTTTTCATCCACCTCTGGTGAAAAAGACAAATTCCCCGATTCAAATTTGGAAGCGGGTCAAATTTGAACTGTAGCTACCTCGTAGTTTGCTCTTTATTTTTCCAAAATCATTTCTAGGTACATAAGTATCTATTTAATCAGAGAAACACCAAAAAATTCCAAGGTTTAACTACTAGCTAGGAACGGTCATTCCATACGTTTGACCGCATTTAAACGGGCATAAAAATTCAAAAAGTCAAAAATAGGAAAACCTTCGCATTGTGTCATTATATGTGACCAAGTTTCCAGCAAAATAATAAACTTGAAATACGGCAATTATTTTAAAAAGTGTTCTCGTAAACGAGCTATCATGTGTGGAGATCAATGCCTTTCAAGCCAAATGATCAATCTTATGGCCTCATTCATGGCATAGTTTGTTCAAATGGCCTCATATCGTGCACCAGGGTGCATCTTGGAATGACAAACAGTGTTGCCTAAGGAACTTTTCATTTTCTTTGGACGAAAATATCAGTTTCCATTTTTTCGACTGCCCAAAATGAGTTTTTTTGTGAAGGACCTACCATATATTTGTTGGAAAATTGTACCTAATCAATTTTAAAAAATACTAGGCCATATATAATGCACAATTGACAAAATGGTTGGGTGTCAAAAGTTTTGATCCACCTCTGGTGAAAAAGACAAATTCCCCCTAATTCAGCTGGAAGCGGGTCAAATTTGAACTGTAGCTACCTCGTAGTTTGCTCTTTATTTTTCCAAAAATCATTTCTAGGTACATAAGTATCTATTTAATCAGAGAAACACCAAAAAAATTCCAAGGTTCAACCACTAGCTAGGAACGGTCATTCCCGCCGTTTTGACCGCATTTCGAAACGGGCATAAAAAATTCAAAAAAATCAAAAAATAGGAATACCTTCGCATTGTGTCATTATATGTGACCAAGTTTCCAGCAAAAATAATAAACTTGAAATACGGCAATTATTTTAAAAAAGTGTTCTCAGAAACGAGCTATCATGTGTGGAGATCAATGCCTTTCAAGCCAAATGATCAATCTTATGGCCTCGTTCATGGCATAGTTTGTTAAAATGACCTCATATCGTGCACGAGGGTGCATCTTGGAATGACAAACAATGTTGCCTAAGGAACTTTTCATTTTCTTTGGACGAAAATTTCATTTTCCATTTTTTCGACTGCCCAAAATGAGTTTTTTTGTGAAGGACCTACCATATATTTGTTGGAAAATTGTACCTAATCAATTTTATAAAATACTAGGCCATATATAATGCACAATTGACAAAATGGTTGGGTGTCAAAGTTTTGATCCACCTCTGGTGAAAAGACAAATTCATTTGATTCAAATTGGAAGCGGGTCAAATTTGAACTGCAGCTACCTCGTAGTTTGCTCTTTATTTTTCCAAAAATCATTTCTAGGTACATAAGTATCTATTAATCAGAGAAACACCCAAAAAATTCCAAGATTCAACCACTAGCTAGGAACGGTCATTCCCACCATTTTGACCGCATTTCGAAATGGGCATAAAAAATTCAAAAAAATCAAAAAATAGGAAAACTTTCGCATTGTGTCATTATATGTGACCAAGTTTCGAGGAAAAATAATAAACTTGAAATACGTCAATTATTTTAAAAAAATGTTCTCAGAAACGAGCTATCATGTGTGGAGATCTATGCCTTTCAAGCCAAATGATCAATCTGATGGCCTCATTCATGGCATAGTTTGTTCAAATGACCTCATATCGTGCACAAGGGTGCATCTTGGAATGACAAACAATGTTACCTAAGGAAATTTTCATTTTCTTTGGACGAAAAATTTATTTTCCATTTTTTCGATTGCCCGAGATGAGTTTTTTTGTGAAGGACCTACCATATATTTGTTGCAAAATTGGACCAAATCAATTTTATAAAATACTAGGCCATATATAATGCACAATTGTCAAAATGGTTGAGTGTCAAATTTTTTGATCCACCTCTGGTGAAAAAGAAAAATTCCCGCTGATTCAGCTGGAAGCGGGTCAAATTGAACTGTAGCTACCTCGTAGTTTGCTCTTTATTTTTTCCAAAAATCATTTCTAGGTACATAAGTATCTATTTAATCAGAGAAACACCAACCACTAGCTAGGAACGGTCATTCCCGCCGTTTTGACCGCATTTTGAAACGGGCATAAAAAATTCAAAAAAAATAAAAAAATAGGAAAACCTTCGCATTGTGTGATTATATGTGACCAAGTTATTAGAAAAAATTATAAACTTGTAATATGGCAATTCTTTTTAAAAAGTGTTCTCAGAAAAGAGCTATCATTTGTGAAGATTCATGGCTTTCAAGCCAAATGATCAATCTTATGGCCACATTCATGACATAGTTTGTTCAAATGATGTCATATTGTGCACAAAGGGACATATTGGAATGGCAAACAATGTTGCCTAAGGAAGTTTTCATTTTGTTTGGACGAAAACTTCATTTTCCATTTTTTCGAGCCCGAGATGAGTTTTTTTGTGAAGGACCTACCATATATTTGTTGCAATTTTTTACCAAATCATTTTTACAAATACTAGGCCATATTTAATGCACAATTGACAAAATGGTTGGGTGTCCAAAGATTTTATCCACCTCTGGTGAAAAAGACAAATTGTCGCCGATTAAGCAGGAAGCGGGTCAAATTTGACCTGCAGCTGCGTCATCTGGCCATAAAATAGGAGGGTTCTAGATAACACTTGCTTTGCAATGTGCCAATCTGGCCATAAAGTAGAAATTGAACCTGGGCTCACGTAGATGATTTGATCGAGCTGCAATTTGAAGGAGGGTGATAATTTGGGCATATGAAGGAACTGTATTAATTTCATGTCATTTGGATATATAAAAATGGTACTTCCTTCACATTCCAAATATTTGTTACAAAACATTAGACCACATTTCATGTACAAATCACCAAATGGTTTCATGTAAAAAGGTTTCCATACACCTCTCGTGAAATTGACAAAATTTTCACTAATTCCTCAATTTCAAACAAAGTTTAATATTTTTAAATACTTTTTTTGAAAAACCTAGAAAATATTTTTTGCAAAGTGGAACAACACCATTTTCAATACATATTTAACATTTTTTAGTGCAAGTTTAAGATTTTTTTAAAACTTGGTCAACATTTAATCACAAAATGTTTAACATATTTTTTCCAATGCTTCGATTAAATTTTTTAAAATACATGATAAACCATTTAGTATAAATTATATATTTTTGTATAAAAAATTTCTTATACATGAGAAGTTGAAAAAATCATGAAAATTAGAAAACTTAGCGTTGCGTCACATTTGTCACATAGTTAATAAAAAAATTACAAACTTCGAAATGATGATTTTGAATTGATGATTTTTTTGAAATTTACAATCATTTTTTGTGAACTTTTTTATGAAAAAATTATGAACATTTTTTCAATTCAAAAATTTTGGGTCAACTTCACGAGCATGATTTCATTACGCAAACATTTCTTCAAAATCATGAACTTCTTTTAGTCTACGTACATTTTATGATTTTGCTTACATTTTTCTAACAAATTCATTTTTATGTTTGAAACTTTTTTGAAATCCCAAATTATTTGAAAGAAGAATAAATGAAACATATTTTTTTAATAATAAGCATACATTTCAGACCTAAAAACGCCTGCTAATAGGCTATGGGCCATGAGCCCACTCGGCGGACCGCTGTGTTAATGTAAAAACGAAGGAGAGAAGGGGAGGCCTATCACGACTTAGGCCCAAGCCCAGGAAACAATATTATCTATAAAAGAATGGATTGCGGTAGCATATTAGTAGTGAGGTGGTGGCGTGGTGGTGTGGCTCTGCGGGTTTGTGTGGTGCGGCGTGGGTTCGAATCCCCCGTTGCCCATATTTCTTTTCTACTTTTCTCCATCCGTCAGGTCGGTGGTGGGACCCGCATGTCGGGTCAGTGGGGCCAACGGGTCAGTTCAATGGTGGGACACTTGGAGTCAGTTTATTGGTGGGTCCTCCATGTTAGTTTGGTGGGGCCCATTTGTAAGTGGTAGATTCAAACCAGTGCCATGTGAATGACATATAGGCAAAAATGACACATGGACATGACACATAGGACAAACCTGATGAGGTGGCACCTAGTCATAGCAATGCACCACAATTTACAAGGCTATGACCATCTATATTGGTCGTGATTAGCTAGAAATAATGCATCGGACCAGTGTTGTTTGCTTTATGACCATTTCATGTAACGAAATTACGACCTTTCTGACCAAAATGGTCGCAATGGTTTAGGGTTTGGAGCCCCCCGAACAGCTTTTGACCAATTAGTCTCAAATGGTCATAAATCTATGACCAATTCTTCCAGGGTCACTGACAGAAGGTCACTAGTTGACATATTTCTTGTAGTGCTTGTTGAGGAACAAACTTCGTCTTGGGGTATTGATCTTTTTCCCACTCAACTCCATTGGCACTGAACTTTCGCTCAAAACCAACACCTTGATTCTTTCGGTGCCTTCCTTTCTTGCGTACAATTTCCTCAAATTGCTTACTCAAGCAAGGCTCTTGTATACACCTTTCTCTATAATTCCCTTCAATAAGCTGTTTTCTTGCTCAAGTGTAACTTGGCTAGGAGAATCATTAGTGGAATCAAGAGAACTACTGGAAGCAACAATATTGGATTTAGCATTGTTATTGTTACTACTAGAAGAAGAATCTTTCTTGTTCTTGTTGCTAGACTTGACTTGAGGCATGTAAGTAGATAAGAGTAAACGCTTGGCAATATAAGAAGAACTTTTCTTACGGAGATCATCATTGATCGCTTTTAGGAACTCATGCTCTTGCTCAAGATTGAGCTTTTCAAAGCGCAACTTTTCATGAGCCATTAAAAGTTCTCGATGATCTTCGAAGATAGTTTTATGAGCTAACTTAAGAGTGTTAGTTCTTTAGTTAGATGCTCAATTTTCTCCTTATCATTGTCATTCGTTTCATCTTGATTAGCATGATTAATTGAAGTTTCATCATAGTATTCATCACTAGAGTTGTCAACAAGTAAATCATCATCACCTAGCAAGTCATCTTCATCACTATTAAAATCAACATACTCTGGGTGTGTTACCTTAGGACCTTTGGCCATGAAGCATCTTCCAATTCCTTCATTTGGTGATTCAAATATGTCGTAGGAGTTGGTTGACACAAGTGCTAAACCGGCAACACCTTCATATTGAGTTTATTCGAAGTCGGAGTGATAGCTTCTCTCGGAGTGATTGTCGGAGTCGGAGCCGGATACCCATTCACCAATATGAGCTTGATGTCTTCGTTATGTGTAGCTCTTTGATGACTTGTCCTTCCTTTCCGAATCCTTGCTTCTCCGTGAGGGTCTTCGTTCATGACGATTGAGGGAGTCCCGGACTAGGGGGTGTCCGATAGCCGGACTATCGTCACGGCCGGACTCCAAGACTATGAAGATACAAGATTGAAGACTTCGTCCCGTGTCCAGATGGGACTTTCCTTGGCGTGGAAGGCAAGCTTGGCGTCTGGATATGTAGATCTCCTACCCTTGTAACCGACTACTGTAACCCTAACCTATCCGGTGTCTATATAAACCGGAGGGTTTTAGTCCGTGGGGCTAACAACAATCATACCATAGGCTAGCTTCTAGGGTTTAGCCTCCTTGATCTCGTGGTAGATCTACTCTTGTACTACCCATATCATCAATATTAATCAAGCAGGAGTAGGGTATTACCTCCATCGAGAGGGCCGAACCTGGGTAAAAACATCGTGTCCCCTGTCTCCTGTAACCATCTGCCTAGACGCACAGTTCGGGACCCCCTACCCGAGATCCGCCGGTTTTGACACCGACAACGATCATCTCTACTCCTTCTCTCTCTTGGTGGTGATTCTTCTCTTCTACTTCTTCTCTTGGGAGAATCTTCTCTTCTTTTGTAGGGTGCCGTACACTCATTGGAATAGTGTCCGGGTCTCCCACAATTGTAGCAATTGCGCTCTCGATTAGAAGATCTTTTGTCATTGTAGGACCTTGAATTGGAGCTTCTTTCTTTGCTTCTACTCTTGTAGAATTTGTTGAAGTTCTTCACCATTAAGCTCAATTCTTCATTTAAGGTTTGTTTCTCACTTGATGATGTGGGGGCTTCACATGAGGCTTTGTAAGCACCACTTGACTTGTTGTGAAGTTCGTTCTTATCCTTGAGTGACATCTCATGAGCAACAATTCTTCCAATGACTTCCGTTGGCTTGAGATCTTTGTAATTTGGCATCATTTGGATCAATGTGCACACGGTATCATATTTTCCATCCAATGCTCTTAGGATCTTCTTGATGATGAATCATCGGTCATTTCTTCACTTCCTAAGCCGGCAATCTCATTTGTGATAAGAGCAATCCTAGAGTACATTTCAAATGACACCTTCACCATCCTTCATTTTGAACTTGTCAAGCTGACTTTGGAGCACATCCAACTTGGATTCCTTGACGGAGTCGGTACCTTCATGCATATCAATCAAAGTATCCCAAATTTCCTTTGCATTCTCAAGACGGCTGATTTTGTTGAATTCTTGGGCACAATCCATTGAAGAGGATATCACAAGCTTGAGCGTTGTATTGCAACATCTTCAACTCTTCCAAGCACTAGCTTCACGGTTCGGTTCTCTCCCATCAAAGAATTCACCTTGCAAGCCAATACACACAATAGCCCAAACGGCGGGTTATGTCCAAGAATATGCATTTTCATCTTATGCTTCCAACTAGCAAAATTAGTGCCATCAAAGTAAGGACCTCTACGGTGATAATTTCCCTCGCTAGACGCCATACTCTCCTAGGTTGTGAAACCAAGGCTATGACCACCAAAAGCTATGGAAATCAAAGCAAATGGAGACCAAAGCTCTGATACCACTTGTAGGACCTTGAAGTATGTCTAGAGGGGGGTGATTAGACTCCTTGACCAATTAAAAGCTATGCCTTTTCCAATTTTAGACTTTGGCAGATTTTAGCTAACTTTGAACAATTCAAGCAATCATCACACAATTCAAGCAAGCATGCAAAGAGTATATAGGCAGCGGAAAATAAAGCATGCAACTTGCAAGAATGTAAAGGGAAGGGTTTGGAGGATTCAAACGCAATTGGAGACACGGATGTTTTTGTCGTGGTTCCGATAGGTGGTGCTATCGTACCTCCACGTTGATGGAGACTTCAAACCACGAAGGGTAACGGTTGCGCGAGTCCACAGAGGGCTCCACCCACGAAGGGTACATGAAGAAGCAACCTTGTCTATCCCACCATGGCCGTCGCCCACGAAGGACTTGCCTCACTAGCTGTAGATCTTCACGAAGTAGGCGATCTCTTTGCCCTTACAAACTCCTTGGTTCAACTCCACAATCTTGTCGGAGGCTCCCAAGTGACACCTAGCCAATCTAGGAGACACCACTCTCCAAGAAGTAACAAATGGTGTGTTGATGATGAACTCCTTGCTCTTGTGCTTCAAATGATAGTCTCCCCAACACTCAACTCTCTCTCATAGGATTTGGATCTGGTGGAAAGAAGATTTGAGTGGAAAGCAACTTGGGGAAGGCTAGAGATCAAGATTCATATGGTTGGAATGGAATATCTTGGCCTCAACACATGAGTAGGTGGTTCTCTCACAGGCGGTAAGTTGGAAGTGTAGGTCTGTTCTGATGGCTCTCTCCACGAATGAAGAGGAGGTGGAGAGGTATATATAGCCTCCACACAAAATCTAACCGTTACACACAATTTAACAAACTCGGTGGGACAGAATCATAAAACTCGGTCAGGCCGATTTAGTAAACCTAGTGACCGTTAGGGTTTTCGGTGGGACTGACATGCAACTCGGTAGGACCGATATGGTTAGGGTTAGGGCATAACGTAATCTCAGTGAGACCGATTACACAAACTCGGTGAGACCGATTTTGGTAATTAGCTAACCAGAGAGTTGGTCAGGTAAACTCGGTGGGAACGATTCGCTCTTTTCGGTGAAACCGAAATGTTACGAAAGGGAAACCGAGAGTTTACATTGTAATCCCGGTGGGACCGATCGCTCACTTCGGTTAGACCGAAACGTTACGAAGGGAAACAGAGAGATTACAATACCATCTCGGTGAGACCGATTTTGACTTTAGGTTTAGGTCATATGTGGATGTGAGAAAGTAGTTGAGGGTTTTGGAGCATATCACTAAGCACATGAAGCAAAAGGCTCATTAAGCAACACCTCATCCCTCCTTGATAGTATTGGCTTTTCCTACAGACTCAATGTGATCTTGGATCACTAAAATGTAAAATGTAGAGTCTTGAGCTTTTGAGCTTGAGCCAATCCTTTGTCCTTGATATTTTGAGGGATCCACTTTCATCATCCATGCCATGCCATTCATTGAGCTTTCCTGAAATATTTGTCTTGGAATAGCATTAGCTCAATGAGCTATATGTTGTTATGAATTACCAAAACCACCTAGGGATAGTTGCACTTTCAGTGGGTCCGAAACAGACTCCAAATTACAAAGTTATGGCCGTTTTAGTGAACACCCGTCGTTTATGCGGCAGTCCTTGAAAGAACTTCACTTTCCCATGACCTGTTCTGGCGCGCCGCTCCAAAATTTTGTTTCCTTAGTGGAGATATTGTTTCCACATATATATTGACCGATGCTAGGAATGGCCTATTGTTATTGGCTGTCACACACATACATTACGGCATGCCACACGGCGAAAACAAGGAGAATAAAACTTATAGTCCCCGTATTTTCTTGAATTTAGAACAAAATGGGATTCCAATGATCATAGAGCATGTGCAGAATGCAACATTTGTCCTTCCCAGGCGGACTAATGTTTACACTCACCATAATAACTCGAATTTCCTTCCAAAGGAGTGCCAACGGGTTTAGAAACTTGTCTTAAAAGCAGTGGCGAATGATGTTTTTTGATTTTCAGGGGCAAAAAGTCCTGCTTAGGGGCCAAATTTGAGGGTCCTCTAATACTCCTAGCACAAGCGCGGAGTATTTTCTATATTCCCACGCTCATCGTGAGCATTTTGAGTAGTTGTGGGTCTGTTTTAGTGAACACTTGTCTTTTATAAGGTAGTCCTTGAAAGAACTTCATTTTTCGGTGAAGCATTCTGGCGCGCCGCCTCGGAATTTTGTCTCCTACATAGTGGAGATATTGTTTCCACATATATATTGACTGATGGAAGGAATGCCCTCTTGTTATTGGCGATAACACACGTACGTTACAACCTTCCACATAGCGGACACAAGGAGAATAAGGCTTATAGTCACCGTATTTTTTTGAATTTACAACCAAATGGCATTCCCCGGATCATAGAGCATGTCCAAAATGCTATGTTTGTCCTTCCCAGGCGGACTACTGTTCACACTCACCACAATCTCTCAGATTTCCTTCCAAAGGAGTGCCAATGGGTTCTTAAACTTGTCTGAAAAGCAGCGACAAATGATGTTCTTTAACTTTCAGGGAAAAAGTCCTGCTTAGGGGCTGAATTTGAGGGTCCTCCTGTACTCTTGGCGCAAGCGAGGAGTATTTTCTAGATTCCCACACTCGGCGCGAGCATTTCGAGTACTTGTGGGTCCGAAACGGACTCCAAATGGCAAAGTTATGACCATTTTAGTGAACACAGGTCCTTTATATGGCACTCCTTGAAAGAACTTTATTCTCCCCTAATGCGTTCTGGTGCGTCGCACCGAAATTTTTTGTCCTCCATAGTGGAGATATTTTTTCAGCATATATATTGACCAATGCAAGGAATGCCCTAATGCGAAGCATCGGTGCGTCATCCCCATGGACTCGAGTACAACTCATCAAGCACCTCATGGACCAATGACAAGAGCACGTGCACGCACCATCGAAACCGAGGTTAACTCTTTCCTCTTCGAGTTTCATTCGGATTCGCATGAGAGTTGGATTCTACCTCAAATGGAAACTCTATGTATTATTAGGTACCAAGAAGAAGTCCACGAACAAGCTCGGAGGGAGACCCAAGCACCCGTGGAGGAAGAGAAGGAAGAAGGACGCGAGAAGCACGAAGCCACGGAGGCTCTGGGACCCTCGGGTGCCCGGCACTTTGAGCCTCGGGTGCCCGGCAGTGTCCTCGATGGCGCCCCTGAGCAGCCCGGGTGCCTGGTCCCCTGGCTGGGAGCTGCCACCACCGCCCTGGGTGCCCGGGCCATCTACCCCGGGTGCCCGGCCCCCCCTCCAGCCGGCTCCCTGGGTTTGGGTGCCCTGACCTATACAACTCGGGTGCCCGGCCGACCCTAGGCGCCTGCCCCTGTCCGGTCCGGGTGCCCGGACCCCTTTGCCCCGGGTGCCCGAACTCTGTTGAATTTTCATGCGTGCGACTCGTGCAATATGACCCTTGGATCCCTCTTTCTCTCTTATTTCGTCCCTAGGCTATAAGTACTCCCCCCTATCTCATTAGAGCGGATAGCAAAGTATTTGATAGACAAAGAGAGAGCTTTGCTCATCTTCCTCCTTTTGGAGATCTAGACCTCCTCTTGGAGAAGCTCCTCTTGGAGATCAAGCCGTCCTCTTGGAGAAGCTCCTATTGGGGATCAAGCCCTCCTCTTGGATAAGGATCCCCATCATAGGATCAACAAGACCTCTTTCCACATAGGATTGGGATGAACTAGTTACCTCTTGTATCTTCTTGTGTTGGATTTGGACCTTTGTATCTCTGTTTGTGTGATTGGATCTAGCACATGTGTGATTGGATCAAGTCAATTTGAGTGTTCCTCTTGTTTTCCCCCTTTTGTGTTCTTCTTGTTCTTGGGGATTTCTCCTCCAATTCGTGAAAGATCTCCATCTAGGGTTCCACCCTACAATATCTTGGTATCATGAGCCATGGTTTCTCACGAAATTGGAGCCCCCTTCTTGTTCTCTAGCCTAATTTTGTTGTGTTCTTCCCCAATTTCGAAAATTCCTCACCAGAAATAGCCCCATTGTTTTGTGATTTGTTGGTTTGATGATGTTTTGTTGGATTTGATCCAAGGATTTGCTTGGTTCCAAGTGGATCTAGCCTTCCAATCCATCTCCACCTTTCCCACCACGAAATCCACCAATTTCTTCCATTTTCCCACAAATTTCCGCCCAAATCCGTGATCCCCGGGCACCCGGACCTCAAACCCCGGGCACCCGGACCCCCCCGGGCAAGGTCCGCCCAACCCCGGTGACCACCCCTGGTGCCCGCACCTCCGACCCCCGGGCACCCGCACCGCCCAGAATTAGCCCACCAATAAAAACCGTTTCGGCCATAACTTTCACCCCCGTAGTCCGATTTTTACATTCTTTAGCTAGTTGAGTAGCTATTGACATCCCCCATCCATATAGATAGGATAAAACATCATTTGACTCCACCAAAATTTTGGCATTCTGGCATCTTTGCCTAGGCCATCCACCATATGATCCGCAAAACCATCATAGCTTTCCACGACCTAACCCATTTTGCTTCATTTAGCATTTGTGATTTCTTGAGTTGTGACTTGAGTCTCCTAAGGTGTTTCGGCTACTTAGGGACGGTTGCTTCGTTATCAACCACCACCACCACTACTTCTGCATTCCTAACTCCGAAACCACCAATGCATTCCGCTGCCATCATTTGACATTTTCCTTTGAGATTTTGAGTTTCTGGTTTTCCCGTTTCCTAGGGTGTTTCAGCCAACTACGAACGGTTTGACATTGACAACACCACGGCTCAACTTCGACAAGGATTCGACATCGACCACCTTCACCAATTTGACACCCTAACCGTAAGCAAGAACGGTAATCTCTATATCAACTTGGTATCGTGGTATCCCATCATTGTACATTCTTTCTTGCCATTGCATTGTTAACCCCTTAGCCCATTTTGCGTCACTTGCCTATCGATACTAGCCATTGAGTATTGTTGGCAACGTTACTTGTGCACATTAGTGATCATCGATCTACCCCTTCCATTCCGTACATACCATATCATATTGGTATCATAGTACCATCCCTTGTGTCACATGATTGTTCCCGCATATACACAATGGGTATCTTGGTTTGTGCATTTCACATAAGTGGACGTACAAAAGAAAAGAAAAGAAAAGAAAAAGAGAATAAGGTTTTAAGCAAAAAAGAGAGCAAAGAAGCTTGTAAGCAAGAGCCATAGCATACTACCATATTGATCATCTTGGATCATCGTATGTGAAACACCGGAACATCATACATACATAGCATACTTGGGATAGAAAGTTGATACATTTTGCATCTTATAAGTTGTGCACAAGTGTCATATTCGCCTATTGAGAAATTGTGCTAGCGTCTCTCTAGAGTTGTGCAACACAAGTGTTTTCCGTGGATTCCACATTTTGTGCGAATTCCTTGGTTGCACGACCACATTTATCTATCAGTGTGTGTCTTTCCGTGTGCCACCCATTGCTATTTGTCTACTTGTTTCACTTGCGAATTTGTGAATCTTTTCCAACAGTATCGATTCTTGCTAACATTTTGCATCAAATTTTTGTGCCACTGTCCTCACCGAGCTCCACCAAAAGCTTTACTTGTGTAGGTGTGAGAATTGATAAGATCCGATATAAATTGTGCTATTTCCTTGTTGCATTATTGAGTGATCATTGATCCATCTTCAACATTGGATAAGGTACATTTGTCTAGTTCTTTCCTTTCTTCCACTCACATTTGCTAGAGTCTTGTGATGAATAGGCAAGGCATTTCATCTCTGGTCTTCCACGACAACGATGGCGCGAACAACTACATCACCAAAACGTCCATCTTCGGACTACAACGAGCAATGCAAGGCATTGAGCGACTCGCCATCGACATTCGCCAAAATGAAGCAAGGAAAAGGGACTACTTTGACACCAAGTTGGACAAACACATGGATCAAGTACGAGACATGGTGGCCAACTACAAGTCTTCTTCCCCTTCATCATCTTCATGGCGGCGACACTCAAGTAGCCAATCTTTGGAACGCCATCAAGCTCAAACACTACAATACCATCAAGATGAAGATGCTCGCGATGCGTACACCTACAAGTCCCAAAAAGCTCTACATGAAGCTACGACCAAACTTCACGAGCACAAGAGAAGACCGCGAGACGAGCACCAACAAGACGGAGCTACGACTACTACCACCACTTTGGCATCTTCGCCAAGTGTTATCAAGGCATCTTCGCCTTTGGACGTACGGCATCTTTGCCTACTTCCCATGAGTTCTCCTACATCGACATCTTCAACAACAAGGCGACCACCTACAAGCGAGGGCGGCACTTCCATCATCGGAAGACCCTCAAGGAAGATGGCCGAGCATGGGAAATTCCCTTCGGTCATGGAGACGAGGTGCCACATCATATGGGCCTCCTACAACAAGACGGCGACAAGACGGTCGAGCAAGGGCCATCCCCTTCGACCACGGCGACAAGCACAAACCTCTTCTACGACATGAAGACGGTGCCCAAATGGGACTCATACTCCGAGTCGAGCTATGAGAGTGCACTTGAGACCTTATCTTTGGTCTCGGAGGAGAGCAATAATTTGCCACATCCTACGGCATTCATATTCGGAGGCGTTATGGATGAGGAGGCTGAGCATGGGACTATCCCTTCAACCAAGGGGCGGCGATAGGAGTTGAGCATGGAGATAATTGCACCTACATCTCTCTGACACCTACATATGACGAGATGCCCCAATTCCCATGTGAGGAGAGCTACCCCACCATGAGTGATATGAGTGACTCCACCATATGTGACATTGAGAGCATTTCCTTTGAGAGGATGAGTGTGACCACCACTAGCCCCACACACGATATTATTCCACACATCCTATGTGAGTTTGAGAGCCATTTGAGTGACTCCACCAACTATATGCGTGAGAACATCTTACCGGGAGTGAGTGAGCCACAACACTTAGTGAGTGAGGTAGTTGAGATGACACGTAAGGCCACTATGATTTCTAATGACTTAACCTCTACTCCGAGTGTGTTTTTTTATTGGTGCTAGGTCTTATACATGATGACATGCCTATCCTCATCGAGTCCATACCTCCAATGGAGATGACGATGGCCATGGTGGACAATAATGCACCCCCCACATGGTTCCATCACGATGAAGATGACCACAACTTGGTCTTCAACACCTCACCTACAACACATGAGCAATGCTCCAAAGGTAACATAGGTGATGATGCTTCTTTTGTCCCACTAGTGGACTATCTTACCAATGATTGCTTGCATGATGTTGACACACCTATTACCATGCTTCATGCTAGTGCGACCACCTCATGTCATGACTTACCAATTTATGATGAATATGATGATGAGCATGTCAAGTTGCCTAGTTGTGATGTTATGCCCCATAGGATATCTTGTGAAAATTCTTTTGGTCACATCATGTTCGACAACCCTTTAAACTTGTCATATGCTATGAGTGAGATCTCCCATATTGCATCATTTCAATCTCAACATAGTAACTATGCATGCCCCATTAAAATAAATCCAATTTGCACTTATGGCATAGATGACGAGATGATGGTCATTGGGTTTTGTTTTTCATGCGATGATATTTCCATGCTTTCTTTGCATGATTTGCGCAATTCATCTACTATACCATTCCATGATCACATAGAACAAAATATGCTTTGTTTTGGATGTTGTCAATATTCTCCATGTGATGTTTCCATTAATGCTCATGAGGAGACCCCAATAGTTTCCCCATACATATTAGGAGATTTTGATGCATTCCATACATTGCATGATTCCCATGATTGTGTGCATCATATGCATTCCATGAATAACAATGCTCTACATATTTCACAAGATGCATTACACAATTTGAGTCTCCACTATGCTATATATAACAACAGACCCCTCATGATGGATGACATGTTTCTATATGACGCATCTCATTTATTTGAGAATTGGATATTGATACGTCTCCAACGTATCTATAATTTTTGATTGCTCCATGCTACTTTATCTATTGTTTTGGACTATAATGGGCTTCATTTTACACTTTTATATTATTTTTGGGACTAACCTATTAACCGGAGGCCCAGCCCAGAATTGCTGTTTTTTGTCTTTTTCAGTATTTTGAAGAAACAGAATATCAAACGGAGTCCAAACGGAATGAAACCTTCGGAAACATGATTTTCTCACCGAACGTGATCCAGGAGACTTGGACCCTATGCCAAGGATCATCGGAGGCGGTCACGAGGGTGGGGGCGCCCCCCCTAGGGCGCGCCCCCCTGCCTCGTGGGCCCCCTGATGCTCCACCGACGTACTCCTTCCTCCTATATATACCTACTAACCCCCAAACGATCAGGACAAGGAGCCAAAAACCTAATTCCACCGCCGCAACTTCCTGTATCCACGAGATCCCATCTTGGGGCCTGTTCCGGAGCTCCGCCGAAGGGGGCATCCACCACGGAGGGCTTCTACATCAACACCATAGCATCTCCGATGAAGTGTGAGTAGTTTACTTCAGACCTTCGGGTCCATAGCTAGTAGCTAGATGGCTTCTTCTCTCTTTTTGGATCTCAATACAATGTTCTCCCCCTCTCTCGTGGAGATCTATTCGATGTAATCTTCTTTTTGCGGTGTGTTTGTCGAGACCGATGAATTGTGGGTTTATGATCCAGCTTATCTATGAATACTATTCGAATCTTCTATGAATTCTTTTATGTATTATTGAGTTATCTTTGCAAGTCTCTTCAAATTATCCGTTTGGTTTGGCCAACTAGATTGGTAGTTCTTGCAATGGGAGAAGTGCATGGCTTTGGGTTCAATCTTGCGGTGTCCTTACCCAAAGGATGTAAAGGGTTGCAAGGCACGTATTGTATTGTTGCCATCGAGGATAACAAGATGGGGTATTTATCATATTGCATGAATTTATTCCTCTACATCATGTCATCTTGCTTAGGCGTTACTCTGTTTTTAACTTAATACTCTAGATGCATGCTGGATAGCGGTCGATGAGTGGAGTAATAGTAGTAGATGCAGAATCGTTTCGTTCTACTTGTCTCGGATGTGATGCCTATATACATGATCATACCTAGATATACACATAACTATGCTCAATTCTGTCAATTGCTCAACAGTAATTTGTTCACCCACCGTAGAATATTTATGCTCTTGAGAGAAGCCACTAGTGAAACCTATGGCCCCCGGGTCTATTCTCATAATATCAAACTCCATGACCTTAATACTTGCTTTGTTTTTACTTTGCTTTTTACTTTTCACTTTTCATCTTTATACCAAAAATACCAAAATTATTATCTCTATCAGATCTCACTCTCGTAAGTGACCGTGAAGGGATTGACAACTCCTAATCGCGTTGGTTGCGAGTAGCTATCGTTTTGTGCAGGTACGAGGGACTTGTGCGTGGGCTCCTACTGGATTGATACCTTGGTTCTCAAAAACTAAGGGAAATACTTACGCTACTGTGCTGCATCATCCTCTCCTCTTCGGGGAAAACCAACACAAGCTCAAGACGTAGCAAGAAGGATTTCTGGCGCCGTTGCCGGGGAGTCTATGCAAAAGTCAACATACCAAGTACCCATCACAATCCCTTTCTCTCGCATTACATTATTTCCATTTGCCTCTCGTTTTCCTCTCCCCCACTTCACCCTTGCCGTTTTATTCGCCCTCTCTTTCCCAATCTCCTCCTCTTTTTCCCGTTGCCTTTTCTCGCTTGCCTTTTGTTTGACCGTGTGTTGGATTGCTTGTTTGTCGCGATGGCTCAAGATGCTACTAAATTGTGTGACTTCACCAATACCAATAATAATGATTTCCTCAGCACTCCGATTGCTCCTCTTGCCAATACTGAATCTTGTGTAATCAATACTGCTTTGTTGAATCTTGTTATGAAAGATCAATTCGCCGGCCTTCCTAGTGAAGATGTCGCTACTCATCTGAATAGCTTCGTTGATTTATGTGATATGCAAAAGAAAAAAGATGTCGATAACGATGTCGTTAAATTGAAGCTATTTCCTTTTTCGCTTAGAGATTGTGCTAAAGCGTGGTTTTCATCTTTGCCTAAAAATAGTATTGATTCTTGGAACAAGTGCAAAGATGCTTTTATCTCTAAGTATTTTCCTCCCGCTAAGATTATCTCTCTTAGGAACGATATTATGAATTTTAAGCAACTTGATCATGAACATGTTGCACAAGCTTGGAAGAGAATGAAACTAATGATACGTAATTGTCCTACTCATGGTTTGAACTTGTGGATGATTATACAATTTTTTTATGCCGGATTGAATTCTGCTTCTAGAAATCTTTTAGATTCGGCCGCGGGAGGCACTTTTATGGAAATCACTCTAGGGGATGCTACTAAAATCCTAGATAATATTATGGTTAATTATTTTCAATGGCATACTGAAAGATCTACTAATAAAAAAGTGCATGCGATAGAAGAAATTAATGTTTTGAGTGGAAAGATGGATGAACTTATGAAATTATTTGCTACTAAGAGTGTTTCTTATGATCATAATGATATGCCTTTGTCTACCTTGATTGAGAATAACAATGAATCTATGGATGTGAATTTTGTCTGTAGGAATAATTTTGGTAATAACGCATATAGAGGGAATTTTAATCCTAGGCCTTATCCTAGTAATCCTTCTAATAATTATGGAAATTCCTACAACAACTCTTATGGAAATTTTAATAAGATGCCCTCTGAATTTGAGAATAGTGTTAAAGAGTTTATGAATTCACAAAAGAATTTTAATGCTTTGCTTGAAGAGAAATTGCTTAAAGTTGATGATTTGGCTAGGAACGTTGATAGAATTTCTCTTGAGGTTGATTCTTTAAAGCTTAGATCTATTCCTCCTAAGCATGATATCAATGAGTCTCTCAAAGCTATGAGAATTTCCATTGATGAATGCAAAGAAAGAACCGCTAGGATGCGTGCTTCCAAAGATGCCTTTATTAAAGCGTGTTCTTCTAATCCCTATGAAAATCAAGTTGAAGATCTAAAAGTTATTGATGCGTCCCCTATTAAATCTTTGTTTTGCAATATGAATCTTGATGAAACTGAATATGATATTCCTTTACCTAGAAGGCGTTCTAAGAATTCAGAGTTTTTAGATCTTGATGATGAAATTGATAAAAGTGGGATTGAAAGAAATAAAAATCTAGATGTTGCTAAACCCACTATATTGGATATCAAGGAATTTAATTATGAAAATTGCTCTTTAATTGATTGTATTTCCTTGTTGCAAACCGTGCTAAATTCTCCTCATGCTTATAGTCAAAATAAGGCCTTTACCGAACACATTGTTGATGCCTTGATGCTTACCAAACACATTGTTGATGCCTTGATGCAATCTTATGAAGAAAAACTTGAGTTGAAAGTTTCTATCCCTAGGAAACTCTATGATGAGTGGGAACCCACTATTAAAATTAAAATTAAAGATCATGAGTTTAATGCTTTGTGTGATTTGGGTGCTAGTGTCTCTACTATTCCCAAAACTTTGTGTGATTTGCTAGATTTCCGTGACTTTGATGATTGCTCGCTAAACTTGCATCTTGCGGATTCCACTATTAAAAATACTATGGGAAGAATTAATGATGTTCTTATTGTTGCAAATAGGAATTATGTGCCCGTAGATTTCATCGTTCTTGATATGGATTGCAATCCTTCATGTCCTATTATTCTTGGTAGACCTTTCCTTAGAACGATTGGTGCAATTATTGATATGAAGGAAGGGAATATTAGATTCCAATTTCCATTAAAGAAAGGCATGGAACACTTCCCTAGAAAGAAAATAAAATTACCATATGAATCTATTATGAGAGCCACTTATGGATTGCCTACCAAAGATGGCATTACCTAGATCTATCCTTGCTTTTATGCCTAGCTAGGGGCGTTAAACGATAGCGCTTGTTGGGAGGCAACCCAATTTTATTTTTAGTTTTTTTTAGTTTTTGCTTCTGTTTAGTAATAAATAATCCATCTAGCCTCTGTTTAGATGTGGTTTTATCTTTTAATTAGTGTTTGTGCCAAGTTAAACCTATTGGATCTTCTTGGATGATAGTTATTTGATCTTGCTGCAATTTCCAGAAACTTTGCGCTCAGAGCCCGAATTGTTAAAAATCACCAGAACGTGATAAAATATTGATTCCAATTGCTGCTGATCAATAAACAAAATTTCCAGGTCTTCTAATTTTGTTAGAAGTTTTTTGAGTTCCAGAAGTTTGCGTTAGTTACAGATTACTACAGACTGTTCTGATTTTGACAGATTCTGTTTTGCGTGTGTTGTTTGCTTATTTTGATGAATCTATGGCTAGTAAAATAGTTTATGATCCATAAAGAAGTGGTAATAAAGTAGGTTTAACACCAATATAAATAAAGGATGAGTTCATTACAGTACCTTAAAGTAGTCTTTTGTTTTCTTTCTCTAACGGAGCTCACGAGATTTCTATTGAGTTTTGTGTTGTGAAGTTTTCAAGTTTTGGGTGAATTCTTTTGATGGATTATGGAACAAGGAGTGGCAAGAGCCTAAGCTTGGGGATTCCAATGGCACCCCAAAGATAATCCAAGGACACAAAAAAGTCAAAGATTGGGGATGCCGGAAGGCATCCCTCTTTAAATCCACTTCCATTGGTAATTTAATTGGAGCTATATTTTTATTCACCACATGATATGTGTTTTGCTTGGAGCGTCTTGTATTATTTGCGTCTTTGCTTGTTAGTTTACCACAATCATCCTTGTTTTACAAACCTTTTGAGAGAGCCATACATGAATTGGAATTTGATAGAATACTCTATGTGCTTCACTTATATCTTTTGAGCTTGATAGTTTAGCTCATAGTGCTTCACTTACATCTTTTTGAGCGTCATAATTTTTGCTCTAGTGCTTCACTTAGATCTTTTAGAGCACGGTGGTGGATTTGTTTTAAAGAAACTTGATCTCTCATGCTTCACTTAGATTATTTTGAAAGTCGTTAATAGCATGGTAGTTTGCTTAATGTTAATATACTTGGTATTCAAGATATGTGAAACTTTCTTTTGAGTGCGTTGAATACTAAGATAAGTTTGATGCTTGATAATTGTTTTGAGATATGAAGATGTTGATATTAGAGTCATGCTAGTTGAGTAGTTGTGAATTTAAAGAATACTTGTGTTGAAGTTTGTGATTCCCGTAGCATGCACGTATGGTGAACCGTTATGTGATGAACTCGGAGCATGATTTATTTATTGATTGTCTTCCTTATGAGTGGCAGTCGGGGACGAGCGATGGTCTTTTCCTACCAATATATCCCCATAAGAGCATGCGCTTAATACTTTGCTTTGATAACTTCTAGATTTTTGTAATAAGTATATGAGTTCTTTATGACTAATGTTGAGTCCATGGATTATACGCACTTTTTCCCATCCTTCCACCATTGCTAGCCTCTCTAATACCGCGCACCTTTCACCGGTATCATACACCCACCATATACCTTCCTCAAAACATCCACCATACCTACCTATCATGGCATTTCCATAGCCATTCTGAGATATATTGCCATGCAACTTTCCACCATTCCGTTTATTATGACACGCTCCATCATTGTCATATTGCTAGCATGATCATGTAGTTGACATCGTATTTGTGGCAAAGCCACCGCTCATAATTCTTTCATACATGTCACTCATGTTTCATTGCATAACCGGTACACCGGAGGCATTCATATAGAGTCATATTTTGTTCTAAGTATCGAGTTGTAATTGTTGAGTTGTAAGAAAAATAAAAGTTGTATGATCATCATTATTAGAGCATTGTACCAAGTGAGGAAAGGATGATGGAGACTATGATTCCCCCACAAGTCGGGATGAGACTCTGGACGAAAAATAAAAAAATATTAAAAAAGAGGCCATAAAAAAAGAGAGAAAAGGCCCAAATAAAAAAATGAGAGAAAAGAGAGAAGGGACAATGTTACTATCCTTTTACCACACTTGTGCTTCAAAGTAGCACCATGATCCTCATGATAGAGAGTCTCTCATTTTGTCACTTTCATATACTAGTGGGAATTTTTCATTATAAAACTTGGCTTGTATATTCCAATGATGGGCTTCCTCATATGCCCTAGTTCTTCGTGGAGCAAGCGAGTTGGATGCACACCCACTTAGTTTCTTTTGTTGAGCTTTCATATACTTGTAGCTCTAGTGCATCCGTTTCATGGCAATCCCTACTCACTCACATTGATATCTATTGATGGGCATCTCCATAGCCAGTTGATACGCCTAGTTGATGTGAGACTATCTTCCCTCTTTTTTGTCTTCTCCACAACCACCGTTCTATTCCTCATATAGTGCTATATCCATGGCTCACGCTCATGTATTGCGTGAAGGTTGAAAAAGTTTTGAAAATGTTAAAGTATGAAACAATTGCTTGGCTTGTCATCTGGGTTGTGCATGATTTAAATACTTTGTGTGGGGAAGATGGAGCATAGCCAGACTATATGATTTTTTAGGGATAACCTTCTTTGGCCATGTTATTTTGAGAAGACATAATTGCTTAATTAGTATGCTTGAAGTATTATTATTTTTATGTCAATATGAACTTTTGTCTTGAATATTTCGGATCTGAATATTCATACCATGATTAAGAAGATTTACATTGAAATTATGCCAAAGTATCACTCCGCATCAAAAATTCTCTTTTTATCATTTACCTACTCGAGGACGAAAGGTGAATTAAGCTTGGGGATGCCTGATATGTCTCCAACGTATCTATAATTTTTGATTGCTCCATGCTACTTTATATATTGTTTTGGACTATAATGGGCTTTATTTTCCACTTTTATATTATTTTTGGGACTAACCTATTAACCGGAGGCCCAGCCCAGAATTGATGTTTTCGCCTTTTTCAGTATTTCGAAGAAACAGAATATCAAACGGAGTCCAAACGGAACGAAACCTTCGGAAACGTGATTTTCTCACCGAACGTGATCCAGGAGACTTGGACCCTACGCCAAGGAACATCGGAGGCGGTTACGAGGGTGGGCCCCACCCCCCCTAGGGCGCGCCCCCTGCCTCGTGGGCCCCCTGATGCTCCACCGATGTACTCCTTACTCCTATATATACCTACGCACTTCAAACGATCGTAACAAGGAGCCAAAACCTAATTCCACCACCGCAACTTCCTGTATCCACGAGATCCCATCTTGGGGCCTGTTCGGAGTTCACGGAGGGGCATCCACCATGGAGGGCTTCTACATCAACACCATAGCCTCTCCGATGAAGTGTGAGTAGTTTACTTGGACCTTCGGGTCCATAGCTAGTAGCTAGATGGCTTCTTCTCTCTTTTTGGATCTCAATACAATGTTCTCCCCCTCTCTCGTGGAGATCTATTTGATGTAATCTTGTTTTTGCGGTGTGTTTGTTGACACCGATGAATTGTGGGTTTATGATACAGCTTATCTATGAATAATATTTGAATCTTCTCTGAATTCTTTTATGTATGATTAAGTTATCTTTGCAAGTCTCTTCGAATTATCCGTTTGGTTTGGCCAACTAGATTGGTAGCTCTTGCAATGGGAGAAGTGCATGGCTTTGGGTTCCATCTTGCGGTGTCCTTACCGAGTGACAGAAAGGGTTGCAAGGCACGTATTGTATTGTTGCCATCAAGGATAACAAGATGGGTATTTATCATATTGCATGAATTTATTCCACTACATCATGTCATCTTGCTTAAGGCGTTACTCTGTTTTTAACTTAGTACTCTAGATGCATGCTGGATAGCGGTCGATGAGTGGAGTAATAGTAATAGATGCAGAATCGTTTCGGTCTACTTGTCTCGGACGCGATGCCTATATACATGATCATACCTAGATATACTCATAACTATGCTCAATTCTGTCAATTGCTCAACAGTAATTTGTTCACCCACCGTAGAATATTTATGCTCTTGAGAGAAGCCACTAGTGAAACCTATGGCCCCGGGTCTATTCTCATCATATCAAACTCCATCACTTTAATACTTGCTTTGTTTTTACTTTGCTTTTTTACTTTTCACTTTGCATCTTTATACCAAAAATACCAAAAATATTATCTCTATCAGATCTCACTCTTGTAAGTGACCGTGAAGGGATTGACAACCCCTAATCGCGTTGGTTGCGAGTAGCTATCGTTTTGTGCAGGTACGAGGGACTTGTGCGTGGCCTCCTAATGGATTGATACCTTGGTTCTCAAAAACTCAGGGAAATACTTACGCTACTGTGCTGCATCATCCTCTCCTCTTCGGGGAAAACCAACGCAAGCTCAAGACGTAGCAGATATTTTGTGCTAACCACCACATGCATGTGCGCATCAAAATGGATGATGTGTACACATACCATGCACACACTTTCTTTGGCTTGTGTCTATTTTGTGTAGGTACCCATCCTTACTCGTCAACCTCGCAAGACCATGAGTTGACGAAATGAGCTCTCGAGAGCAACGATGCCTTGGGAACCCATGAGATGTGTCACCAACCATTTCCTCCGCGCAATGACTTCGCCCATTCCTTCTACATGGTCCTCACATGGTTATGGGTTATTGTCCTTTATTTATCCTTTGCCCATATTGCCATGTTCACTTTGCATGATATGCTTATTCCGATGCCTTCATGCAATTTTGACCCTTGCTTGCACTTACATATGATCCAACATTCTACTACTACTGTGTGTATTTGCATGCTTGGTGGAGATCTTAGTAGCTATTGCCATGATTTCTTTGTGCTCCATGCTATTGATGCTTGTTGTGTTGGGAGTCATGATGTCCCATTGTTATTTACATACGACCTCTGGCGAATACATTGATGATATGTTGCTCATATCTTGCTTTCATGTTTGTGATATGTCATGTGCATTATTCATGCCCACTATTTGCTCCTATGACATAATTGCCATGATTACCTCCAGTACGTTGCATCTTCGCACTACTAGCTTGCTTGACATGATCGCTATGATTGCTTGCTTTGTCCCATCACCCATGTTCCATTCGTACTCGCTTTCTTCGATTGATGACATATATGTTCATGCCATTCACATGATTTCTCTTAAACATTGTCACTTGTCTCCATTAGTTGCCTCTATCATATTCACGTGCCTCGAATACAACCATGCTATGATTATTGATCTTGGATACTCGGACACCTTACTTGTGATGCATGCTTGTTTGATTGAGCCTATTGTATTTTATTGTTATCGCTTCATACTCTTACATACCATGCCACCTTCCCTTGTCCTTTCTTATGATAAGAATAATGAAAACACTTGTTGGCTATTTCACCACATGAATGATATGTGTTGCATTTGCACTCCTCATCTTTTTTCCAAGTGTTTGTCATGTTATTTCACTTTGAAGGATTCACAAGGCGGTACCATCACGAGACAACTAGGTCATGTGAAGGCATATATGATGCGCGACACCAACATCTTCAACGTCAAGGACTTGTTCCAACACCATGGTAATGAATATCATGATCCGTGGACGGATCTCTCCCAATGGGGGGAGATGATGCGGAGCATCCCTACGTCATCCCCATGGACTCTACTACAACTCATCAAGCACCTCGTGGACCAATAACAAGAGCACGTGCACGCACCATCGAAACCAAGGTTAACTCTTTCCTCTTCGAGTTTCGTTCGGATTCGCCTAAGAGTTGGTTTCTACCTCAAATGGAAACTCTATGCATTCTTAGGTACCAACAAGAAGTCCATGAAGAAGCTTGGAGGGAGACCCAAGCACCCGTGGAGGAAGAGAAGGAAGAAGGACGCGAGAAGCACGAAGCCACGGAGGCTCTGGGACCCCCGGGTGCCTGGCCCTACATGCCCACGGGTGTCGGTCCTTCGGCCACCTCCCAGGGCCTGCCTATTATGCACTCCGGGTGCCCGACCCTTTGAGCGTTGGGTGCCCGGCCGTGGCCTGGGTGGCGCCCCTGAGCAGCCCGGGTGCCCGGTCCCCTGGCTGGGAGCTGCCACCGCCGCCGCCGGTGCCCGGGCCATCAAACCCGGGTGCCCCCCTCCAGTCGGCTCCCTGACCGGTCCGGGTGCTCGGCCCTTTACACCCCGGGTGCCCGGTCACCCCTAGGCGCCCGCCCCTGTCCAGTCGTGGTGCCCAGACCTGTTTGCCCCGGGTGCCCGGACTCCGCCGAATTTGCGTGCGTGCAACTCGGACAATATGACCCTTGTACCCCTCTTTCCATCTTATTTCGTCCCTAGGCTATAAGTACTCTCCCCCTAGCTCATTAGAGGGGATACCAAATTATTTGATAGACAAAGAGAGAGCTTTTCTCATCTTCCTCCTTTTAGAGATCTAGACCTCCTCTGGGAGAAGCTCCTCTTGGAGATCAAGCCCTCCTCTTGGAGAAGCTCCTATTGGAGATGAAGCCCACCTCTTGGAGAAGGATCCCCATTATAGGAACAGCAAGACCTCTTTCCTCATAGGATTGGGATTAACTAGTTACCTCTTGTCTTCTTGTGTTCAATTTGGACCTTTGTATCTCTCTTTGTGTGATTGGATCTAGCACATGTGTGATTGGATCAAGTCAATTTGAGTGTACCTATTGTTTTCTCCCTTTGTGTTCTTCTTGTTCTTGGGTATTTCCCCTCCAATTCGTGAAAGATCTCCATCTAGGGTTCCACCCTACAACATGCCCTCTTGTTATTGGCTGTCACAGACGTACGTTACGACATGCCACACGGCGAAAACAAGGAGAATAAGGCTTATAGTCATCGTATTTTCTTGAATTACAACCAAATGGGGTTCCCCGGATCATAGAGCATGTCCAGAATGCAATGCTTCTCTTTCCCGGGTGGACTAATGTTTACACTCACAATAATCTCTCGGATTTCCTTCCAAAGGAGTGCCAATGGTTCAGAAACATGTTTGGAAAGCAGCGGCGAATGATGTTCTTCGAATTTTAGTGGCAAAAAGTCCTGCTTAGGGGCCAAATTTGACGATCCTCCGGGACTCTTAGCGCAAGCAGGGAGTATTTTCTAGATTCACACGCTCATCGCGAGCACTCTGAGTACTTGTGGGTCTGAAACGGACTCCTAATGACAAAGGTATGACCGTTTGAGTGAACACCGGTGCTTTATATGGCAGTCCTTGAAACAACTTCATTTTCCCGTGACACGTTCTCGCGCGCCACCCCGAAATTTTGTGTCCTTCATAGTGGAGATATTGTTTCCACATATATATATTGACGGATGTCGGGAATGCCCTCTTGTTATTGGTTGTCACTCACGTACATTACGACATGCCACACGGCGTAAACAAGGAAAATAAGGCCTATATTAATCGTATTTTCTTGATTTAGAACCATATCGGATTCCTGTGATCATAGAGCATGTTCAGAACGCAAAGTTTGTTCTTCCCAGACGGACTAATTTTTACACTCACCATAATCTCTCGAATTTGCTTCAAAAAAGTGCCGTTGGGTTCATAAACTTGTCCGGAAAGCAGCGGCGAATGATGTTCTTTAACTTTCAGGGGAAAAATGTCCAGCTTAGGCGCGGAATTTGAGGGTACTCTGGGCCTGCTGGCGCAAGCGAGGAGCATTTTGTAGATTCCCACTCTCGTCACGAGAATTTTGAATACTTGTGGGTCTGAAATCGACTCCAAATGACAAAGTTATGACCATTTTAGTGAACACCGGTCCTTTATATGGCAGTCCTTGAAGAACTTACTTTTCCCATGACAAGTTGTGCCGCGCCGCCTTGAAATCTTGTGTCCCCCATATTGGAGATATTGTTTCCACATATATATTGACTGATGCCAGGAGTGCCCTCTTATTATTGGCTGTCACACACGTATGTTACAGCATGCTACAAGGCGAAAACAAGGAGAATAAGGCTTATAGTCACCATATTTTCTTGAATTTACAATCAAATGGGATTCCCCGGATCATAGACCATGTCCAGAATGCAACATTTATCCTTCCTAGGTGGACTAATGTTCACACTCAGCATAATCTCTCGGATTTCCTTCCAAAGGAGTGCCAATGGGTTCAGAAACTTGTCTAAAAAGCAGTGGCGAATGATGTTATTCGACTTTCAGGGGCAGAAATTCCTACTTACGGGCCGAATCTGAGGGTCCTTCAGACCTCCTGGGGCAAGCGGGGATTATTTTCAAGATTCCCATGCTCCTCGCGAGCATTTGAGTACATGTTGGTTCGAAACGGACTCCGAATAGCAAAGTTATGACTGTTTTAGTGAACATCAGTCCTATATATGACGATCCTTGAGAGAACTTCATTTTCCCGTGACGCGTTCTGGCGCGCCGCCCCGAAATTCCTTGTCCTCCATAGTGGAAAATTTGTTTCAACATATATATTGACTCATGCAAAGGAATGCCTTCTTGTTATAGGTTGTCGCACACGTACGTTACGACATGCCATACGATGAAAACAAGGAGAATAAGGCTTATAGTCGCCGTATTTTCTTGAACTTATAACCAAATGTAGTTCCTCAGATCATAAAGCATGTCTAGAATGCAAAGTTGTCCTTCCTAGGCCATCTAATGTTTACATTCACCATAATCTCTTGGATTTCCTTCGAAAGGAGTGCCAATGGGTTAAGAAACTTGTCTGAAAAGCAACGGCAAATGATGTTCTTTGACTTCAGTGGCAAAAAGTCCTACTTAAGGGGCGAATTTGAGTGTCCTTTAGGCCTCGTGACACAAGCGAGTAGCATTTTCGAGATTTCCACGCTCGTCACGAGCATTTTGAGTACATGTGTGCCCAAAACGGACTCCGAATGACAAAGTTATGGCCGTTTTAGTGAACACCCGTCCTTTATATGGTAGTTCTTGAAAGAACTCCATTTTCCCGTGACCCGTTCTGGCGCGCCGCACCTAAATTTGGTGTCCTCCATAGTGGATATATTGTTTCCACATATATATTGACAGATGCCAGGAATGGCTATTATTATTGGCTGTCACACACATACATTACGACATGCCACACGGCGAAAACAAGGAGAATAAAACTTATAGTCGCCGTATTTTCTTGAATTTAGAACTAAATGGGATTCCATGGATCATAGAGCATGTGCAGAATGCAATGTTTGTCCTTCCCAGGCGGCCTAATGTTTACACTCACCATAATCTCTCTGATTTCCTTCCAAAGGAGTGCCAATGGGTTCAGAAACTTGTCTTAAAAGTAGCGGCGAATGATGTTCTTTGATTTTCAGGGACAAAAAGTCCTGGTTAGGGGCCGAATTTGAGGGTCCTCTGGTACTCCTAGCTCAAGGAGGGGGTATTTTCTAGATTCCCACGCTTGTCGTGAGCAGTTTGAGTACTTGTGGGTGTGAAACAGACTAAGAATGACAAAGTTATGACCGTTTTAGTGAACACTGGTCCTTTATATGGCAGTCCTTGAAAGAACTTTATATTCCGGTGACCCATTCTGGCGCACCGCCCCGAATATTTTTGTCCTACATTGTGGAGATATTGTTTCCACATATATGTTGATTGATGCAAGGAATGCCTTCTTGTTATTGGCGATCACACACGTACGTTACGACATGCCACACGGCGGAAACAAGGAGAATAAGGCTTGTAGTCGCCGTATTTTCTTGAATTTACAACCAAGTGGAATCCCCGAATCATAGAGCATGTCCAGAATGCAATGTTTGTCCTTCCCATGCAGACTAATTTTCACACTCACCACAATCTGTCGGATTTGCTTCCAAAGGAGTGTCAATGGGTTTGGAAACTTGTCTGAAAAGCAGTGACAAATGATGTTCTTTAACTTTCAAGGGAAAAAAGTCCTTAGGGGCCGAATTTGAGGGTCCTCCTGTACTCCGGGCACAAGCAAGGAGTATTTTCTAGATTCCCAGACTCGTCGCGAGCATTTCGTGTACTTGTAGGTCCAAAACGGACTCCAAATTGCAAAGTTATGACCATTTTAGTGAACGTTGCACTACTAGGAAAAACCTTACTACTAGTGTTGGTTTTTTGCATACCAGTAGCGTGGGTGCCCGCGCTACTGCTACGGCGCTACAACTAAATTTTAGCAGTAGCACATTTTCTACCCCGCGCTATAGATATTCTAAGTCCTAGTAGCGCTGCTTTCTCCTACTAGTGTTGCATTTCCACCCCACGCTACAGCTAACTAATTAGAAATTAAAAAAATAAAATTCAAATGCAGTATTCATGGATGGAAAATCAGATGCATTTGCTTCACAAACAATGATTAGTAGTAGCATCAGCATACCCTCTAATTCAGAATAGGAGTTGCAAGCAAAGGAAAATTACCGCCAACACTAGCTAATAATCATCATAGTGATTACCATATTGTCCAATCATCATAGCTAGTCATAGTGTAGCACATCATCATCTTCAAACTCATTCTAGCTAGCTAATCACTCCTGTTGCTCTCTCTCAGGTAAAATAGCATAGAACATTTGTAGCACTCCTGCTTCATCATATTGGAGCATGCAGATGAACCTGTCTCCTAATTGTGGGCTGCGCTTCTGATTGCTGCCCCCTAATACTTCTCTACGATCCTTCACAATTTCGCTCCAGTCTTTGACTATTAAGACTTGCTCGCTTCGAGGAGTCCTGAATGCACTCATGTGCAATGTAGGATGTCTTGGCCATAAGCTAACCATTCTCATGCGACCTTTCGCCTTGATCCAATGAGGCACAACATTCATCGGGAGTCCCTGTTGAAAAATATCGTAGTAACATACTTAGCAATGAAGTTTAGCTTAAAAATAATGTATGCAAAAGATGCATTGCGGACAAATAGTAAAAATCTTACCATCTTTCCTAAATAGATGTGACCGTAGTTCAATAAGCACACTAGTGGTCACACGTTTTGAGTACTAATATCTCGATATCCAGGAAAATAACCTATCTTGACGATATCAAGATCCTCAAGCCATGAAACATAATGACCTATCTGCTCGCAGTTTAGTTCAGCCACGGGATAGTAGTAGGTGATGTCTACCAAGCGCTAGACATGTTTGCTTGAATGGAAATAAGTTGTCAATAGAAATTAGTTGTCAAGTATTTTTAAATAAACAATGTAAATTACTTAATAAATATGTTTGAGAAACTCACATAATGGTAGAACTGGAGGCATATACACATCAACCCAGATGTGGATATTACCTTCAATTTCATCTTCCGGACGAATATCAAATGTGATAAGTATATCAGGCTCAAATGCATAAGCCTTGCATAGTGCTCTCCAATTTTTGCATTCAAAATAGGTGTAGGTGTCTGCATTGTATAATTTTACAGCAAAAGTATAACCATGCTCGGTCCTCAAGTGATCTCTCTTTACCTCCATACGTTCCATATTACTGAAACCAATCTTATCAAAGGCATAAATTCTTGCATGGCAGGGGATAAGCTAGTAGAATAATAAAAAATTAAAATTATAACTGGAAGCAAAAGAAGCAGAAGTCATGCTTAATTACGAAAAAAGACTTGTCACTGTGACTTACTGTATCCACTTTAAAGTTCTCATCCAGCACGATGCTGAAGCGCCTACCATCTTCTAGGTGAGGCCTGTCGCACAGACCGCGCTCGTCTTCGCAATATTCGCTCATACGGAATTCCCTTTCGCTATCATCGTTAGACATTTCCTATGTTCATAGTTGAAACAGACGTGCATTCAATAAGCAAAACTAAATCATAAAACAAATTAGTATTCAAATTAGTATGCATTCAATAAGCAAAACTAAATCATATCTTGCGTCCGTACATCGTCGAATATTATCACTAATACATCTCGAATAGTATCATACATATGACATCACTAATACAGCTAGAACCCTAGCAAACGACGGGTATCGGCGCGGGGGTGGACACCCAAAGAGAAGGAACCATCATAGGAACATAGCTCCAGTGAGATCCTTGAAGAACCTGCCAGGTATTGGAGAACCTGCCCTCCAATGCAACCATGTAGCGACGGACGTGCTCGTCCTCCTCGCTGGCACTGTAACGTACCACCTCCGCGGGGTCCTCAAGCCTCCGCACCATCACTGGCCCACGCGACCGCCACCAAAGAAGGTTCGGGTTAACGACGGGCTGGCTCCTCACCAAGCTGCGCCCCCCGGAAGGTAGCACCTCCCAGTACCAGCCCGACGGAGCCCAGTCCCGGACTTGGCCCCTCTGATCAAGCAGGCCTCCTCCACCGAGTCGATGACGAGGATGCGGGATAGGCATCGTTGACATCGACAACAAATGCTTAATTATGAAAACAAAATTAATAAACTTTAGCAAAATTCGGCATGACCTTTGCTAAAAGCAGGAAATATCGACCGCCTGAAATTTGCTAGAACGTAAACAAATCGACATTCTGGCAAAACATAGGCCACTCGGAAAAATATGACATGTCCAAAATGTGTGATGTGGAGCATCCTATGATCATCCCCATGTACACTACGACTTCTCCCCAAGCCCCTAGTGCCCACATGTTGAGACCTCAAGCATACGCCATTGGACACAAGGTAAACTCGCTCCTTCCCGAATCTTCCATTTCCGCATGTAAGACAGGGATGCTACCTCAAGCGCGGACCTTGTGCATACTCAGGTACATCCGAGGAGACCATGAAGAGCCTAAGGACCAAGGCCGAGTGTGCGCGGGAGCGAGGGAAGGAGAGCCAGATGCTACAGCCCGAGCGGTACTACCGCCCACACAAAGCGCACCTACCGCTGAAGACCCACAAGAGGTACAACCGCTCAACCACCGCCCAACAACCGGCCAAGCTTCTGTGATCGAGCGGTGCAAGGCCAGTACAGCACCGGTTTATCCCCGTAACAGCCACAACACCGGTACAACCGCCCCGGCAACCGGTACAACCGCTACTCCTTTTCGCGTACGCCACCAGGAGCCAGCACCTGGGCTCCCAGCGGTACAACCGCCCCCGCGACCAATACTACCGCCCTGCCTGTGCACAGTGTAAGGGGTTTCACCCCATGTATCCCCCCAACTTACCCCTTGGACTATATATACTTGTCCTCTAGCTCGGTACTAGGGTTACCAGAGGATTAGCTCATGTTTGTGTGAGAGCTTTGCTCATCCACTTGGTTACCTTCTCCTCGGAGACGCGCCTCCACCAGAGAAGATCCTTCCAAGCGGATTCAAGACCCCCTCTTGGGTGGCCCCATCAAGACCTCCTTACAGAGAAGAACCGGTTACCTTTGTATCGTCCTTTGTTGGACTTGGATCTTGTATCTCACCTTTGTGTTTATCGATCTAGCGCATGTGTGATCTATTCTTGTTGGTTGAGTGATTTCTCTCGTGTTTCTCCTCGTTATCCCCTCGTGTTCTTCGTGTTCAACGTTGGGATCCGCTCCTTTCATGAAAGATCGGCCATCTAGGTTTCTACCCTACATCATCTTGGTATCATGAGCCACGTTGATCACGATTTCGGAACCTCCCCTCTTTGTTTTCTAGCTTGATTTTGTTGTTTTTGTCCTAAATTCAGAAATCCCCACCAAAAATAGCCCCAATTTTTTTGTGATTTGTTGGTTTTGATGAAGTTTTGTTGGATTTGATCCATGGATTTGCTTGGTTTCGAGTGGATCTAGAATCTCCCCAAGTTTCCCCACCTTCCACCCACGAAATTCGTCCAATTTTGACACCGAAATGATCCATTTCCGCCCCAAAGTTCATCCCCGATCCAGATCTGAGAATTTTCCCGATAAAAGCGGTACAACAGGCCCCCAAGGCGGTACTACCGTTCCCCCCATCACCAGGAAGCCAAAACTGGTGCCCCAGGACGCTCCAGGAGCGGTACAACCGCCCCTCCTAGGTTCAGCCTCGGCTGATGGACAGTTTCGACCATAACTTCCACATCCGGAGTCCGATTTTCTTGTTCTTTAGCTCGCTGAGTACCTATTGACATCCCCCATCCATATAGATAGGTTCCATCACCATTTGACTCCATCAAATTTTTGGAACTTTGGCATCTTTGCCTAGGGCTTCCACCACATCATCCGCTACACCACCACCGACTTCCGCAACCTAACCCTTTTCGTTCCCATAGAATTTGTGGTTGTTTGAGTAGTGATTCGAGTCTCCTAAGGTGTTGCGGCTACTTAGGGACGGTTGCTTCTTCATTAACCACCACCTCCACTTTCGCATAGGCTTACCCACCATACACTTCCACCCCAACTTAACCAAATTTTGTTTGAGCTTGTTTGAGTTGTGGCTTGTGTCTCCTAAGATGTTTAGGCTACTTAGGGACGGCAATTTCAACATTGACTCGCATAACCCATCATTCCACTTCCGCATTTCCTATTGCAACACCACCACCGCATTCCACTACCACCATTTGACTTTTGTCCTTGAGATTTTGAGTTCGCAGTTTTTCCGTTTCCTAAGGTGTTTCGGCTACTTAGGGACGAGTATCCATCATCTTGGTGTCTACATCAAGAACACCGCCACTCATCATCGCAACGGAAGGTAACCTCGACGACACCATTGTATATTCCCTTGCCATTGCATTGATAACCCCTATCCTTTTTTTGCGTCACTTGCGTATCGAGACTAGCCATTTGAGTATTGCCCAACAACGTTACTTGTGCACATTAGTGATCATCGATACACCTTAAATTACATATATACCATATCATATTGGTATCATCTTAGTATCATCATATCATCTCTTGTGTCACAAGTTTGTTCCCGCATATACTCTATTGCTATCTTGGTTTGTGCATTGTGCAAAAGTGGCCATAGAAAAAAAGCTTTTAAGCAAAAGAAAAAGAGAGCAAAGAGCTTGTAAGCAAGTGCCATAGCATCATACCACATTGCATATAAGATTGTCAAATCCGGTCATCTTGGATCAAACACCGGGAACCATACACATATAGCATACTGGGGATAGAAAGTTTATCCATTTTGCATCTTATAGGTTGTGCACAAGTGTCGTCTCCGCCTATTGAGCAATCGTGCTAACGTCTCTCTTGAGTTGTGCAACACGAGCGTTTTCCGTGGATTCCACATTTTGTGCTCATTCCTTGGTTGCATGACCCCATTTTATCTATCCATGTGTGTGTTTCCGTGTGCCACATATTGCTATTGGTCTACTTGTTTCACTTGCGAATTTGTGAATCTCTTTCAACATTATTGAATTTTGCTAACATTTTGCATCAAATTTTGTGCCAGTATCCTCACCGAGCTCCACCATAAGCCTTATTTGTGTATGTGTGAGAAACCGACAAGAATTGGTACCAATTGTGTGTCGGTGTGCAAAAGTAGGGGCTCTCCTTTTGACCCCTTTACTTGTGCACGGGCAGTCAGAGCCGCTCGCCACAGCCACGCATCACACGACAGGGAAGGGAGGCCGGAGAGAGGCCGAAGGCACAAGACAAATAAAGCAACGACAAGGACCAAGGCCACAAGGATCGGATGGGCGAAGCAGGTTTTCCCGGCAAGGACCCTTGTCGGGGCAGCTCGCCCACGCCAGCCGAGCGAGCCACCCTTGAGCCCACCAGTGCTCAAACAGACGCATTGGGACAGGGCTCGGGTGGCACCTCCGTGGTGGCATGATGATCTTTGTGAAGACAAAGAATAATCAAGATCAAGTGAGGATAGGAAGGCAATCATCCTCACCGAAGAAACCAACAAGACCCCCGGCAAGATCCTTGCCGGGGCGCTTCTTGCTTGTGGCAAGACCCTTGCCGGGCCACCCAGCAAGGCCCTCGCCAGGCGCGCCAGCAGGGCCGCTGCCAGGCCCGCGCCAACCAAGTTTCCACCGCCGTTCGCATGCAGCTGCCGACCCAACTAGCTGGATAGGCACTTGCGTGGCAGCATGCAAACCTTCCTGGAGGCTCCACCACCGCGCCACCTCAGCTGCCTGCCTGCCTACATGGCACCGCATGCGTCGCTAGCCAGGGCGCGTGTCGAAGCAAGGAGGAGCGGCGACGGATGGGACAGGCCTCGCTCCCGTCCCCAATAAAGCAAGAGGACACCTAAGCGATGCATTAAATGCATCTTGTCCTATAGTACGAGGCATAACCTCACGGCACTGTACCCTTTCCACCTCTTGCTTGCCACTGTGGCGACCCCTTTCCCTGTAAAAGGAGGCCCGAGGCGACCAGGAAAAGGGTTTGGCTTTTTGGAGCTCGTTACACCCCGTAGCTAGCTCAAGAACTCAGAATACATCCACCAAAGCAGGACTAGGGTTTTATGCATCCTCGCGGCCCGAACCTGGATAAACGAACCGCGTACTCGCTGTCAGATCCGCTCTTCTCTCAACCACGCGCCCCGCAACCGTAGTAGGGATCCTTGTGGTCCCATAGGTGTCGTTCCCACCGACATCTTTGGCGCGCCAGGTAGGGTGTGCAGTTGTGAGAGTCGGCTTTAACAGCTAGTCCCGTGTTTTTCTTCATCGCCATGGCGCCCAAGAAGAAGATGACGGTGGCGGTCGGCTCGCCGGGAGCCGAACGGCCCGTCCCGACGCGGGCGAGCAGCGCATCGTCGCGCAGAGAGGACCAGGGCGCGGCTCATGCAGCACCAACACCACCCCAGTAGTCGCAGCTTGGAAGGCAGCGACGTTCGTGTGCCTAGACGGGCCGCACGTCGCCAACTCCAAAGATGGAGCCAGGCCCTCCACAGGCGGCGCGGGGCCCTGCAAAAGCACCGTCGCACCGCCCGAAGGCGATGTGGTGGCCTCGAAGACACCCACGCCGGCGCCCACAGCGCGCTCCTCTCAGGCTGCGTGCAACGAACGGCGTCATTATGCCGAAGATCTTGGGCGCCGCCGTGGGAGGAGTCCCGAACGTCACTCATGGGATGCAGGAGACCCGCCCGCTCTTCGAGACAGTGGCGAAAATGGCATGCGACCGCGGGACCATGATAGAGCTCCTTCTAACGTGGTTAGGAGTCGAAGCGCATCACGGTCCGCGCAGGTTTCGCCACCGCCGACACTGGCAGAGGCCCTAGCGCGCGCAGTTGCTCCTCGACTTCCCTCCCGCTGCGGGGAAGCTCGACAAATGGAGCGCCACCATCCAGAGCCTCGTTGCCATTGCCAACAAAGGCGAACCAAGGCCGACAGGCCCTTCGGGCCAACGCTCCGGAGGAACACCACACGCTGGTGGCGGGAGGACTGGTGGTGCTGCGGCCACGGTACACTCTCCTCCCCGCCAATTTCCATGGACATTGACCCGTCGCGGTGACGCATGTGACAACATCTCCATAGCGTCGTCCGACCCACGGACCCGCTGTGACCAACGCCAAGTTCTTCGGGAGCGAGTCCATGAATACGCTCGAACCACCATTGAGCGCCGCCGCAAAACACATCACCAGTCAGACAGGCGAGCAGGGCCTGCTGTGAACCACCCGGCTCTGGTAAGCCCTAGAGGTTTACCTTACGAGGTAGGCTGCCTGGCTTTTACCCGTGAGCTGTGGTAGTTCCAGTGGCCCACTCACCGTACCTTCAAGCCTGACGTTGGCGAGAAGTACAACGGCAAGACCCACCCGTCGGAGTTCCTCAGCATCTACACCATCGTGATGCAAGCTGCCGGAGCCCGCGACGATAAGGTGCTTGTGAATTACTTCCCATTGGCCCTTAAGCCCAACACCATGTCATGGTTGATGCACTTGCCAGTAGATTCTATTTCTTCTTGGTCGGATTTGTGCCATGAGTTTGTTGGCGCCTTTACGGGAGGTCACCAAGCTCATGGCCAAGCAAGCGACTCGCATGTCATTCCCCAGAAGGAAGGTGAGAGTCTGCGCAAGTACATACAGAGATTCAGCCGGGTACAATACAATATCCCAGATGTTCATCCTGCCGCCATCATCAGCGCTTTCCATCAGAACGTGCGCAACCGCAAAATGTGCGAGGAGCTGGCGATGAACAAGGTGAAAGATGTGGCGGAACTCTACATTCTTGACGACAGATGTGCCCGGGCTGAAGAGGGAAGGAAGTACCCAGGCGAAGATGCCGGCGTGGAAACCGACTCTTCAGACGAGGATGCTGCCGCCCAGGTGAGGAAAAGCCGGCGTCGTAAGAGGAAGCGTAAGGGTAAAGTTGTGCTTGCCGTCGAGGGATCTGATGACGCCGGCACCGCCAAGAAAACCAAGGCAGACGACCCCGGCAAGGAGATTGCCGGGTGTGTCGCCTGCCGGGCCTTGGCGGCTGCCGAGAAGCCAGGGAACTCCAACAAGCAATACTGCAAGATCCATCGCACCAAGGGCCATGACCTCCAGAACTACCGACAAGTTGAGCTGCTCGCCGAGAAGCAAAAGGTTGAATATGAAAGGCGGGACAAGGAGAAGGGCCAGGATGGTGCCGAGGGATCCGACAAGAAGTGTGACGGCCAAGCAAGCTGTCGCGGTAAAGATAAACAGCAAAAGAGGCCCGCTCGGGGCCGCGACAAGAAGCAGGAAGACGATGATCATGATGAGGACGACGAGTCCGGCAACCACGAGTTTCAGAAAGCCACAGAGGCCATGTGCGTCGATGGTGGTGCCTCGCTGCATTCATCCAACCGCCAACTCAAGCAGTGGGTGCGGGAGGTTACAGCGGTTGAGCCATCGTTCGACGCACGGAAGCCGCTGAAGTGGCCCAGCACGCCCATCATCTTCGACACCGAGGATCACCCTGACCGCACCACTGCGGTCGGGTGCTTGCCGTTGTTGGTTTCACCAATAATCGGCAACCTCAAGGTGACAAAGATGCTGGTCGACGGCGGGGACGGCCTGGACTTGATCTCGCCTGTCATGGTCAAAAGGCTGCAGATTCCCGATGGGGACCTCGAGGAGACGGGTACGTTCCAAGGGTTAACCCAGGGAGGAGCCAGCCAAAGGGAAAGATTACGCTACCCATGACATTCGGAGGCGAGCTGAACCACAGGACGGAGTGGATTGTTTTTGATGTAGCCGAGATCCCCTTGCCTTACAACGGGATCCTCGGCCGCCCGGCACTGGCCAAGTTCATGGCGGATTTGCACTACGCCTACAACATGCTGAAGATGCCCCGGCTGATGAACATAATCATCGTCCCCTCCGACAAGAAAGATGCGTTGATCTGCACTGGCCAACTCTACCGGGAAGCAGTTGCAGCAGCTGCCGCTAAGGTACCTGCTCCTGCCGACGGAGCCCCGAGGGGGAAGAAGACCGGCGAGACTCCTAGCATCCACTCCGGCAAGCGCACCTCTTCGGGGTGTTGCGCTCCCGTTGAGGACGTGCCAGAGACCTCCGCCGGCAAGAGCAAGAAGTCCAGAGCCACGTCACCAGAGACCATGAAGGTGCCCGTAAGGAGGACGGTACGGGGGGAGTTTTTACCATAAGCTCCACCCTCGACGACAAATAGGAAAGCGAGCTCGTCGCCTTCCTGCGGGCGAATGTCGATGTGTTTGCATGGCAAGCTTCCAACATCACCGGCGTTCCCAGGGAGGTGATTGAGCACCACCTTGCTGTCTGTCCTCATGCGCGGCCCGTCAAGCAGAAGGTCAGGAAGCAAGATCTGGAGAGGCAGGAGTTCATCACGGAGGAAATCAGAAAGCTAGAGGCGGTGGGCTTGGTGAGAGGAGTACTCCATCCAACGTGGTTGGCCAATCCGGTAGTGGTGCGCAAGGCAAATGGGAAATGGAGGCTGTGTATTGATTACACAGATATCAATAAGGCCTGCCCAAAGGATCCTTTCCTGTTGCCGCGCATTGACCAGATTGTTGACTCCACGGATGGGTGTGACCTCTTATCGTTCCTGGATGCCTACTCAGGATACCACCAGATCTTCATGACAAAGGAAGACGAGGAAAAGACAGCATTCATCACCCCATGTGGTACGTATTGCTTTTTACAGATGCCTTTCGGGTTGAAGAGTGCTGGCTCGACCTTTGCAAGAGCAGCCCAAATTGGTTTTGAGCCCCAGCTACATAGAAATATGGAAGCTTATATGGATGACATAGTGGTCAAAACCAAGGACAAAGCAACGCTCGTGCAAGATCTGGAGGAAACATTTGGGAACCTGCGCAAGATCAACCTCAAATTGAACCCTGAGAAGTGTGTCTTCGGTGTCCCGCCCGGCAAGCTTCTTGGGTTCTTTGTGTCCCACCGCGGAATTGAAGCAAACCCAGATAAGATCAAGGCTATCAAGCAGATTGAGGCACCCAAACGGATCAAGGACGTGCGTCGGCTCACTGGCTGCGTTGCTGCCATGAGCCGGTTCATCTCCAAGTCCGCGGAACGTGCCCTTCCCTTTTTCAAGATGTTAAAGAAAGCAGGGGCGATGGAGTGGACCCCAGAGGCCGAGGCAGCACTGCAAGATTTGAAGAAATACCTCTCCTCTACCCCAGTGCTGGTTGCGCCCAGACCACAAGAACCGTTGCTGCTTTATCTAGCAGCAACGAATTAGGTGGTTAGCGCCGCACTGGTGGCGCAGAGAGAGGTTGACAAGGAGACAGCAGCAGCAGCAGAGTCGACGGTTGGCGGGCCGGAACCCTCCCTGGCAGGGCTCAGCCCCGGCAAGGCTGAGCCCCCGGCAGGGTTCGGCCCTGGCAAGACTGGCGCCTGTGCGACGGGACCCACGCGACCAGGTGAAGAAGCACAGAAGAAGAAAATGGTGCATCACCCAGTTTACCAGGGCTCGGGTGGCACCTCCGTGGTGGCATGCAGATCTTTGTGAAGACAAAGAATAATCAAGATCAAGTAAGGATAGGAAGGCAATCATCCTCACCGAAGAAACCCACAAGACCCCCGGCAAGATCCTTGCCGGGGACGCCTTGGCGGGCAAGACCCTTGCCGGGCCACCCAAAGGCCCTCGCCAGCGCCAACAGGCCGCCAGCTGCCGCGCCAACCAAGTTTCCACCGCCGTTCGCATGCAGCTGCCGACCCAACTAGCTGGATAGGCACTTGCGTGGCAGCATGCAAACCTTCCTGGAGGCTCCACCATCGTGCCACCTCAGCTACCTGCCTGCCTACGTGGCACCGCATGCGTCGCTGGCCAGGGCACGTGTCGAAGCAAGGAGGAGCGGCGACGGATGGGACGGGCCTCGCTCCCGTCCCCAATAAAGCAAGAGGACACCTAAGCGATGCATTAAATGCATCTTGTCCTGTAGTACGAGGGATAACCTCATGACCTGCACCCTTTCCACCTCCTGCTTGCCCTTTGTGGCGACCCCTTTCCCTATAAAAGGAGGCCCGAGGCGACCAGGAAAAGGATTCGGCTTTTTGGAGCTCGTTACACCCCGTAGCTAGCTCAAGAACTCAGAATACATCCACCAAAGCAGGACTAGGGTTTTACGCATCCTCGCGGCCGAACCTAGATAAACGAACCGCGTACTCGCTGTCAGATCCGCTCTTCTCTCAACCCCATGCCCCGCAACCGTAGTAGGGATCGTTGTGGTCCCATAGGTGTGGTTCCCACCGACATTGTGCTATTTCCTTGTTACACATTGAGTGATCATTGATCCATTTTCAACATCGGTCAAGGTACATTTGGTATAGTTCTTCTCTTTCTCCCACTCATATTTGCTTGAGTTTTTTGATGGATAGGCAAGGCATTTCATCTCCAGTCTTCGACAACAACGACGGCGTGAACAACTACATCACCAAAATGTCCATCTTCTGACTACAACATGAAATGCAAGGTGCACAATCTACCTTGCGTGAGCGCCTCGACAACCTCGCCGTCGACATACGACACTCCGAAGCAAGGAAAAGAGACTACATCGACACCAAGTTGGGCGAGCTAAAGGATCAACTAAGAGACATGGTGGTCGACTACAAGTCTTCTTTCCCTTCATCATCTTCAAGGCGGCGGCGAGCAAGTCGATCATCTTCGGAGCGCCCATGCGACGCAAGCGCAAGTCGTCCACGTCCACATCTACATGGCGACCACCATCACGTTCATGATCCACATCGTCACGAAGAGCAAGTCACTTCCAAGCATCATGTGCACGATGACGGCGAACGACATCTACTATGAGCTCAGGTGCGACAACGACTCCATCATCATGAAGATGCTCCACAAGCGCAAATGTACAAGTCCCAACAAGATCTACTTCACGCCAAGTCCAAGCTTCATGAGCAAAAGAGAAGACCGCGAGACGAACACCACCAAGACGGAGCTACGGCTACAACAACCACTTCGGCATCTTCGCCAAGTGCTATGAAGGCATCTTCGCCTTCCGGCGTACGACATCTTCGCCTACCGCCCATGAGTTCACCTACATCAACATCTTCAACAACAAGGCGACCACCTACGAGCGAGGGTGACACTTCCATCTTCGGAAGTCCCTCAAAGAAGATGGCCGAGCATGAGAAATTCCCTTCGGTCATGGAGACGAGCTACGAGGTGCCACATCATATGGGCCTCCAACAACAAGACGACGACAAGAAGGTCGAGCAAGGGCCATCCCCTTCGACCACGCCGACGAGCACGAACCTCTTCAACAACATGAAGACGATGCCCATATTGGACTCATACTCCGAGTCATGCTACGAGAACGCACATGAGACCTTATCTTTGGTCTTGGAGGAGAGTGATGATGTGCCATCTTCGGCCTTCGTCCACGGCTACGATTGCGACATGATTGAGCATGGAGACATTTGCACCAACATCTCTCCGACACCCACATATGTGCCCCAATTCCCATGTGAGGAGAGCCACCCCACCATGAGTGATATGAGTGACTCCACCATATGTGACATTGAGTGCATTTCCTATGAGAGGATGAGTGTGACCACCACTAGCCCCACACTTGAGAGCATGCCACACATCCTATGTGAGGTTGAGAACTATTTGAGTGACTCCACCAACCATATGAGTGAGAGCATCATACCGGGAGTGAGTGAGCCACAACACTTAGTGACTGAGGTAGTTGACACGGTATGTGAGGCGACTATTATTTCTACGACTTAACCTCTACCCCGAGTGTGTTTTGTTCTTTGGTGCTAGGTCTCCTACATGATGACATGCCTATCCTCGACGAGTCCATACCTCCAGTGGAGACGACGAGGGCCATGCTCTACAATGATGCACCCCCCCTCATGGTTCCATCAAGATGAAGATGACCACGACTTGGTCTTAGACACCTCACCTACAACACATGAGCGGTGCTCCAAAGGTAACATAGGTGATGGTGCTTCTCTTGTCCCACTAGTGGACTATCTTACCAATGATTGCTTGCATGATGTTGACACACCTATTACCATGCTTCATGCTAGTGCAACTTCTTCATGTCATGACTTACCAATTTATGATGAATATGATGATGAGCATGTTGATTTGCCTAGTTGTGATGCCATGCTCCATAGGATATCATGTGAAAATTCTATTGGTCATGTCATGTTTGATAATCCATTGAACTTGTCATATGCTATGAGTGAGATCTCCCATGTTGCATCATTTCAATCTCAACATAGTAACTATGCATGCCCCATTAAGATAAATCCCATTTGCACTTATGGCATATATGACGAAATGATGGTCATTGGCTTTTGTTTTTCATGCGATGATATTGCTATGCTTCCTTTACATGATTTGCGCAATTCATCTACTATGCCATGCCATGACCACATTGTTCCAAGTATGCATTGTTTTGGATGTTGTCAATATTCTCCATGTGATGTTTCCACTAATGATCATGAGGAGACCCCCATAGTTTCCTCATACATATTAGGAGATCTTGATGCATTCCATACTTTGCATGATTCCCATAATTGCTTGCACCATATGCATACTATTCATAACAATGCTCTAGATATTTCCCATGATGCATTACAAAATTTGAGTCTCCATTATGCTATACATAATAACAAACCTCTCATGATGGATGACATGTTTCTATATCAAGCATCTCATTTATTTGAGCATTGGCTATTTTGTGCTAACCAACACAAGCACGTATGCATCCTGATGGATGGTGTGTACATATACCACGCACACACAATTTTCCCTTTGTCTTTGTTTTGTGTAGGCACTCACGTATACTCGTCAACCTCTCAATCCCAAGAGTTGACGAAACCTGCTCTTGAGAGCAATGATGACTTGGGATCCCGTGGACTATCCTTACCAACATTCCCTTCGCGCAAGGACTACGCGCATCTCTTCTATTTGGCTCTCACAAGGCTATGGGCTATTTACCACTCGCTACGTTATGCCCATTCTATCATGCTCACTTTGCATGTTATGCCTCTTTACATGATTTTGCCATGCAATTGTGACCCTTGCTTGCATCTACCCATGATTCACCATTTTACTACTCATATGTGTATTTGCATGCTTGATGGAGATCCTTGTTGCTATTGCCATGTTTATCATGTGCCTCATGCTATTGATGCTTGTTTTGTTGGCAGAGTCACGATGTCCTATTGATATTTACATATGGCCTCTCACCAATACATTGATGATATTTTGCTCATATCTTCTTTTCATGCTTGTGCTATGTCATGTGAATTATTCATGCACACTATTTGCACCCATGACATGCTTGCCATGATCCCTTATAGTATGTTGCATCTTCGCACTACTAGCTTTCTTAACTTGATCACTATGATTGCTTGTTTTGTCGCATCACCCATGTTCCACTATTACTCGCTTTCTTGGGTTGATGACATTTATGTTCATGCCTCTCACATGATAAACCTTGTTCATTGTCGCTTGCCTCCAATTGTTGCATCTATGCTTATTGATCTTGGAGAGTTTAGAACTTACTTGTGATTCATGCTTATTTGATTGAGCCTATTGTATTTGGTTGTTCTCACATCATATGCCTCCATATTATGAAATGCTCCCTTGTTCTTTCTTATGATGAGCATGATGCATACACTTGTTGGGTATCTTACCACATGAATGATAGGTTTTGCACTTCCGCTAACCTCATTTGTTTTTCTGAGTGTTTGTCATGTTCTTTCGTTTTGAAGGATTCAAGAGACGGTACCATCACGAGACATATTGGTTATGTGAAGACATACAAGATGCGCAACTCCATCGTCCTTGAGAAACTCCTAAAGGTGACCTCCTTCCCTTTGATCCATCCTCAAATACACATATTGGATGGGTCATTCTTTCATTGTTGTTTTCTTCTTGTTGTCTACATGATACATCTCGCGAACGGAGGAGCGACATTGAAGATTGGCTCTATGGACCTTCACATTGAGGAGCGCTTGGATTTATTCGATGCACCTCCGGAACTCCACTCATGCCACGACATTAAGCATTGGTACATCAACACTCCTTTGACACATTGCACCAACACCTCCATATTTTTTGATTGTGCTCACACATGTCATGCTCGATGGACATATCATACACATGACAAATTTGCATATTATGCATGGATTGACTCACATTATGATTGCCTTGTTGCATCTTGTATTTCTATGTCATCCATGATATATAAGCTTGTGCATTTCCTTAGCAAATTTGTTGTGATCTTTCTTGATGGCATCTTCATGCATCATGATCATATTGTTTACCATCAATTGCATGATAACATAATCATATTGAGCATCCAATGCCATATTCATGCTATTGATAAACCGTCTCACTATGACATCATTTTGCACCATGGTTGCGTTGATCATATTCACAACCCATTTTTGTGCTTAGTGAATGCTTTTGCTTCCATGAACGCTTTGCATATCATTCTATATCATCTTGTTAAGCTTCATGCCCTTTGTTACGAACAATCTTGTGGCACGGACTCATTCCTACATGATGGACACTTTGTGTGCGCTAACCATTGTATTTCCGAGTGTCGCTTGTGTTTGCTCTTTTTGAATGTATACCACTCCGGAGACACCTTGGAGTACATGGATTGCACAATGTCTTCCACTTTGTCATACTACAAGTCCGTCCAAGACAACCGTTTCCATGGTGATGAGGTTTTCGATCCGAGGTGTCGGTGTACAAAAGTAGGGCCTCTGCTTTTGACCCCTTTACTTGTGCACGGGCAGTCAGAGCCTCCCGCCACGGCCACGCACAGACACGGCAGGAAGGGGGAGCCGGAGAGAAGCCGAGGCCACAAGGCAAATGAAGCAACGACAAGGACCAAGGCCACAAGGATCGGATGGGCGAAGCAGGTTTTCCCGGCAAGGACCCTTGCCAGGGCAGCCTCAGCGGCCCCGGCAAGACCCTTGCCGGGGCAGCCCGCCCACACCAGCCGAGCGAGCCACCCTTGAGCCCACCAATGCTCAGACAAATGCGTTGGGACCAGGCTCGGGAGGCACCCCCGTGGTGGCATGCAAATCTTTGTGAAGACATAGAATGCTCAAGATCAAATGAGGATAAGAGGGAAACCATCCTCATCGAAGAAACCCACAAGACCCCCGGCAAGACCCTTGCTGGGGAGGCCAGTGCGCCACGGCAAGACCCCTGCCGGGCCACCCTGCAAGACCCTTGCCGGGGAGGCCAGCGTGCCACAGCAAGACCCTTGCCGGGCCACCCGACAAGGCCCTCGCCAAAGCACACCAGCTGGGCCACTGCCAGGCCCGCACCAGATAAGTCTTCACCGCCGTTCGCATGCAGCTGCCGACCCAACCAGCTGGGCAGGCACCTGCGTGGCGGCATGCAATCCTTCGTGGAGGCTCCACCACCGCGCCACCTCAGCTGCCTGCCTGCCTACATGGCACCGCATGCGTCGCTGGCCAGGGCACGTGTCGAAGCGAGGAGGAGCGGCGACGGACGGGACGGGCCTCGCCCGCGTCCCTAATAAAGCGAAGGGACACCTAAGCCTTGCATTAAATGCATCTTGTCCTATAATACTAGCGATAGACTCGCGACACCGTAGCACTTTCCACCTCCTATGTGCCACTGTGGCGGCCCCTTTCTCCTATAAAAGGAGGCCCACATCGCACAGAGAAAGGATTCGGCTCTTTGGAACCTCGCAGCACCCAGAGCTAGTTCGAGAGCTCAAGAACACTAAATACATCCACCAAAGCAGGACTAGGGTTTTACGCATCCTCGCGGCCCGAACCTGGGTAAAATCCCTTTGTGTTGTCTGTTGGTCCCGCTATTCTCATGATCCCCGCGCCACGCAACCGTAGAAGGGATTCCAGTGATCCCATAGGTGTCGTTTCCCACCGACATCTTTGGCGCGCCAGGTAGGGGCGCGGAATTGTGAGAATCTGGTCCAGCAGTTGACTTAGCTGTTCTTCATCGCCATGGCTCCTAAGAAGAAGGCGACCACGGCGATCGGTTCGTCCGGCACCGGGTTGGTACCGGCGCGGGCCGGTAGCGGGCCAGTCGCGGAGAGGACCCGTGGGGCGGCCCGCGAACATCCACATCACCCTGATGATCCGGAACTGGCGAGCGGCGTCATTCACGCGCCGGGCGGCGAGCCACAAGTCGCGGGCTCCGGAGACGGAGTCATGCCCCCCGCAAGCGGCACGGGGCTCTCCAGGGGTGCCGCCGTCCCGCCAGGCGGCGGCATGGCGATCTCCAAAGCGCCAACACCGGCGCCCACGGCGTGCTCCTATCAGGTTGTGCGTGATGAGCAGCGTCACCCTGTTGGTGACCCTGCGCGCCGCCCTGGGAAGAGTCCCGTGCGTCCGTCACATGAAGGAGAGGGCCAGCATGCGCGCCGAGGTGCTGCTGGAGGTGGCGAACGGCTGCGGAGCCACGACGTAGCTCCTTCTAACGTGGTTAGAAGTCGAGGCACATCGCGGTCCACCCAGCTTCTGCCGCCACCCACGCCAGCGGAAGCCCTAGCGCGCGCAGCTGCTCCTCGATTTTCCTCTCGCCGCGGAGAAGCTAGACGAATGAGGGCCACCGTCCGGAGCCTCATCAGCATCGCCAACAACGACAGGCTGCGGCCGGCAGAACCCGTCGGCCATCGCTCCGCCGGGCTGCCACCTCCTAGCGGAGGCCACGTCGGAGGCGACGCAGCCACGGTGTACTCCCCACATCCATCCCAACCGCCCCGGGCGTCGGCTCGTCGTGGCGATGCTCGAGATGATATCTCCATCACGTCGTCCGACCCGCGGACCAACCGCGATCAGCGCCAAGTCCTTAGGGAGCGGGCTCACGAGGACGCTCGAACTACGATCGAGCACCAACGTGACGCGCGCCACCAGTCGGACAGGCGGGCAGGGCCTACTACGGACCACCCAGTGCCGGGAGGCTACGGTGGCCTACCTTACGAGGTGGGTTGTCCGGCCTTCACCCGTGAGCTGCGGCAGTTCCAGTGGCCCTCCCACCGTACGTTCAAACCCGACGTTGGCGAGAAGTACAACGGCAAGACTCACCCATCGGAGTTCCTCAGCATTTACACCATCGCGATGCAAGCTGCCGGGGCCCGCGACGACAAGGTGCTTGCCAACTACTTCCCGTTGGCACTCAAGCCTAATGTTATGTCATGGTTGATGCACTTGCCGGTGGATTCCATCTCTTCTTGGGTGGATCTGTGCCATGAGTTTGTTGGCGCCTTCACCGGAGGTCACCAAGCTCATGGCCAGGCGAGTGATTTACATATCATCCCCCAGAAGGAAGGAGAAAACCTGCGCAAGTACATCCAAAGGTTCAGCCGGGTGCAGTATAACATCCCCAATGTTCATCCCGCCGCTGTGATCAGTGTGTTCCATCAGAACATGCGCAATCGCAAGATGCGTGAAGAGCTGGCGATGAACAAGGTTGAGGATGTAGCCGAGCTCTATGTTCTGGCCGATCTGTGCGCTCGTGCCGAGGAAGGAAGGAAGTACCCAGGCGAAGATGCCGCTGCGGAAACCGACTCCACTGGTGATACCGCCACCCTAGCAAAGAAAGGCCGACGCCGTAATAGGAAGCGCAAGGGCAAGGCCGTGCTTGCCGTTGAGGGATCCGACGACACCGGTACCACCAATAAGACCAAGGCAAGCGACCCCGGCAAAGAGATTGCCGGGTGTAACGCTTGCCGGGCCTTGGCTGTTGCGGACAAGCCAGGAGGCTCCGACAAGCAGTACTGCAAGATCCACCGCACCAAGGGCCACGACCTCCAAAACTGCCGGGAGGTAGAGCTGCTCGCCGAGAAGCAGAAAGCCGAGTATGAGCGGCGGGACAAGGAGAAAGGCCCAGATGGTTCCGAAGGATCCGGCAAGAAACGTGGCGGCCAAGAAGGCCGCCGCGGCAAGGAGAGATAGCAAGAGAGGCCCGCCCGGAGCTGTCAAGTTTCGGTTTGAGGTTCGAGAGTACCTTGACCATTCAGAGCAGAGTCTTGGCAGAGTTCGTTGCAGAATGGACCTCGACGCCCGATGAAGAGGTACATGAGACCACTCTCCCCGGCAAGGAAACGAGTTGCAACTGGATCATGTACTTTGATGGTGCCTTCTCGCTGCAAGGCGCCGGTGCTGGTGTGCTGCTTGTCGCGCCCACCAGAGAGCACCTCAAGTACATCGTCCAGATGCACTTCCCCGGGAGATGTCAACCAACAACACTGCCGAGTATGAGGGTTTACTTGCCGGTCTAAGGATCGCGGCAGACCTCGGAGTTAAAAAGCTCATCGTCAGGGGCGACTCACAGCTCGTCGTCAGGCAGATCAACAAGGATTATCAAAGCCCGTTGATGGAAGCTTACGTAGATGAGGTGACGAAACTGGAGGAATGCTTTGACGGTATACAAGCGGAGCATGTCCCTCGGGCGGAGAACGACATCGCCGATTACCTGTTAAAGCGCGCTGCCCTCAAGCTACCTGTGGAACCAGGTACTTTTGTGCTTCAGTTAACCCAATCGTCCGTTGAACCATCAATCGGGCAGAACAAGCGGAGGAAGCTAGGCCCCGGCAATTACTTCCTCACCGAGCTCCCCGGAGCCGCCGACGAAGATGTTGCTACGGATGCCAATCCTGCCACGGGGCAACCGACTCCGGCAGGACCTCAGGTCATGGCCATGGAGGCGGCCGCTCCCGTGGCAGAAGAGATGCCTTTGGTCCTTGTCGTCGAGCCGCAGGCTCCGGCATGGGCACAGCACACCGGCCAATTCCTTCAGAAAGGAGAGCTTCTTGAGGAGCAGGAAGAAGCAGAAAGAGTAGCCCGCCGTTCTGCTCTGTACCAATTCGTTGACAGCGTATTGTATAGAAGAAGACCGAATGGGGTGAAATTGATGTGCATCTCCCGGGAGGAAGGACTAAAGCTATTGGCAGAGATACATGGAGGCATATGTGGCTCCCACATAGGGTTGAGGGGCCTTTCCGGCAAGGCTTTCCGGCAAGGTTTCTTCTGGCCCACTGCCCTCCAGGATGCGACGACACTAGTAACCAAGTGTGAAACATGCCTGTTCCATTCGAAGAAGCTTCATCAACCAGCTCAAGCCCTCCAAACCATCCCTCTCTCCTGGCCCTTTTCGGTCTGGGGGCTCGACATACTGGGCCCTTTCCCCCGTGCCATCGGGGGCTTTGAGTACTTGTACGTCGCAATCGACAAGTTCACAAAGTGGCCAGAAGTGGATGCAGTAAGGAAGGTTACATCACAGTCGGCCATCAAGTTCTTCAAGGGACTAGTGTGCCGTTTTGGGGTGCCCAAGAGGATCATAACCGACAACGGCACACAGTTCATAAGCCACGCCTTCATGCAGTACATTAAGGATCTCGGCAGTAGGGGTTGTTTTGCTTCCGTGGCACATCCACGGAGCAACGGCCAAGCAGAAAGAGCGAATGCTGAGGTCCTGTGAGGCTTGAGGATAAGGACTTTTGACAGACTGCACAAAAGCGGGAGGCGCTGGATTGATGAGTTGCCGGCGGTTCTTTGGTCGATCAGAACGACGCCAAATCGAGCCACCGGCCAGACACCCTTTGTCGTGGTTTACGGGGCAGAAGCAGTTCTCCCCACAGAACTCACATACGGGTCACCTCGAGTGCTCGCTTATGATGAGCTTGAGCAAGAGCGATTGCGGCAAGATGACGCGACGCTCCTTGAGGAAGATCGTCTCCGGGCGGCTGTGAGAGCAAAGACGCTACAAGAAGCCTTGCGCCGCTACCATAGCCGCAAGGTTCATGCCCGGAGTTTTGAGGAAGGCGACCTTGTTCTTCGGCACGTTCAGTCGGCCAAGAATTCCAACAAGTTGATGCCAAAGTGGGAAGGCCCTTATCGGGTAACACGAGTCACCAGGCTCGGTGCAGTCCGGCTGGAGACCGAAGATGCCATACCAGTGAGTAACTCCTGGAACATCGAGCATCTTCGCAAGTTTTACCCATAAGGCGCGGCTGTCGGGCCTCCCGGCAAGACACCCTTTTGTACAAGCCTTGCCGGCAAGGCATGTAACCCTTTGTACAAAGCCGGTAGCAGACCACGAGCACAAATAAACGGTTACCGGGCGCCCTAAGTTATTGCATGCATGCTAGGTTGAGTCTCTTCCTTGGTTAGGGTTGATAGTGCTTAGCGGCGGCTAACCCCTAGCTTAGAGGTCGAGTGTGCGTCTCTCTGTTCTTCTCTGTCTCCTTTGGTTCGCAGGGCACGTAAGTATTCTGGCCGAGCTGTTTCGGATGGAAAGGAACAGACCGGCGCTCGGGCCCCGGCAAGCCAGAGTTGCCAGGGGCTGCAAGAACAAGGGTCCCTCCGCGGCAAGCCAAGATCGTCGGGGGCTGCAGATCCAGATAAGTCCTTTATCCTCTATCATGCATTTCATTATGGCCTGGGATACATGAAAGCCCGTTCTATCTCCGAGCTACCGTGCTCCCCCTTCTCGGCACCCGAGGATTATCCCCTGGGTCTGGATTTGGTCATAGCCGCGGCAGCAAAGTAGAGGAACGGGGGGCCTAAGCCCACCTCATCCCTGTCTCCGCCAAGAGCGTGAGAAAGGTCGAGCGAAGTGGGGAAACGGCAAGGCCTGTTTCCGGGCGAGAAAACGTTTGTCTTAAAGATAACAGGGATTCACTCCTTGTCGTGGGTTCCTCTCGCGAACGAAAGTCGCGGCAAACATCCCTTTTTCATAAAAAAACATCCCGTACAGGTACAGTTCATACAAAATGAAAAACATGAGCAATGGGATTACAAGCTTTAAATTCTACTAAGGCCCGAAGGCTTACAAACTAAAAAGAGATAAGGTGCCCGTAATCCCTTTCTTGTCCCTCTCCTCAGGAAATGGAACAAGAAAAGCAGGAGGGCAAAAGGGGCGCCTAGGCGAGCTACGGGTGGCAGAAGACACCAAGAGAACATCTTGGTGGCCATCCAAGGGATGGATGGTGATGGCGGCGCCGGAGGCAGAGCTCGAAGACGAGGCGGCAAGACGTCTGTGCGTGACGAAGGCGTCGGTGCCCGCGTACTCCGACTTGACGGCCTTGCCGCCCGCCCTCTTCCTCTTCCGCACCCTCCCAACGCCAGCCGCCCAAGGACACGACCCCGAGAAGTTCAAGGAGCCGGCAACACGGATGATGGGGTCACCGGTGCCACCCGAAGCGGCGCCTGACGCCTAGTCGGACCCATCATCTTGCAGCCCGCTGGCCTTGCCGTCGCTGCCGTTGTCCTCCTCGTCACTCTCGCTTGAGGAGGAATCTTCATCATCAGAAGAGCTCTCCACGCAGCACCTCACGCGGGTCCCGAAGTGCCCGAAGATCTTGACGGAGAGGAGGCCACCCTCCATTAGTTTGAAATGGAGAGCGAGCCCATCCGTCAAGCTGTGGGGGCGAGCGAAGGTCTTCCACCCTCGATGAAGGTACATGACATGAGGGGCGGGGAACTCAATGTCAACCCACGTGCCACTGTTCCCACAACCCCTCATGTGCAGCCGCAGCACCTGCGGTGGATCCGGCTCCATCTCCCGCGCAAACGGGGTTGGAAGGCAAAGGCGATGGCGCGGCGGATGGCGCAGCCTGACGAAGAATTCACAGGGGTTGTCCCCAGCGTGGCCCTCCATCGGAGGAAGGACTGCTGGAGGGGCGAGGCAGATCTGCTGCCCCGTCCTCCTCTCCCTCGGGCACCACGGCGGCCTCGACCTCGTCCCCTCCCCCTTCCTATAACGGCCGGCTCCGCTGCTACGAGTTCTTGGGGAGGAGTAATGCGCTGCCGGGCCGAGACCCTCACCGCCACCAAGGAGTGACAGTGAGCGGGGCCGTCGACCGCCCTCCCTGCTCCATTGAAGGCGCGTGGGATCGACCCGCACGCGCGCGACTACCCACGACTCCTGCGCCTGTCATTCGCTCTGCATGCAGCGAACGTGGCGCAAGGGCGGCGCAATGGGACGTGGAGCAGCGGTTCCCGTGCGAGGCGATAAATGGAGGTGGCCCCGCGGTCTCAAAGAGACGATCAAGCCGCCTCTTTACTATCCACCGCGAGGTAACACCAGCATGCCCACGTCATGCGCGCGCATGATCCCCACATCGCGTGTTCAACACGGGTCGTGGGAAGCGCAGCGGACGAAACAAAGGGTCATGTAACAAACCGCTAACTGCCCACAAGACCGCTCTGGGCTGGCCCAACAACGTCCCTGCGCTTATGTGTGGCCCAGGCCGGGGCTCTGTCGGTGTACAAAAGTAGGGCTCTGCTTTTGACCCCTTTACTTGTGCCTGCAGCGTTGAGCCTCCGCCATGGCCACCTACAGAACCTGGCAGGAAGGGGGAGCCGGAGAGAAGCCGAGGCCACAAGGCAAATGAAGCAACGACAAGGACCAAGGCCACAAGGATCGGATAAGCGAAGCAGGTTTTCCCGGAAAGGACCCTTGCTAGGGCAGCCTCAGCGGCCCCGGCAAGACCCTTGCCAGGGCAGCCCGCCCACACCAGCCGAGCGAGCCACCCTTGAGCCCAACAATGCTCAGACAAATGCGTTGGGACAGGGCTCGGGAGGCACCCCCGTGGTGGCATGCAGATGTTTGTGAAGACATAGAATGCTCAAGATAAAATGAGGATAAGAGGGCAACCATCCTCATCGAAGAAACCCACAAGACCCCCGGCAAGACCCTTGCCGGGGAGGCCAGCGCGCCACGGCAAGACCCTTGCCGGGCCACCCGGCAAGACTCTTGCCAGGGAGGCCAGCGTGCGACAGCAAGACCCTTGCCGGGCCACCCGACAAGGCCCTCGCCAAAGCACACCAACTGGGCCACTGCCAGTCCCGCACAAGATAAGTCTTCATTGCCGTTCGCATGCAGCTGCCGACCCAACCAGCTGGGCAGGCACCTGCGTGGCGGCTTGCAATCCTTCGTGGAGGCTCCACCACCGCGCCACCTCAGCTGCCTGCCTGCCTACATGGCACCGCATGCGTCGCTGGCTAGGGCACGTGTCGAAGCGAGGAGGAGCGGCGACGGAAGCGACGGGCCTCGCCCGCGTCCCCAATAAAGCGAAGGGACACCTAAGCCTCGCATTAAATGCGTCTTGTCCTGTAATACTAGCAATAGACTCGCGACACTGTAGCACTTTCCACCTCCTGTGTGCCACTGTGGCGGCCCCTTTCGCCTATAAAAGGAGGCCCACGGCGCAAAGAGAAAGGATTCGGCTCTTTGGAACCTCGGAGCACCCAGAGCTTGTTCGAGAGCTCAAGAACACTAAATACATCCACCAAAGCATGACTAGGGTTTTACGCATCCTCGCGGCCCGAACCTGGGAAAATTCCCTTTGTGTTATCTGTTGGTCTCGCTCTTCTCACGATCCCCGCGCCCCGCAACCGTAGAAGGGATTCCAGTGATCCCATAGGTGTCGTTTCCCACCGACACGAGGTCGGATCTTTCCCAATGGAGGGGAGATGATGCTAGCATCCTATGATCATCCCCATGTACAGTACGACTTCTCCCCAAGCCCCAAGTGCCCACATGTTGAGACCTCAAGCATACGCCATTGGACACAAGGTGAACTCGCTCCTTCCCGAATCTTCCATTTTCGCATGTAAGACATGGAGGCTACCTCAAGAGCAGACCTTGTGCATACTCAGGTACATCCGAGGAGACCATGAAGAGCCTAAGGACCAAGGCCAAGTGTGCGCGGGAGAAAGGGAAGGAGAGCCAGCTGCTACAGCCCAGGCGGTACTACCGCCGACACAAAGCAGTAGTACCGCTGAAGGCCCACAAGCGGAACAACCGCTCAACCACCGCCCAACAACCGGACAAGCTTCTGTGATCGAGCGGTGCAAGGCTGGTACAGCACCGGTTTATCCCCGTAACAGCCACAACACCGGTACAACCGCCCCGACAACCGGTACAACCGCTACTCCTTTTCGCGTACGCCACCAGGAGCCAGCACCTGGGCTCCCAGCGGTACAACCGCCCCCGCGACCGGTACTACCGCCCTGCCTGTGCGCAGTGAAAGGGGTTTCACCCCATGTATCCCCCAACTTACCCCTTGGACTATATATACTTGTCCCCTAGCTCTGTACTATGGTTAGCAGAGGATTAGCTCATGTTTGTGTGAGAGCTTTGCTCATCCACTTGGTTACCTTCTCCTCGGAGACGCGCCTCCATTGGAGAAGATCCTTCCGAGCGGATTCAAGACCCCCTCTTGGGTGGCCCCATCAAGACCTCCTTACGGAGAAGAACCGGTTACCTTTGTATCGTCCTTTGTTGGACTTGGATCTTGTATCTCACCTTTGTGTTTATCGATATAGCGCATGTGTGATCTATTCTTGTTGGTTGAGTGATTTCTCTTGTGTTTCTCCTCGTTATCCCCTCGTGTTCTTCATTTTCCTCGTTGGGATCCGCTCCTTTCGTGAAAGATCGGCCATCTAGGGTTCTACCCTACATCAATGTGACATGTTCAAAACATGACACGTCCACTACAAATTTGCATATAACAGGAAAAATTGCTTTAACTAAAAAATAACAACAATTGCTTTAACTAAAAAAATACCTAGAATTCTATTAACTACACCTAAAACAACTAAAACACCTAGAATTCTTTTAAATACACATAAAACACCTAAATTGTATTAACTACACCTAATTAAAAACCTAGGTAAATTTCTGTCCTAATTTGAAAACCTAGCTAAATTTCTGTCCTAATTTAAAAACCTAGCTAATTTAAAAACCTAGGAATCAACTAGGGTTCATACGAATCAACTAGGGTTCATACTACCTAATCTATTCTAGCTAGGGTTCGATCATAACCTACATTATTCTAAGAACCTACATTTTTTCATTTAGATAGGGTTCAAAATAATTACTCTCTAATAACTAGAACTAGGGAGTGAGGGAGGCAGGGAGGAGGAGGAAGGAGGGAGGAGTACCTCTCGGTGGAGGAGGGCAGGCGCGGTGGGGCGGCCGACAGGGGAGGATGGTCGGCACAGGGGAGGGCTGCCGGCGGGGGAGGAAGGCCGGCGGGGGGAGGACGGCCGACAGGGGAGGAGGACCAACGCAGGGGAGGGCGGCCGGTGGGGTTGGAGGGCCGGCACGGGGGAGGACGGCCGGCGTAGGACGCGGGGGCGGCAGCCGGAGCACGGCATTGAGGGAGTATGTGAGTGTGAGCGTGTGAGTGTGAGTGAGTGAGAGAGACGAGCGCGTAGGCCGGCGTGGGGAGGAAGCAGAGGTGGGCTTAGCAGCAGCGTGGTGGGGGAGGTCGAGCGCTATAGCTAAAGTTGCAACACGGGCCGAGTGCGTGGCCCATTAACAGCAGCGCTGGCTGGGAAATCACGCACTACTGCTAACGTGCGCTTGCAGCACTGGTTTTGTCCAGTGCTACTACTAAATAGCAGTAGCGTGGGGTATTTAACCAACGCTACTGCTAAATGTCTACTCATAAGCATTTTCTTAGTAGTGTAATTCCTTTATATGGCAGTCCTTGAAAGAACTTCATTTTCCCCTGAAGCGTTCTGGCGCGCCGCACAGAAATTTCATTTCCCCCTTAGTGGAGATATTGTTTCGACATATATATTGACCGATGCAAGGAATGCCCTCTTGTTATTGGTTGTCACAGACGTACGTTACGACATGCCACGTGGCGTAAACAAGGAGAATAAGGCTTATAGTCGCCGTATTTTCTTGAATTTACAACCAAATGGGGTTCCCCGGATCATAGAGCATGTTCAGAATGCAATGTTTCTCTTTCCCAGGAGGACTAATGTTTACACTCACCATAATCTCTCGGATTTTCTTCCGAAGGAGTGCCAGTGGGTTCAGAAATTTGTTTGAAAAGCAGCGGCGAATGATTTTCTTTGAATTTCAGCGGCAAAAAGTCCTGCTTACGGGCCAAATTTGACGATCCTTCCGGCCTCCTAGTGCAAGCGGCGAGTATTTTCTAGATTCACACGCTCGTCGTGAGCATTCTGAGTACTTGTGGATCCGAAACAGACTCCGAGTGACAAAGTTATGACCATTTGAGTGAACACCGGTCGTTTATATGGCAGTCCTTGAAACAACTTCATTTTCCCATGACACGTTCTGGCACGCTGCCCCGAAATTTTGTGTCCTTCATAGTGGAGATATTGTTTCCACATATATATTGACGGATGCCTGGAATGCCCTCTTGTTATTGGCTGTCACACATGTACGTTACGACATGCCAGACAGCGAAAACAAGGAAAATAAGGCCTATAGTCACCGTATTTTGTTGATTTAGAACCAAATGGGATTCCCCTGATCATAGAGCATGTTCGGAATGCAAAGTTTTCCCTTCCCAGACGGACTAATGTTTACACTCATCATAATCTCTCGGATTTCCTTCAAAAAAAGTGTCCATGGGTTCAGAAACTTGTCAGAAAAGCAGCGGCGAATGATGTTCTTTAACTTTCAGGGGATAAATGTCCTGCTTAGGGGCTGAATTTGAGCGTCCTCTGGCCTACTAGTGCATGCGAGGAGCATTTTGTAGATTCCCACTTGTCGCAAGAATTTTGAGTACTTGTGGGTCCAAAATCGACTTTGAATGACAAAGTTATGACCATTTTAGTGAACATCGGTCCTTTATATGGCAGTCCTTGAAATAACTTCATTTTACGGTGACGAGTTCTAGCGCGCCGCCCCAAAATTTTGTCTCCTACATAGTGGAGATGTTGTTTCCACATATATATTGACTGATGCAAGGAATGCCCTCTTTTTATTGGCGATCACAGACGTACGTTACGGCATGCCACACGGCGGAAACAAGGAGAATAAGGCTTATAGTCGCCATATTTTCTTGAATTTACAACCAAATGGGATTCCCCGGATCATAGAGCACGTCTTGAATGCAAAGTTTGTCCTTCCCAGGTGGACTAATGTCCACACTCACTATAATCTCTCGGATTTCCTTCCAAAGGAGTGCCAATGGGTTCAGAAACTTGTCTGAAAAGCAGTGGCGAATGATGTTATTCGACTCTCAGGCGTAGAAATTCCTGCTTAGGGGCCGAATGTGTGGGTCCTTCGGACCTCCTTGGTTAAGCAAGGATTATTTTCTAGATTCCCACGCTCCTCGCGAGCATTTTGACTACTTGTGGGTCCGAAACGGACTCCGAATCGCAAAGTTATGACCGTTTTAGTGAACATCGGTCCTTTATATGGCAATCCTTGAAAGAAATTCATTTTCCCGTGACGAGTTCTGGCGCGCCGCCCCAAAATTATGTGTCCTCCATAGTGGAGATATTATTTCATCATATATATTGACCGATGCAAGGAATGCCCGAAATTTTGTGTCCTTCATAGTGGAGATATTGTTTCCACATATATATATTGACCGATGCTGGGAATGCCCTCTTGTTATTGGCTGTCACACACGTATGTTACGACATGCCATACGGAGAAAACTAGGAGAATAAGGCTTATAGTCACCATATTTTCTTGAATTTGCAACCAAATGGGGTTCCCGGGCTCATAAAGCATGTCCAGAATGTAATGTTGACCTTCCCAGGCGGACTAATGTTTACACTCACCATAATCTCTCGAATTTCCTTACAAAGGAGTACCGATGGGTTAAGAAACTTGTATGAAAAGCAGCGGCGACCGATGGTCTTTGACTTTCAGTGGCAAAAGTCCTGCTTAGGGGCCTAATTTGAGTGTCCTTCGGGCCTCGTGGCACAAGCGAGGAACATTTTCTAGATTCCCACGCTAGTCACGAGCATTTTGAGTACTTGTGGGTCCTAAACGGACTCTGAATGACAAAGTTATGGCCGTTTTAGTGAACACCCGTCCTTTATATGGCAGTCCTTGAAAGAACTTCATTTTCCCGTGACCCGTTCTAGCGCGCCGCACCGAAATTTTGTGTCCTCCATACTGGAGATATTGCCTCACATATATATTTACCGATGCCAAGAATGCCCTATTGTTATTGAATGTCACACACATACATTACGGCATGCCACACGGCGATAACAAGGAGAATAAAACTTATAGTCGCCATATTTTCTTGAATTTAGAACCAAATGCGATTCCACGAATCACAGAGCATGTGCAGAATGCAACGTTTGTCCTTCCCAGGCGGACTAATGTTTACACTCACCATAATCTCTCGGATTTCCTTGCAAAGGAGTGCCAACGGGTTCAGAAACTTGTCTTAAAAGCAGCGGCGAATGATGTTCTTTGATTTTCAGGGGCAAAAAGTCCTGCTTAGGGGCCCAATTTGAGGGTCCCCTAGTACTCCTAGCACAAGCGGGGAGTATTTTCTAGATTCCCACGCTCGTCGTGAGCAGTTTGAGTACTTGTGGGTCTGAAACAGACTACGAATGGCTAAGTTATGACCATTTTAGTGAACACCGGTCCTTTATATGGCAGTCCTTGAAAGAACTTCATTTTCCGGTGACATGTTCTGGCGCGCCGCCCCAACATTTTTTGTCCTACATAGTGGAGATATTTTTTCCACATATATATTGATTGATGCCAGGAATGCCCTCTTGTTATTGGCTGTCACACACATGCATTATTGCATGCCACACGGTGAAAACAAGGAGAATAAGGCTTATAGTCGCCGTATTTTCTTGAATTTACAACCAAAAAGGATTCCACAGATCATAGAGCATGTGCAGAATGCAACGTTTGTCCTTCCCATGCGGACTATTTGATGTAGGGTGGAACCCTAGGGCCGGTCTTTCACGAAATGGAGGAGATCCCTCAAAGAACACGAAGAACACGAGGGGAAAACACGAGGGGAAACGAGAGGAATCACTCAAATCAACAATAAACAATCACACACGTGCTAGATCCATGAACACAAAGAGAGACACATGATTCAAATCCAACAAAGGCGGGATACAAAGGTAACTAGTTCATCTCCTAGAAGGAGGCCTTGAATACGTGGAGGATCTTCCCTTGCGGGGGCTTCATCCACTAGGGATCTTCTCACATGGAGGTCTTTAACTCCATGGGAGTGGTAGTCTCTCTCTCTCTCTCTCTCTCTCTCTCTCTCTCAAGAGGAGAAGTGGTAGGAGCAAAGCTCACATACAAATGAGCTATCACTTTGCTAACCCCAGAAAGGAGGTGGAGGTGGTATATTTATAGTCTAAGCCACGAAGGGGTAAGTGGGAGAGAGATACAAGGCAAAAGGCACGGCTGTGCACAGGCAGTGTCGGACGTCCAGTGGATACCAGATGTCCGATCCCTCGTGGGGGTCCGGACGTCCGGTCGCTTATAGGGGTCCGAACGTCCGGAGGGCACCGGACTTCCGATGTTTCTTCTCTGGACACGAGTCGTCGGATTTCCAGTCGGTCGTCCGGCCGCCGGGACTTGTCGGACATCCGGCCGTGGTAGCACTTGTCAGTTGTAGCTCTTCTGTCCGTATGTCTGGACGTCTCGTATCCGGTGGTCGTCGGTGGCTGGACGTCTGGTATCCGTTGATAGTCCAATGGATGTAGCTTTGCTACAGCTCCATCTTCTTTCGTCTTCGCTTCCACGCTTCCCTCGCGGATTGTGTAGTCGTTCCGTTGCGCTCGCACTCCTCCTCGTCGGCTGCGAGACTCCGACAATACTTATGCATGCACACGAGTGGAGTGTCAAGTAGTATACCGTCGTCGAAGGTGTCAAGTGAGCACATGTAAAGGAGATGATTCACCTTTGTGTATGTGAAGTAGATGTCACACGTGTCATTTACCAAACGGACTCTTGATATGGTGATGTCCGTAGGATGCTCCACATCATCTGCCCCCCCCCCCCCGGGAAAGATCCGACCTCGGATTGAAATCCAAATCACCATGGGAAAGAGATGGCTTCGCCGGGTAGAATTGTACGATCACAAAGTATTCATCATCTAGTATCTCGAAATGGGCGCTCTCCAATGTTGCACCGTCTAGGCATTCCTTCAAAAGGACAAAGGAAAACAAACACTTGGAAAAACAAATGTGGTTAGCGTGAGTGCAAAACCAAGCATTCAAGCGGTGATTCACCCGCTAAGTGGCGTCATTAAGCATAGCATAAGGTGTGACAAAGGATTGTGATATGGCATGTAAACACATAAATTGGGCACAATCAAGGACATCATGGAAACAAGTATTCAAATGGGAGGTAGGGATGCAAATATGTTTTACAATTGAACAAGCGTCGACCTCAAAGTCATAGCAAGCATGCATAAAGTGCTCAACAAATGATCTATGGTAGGCATAGGAAGCATTCACCACACCAAATAAAATGAAGTGTCTAAACACATGGGTCAAGTGTAAGACAATCCAAGCATAACGTGCCTAAGGTGTAATGAAAGTCGTGTGGCACTCAACACAATAGAAAGAACAATTGTTCATCATGTGTGAGGTAATCAAGTCAATCATGTGACAAGCAATGGGACATGGCATATGTGAAGAAATGACATTGTTGCAAACAAACATGTCATGGAGCAAGTAATCCAATAATTGGATGCAACACACAAGGCATATATATATATCATGATGTATGGAAATTTGAAAATGGCAAGTCGAAGCAAGATCTCTAACATGTGTGCAAACAAGTGGTCCAAGATGGCCAATAAGTGTGCAAGAAACACAAGTAGTATGATCCGGAATATCCATGCTCAAGGAAAATGTCACCTTGAAGGCATGTCGTTGTGCATCCTTCACAATGCCGAAGCACAAGCAAATGCGGTGTAGAAGCGAGTCATTGTAGAATGTATGAGGCTCGCTCTCAAGAGCTCAGATGGTCAACTCACGTGAAGTGGAAGTCGACACGAAGTCCAAGTATCCTACACATGCACACAACAAAACAAACAATATATGGGCATGGTAGATAAACACATCATCCATCGTGATGGTTCTCATCTCTTGCACATAATCGTTAGAAGCATAAGTGCATGGATAACATGATGCAACAATGGCGATATTCATGGCACTAGGTATATGGTGCAAAGAGGTAAGACAAGCATGCTTGACAAGGAATATGTCAAAATCTCCAAATATATGCGAGAATGCTATGGGGCCAATCTCATTAGCAAGACTAAAAGCATTGTTGCACTCAATACATGTCAAATCATCTAACATGAGAGAGGCAACACATGGAGATATATGACAAGAAGCAAAAACAATCATGTGCAAAGCATGTAGATGGTTGTCATACCCCGCATAAAACGAGCAAGTATGAATCATCGGTGATGCAACAAGGCAAGCAATCATAGTAATCAAGTCGTGCAAACTAGTGGAGCGAAGATGCAACACACTAGAGGGAATCATGGCAATCATGTCATGTGAGAAAATAATAGGCATAGACAATGCACATGACATATCTCAAGCACGAACACAAAGCAAGATCAAAATATCATCATAGGAATGGGTCATAAGTGGAACATGGCAATAACAAGCAATATCTCCACCAAGCTTGCAAATACACATACAATTAGTAGAATCATGGATCATGTGAGATGCAAAGAATGGGTCAACAAAGCATGTCATCCAAATGGAAATGACCATATCATGCGAAGTGAACATGGAAAGATGGGCATATAATATGTAATGGACAATAACCCATAGCCAAGTGAGGGCCATGTAGAAGAAAGCACGAAGGTCTTGCACAAAGGAAACGGTGTGAAAACCAACCCATGGGATCCCAAGTCATCGTTGCTCCCTAGAGCTCGTTTTGTCAACTCATGGGATTGTGAGGATGACAAGTATTCATGGATACCTACACAAAAGAGACACAAACCAAAGAAAGTGTGTGCATGGCAAATGTACACATCATCCATCATGATGTGTATGTGCACGTGATTTAGCACAAGATAAGCATCGCTCAAAGAAATTTGATGCATGGTATAAGAACTTGTCATCCATCATGAAAGAATAGTTGTTATGTATAAAATGATGGGGGCACAAATTAAGCATACAAGTATATGGCACATCAATAGAATTTTTATTCATGGGGAGCATATTGTGCACACAATCATGGGAACCATGCAACGGATGGGATGGATCAAAATGTCCTAATTTGTTTGAGGAAACTATGGGGGTCTCCTCATGAGATATATCGGAAACATCATATGGAGAAGTGGAACGACATCCAAAACAATGCGTATCCGAAGCTAGGTGGTCCTGGCATGTCATATGATTGAAATGATGCAAAGGGAGCATATCAATATCATCACAAGAAAAACAAAGGCCAATAACCATGGGCTTGTCATCTATGCCATATGTGCAAATTGGGTTTATTTTAATGGCATGTGCAGAGTCACTATGATGAGATTGCAACTATGACATATGATTGATCTCATGCATAGCATATGAAAAGTCGAGCGAATTGTCAAACATGATGTGACCTAAAGAATTGTTACAAGAAATCCTATGTAACATGGCATAACAACTAATAGACTCCACATGGCAATCATCAAACTCATTATAAATGGGTAAGTCATCGCATGGGGAAGTCACACTAGCATGAAGCATGGTAATAGGTGGAACAACATCATGCAAGCAATCAATGTCAAGAATGTCTACTAGTGGGACAAGAGCATCACCTTCACCTATGTTACCTTTCTCATTCCACTTATGTCGTGTAGGTGAGGTGGTAAAGACTAAGTCATGGTCAAGATCTTCATATTGATCGAACCATGTGGGGGTGTATCATATTCCACCATGGCCATCGTCTTGTCCACAGGAAGGACGAAGTCATCGACAATCGGCGCGTCATCATATATGGGACCTAACACCAAATGAGAAAACACAATAGAGGTAGAGGTTAAGTCATTAGAAATCATAGTGGTCTCACATGACCGATCAACTATCACACTCTCTTTTTTGTGGTGGCTCACTCACTCCCTCAAAGTAGGTGCACTCAAAGTCACATATGGTGGAGTCACTCATCTCACTCAAGCAGTGGGGGTTGCGGCTCTCCTCACATGGGAACCGAGGCAACTCATCATATATGGGGCTAGTGGTGAACTCGCTCTCACTCTCAATATGGTGGCAAAAGTCACTCAAGTCATTATACGTCGCCGTGGTCGAAGGGAAAATCCCATGCTCAACCATCTTGTCGCTGTCGCCATGGATGAAGGCCGGAGATGGCACATCATTGCTCTCCTCCATGACCGAAGGGAAAATCCCATGCTCAATCATCTCATCACCATCACCGTGGATGAAGGCTGAAGATGGCACATCATCACTCTTGCCTCCAAAGATGGAAGCATCATCCTTGCTCGCCACCTTGTCATCGCCTCCAAAGCATGTTCCTTGATTGGCTCCGTAGTTGTAGTCATCGCCGCACCATCTTGAAAAAGAGTCATGGTAGACTCGGCATTGTCAATGCCACAAAGGGGGATGGCGGTGAAGTCGAACTTGGGAGCGTTGTCTTAGAGCTCGTCGGGCTTGGATATCTTGGTGGAACTATCCTCATGCTCGTTGTCGTGGAGCTTGGTCGTTGCGAAGTGAGCTTGGGGTGAACAAGCCTTGGCCTTCATATGTTCTTGTTGCGCCTTGAGAGCACCAATGTAGAGGTCGTCAAGGGACTTGTAGTTCTCGTGGAAGATAGTCTTGGAGATGTCATTGTTCAATCCCATCATGAAGTGGAACTTCATTCAAATGGGGTCGTCCCCTCCGGGTTGTCGCAAGGCTTTCTTCATCTCCTTGAAGTACTTGTCGAGGGACTTGGATCCTTGTATGGTGTTCTCGAATTGGCGTTGAATATGTTCTGTGTAGGTGGAAGGCAAAAACTCTCGCCGCAGAGCTTTCTTCATCTTGGGCCAACTCATATCGAAGGTCTTCAAAGGTGTGTGAAGCCACCATGTCAACGCGTAGTCGTGGAAGTTACTTGTGGTGCACTTCACTTGATCTTTGGAGGGTACTTGATGTATCATGAGGTAGTCGTCCATCTTACGCTCCAACTCGAGATACTCCTCGGGGTCTTGAGTCCCATAGAAAGGAATCTTGTGGTCGATGTGGAGGTCATTGTAGCTCGTGGAAGTCGCAGACTTGAGCTTGGGGAGCTTCTCTTGAACGTAGTCTTGAGGTGCTTGTAGGCGAAGATGTCGTATGTCTGTAGGCGAAGATGCCTTGAAGTTGCTTGGCAAAGATGCCAAGGTAAATGGTGAAGTCGTAGAGCAATGGTTGGTGTTGAGCTCTTGACCTTCACGTTCTCGTCGGTGGTGGTGTTGATGCCGATGTCACCTTGCCGGAGATGGTAGCTCGGAAGGATGTGCACTTGAGCGTCTTCTCAAAGATGAGGAAGATCTGTCGGGGATATACCCCGCGGCATAAACCGGCCGGAAGTATAACCCGGCCGGACTTGGCGGTTTCCCTGAAGAACCCGCTGACACTTGGTGGTTCACTGGCGACCCGGCGGTTTACGGTTCATTGGTAATCCGGCAAGCGGGTCGGAAGGAACGGCAAGACCAGTGGCTTTGTTGGCGGTTCATGAAGGCCGGTTCAACTACGGTGGGCGGTTTAAGAGGAAAGGCATAAGGAATATTTGTCTTACAAGGAGTTAAGACATGGACTTGTATCCGGTTTGTATTAGAGATAGACTAGTCCTAATCCTAATAGGACTCCACATGTAACCCGCCCTTCAACATATATAAGGAGGGCAGGGCTCCCCAAAGAGGGACAAGTTACAAGCGACAAGCAAGAAGAAACAATCTTAGGGCTAGACACAAAGAGGAGAGCGGTTCTGGCGACTCCCTCGTGATGATAATGAGACCTAGCCTCAAACAGCATGTAGGGTTTTTACCGGATGATGTTTCCGGGGCCCAAGCTGTCTAAATCCCTGTCTTGTGTTGCGTCTCTCGATTCCACTCAACCCCTCTCAAGCTACCACATAGATGTGTTGGCCTCGCGACGAAGTCCTGACACTAAGGACATCTGACGTGTTAATTCCACGACAGTTGGCACCCACCATGGGGCCTGCGCACGGTGGTGTTGAGTTCTTGAAGGGAGCTCTTCAGGATTCGAGAAGCTCGCAATTGACTAGATGAAGATGAAGAAGAGTTAGGGACAATCGCACAGGATGCCCTCGCATGAACAAATCAGCAGATTCGTTATTTGATGATCAGATCCATCTAATCCGCTAGTTCCACAATCAAAAGATATTAGGATGACACTGAATGTGTTTCCGCAAGTCGCCGAGTTCATACTATCACTGTTATTCATGGCTCGAGCTCGTTTACGCTACAAGCGCTAATATGCACCGCAGCAGATCGGAAGGGAAAAAGACAGGAACCATCTGGCCATCGGTTGACCGCTCAAGAGGACACCAGACCGAGAAAGAATCCAATCTGAGCCGGTTTACCTACCTTGGTTTCTAATCCACCATGGCCTACGACCCTGCCACCGCTGACGGCCTTGCTCTGAGCCGCCCTCGTGGCCTACTCCTCCATGGCCTACGACCCTGCCTCCACAAACCGCCGCGGACCCTGCCAAGTCACTGGTTTTCGCCATCGAGGGCCTTGCTCCCTTCACCGTGCTCGAGGCGCGGCGCTTCTCCGTCGCCTACACTACCTGGGATGACCTCAAACCGCGCCTCCAACCTGCCGATTCGCGACCCACACCGCAAGACCAGCCTGTGTTTTTTCGCCCGTCTGGTCGGTCAAAGTTTTAGACTTGGGGTTGGTCAAGCTCGCTAAATAGCACGAACGGTAGCGATGATGACAAGGATGTGAGGACACTTGGATACCTTGCGTGCGATTACATTACTACAGGAAAGTAACTACAAAAGTTGACGTTTCTACATATGGCGTCATGTACTAATGGAGATGATTCTTGGAAGGAAGTACTTGGTGACTCATTACACGATGACAAAACCACAACAGATCTTGTAACAATCTTGAGAAGAAAAATGCTTGACAAAGAAAAGTTCGGAAGATGCATAGATTACGCACTCGAGCTCTGTCTTTGAGGTTTGGAAGAGCTGCTTTGGAGGTAACTATGTGAACTGACTTTTCAATCTGCTCGATGAGTGGAAGCCTACGAGAAGTTGATGATGATAACAAATCACCCGCCTCACTTGGGCGGCCTCGACCTCATTCCGCCCGTGGACGAGTCGTCACCTCGCCCGGGCCGGGTCGCTCGCCTCCGACGCGCCGTGGTTTCAGCCGCTCCTCCGGCCTATTTCTTGTATCCGTGGCCTCCGCCGAGTCGCTACTTCCGCCACCTCCGAGGCTTCGGGCTGCCTCCGCTTCTCTTGTGACAAATTCGGATCACTTGAGCTTGGCCCGGCCGCCCGCGGTTTGCTTGCTCCGCCATTGGGTTGTCCGCTGGCTGTGACCCGGCTTCGTCGCACCACCTCCTCATGAACCGACCACGGCTGTTCCACCTTCGACGCGGATGATCCGGCCACGGCTGCATCTCTCTAATCCGCTGGTGCGCCCGCTGATCCGCCTGGTGGCTCGCTTGTCGGCGGCCCCGTTTCTAAACCGTCGTCCACCCCCGACGGCCGTGCCGCGCAGCGTGGCCTTGCTTGCTGAACCGCCCGCTGCCGTGGTTTGCTTGGTCTCAGCGTTAAGCCATTCCGGACATGACTCCGGGTTACCATCGTCTTCTCTGGGATCCGGCTCTGTCGAGCCGCCTCCGCTCGACCTCGGGTTGAGAAGCCGCCGCGGCCCCCGAGTCGCCATCGCTGCTGCAAGCTGCTTCTAAAGCGCCTCGGCATGGGTGTTTCCTTGGTCTACCGTCTACGGCGGAACATTGCGGGCAGACCCGGCTGCTTTCAATCGACCGGCGTTGGATCCTGCATATTGACTTGGATCTCAAGGGCCAATCGATATTTAAAGAAAGGAGTGAATTGATTGCCTTCTTGAGCGTCATGCAAAAATCCATCGGATGCTCTCTGTACTAGTGCTCACGGCCGCTAGAATTGTTATTCCGTGGAGATTATCTACGTGAGGAAGTTTTTGGGAGGATAACATCTTTTGCAAAATTATCTCGATGCCACATCTTGATCGTCCATCGTCCGGATGAATCGGTGAAATCCATCCGATCAATTTTTATGATATTTCTTCATTCTTTCGAGAACAATTACTCTCGTTTGTGATCTTTGTGCAGGAAAATTACTCATTATAAGAGTGGCTATCATGCCACGACACGGAGAAACACATTCTTTGGCGTTTGTCTACACCGACAATCGACCGTGCCGGTTTACAAATGCCCGCAGCCGACTATCCGTCCGCACCGGTTTACGACGCCCACGGCCGACTCTCGTTTTACGACGCCCGCAGCCGACTCTCGGTTTACAACGCCGTGGCCGACTCGGCCGTCATTAATTTCAGCTTCACCATGGTGAGCATCAACTCCACGGTGAATAACCCCTGGCATGATATATCGTGAAATCCATCCAATATCTTTTATATTATATATTGCCTTCTTCAAAAGAGCAATTACTTTGGCCTGTAAAGTTGTCTAATGCAGGACCCTAAGCCGCCATATTGGTGCAAATTTAAAGGCCGTCAGAAAATTTCCGGCCTAAAAAGAGGGATTCCGGTTTAAAATCCGGTTCAAAGGGAAAGAAGTCTCCCACAAAGCTTTGAAGCTCTCAATATCCGGTTTAATGTCCGGTTCAAGAAGGATTTATCCCTTGCAAAAGTTAAAGGGTGCCAAAGAGGACTGCTGCCATGATGCGCGGTTCAAACATGGGTATCATGCCTTATTGGCTTATCATATTATTGATCACTTGGGGGCTTGGTCGTATCCGAACCATAGCCACGCCTCTTGATCGGCCTAGTGCCACAATATCACTTGGGGGCTTGGTAGTGTCCGAACCAATGCAACACCTTTTGATAGGCGAAAGCCACCGGATCACTTGGGGACATGGTCAAGTCCGAACCAACACGCCTCTTGATCGGCCTAAGGCCATATAGTCACTTGGGGCTTGGTCGAACCCGAACCATTGCCACGCCACTTGATCGGCATAATGCCACGGTTTCGATTGGGGACTGGCTGACTTGAACCATAGCTACACCTTATTGGGAGCTTGGTCGTGTCCGACCATGGTAACACCATCCGATCGGCTCGATAAAGCCTCTTTTTGCGAGACGGTCTTATCATTGCCTTTGCTTCCATATTCTTTTCATAGCTGTTATTTACTTTTGTTGCGTTTTTTAAACCGACATTATTAATCCGGTTCAAACTGTCAATTACAAATTGGCGGAACATGGTCAAATCCTAATCCGGAGACTATCTGCCCGGTTTGATTCTATGTTACCATCTTATTATGGAGTAAACCGGTGTTCATTAACCCGACTTGACTTTCAATTACCAGTTGTCAGTACATGATCAAATCATAATCCGGAGACTATCGGCTGATGCGGTTGACTACGAGTCGCCCGATATTATATATGGTTAAACCGGTGGTTATTACAACTGATGCGGTTTCATCGTAAACCGACACGGTATGAAAGGAGTTATCATTACTCAAGATTGGGGTCATCACCCTTACTACAAAAAATTGGTAAACCAATGATGTGATTCAATGGCACAGTATGATATATTTCATTGATTATTCTTAAAGTACAGCCTTGGTTATAAACACGGGTTATATGTCGGGCATTATGACCCGTCCGGTGGTAAACCGCCAGGACACTTTAAACTTGTTGTATGCGAGACAGGTTGAATAAAGCATGATGATAAATTATCCGGTGTTTATTAAACCGGCTGGCTTTAAGACGATAAGTCGCCAAGATATGATGAGAAATTATCCGGTGTTTGTTAGCCCGGCCTGGTTTTGGACTATAAGTCGCCAGTACATATTTGGATTGCGCCATTGGAATCATGCGCTCATAAATCATTGGACTATATTATTCAAATCTTCAAATATCCAACATGGCTAGATTTTTATTATGGTTATCGGTAACGATTATTAGGATTAAGGTTTTCAAAGTCGCTTCGGTATAATGGCTATTATTTCATCAATGGGTATGATTTATTCTACAATGGAGGGAATAGTCCCGAGTTGCTGCAGGCTTACGACCCGGCACTTGGGGGCTACATTATTTAAGTTGAGATTATATCGAATATGCAAGTCTCATGTCACTGCAAGCATGCACCATGACACTTGGGGGCTAATGCAAAGTAATTTTTTGCTCATATTATTGAAGACCCGACTCATCATATTATACTGAGTCGGCCCTTGGGGGCTACCAATTGCTCCTGTCAACCGTTGAAGGTACAAAGCTTTTTATTCATTATATTGAAGGGCCCGTCTAGCTCAGTTGGTAAAGCACAAGGCTCTTAACCTTGTGGACGTGGATTCAAGTCCCATGATGGGGGTTACATCATATGATGTTATTTTCATTGAAGTATATATTAAGTCCCAGCTCAATATTATCTTACTGAGCCGGCCCTTGGGGGCTACACATCATTGCTCAAATCTACATGATTACACCTACAAAGTCCCTGGTCATTATTGCATAATGACCCGGCACTTGGGGGCTACATAGTATGGAGTATTCTGTTTTTACTAGTCAATGGGATGAACAACATGGATTTCTTTGAAAGTGGCAGTATTTATATTGAAGCAAAGTCTTAAGCCACCACTTTCTTCTGCTCAAAGACTTGGGGCTACAGGTATTATATTATTATCGAAGAAATATTTTCAAATTCTACGATTGAGCAAACTAGGTTGACCAGCGTCACCAATCATTATGACCACGTGGCTGCAACCCGGCGTCATTAATAATCATGAACCGGCGTTGGCAACAATCATGAACCGTGTATGCGCAACAATTATGAGCCAGCGTTGGTAACAATTATGACTTGGTGCCATACATATCTATAAACCGGCAATTTTGGCAATGATAAACCGGCAAGTTCTACATTTTCAAACCGGCTGGTATCAGTGGAATATTTGAGGACCAATATTTTTGTCAAATCGAGCATTGAAGGCCGACTCAAGTGGATTATTCTTCACAAAATTCTCTCGTGAGAAATCAATGTCGACAAATTGAGTATGAAGCTGGCTTGTTGACCCGGATTTTCTAGAAGGAGGAAATGACAAGGATTTAAGGATGATCAGATGCCAGTTTACAAGAATTCTTAACCCGGATCATAATCTGTCAAGTTTGATCTTGTGTTTATTTCACAGGATCATTTTAACATGGATAAATCCAAATTAAACTGGGGGCTAATGTCGGGGATATACCCCGCGGCATAAACCGGCGGAAGTATAACCCGGCGGACTTATGATTTCCTGAAGAACCCGTGACACTTGGCGGTTCATTGGCGACCCGGCGGTTCTGATTCATTGGTAATCCGGCAAGCGGGTCGGAGGAACAGCAAGACCAGTAACCCGGTGGCGGTTCATGAAGTCCGGTTCAACTACGCTGGGCCGGATTAAGAGGAAAGTCAGAAGGACAATTTGTCTTACAAGTAGTTAAGACCTGGACTTGTATCCGGTTTGTATTAGAGATAGACTAGTCCTAATCCTAATAGGACTCCACATGTAACCCGCCCTTCAACATATATAAGGAGGGCAGGGCTCCCCAAAGAGGGACAAGTTACAAGCGACAAGCAAGAAGAAACAATCTTAGGGCTAGACACAAAGAGGAGAGCCGGTTTACTGGCGACTCCTCGTGATGATAATGAGGCCTAGCCTCAAACAGCATGTAGGGTTTTTACGGATGATGTTTCCGGGGCCCGAAGCTGTCTAAATCCCTGTCTTGTGTTGCGTCTCTCGATTCCACTCAACCCCTCTCAAGCTACCACATAGATGCGTTGGCCTCGCGACTAAGTCCTGACACTAAGGACATCTGACGTGTTAATTCCACGACAAGATCTCTTGTAGGATTTGATGAGGGCTTTGATCTCCTCCATTTGAGCATCCATCTTGGCGTCTCAGTTGTCTTTCATGGCACCAAACTCGTCATTGTTGTTGTCGTGGGAAAAAACGGCCACTTAGTGGGCCATCGGCCACTTGTGGTTCGGCTAGGGGGAAGGGCATGTTGCACAAAGAGCAGAGGGCGTAGAGCAGCACAGCAGCGACCACACATGCAGTTTTTACCCAGGTGGATTGATGTGAGGACCCGGTGGAGATGCGATGCTCTTGCCCGGCAAGGTCACCTTGGGACGAGAGCAACTACGTGTGTATGAGTGTACAAGGGTCTGAATCCTTTCTAAGGTTGCCACGACCCTCCTTTTATAGGTCAAGGGGTCACCACAATGGCAAATCAGCCATTGCGTACTCATTAGATAGCGAACAGTGCTATCATACCTAACTCTGCAGATAGAACAAGGCGCATTAAATGCACCGCTTAGTCTCACATCGTAGCGTAACCTGACAAGCCTTACCATGCCGTTCTGCCACCTTCCCTGGAGGGGTGTCATTTGAAGGTGATTTCCTCCGGAAATGCTTGTCATGTGCCAAATAACAGCCACTTAATCACTTGGGGGCTCGACATCGCACTGATAAGTGACTTACGTGGATGTGAGGTGGAGCGGTGGAGCCTTAGCGGGGTAATCCGCCCTCAGCGTCCCTGTCAAGCCTGCCGGGGGAGTCTTGAGATTTATCTTCTGGGCAACCTTGACCCCGCCAACCTCGCCTGCCCGTCAAGGGAGGTTTTTCCTTGGTGGTATCTTGCTTCTTTGGTTGGTCTTGGTCTTCTTGATCCGCCCTTTGATACCTTAAAGAGTTATCTCTTCTGCTTGGCCTTGTCTTCGATGTTGCAATCTTGCTTTTGAGCTTGTGTACAGTCTGGGCAACATGCCTGGGGTTTGTTGCACCGACAGGAGCCCCCGGGCCTGGCCTGGACGTGCTGTCGAGCATCGTCAGGGTAGGCCCTATCCAGTACACAAGCGAGGAGGTGGCGGTAGCTCACCCTTTGAGATTTTCTTTGCTTCTTCATTATCCTGTGTTTGAGTCAGTTTCTGGTTTTCCCGCGCGTCGCATAACACCAATTGTAGTGGGACCATCTTTGTAATGGTCCGTGAATGATCTTAACACACGGGGGAGTAACTGCCAATTCACTCTTCCCACCACACTCCCTTTATCCCTTGCCATGTATGCTGCATGCATTGAGTGAGGTAGGTAACGGAGGCGCGTGGTGTGGGAGATAGCTTTATGGCAGGGGCTCGGTCTTCTTGGATTGGTGGAGACGGGGGCGCTTGTTTCCCCTAAGGGAGGAGACAGCCCCCAGCCTCACATTCCCTATAAAAAGGGACGTGGGCTCGGGCGCAGGTTCACACCGATCCCCCTTCCCCCTATCTTGTGGTGTCGTGTCTTTGTCGTGGCAAGGGGAGGGGAAGAAGGGCGTTGTCGTGTCCTTGTTGAGATAGGGTCCCTTTCCCGTCCTCGCACAAAGCTTCTGGCCTGGAGTGGTGGTCCGATGCTTAGCGCGGGTGGAAAAGGCCTTAGGTGGGCACGCGGGCAGCGCTGCAGCAACGTCGGAAATAGTATGCTCGTCACTGGGCCGCCCGCGGTCCCAACCCTTGTGAGGGGGCCCATACGCGACATCACACGGAAGTCCATAATAGACACAAGGCGTGGTAGTCGTCTGTGGCCTATCCTCTCTTCGATCTTTTGGGGTATCGCTTATCTCACGTACGGGAGGGTTCCTTGTGCCCATGCATGCTTCTTCATGGGACGTCATCCTTTTAGATTTGGGTCGACGGAGATGACCATGCTCTTTGTGGAGTCTCTCAGAGAACTCGGTGCCTGCCCTGGCCGCCGCGGCGGTTGCTCGAGCAATGGTAGGCGTGCCTCTTCGATCGACAGCGATGAAGTGGGTGATGGCAACCCATGACGCATCAAGAGCGAGGACGACCGCTCTGACGAGGCGTGATCGCCGGCAGCACCATCATCATCGACTGGGCCCCCTCAACGCCACCATCTGCGCCTGCCCTCCAGTTTCTTCCTCCCAGCCCGGCAATGGCGCCCTCCTGATCCTTGGGAGGCGCCGAATCCCAGCCAGGTATTCCCTCCGTATTCTTCATCTCCCCCTGTGGTTTCGAGGAGGGCAAAGGTATCACGGGGCATTTATCTTTTTTCAGTCTAAAATGTATAGGCATCTACCAAACTTTAGTCTGAATCATGTAACTTTATTTATACATGCTTGTGTTTTGTAAGATCTGAACTTGCTTATCAGCATATTAATGAAAAAGAAAAGCCTTGCCAGGTACTTGTGCACGTATTATGTCCATGCAGAGGTGAGATGCCTCTATACATTTAAGTAAACAAGTTTTCCCCGACAGGCTATCCTGCCGATGCTCTTAGTTTGTTGCCGCGAGGCTAGGCCTGCCAGGCACAAACTGCAGCAAGGGACTTTCCCCCATCGAACCTTTTCTATCAAAGGCGACTGCAACCACCCCGACCGAAGCAACATTTGAGTCAAGGGATGGGAGCACCAATGTTTCGAAGGTAGCGAGCTTTTAATATGCACAAATTTCACTTTACAAAACAAGTATCGACAAGAAGGAACTTATCTGTTTGGCTTGCCGGGGACCGCTATGTAGTCTTGTCTTCACTCCTTCTCTTTGGGACCGAGTCCGCGGCAAGAACCCTGCAGCTTAGTGCAGATGAAAAATAGAGCTACATTCGATCTTATCTACAGGAACATGCTATGCTCATGATATGCTTATGCATGCATGCAATCTTCTTTGGGGCCCCAGCTCTTCGTTTATTTATTTGTTGATCAGGGTCTGTGCCTGGCTTTGTACAAACATGCAACTTCGGCAAGGCTTGTACGAAAGGGTGGTTGTCAGGCAGGGCCCGACAGCCGCGCCTTATGGGTAGAATTTACGGAGATGCTCAATGTTCCATGAGTTTTGCAATTGAATGCCACTTTCGGTCGTTAGACGGAGTGCACCAGGTCTGGTGACTCGTACTACCCGGTAAGGGCCTTCCTTCGGCATCAACTTGTTTGCACCCTTGGCGGACTGAACACGCCTAAGGACAAGGTCGCCTTCCTCCAAGCTTCGGGCATGGACCATGCGGCTGTGATAGCGCCGCAGGGCTTGCTGGTAGCGTGCAGCACGCGTAGCAGCCCGGAGATGGTTCTCCTCAAGTAGCACAGCATCGTCACACCAGTGATGTTCTTGCGTTACTTCATCGTAGGCAAGTACTCGAGGTGATCCGTATATGAGTTCCACGGGGATAACTCCTTTGTTTGAAATATGCCCTAGAGGCAATAATAATATGGTTATATTATATTTCCTTGTTCATTATAATTGTTTATTATGCATGCTATAATTTTATTGACCGGAAACTCAAATACATGTGTGGATACATAGACAACAATGTGTCCCTAGTAAGCCTTTAACGGACTAGCTCGTTGATCAAAGATAGCTACGGTTTCCTAGCCATGGACATGAGTTGTCATTTGATAACGGGATCACATCAGTAGGAGAATGATGTGATGGATAAGACCCAAACTATAAACATAGCAAATGATCGTGTCAAGTTTATTACTATTGTTTTCTGCATGTCAAGTATATGTTCTTGTGACCATGATATCATGCAACTCACTAACACCGAGGAGTACCTTGTGTGTACCAAACATTGCAACGTAACTGAGTGACAATAAAGGTGCTTTACAGGTATCTTCGAGGGTGTCTGTTGAGTTGCCATGGATCAAGACTGGGATTTGTCACTCCATATGACGGAGAGGTATCTCAGGGCCCACTCGGTAATATAGCATCAAAATGAGATTGCAAGCAATGTGACCAATGAGTTAGTCGTGGGATCTTGTATTACGGAACAAGTAAAGCGACTTGTCGGTAACGAGACTGAACTAGGTATGGCGATACCGATGATTGAATCTCGGGAAAGTAACATACTGATAGAAAAAGGGAACTACATATGGGATTAGCTGAATCCTTGACATCGAGATTCGACCGATAAGATCTTCGTAGAATGTGTAGGAACCAATATGGGCATCCAGGTCCTCCTATTGGTTATTGACTGTAGAGGTGTCTCGGTCATATCTGCATAGTTCTCAACCCGCAAGGTCTACACACTTAACGTTTCGTGACAATATAAGTATAGTTGAGTCATTATGGTGGTAACCAAAGTTTGTTCAGAGTGCCGGATGACATCCCAGATGTGACAAGGAACTCCAGAATGGTCCAGAGGTGAATATTGATATATTGGACGAAGGGTATTGGAGTCTGGAATTGTTCCGGGAGTACCGGGTGATGACCAGTGTCACCGAAAGGGGTTTCGAGGGGCCCCGACAAGTGTTGGGGGGCCCCATGTGCCAACAGGAGGGGGGCAAAACAGCCCACTAAGGGGCTGAGCGCCCCCCTCACCCCATCTCACGTAAGCATGAGGGTTGGGGGCTCCCCCTAGGGCTTCCCACCACTTTGGCTTGGGGGCCAAGTCTCTTAGGGGGGGAAACCCATCTAGGGTTTCCCTCTTGTGGCTGCCGGCCCTAGATGGGATCCCCTAGGGGCGCCCCCTCACCCCCTTCCCCCTATATGTAGAGAGGTAGAGAGAGGGCAGCCGCACCAATCTACGCCACGGCGCTGCCCTCCCTCTCCCGCGTAGCCATCTTCTTCTTCGTAGTGCTTAGCAAAGGTTTGCCAAAATTTCTCCACTACCACCACCACCACGCCGTCGTGCTGCCGGAGGACTCAAGCTACTACTTCACCATTGCTCCCTGGATCGAGGAGGTGAAGGAATAATCAAGCCATACGTGTGTTGAACACGGAGGTGCCGTCCAGTTGGCGCTAGATCGGGAGTTCGTGGGACGAATCGTAATTGGATAACAAAGATGTTCGACTACATCAACCGCGTTTCTTAACGCTTCCGCTTAGCGATCTACAAGGGTATGTAGATGCAATCTCTCCTCTCGTAGATATCCATCTCCTAGATTGATCTTGGTGAGCGTAGGAAACTTTTTGTTTCCCATGCAACGTTACCCAACAGTGGCATCATGAGCTAGGTCTATGCTTAGATGACATCACGAGTAGAACACAAAGGAGTTTTTGGGCGTTGATATTCAGATTGCTTCCTTCCTTGGTGTCGGGGATATACCCCGCGGTATGACCCGGCCGGAAGTATGACCCGGCCGGACTTGGCGCTTCACCGATGACCCGCCAGAGGACTGGCGACTCACGGGTCTGGCGGCTCACTGGTCAGACGACTTACGGATGACCCTGACGGCGGGTCACATAGAAGACTAGGCCCAAGGCCCAGTAGGCCGGCTCATATTATGGTGGTCTGGCTTAAGACAGAAGGCATGAGGAATATTTCCTTTACGAGGAAGCAAGACCCGTACTTGTATCCGACTTGTAATAGAGAATAAGTTAGTTCTAATCCTAATAGGACTCTACATGTAAGCCGCCCCTTCAACTTATATAAGGAGGGGCAGGGCTCCGCAAAGAGGGACAAGCAAGAAGAAACAATATCTAGGGCTAGACACAAAGGGAGAGCCGGCTTATGCGGCGACTTTCTCATGATCATAATGAGACCTAGCCACAAACAGCATGTAGGGTTATTACCGGATGATGTTTCCCGGGGCCCGAAGCTGTCTAAATCCTTGTCTTGTGTTGCGTCTCTCGATTCCTCTCAACCCCTCTCAAGCTACCACATAGATGCGTTGGCCTCGCGACTAAGTCCTTACACTAAGGACATCTACCGTGAAAAATCCACGACAGTTGGCGCCCACCGTGGGGCTCGCGCACGGTGGTGATGAGTTCTTGGAGGGATTTTCCCAGGGATCGAGGAGTTTGCAATTTTCCGGATGAAGATTTTACAATCCATGAGATTGAAGTTGAAAAAGAATTAGGATTACAGTCGATCCGCCCTCGCCTATCCTATGATTTATTTGATTGTTTTGCAAGTCGCCGAAACAGACAGACTTCTGAAGAAGGCATCAAATCTGAGTTGGTTGACTACTTCAGCATTGACTCGGACTCGTGGGACTGCCTCCGTTGACCGGCTTCACCTCTGAGCCGCCATGGCCAAAGCTCACCTCGTGGCCCTACATTGTCGAGTCGCTGTCACCGTCTCTGCCTCTGCGGGTCTCCATCTCAATCCTCCCCGGCCAAGTTGCCAGGCCATTCCTGAGAGTCGCTCTACGGCGCGGCTGTCTCACGTCCCAAGGGGACCTGCTAAAGATCTCGATGTGAAGTAAAGACCGAATCGGACAAGCACTCCAATTAGTACTATCTCAATTAGTACACATCAACATCTTGGAGGAATACTATATACGTGTTCATGAAGCGGTAAAACCGTGTCGGCATGCTACTTTGGTTGTTTCCCGATGCTACCGCTAATCAAGACCGTATAGTAATTTCATCGAGGACAGATGAGCTAGTACACTAGAAAATTAGGCTGCATGTACATCGGCTATGGATCAAGACGAGGACATGACTCTGCATCCTCGCCGTTCCGCCCCCGCCGCCGCAGCGGTGCCTCACCGACGCGCCCTCGCTGGCCGAGCTGCCGGCGCCGGTCACCTCTGTCCAGGCTCCGGCCCACTAAGCCGCCTTGGCTGCTGCAACCTGCCGGCTTACCGCTCTTCAAGCCACCGACCGCCGCGAGCCGCCCATGCTCCAGTCGGCCCACCGTGGAAGTCAACGACTCTAAGGAAAACACGGACGTGATTTCATCCAACTGACCGTGACTCGGACATGGGTCTCGATTTCCGCCTCTGAGCAGGCCTCTGCGCACTCCGCCGTCGCCTCAGTCACGCTCCGAGTTACCGGAGGGCCCCGCAGTGGTTCGTCGGTCCGGTGCGTTCTCAAGCCGCCGTCTGCTCTTAAGCCGCTCCCGCGGCCTCACCGTCGCCGGTTCTAGCTTAGCAGCCGGGTTTTTTCTGCACACACTGAGCCGCCATTGTCGCGTTTTGCTCCGGCCTTGGGGCCGCCTTGGATGGCCCATGTCGCTGCCTCAAACAAACCGCCACCATAGCTGCCCGCGAACCGCTCGTGTGGTGCGCCTCTGCCGAGGCCGGCCCTGCCGAGTCGCTGCCTCCGTCAAAACCTGTTCGCGAGCTGCCGTCGTCGCCTACATCACTATAGCCTCCGCTCGTTTCCACCACTACCTGGCTCCAAGTTGCTCCTGCTCTGCTGCCAAGTTGTCCTTGCCGGGCGTCTCAGCTGGCCTGAGCCGTGCTAGGCTAGTCTGCTTCTAACCCCGTGAAATCTCCGGGTCAACTTAGCATACGCACAGGGATCAAGGGTCCAAGTCTGATGGATTCCTTAGTTCCTGCATGTGAAGAAAACATCAAATAGTCTGGAACCTTGTACACGCATAAGAAGGATTAAGTATAAAGAGGCGGCCCCTAACATTGACTTGGATTCAGAAGAATTTTCTACAGGTCTACTAGGATTCAGGTTTGAGAAAAAAAGAATGAGGAGGAACTGCTAATCGTGCCAAAGTGCATGGAAATCAAAGGGATGTATAAAAAAAGGGTCACGTGGGTGCTACTGCGTCTCATGCTGTCCAGCATTATTCAATGCCAGCGCTTGTGTTCATCTGATAAAACAGACCAGGTGCTATTTTTTCTATCTACTTTTAGTACATATTTTAATCAAGAGGGGCAATTACTTTGGTCTGTATATTTTTATGTGCAACAAAGGTGGTGCCATGTTGTGCCTATGAAGTGTGCGTCACGATCATCGCGCACCGGCGTCCGCGCCCGCTTACTGATGGAACAGGTGTGCGCAAGTCGCCGCCCGTACAGCTTAATCTACATCAACCCGCCGGAGCCGCGTTGAGCCGCCCCTACCGCTTTGAGCCGTCGGGGTTATATTAAGTCGCCGGTCTGCCTGAGCCATCGGAAATATATTGAGTCGCTGGTCTGCCTGATCCACCTCTGTCGCGATAAACGGATCATCCATCATCCTAACAAATCAGGTGATATCCATCCAAGTTTGTTTTATTAGCACATGTTGTTTTTGTCAAAGAACAGTTTATCTTTGCCTTGGTCTGCAAAATTGTTTACGCAGGGCAATTATTTATGACAAAAAGTGATATTATACCGCGGAGATGGAGGCACGCCAACATCTTTTGGCACAGGTGGTCGTCGTTACTCAACGGACTCCTGCACCGGCTTACAACGCCGTGGCCGGCTCTCGCGACCGCGCCGGCTTACAATGCCATGGCTGTCTCTCGCGACCACGCCGGCTTACAAATAGGAGGACAACTTGCCCGTCTGCACCGGCTTACAACGCCACGGCCGGTTCATCTGTCTATGCTGCCTCTGATGATACGGTCGTCTATATCGTTCTTCTCTCGCGGCCTGGTCTACATCAACACACCGGGCCGCACTTGTCTGGATGAGCTATTTATTGAGTATGAGCAAGTCACTACTTGGGAAACCCGGTTTTTCTTCCAACAAGTTGGAGGCAAATTATCATCAGCCGCCGTCTGCACTGGATGGTTCAATGGGCAGGTGCACAAGTCGCCGCCACTACAGTTTGGTTAACTTCAAACAGCCAGTTGGAAGGAACCATTGGCCGAGTTGCTGACACGGCTCATACGGGATCATTTATAACCCGCCGCAGTCACCTCAACCTTCTATGGATTTACATCGCCCTATCAACGCCAATGATATGTACCTTCTGCTATGGTCAAATATGGAGAATCTCAAGCCAACTCCTCGAGTCGTCTTGAGACTCGGGGGCTACAATGGTATGACTCGGCAAAATTAGCCGGTTTCAATGAATTCAAGAACTCCGGGTCATTGAAGGGAAGATAACCCGGCCCTGGAGGCTACTGCTTTGTTAGAAAATATTTAAAGGCCGTCAGAAAAATTTCCGGTTCAAAATGAAGATTTCGGTTTAAAATACAGCTCAAGAGACATGTTTCTCCTGCAAAGCTTTGAAGCTCTTAAAACTGGTTCAACATCCGGATCAAGGTAAATTTGTCCCTTACAAAGCTTTGAGGATCTCAATATCCGGTTTAAGAATTTCCGGTTCAAAAGAATTAATCTCTCGCAATTTCGAGATCTCAGACAAATTAATTGTTACCAAAGGGAACCTGCTGCCATGATGCACGGTTCAAAACATGGGTATCCTGCCTTACGGCTTATTTTATTATGGTCATTTGGGGGCTTCCTGCTCATCGTGCATATCTATCAGTACCCTCTTGATCGGCGCAATGCCAAAATTTATATGGTCACTTGGGGGCTTCCTGTTCAAACATAGGTCGTATTCGAACCAAAGAGAACATAGTTGTCGATACCCTTTTGATTAGCAAACTGCTGAACCTACTTGGGGGCTTCTTGATCGTATCCGAATCATAGCTCAACCCCTTTGGGAATCGACGTGGATCGTATTCGAATCAGCATCGTTAAACAACTTTTAAGATCATTTGGGGGCTTCCTGTTCAAACATAGGTCGTATTCGAACCAAAGAGAACATAGCTGTTGATACCCACTTTGATCGGCAACGCCAACGCCACTGGGGGCTATATGATCGTATTCGAATCTTAGCTTAACCCCTTTGGAACGGTTTACTGATCGTATTCGAATCAGAAGCCTAATTTTTTTTATCTATTTTTATACAATGGCAAGTATTTGAGTTGTCACAAATATCATATGTGCCGGCTCTTACAGAGTTGAGTTATAACTTCACTGTCCGGGTCACATAAGCCGGCGGTATCATTCAAAGGATCATAGGGATCTTGTGATCTACTTGTGTGCAGGATAAGGCTACATTTGGGTGGTTACCCGCCCTGGCTTTTGACGATAAGTCGCCATGGCATATGTTGTTTAAACTCTTTGCAAGATTTGCAGGAATATGACGTATAAATGATTAAGTTCAAGCTCATTACCAAACTTGATGCTTCAAAATGATTATCCATTCTGGATTTTTTCTCAAAGGCTATAAGCCGCCGGGTTACAAAAACTCCAGCTTACAATGGAGGCGTATTGAATCGCCAACGACCATGAGTTGCCGGGTATTTAAAACTCCGGATTTACTTGTCAACACATAAGGTATTTGAATCTTTAAATAGCCAAACTTGGCTGGATTTTCATTATGATATTGAATGATTGAGGTTTTCAAACCGGGTTATTCAAATCTTTAATAGCCAACATGGATGGATTTTTATTATGGTTATCAGTAACTAATATTATTGAGGTTTTCAAAGTCGCTTCGGCGCAATGGCTATTATTTTATCAATGAATATGATTTATTCTACAATGAAAGGAATAGTCCCGAGTCGCTGCAGGCTTACGACCCGGCACTTGGGGGCTACATTATTCAAATTGAGATTACATCGAATATACAAGTCCCATGTCACTGCCAGCATGCACCATGGCACTTGGGGGCTAATGCAAAGTCATTTTTTGCTCAATTTATTGAAGACCCGACTCATCACATTTGAAATGAGTCGGCCCTTGGGGGCTACCAATTGCTCCTGTCGAAAATTCAAGGTACACAAGCATTAATCCATTACATTGAAAGATCCATTATTCAGTTGGTAGAGTACAAAGCTCTTAACCTTGTGGACGTGGGTTCAAGCCCCATGGTGGAGATTACATCATTTGATGGTATTATCAATGAATCATATACAAAGTCCCAGCTCAGTATTATCTTACTAAGCCGGTCCTTGGGGGCTACACATTGCTATTCAAGTTCACGTGGTTATATCTACAAAGTCCCTGCTCATTATTGCATAATGACCAGGCCCTTGGGGGCTACACTGGTTGAAGCTTTTATGAGCATAAGGCAATTTCAAGTCACAGATTGCTGCAAGCAGACAACCCGGCACTTGGGGGCTACATATATGGAGTATTCAGTTTTTACTAGTGACTGAGATGAACATGGATGTCTTCAAAGTGGTAGTAATTATATGGAAACAAGTCTCAAATCATCACTTTGTTCTGTTCAAGACTTGGGGGCTACATGTAATATGGATATAAGGGAGAAATATCTTCCAATTTCCAGTTTTGAGCAAACCAGATTGACCCGGTGTCTGCAACAATCACAACCCAGCGTCATCAATAATCATGAACCGGCATTGGCAACAATCATGAACCGGCGTTGGAAACAATCATGACCAGGAATTATCAGTTTTTATAACCCGGTGATTTTGGAAATCAGAGATCGGCAAGTTCTATATTTTCAAACCGGCTGAATCTCATATGAGTATTTCAAGACCAATATTTCTTAAGCCGGCGCTTTGGAAGCTGACTCAAGTGGATTATTCTTCACAATATTTCTCTATGAGACACCAACATCAGCAATTTGAGTATGAAGATGGTTTATTGACCCGGATTTTCTAGATGAAGGAAATGACAATTGGACTTAAGGATAATCAGGTCCCGTCTCAGGAGAATATTTAACCCGGAGTACAAGGAATTAAGGATGATCAGGTGCCGACGTACAAGAATTTTTAACCCGGAACACAATCTGTCAAAGTTGTTCTTGTGTTTGTTTTACAGGATCAGTTTAACATGGATAAATCCAAATTAAACTAGGGGCTAATGTCGGGGATATACCCCACGGTATGACCCGGCCGGAAGTATGACCTGGCCGGACTTGGCGCTTCACCGATGACCCGCCGGAGGACTGGCGACTCACGGGTCTGGCGGCTCACTGGTCAGACGACTCATGGATGACCCCGACGGCGGGTCACATAGAAGACTAGGCCCAAGGCCCAGTAGGCCGGCTCATATTATGGTGGGCCAGCTTAAGACAGAAGGCATGAGGAATATTTCGCTACGAGGAAGCAAGACCCGTACTTGTATCCGACTTGTAATAGAGAATAAGTTAGTTCTAATCCTAATAGGACTCTACATGTAAGCCGCCCCTTCAACTTATATAAGGAGGGGTAGGGCTCCCCAAAGAGGGACAAGCAAGAAGAAACAATATCTAGGGCTAGACACAAAGGGAGAGCCGGCTTATGCGGCGACTTTCTCATAATCATAATGAGACCTAGCCACAAACAACATGTAGGGTTATTACCGGATGATGTTTCCCGGGGCCCGAAGCTGTCTAAATTCTTGTCTTGTGTTGCGTCTCTCGATTCCGCTCAACCCCTCTCAAGCTACCACATAGATGTGTTGGCCTCGCAACTAAGTCCTTCCACTAAGGACATCTGCCGTGACAAATCCACGACACTTGGTCTTTTCTTCATTCAGCGGTATTGTGGGATGAAGCGGCCTAGACCAACTTTACATGTCCACGTACATGAGACCGGTTCCATCGACAGACATGTGACTTTGTTGCATAAAGATGGCTGGCAGGTGTTTTTCTCTCCCACCTTAGTTGAATCGGATTCGACAAAGGCGGTCCTTGTAGAAGGTTAAATAGCAGGATATCACCATTGTGGCTTTGCGTAGGTAAGAACCGTTCTTGCTAGATACCCATAACAGCCACGTAAATCATGCAACAACAATTAGAGGACGTCTAACTTATTTTTGCAGGGTATGTTGTGATATGATATGGCCAAAGACATGATGAAACATATTTTATGTATGAGATGATCATGTTTGTAATAGTTTATATCGACTTGCATGTCGGTGCATACGACAACCGGCAGGAGCCATAGGGTTGTCTTTAATTATTGTATGACTTGCGTGTCAATCATTAAGCGCTATGTAATGATTCACTTTATTGCTAAGAGGTAGCAATAGTAGTAGAAGCATGGTTAGCGTGACAACCCCGATAGCAACACGATGATGGAGATCATGGTGTGATGAGGACATCAATACCATTGTTACACCCACAACCCCTGCTACTATACATACTGGATCGATTACTAGAGCTCGCGCACGCCAATTAAATTACCAGGTACTTTCGTTTCTTGGTAATGATTGTAATGTTCATCAGAATATGATGCTGCCTAAATTGGATACATTTGTTTTGCTTACAAATGAAGGGCCTAGCTTGGAGAAGGATGAACATTGGAGCAAGAACAAGCATGGAGTTGATGGCTTGCACAAGGGAGACAAGAACTGAGTTTCAAGTGATGATTTCAGGACTTTGAAGCCACCATAATGAGTTGATGAAGCCTTGGACGAAATATACAAGATGCCACTTCCTAATTTTCGTCCAGAGGCTATTCTAGGTGCTGCGTCACCTTATTTTTGGGCCAGGCCCATGTAATTTCGAAATACTTCAATATAGGCTATTTTTAGAGTCCGTATGTGTGGGGAAACAAGATTTAGGGTGGGTTTTGGACCCCTCCTCCAAGGGCCACGAAATTCCCCCCTCTTCCTCCATATATACAGCCCCTAGGGCATCTTTTAGACTATGGGTTTTGTTTAGATTAAAAGTTCGCCATAGCTGCAACTTCGCGTACTTCGTTTGTGTTGAACGACCAGACAAAGGCGTCACAGAACCCCACCTTCATTAATAAAGATTTCCCCTTTTATTCGCAATATCCAGATTGCAATCTCAGTTTCTTGCTTGTTCTTCGTTTGCTCGCAGGAAATAGACCCTCGTGGTCAGGTTGATCATGCTCCGGCATGGTCAATAACCCCTCGGAAGTTGGTTTAGCGATTTCTAAGGCGCGACGTCTTCGCACATTCGTAGTCGGATCGTCAAAGTCGACTCCCACAGAAAACGATTGCTAGCTCATCGAAACATCGGGACACCTTTGCCTCTATCATGGTGTCATGCCGGTGACGATGGAGATCATGCTGGTGCTTTGGAGATGGAGATCAAAAGCACGAGTTGATGGCCATATCATGTCAGTTACGATTTGCATGTGATGTTAATCCTTTTATGCATCTTATTTTGCTTAGCACGACGGTAGCATTATAAGGTGATCCCTCACTAAAATTTCAAGATAAAATAGTGTTCTCCCCAAGTGTGCACCGTTGCGAAAGTTCGTCGTTTCCAAGCACCAAGTGATTATCGGGTGTGATAGACTCTACGTTCACATACAACGGGTGCAAGCCAGTGTTGCACATGCGGAACACTTGGGTTAAACTTCACAAGCCTAGCATGTACAGACATGGCATTGGAACACAAGAGACCGAAAGGTCAAACACGAGTCATATAGTTGATATGATCAACATGGAGATATTCACCATTGAAACCACCTCATCTCACGTGATGACCGGGCTTGGGTTGATGAATTTGGATCGTGTTACACTCGGACAACCGGAGGGATGTTGATTTGAGTGGGAGTTCTTAGGTAATATGATTAATTGAACTCATTTATCATGAATAGTAGTCTAAGTTATCTTTGCAAATCTATGTTGTAGATCAATGGCTCGTGCAGTAGCTCCCCTGAATTTTAATGCGTTCCTAGAGAAAGCTAAGCTCAAAGATGACGGAAGTAACTTTGTGGACTGGGCCCGTAATCTGAGGATTATCCTCACAGCTGCCCAAAAGGCTTATGTCCTTGATGCACCGCTTGGTGCACCACCCCCTCCAGTGACTGTGGACATTGTGAACACTTGGCAGTCGCGTGTTGATGACTACTCAATAGTTCAATGCGCCATGTTGTATGGCTTAGAGTCGGGACTTCAAAGGCGTTTTGAACGTCATGGAGCATATCAGATGTTCCAGGAGTTGAAGTTTATCTTTGAGAAGAATGCCCAGATCAAGAGGTATGAGATCTCAAATATGTTCTATGCCTGCAAGATGGGGGAGAACGGGTCTGTCAGTGAGCACATACCTAGAATATCTGGGTACTAAAACCGTCTGGCTGAGTTGGGAGTTGAGTTCCCACCAGAGGCTGTCACTGATTCTTCAATCACTACCACCTTGCTACAAGAGCTTTGTGTTGAACTACAATGATGTAGGGTGGAACCCTAAGTGGAGATCTTTCACGAATTGGAGGGTGAATCCCCAAGAACAAGATGAACACAAGAGAGAAAACACTCAAATTGACTAGATCCAATCACACATATGCTAGATCCAATCACACAAAGAGAGATACAATGATTCAAAGACAACAAAGGAAAGATACAAGGTACTAGTTCATCCCAATCCTATGAGGAATGAGGTCTTGAAGGGGGGCCACCCATGAGGGGGTCTTGAGGTTGGTCACTCCAATAGGAGGCCTTGATCTCCTAGTGGAGTGGATCCATGGAGCAAAGCTCACATATGTCTATCATATCCTTTTCTAACCTTAATATATGGTCTAGGTACGGAATATATAGGCATGGGGACGAAGTGGATGAAGAGGAGGCCCAAACAGCAATCACAGCCGTCCATCCTGTAGGGCCCGTGCGCCCGGGGGAAGTTGGGCCCGTCTTGCAGGTTCTCGTGGGCACGCAGTACAAGCCCGTCTTGCACGGGGTGCTCAGCCTTGACTCCTGTGTAGCCCGTGGGCATGGAGTCTCGGGGCCCGTGCGCATGGGGTTGCCTGGGACCTCCTGTCCAGCTACGGTTGTGCTTCCCGTTCTTCCTCGTGGCCTTAGGGTCCTTCTCCTTGGCCTCCGAGATGCTCCGTAGCTGTTGGGTGGCGGTCGTCCTCGTACCTAATAATGCACAATGTTCCATGGTGAGGTAGCGACCAAGTCCCATAGATATTCATGTAAGTCTTGAAGAGGAATGGGTTCACCTTAAGTCCGGTAGGTCCACTTGGGGCTTGATGTGCTATGAAGGTGTACATGGAGATGAACGTGGGATGTTCCGCATCATCCCCTCCCCCTTGGGAAAGATCCGACCTCGGATCGTAAACCGTATCGCCATGTACACGGTAGGCATGGATGTACCATAGGTCGATGTCGTGGCATTCCTCAACTTGAAGGTCCAGAGGGTCCATCCCCAATGTCGGTCCTCCATCCAATAGATGTATCATGTAGACAAGAAGGAAACAACAATGAAAGAATGACCCATCCGATATGCATATGTGAGGATGTCTCAAAGTGAAGGAGTTCACCTTTAGGAGTTTCTCAAGGATGTTGGAGTTGTGCATCTTGTATGTCTTCACATAACGAATGTGTCTCGTCATGGTACCGCCTTGCAAATCCTTCAAAATGAAAGAACATGACAAACACTCGGAAAAACAAATGAGGTTAGTGCAAATGTAGCACCTATCGGTCGAGTGGTAAGATACCCAACAAGTGTTCTCATCATTCTTATCATAAGAAAGGACAAGGTGTTGTATGGTATGAAAGCATATGATGCAACTACAACCAAATACAATAGGCTCAAGTAAACAACTATGCATCACAATTAATATGTCCAAGTCTCCAAGATCAATAAGCGTAGATGCAACAAGTGGAGGCAAGCGACAGGGAACAAAACAAATCAAGTGAGAGGCATGAACATATATGTCATCAACCCAAGAAAGCGAGTAAGAATGGAACATGGGTGATGCAACCAAGCAAGTAATCATAGTGAACAAGTCAATCAAGCTAGTAGTGCGAAGATGCAACATACTAGGAGGAATCATGGAAAGCATGTCATGTGTGCAAATGGTAGGCATGAGTAATGCACATGACATATCACAAGTATGGAAGCAAGATATGAGCAAAATAGCATCAATAGCATGAGGCACATGATGAACATGGCAATAGCAACAAGGATCTCCACCAAGCATGCAAATACGCATAGAAGTAGTATAATGATGAAGCATGGGTAGATGCAAGCAAGGGTCACAATTACATGGCAAAGGCATAGAAGCAAGCATAACATGCAAGTGAACACGGGAAAATGAGCATAAGGTGACAAATGGTAAATAGCCCATAGCCGTGTGAGAGACAAGTAAAAGAGATGCGTGTAGTCCTTGCGCAAAAGGAATGGTGGTAAGGATAGTCCACGGGTTCCCAAATCGTCATTGCTCTCAAGAGCTCGTTTCATCAACTCTTGGGATTGAGAGGTTGACGAGTATACGTGAGTACCTACACACAACAAAAACAAAGGGAAAATTGTGTGTGCGTGGTAGATGTACACATCATCCATCATGATGCGCACGTGCTTGTGTTGGTTAGCACCAAATAGCCAATGCTCAAATAGATGAGTTGCATGATATAGAAACATGTCATCCATCATGAGAGGTTTGTTGTTATGTATAGCATAATGGATACTCAAAGTATGTAATGCATCACTCGCAATATCTATAGCATTGTGAGGAATGGTATGCATGTGGTGCACACAAGGGATGTAATCATGCGATACACAATAATTTTCATGGCATGGCATATGAGATGAATTGCACAAATTTCTCAAAGGAAGCATAGCAATATCATCGCAAGAGAAACAAAAGCCAATGACCATCATCTTGTCATCTATGCCATAAGTGCAAATGGGATTTATTTTAACGGGGCATGCATAGTTACTATGGTGAGATTGAAATGAGGCAATATGAGAGATCTCACTCATATCATATGACAAGTTCAATGGATTGTCAAACATGATGTGACCAAAAGAATTTTCACATGATATCCTATGAAGCATAGCATCACAACTAGGCAACTCAACATGGTCATCATCATATTTATCATAAATGGGTAAGTCATGACATGAAGAATGCACACTAGCATGAAGCATGGGCATAGGTGTGTCAACATCATGGGAGCAATCGATGTCAAGAGAGTCCACTAGTGGGACAAGAGAAGTACCATCACCTATATTACCTTTGGAGCATCGCTCATGTGTTGTATGTGAGGTGTCGAAGACCAAGTCGTGGTCATCTTTGTCTTGATGGAACCATGTGGGGGGTGCATCTTCTTCTTCCACAATGGCCATCGTTGTCGTTGGAGGTATGGACTCGTCGAGGATAGGCATGTTGTCATATAGGAGACCTAGCACCAAAGAAGAAAACACACTAGGAGTAGAGGTTAAGTCATTAGAAATCATAGTGGCCTCACATGTTGTGTCAACTACCTCACTCACTAAGTGTTGTGGTTCACTCACTCCCGGTAAGATGCTCTCACTCATATGGTTGGTGGAGTCACTCAAATGGCTCTCAACCTCACATAGGACGTGTGGCATGCTTTCATGTGTGGGGCTAGTGGTGGTCACACTCATCATCTCATAGGGAATGCACTCAATGTCATATATGGTGGAGTCACTCATATCACTCATAGGTTGGTGGCTCTCCTCACATGGCAATTGAGTCATCTCATGATATGTGGGTGTCGAAGAGATGTTGGTGCAAATGTCTCCATTCTCAATCATGTCGTAGTCGTAGCCGTGGATGAAGGCCGAAGATGGCACATCATCACTCTCCTCCAAGACCAAAGATAAGGTCTCATGTGCGCTTGCGTAGCTTGACTCAGAGAATGAGTCCTTTTGGGGCGCGGTATTCATGTCGTTGCAGAGGGTCGTGCTCGTCGCCGTGGTCGAAGGGTATGGCCCTTGCTCGACCTTCTTGTGACCGTCTTGTTGTTGGAGGTCCATATGATGTGGCACCTCGTAGTTCGTCTCCATGACCGAAGGGAATTTCCCATGCTCGTCCATCTTCCTTGAGGGGCTCCCCAAGATGGAAGTTCCGCCCTCGCTCGTAGGTGGTCGCCTTGTTGTAGAAGATGTCGATGTAGGTGAACTCATGGGAAGTAGGCGAAGATGCCGTACGTCCAAAGGCGAAGATGCCTTCATAGCACTTGGCGAAGATGCGAAGTGGTTGTTGTGGTAGCTCCGTCTTGGTGGTGCTCGTCTCGTGGTCTTCTCTTGTGCTCTTGAAACTTGGACTTGTCGTGAAGTAGAGATTGTTGGGACTTGTGCATTTGCGCTTGTGGAGCATCTTCATGATGGCGTCGTTGTCGCACTTGAGCTCGTAGTAGATGTCGTTCGTCATCGTCGTGCACATGTTGCTTGGAGGTGACTTGCCCTTCATGACGATGTGGATCACGAACGTGATGGTAGTCGCCGTGGAGATGTGGACGTGGACGACTTGCGCTTGCGTCATTTTTGCGCTCCAAAGATGATCAACTTGCTCGCCGCCGCCTTGAGGATGATGAAGGGGAAGAAGACTTGTAGTCGGCCACCAAATTTCGTAGTTGATCCTTTAGCTCGCCCAACTTGGTGTCGATGTAGTCCCTTTTCCTTGCTTAGGAGTGGTGTATGTCGATGGCGAGGTTGTCGAGGCGCTCCCGCAAGGTAGATTGTGCGCCTTGAATTTCGTGTTGTAGTCCGACGATGGACATTTTGGTGATGTAGTTGTTTGCGTCGTCGTTGTCGTGGAAGACCGGAGATGAAATGCCTTGCCTATCCATCACAAGACTCGAGCAAATGTGAGTGGAAGAAAGGAAAGAACTAGACCAAATGTACCTTTTCCAATTTCGAAAATGGATCAATGATCACTCAATAATGTATCAAGGAAATAGCACAATTGGTACCGGATCTTGTCAATTCTCACACCTACACAAATAAGGCTTATGGTGGAGCTCGGTGAGGACAGTGGCACAAAAATTTGATGAAAAATGTTAGCAAGAGTCAATAATGTTGAAAGAGATTCACAAATTCGCAAGTGAAACAAGTAGACCAGTAGCAATATGTGGCACACGGAAACACACACACGGATAGATAAATGGGGTCGTGCAACCAAGTAATGAGCACAAAATGTGGAATCCATGGAAAACGCTCGTGTTGCACAACTCAAGGGAGATGCTAGCATGATTTCTCAATAGGCGGATACGACACTTGTGCACAACCTATAAGATGCAAAGTGGGTAAACTTTCTATCCCAAGTATGCTATGTATGTATGGTTCCCGGTGTTTGATCCAAGATGATCGGATATGACAAACTTATGCAATGTGGTATGATGCAATGGCACTTTCTTACAAGCTCTTTGTTCTTTCTCTTTGCTTAAAAGCTTATTCTTCTTTTTTTTTTGATATGGACACTTTTGCACAATGCACAAACCAAGATAGCAATTGTGTATATGCGGGAACAATCTTGTGACACAAGAGATGATGTGATACCAATATGATATGGTATGCAATGGGAGGTGTAGATCACTAATGTGCACAAGTAACGTTGCCGGCAATACTCAAATGGCTAGTCTCGATAGGCAAGTGACGCAAAATGGGCTAGGGGTTACAAATGCAATTGTAAGGGAAATGTACAATGGTGTCGTCGAGATTACCGTCCTTGATGATGATGAGTGGTGGTGTTCTTGATGTAGATACCAAGATGATGGAGACTCGTCCCTAAGTAGCCGAAACACCTTAGGAAACGGAAAAACCGCGAACTCAATATCTCAAGCACAAAAGTTAAATGGTGGTAGCGGAGTGTGTTGGTGGTTCCGGAGTTGGCAATGCGGAAGTGGTGGTGGTGGTTGATGAAGAAGAAAATGTCCCTAAGTAGCTGAAACACCTTAGGAGACTCAAGTCACAACTCAAACAACCAAAAATGCTAAATGGAGCAAAATGGGTTAGGTTGCGGAAGGCTATGGTGGTTTTGCGGATGATATGGTGGAGGGCCTAGGCAAATATGTCAAATTGTCAAAATTTTGATGGAGTCAAATGATGTTGGAACCTATCTAGGTGGATGGGGGATGTCAATAGCTACTCAACTAGCTAAAGAACACGAAAATCGGACTCCGGATGTGGAAGTTATGGCCGAAATGGTGAAGTGCACGCTTGGCTTTGTGGGGGCCGTGCAAGACGGGTATAGGGCCCGTGGGCACGGGGTGCCGTGCGCATGGTACACACACCGAGGGCACGGGGTCACCTGGGACACGCGAGTTTGGCGGATTTCTTCCCGATCTGGGCTCCAAATGGATGGATCTCGTTGCTGGGGTTTAGCTGGGGGTATGGGGGTGGTATGGGAGGGTGGGAGGTCGAAGGGGCAGCGGCCGAAGTGCACTAGAAGGGTCGTGCACACGGGGTCTGTCTGGCCCGTGTGCACGGGGTGCTCTGTGAGCGGATGAACTACTCCGGATCCGTTGGTAATCTCGAAATTGGGGTCAAAATCGAAGGATGGAAGGTAGGGGAAGGTGGAGGAAAGCTAGATCCACTTGAAACCAAGCAAATCCATGGATCAAATCCAACAAAACCTCATCAAACCAACAAATCACAAAAAAATTGTGGCTATTTTTGGTGGGGAATTTTCGAAATTGGGACAAAATCAACAAAACTAGGCTAGAAAACAAAGAGCGGGGCTCCAATTTCGTGAGAAACCATGGCTCATGATACCAAAATGATGTAGGGTGGGACCCTAAGTGGAGATCTTTCACGAATTGGAGGGGGAATCCCCAAGAACAAGATGAACACAAGAGAGAAAACACTCAAATTGACTAGATCCAATCACACATATGCTAGATCCAATCACACAAAGAGAGATACAATGATTCAAAGACAACAAAGGAAAGATACAAGGTACTAGTTCATCCCAATCCTATGAGGAATGAGGTCTTGAAGGGGGGCCACCCATGAAGGGGTCTTGAGGTTGGTCACTCCAAGAGGAGGCCTTGATCTCCTAGTGGAGTGGATCCATGGAGAAAAGCTCACATATGTCTATCATATCCTTTGCTAACCCTAACATATGGTCTAGGTACGGAATATATAGGCATGGGGACGAAGTGGATGAAGAGGAGGCCCAAACAGCAATCACAGCCGTCCATCCTGTAGGGCCCGTGCGCACGGGGGTCCCGTGGGCACGGTACAAGCCCGTGCGCACGGGGTGCTCCCACTCCAGCTCCCTGTGTAACCCGTGGGCACGGGGTCTCGGGGCCCGTGCGCACGGGGTCGCCTGGGACCTCCTGTCCAGCTGCGGGTTGTGCTTCCCGTTCTTCCTCGTGGCCTTGGGGTCCTTCTCCTTGGCCTCCGGGATGCTCCGTAGCTGCTGGGTGGCGGTCGTCCTCGTACCTAATAATGCACAATGTTCCGTGGTGAGGTAGCGACCAAGTCCCATAGATATTCATGTAAATCTTGAAGAGGAGCGGGTTCACCTTAAGTCTGGTAGGTCCACTTGGGGCTTGATGTGCTATGAAGGTGTACATGGAGATGAACGTGGGATGTTCCGCATCATATAACATGCAAGGGATGAACAAGTCAGTCTCCGAGCTTTTCGCGATGCTAAAAGTCATTGAGTCAGACATCCAGAAGGAGCATCAAGTGTGGATGGTTAATAAAACAACTAGTTTCCAGAAAGGCAAGGGAAAGGAGGGAAATTTCAAGAAAGGTGGCAGAGCAGTTGCTCCTCTCGGGAAGAAACCCAAGGCTGGACCCAAGCCAGAGACTGAGTGCTTCTATTGCAAGGGAACTGGCCACTGGAAGCGAAACTGCCCCAAGTATCTAGCCGACAAGAAGGGGGCCAACGTCAACAAAGGTATATATGATATACATGTTGTTGATGTGTACCATACCAACTCTCATTGTAGTGACTGGGTATTTGATAGCGGTTCGGTTGCTCACATTTGCAACTCAAAGTAGGAACTACGGAATAGAGGGAGACTGGCAAAGGACGAAGTGATGATGCGCGTGGGAAACGGTTCCAAGGTTGATGTGATCGCCGTTGGCACGCTCGCTCTTCGATTACCATCGGGATTAGTGATGAACCTGAATAATTGTTATTTAGTGCATGCGTTGAGAATGAACATTATATCTGGATCTTTTTTAATGCGAGAAGGTTACTCATTTAAATCAGAGAATAATGCTTGTTCTATTTATATGGGTAATATTTTTTATGGTCATGCACCCATTATATCTGGATCTTTGATTTTCAGGGGCAAAAAGTCCTGCTTAGGGGCTGAATTTGAGGTGCCCTAGTACTCTTAGCACAAGCGGGGAGTATTTTCTAGATTTGCACGCTCATCGTGAGCAGTTTGAGTACTTGTGGGTCCAAAACGGACTACGAATGACTAAGTTATGACCGTTTTAGTGAACACTGGTCCTTTATATGGCAGTCCTTGAAAGAACTTCATTTTCCGGTGACATGTTCCGGCGCGCTGCCCCAACATTTTGTGTCCTACATAGTGGAGATATTTTTTCCACATATATATTGACTGATGCCAGGAATGCCCTCTTGTTATTGGCTGTCACACAGATACATTAGGGCATGCCACACGGCGAAAACAAGGAGAATAAGGCTTATAGTCACCGTATTTTCTTGAATTTACAACCAAAATGGATTCCACAGATCATAGAGCATGTGCAGAATGCAACGTTTGTCCTTCCCAGGCGGACTATTTGATGTAGGGTGGAACCCTAGGGCCGGTCTTTCACGAAATGGAGGAGATCCCGCGAAGAACACGAAGAACACGAGGGGAAACGAGAGGATTCACTCAAATCAACAAGAAACAATCACACATGTGCTAGATCCATGAACACAAAAAGAGATACATGATTCAAATCCAACAAAGGCGGAATACAAAGGTAACTAGTTCATCTCCTAGAAGGAGGCCTTGAATTCATGGAGGATCTTCCCTTGCGGGGGCTTCATCCACTAGGGATCTTCTCACATGGAGGTCTTCAACTCCATGTGAGTGGTAGCCTCTCTCTCTCTCAAGAGGAGAAGTGGTAGGAGCAAAGCTCACATACAAATGAGCTATCACTTTGCTAACCCCAGAAAGGAGGTGGAGGTGGTATATTTATAGTCTAAGCCACGAAGGGGTAAGTGGGAGAGAGATACAAGGCAAAAGGCTCGGCTGTGCACAGGCAGTGTCGGACGTCCGGTGGATACCGGATGTTCGGTCGCTCGTGGGGGTCCGAACGTCCGGTCGCCTGTAGGGGTCCGAATGTCCAGAGGGCGCCGGACTTCCGATGTTTCTTCTTTGGATAGGAGTCGTCTGATTTCCAGTCGGTCGTCCGGCCGCTGGGACTTGTCGGACGCCCGGTGGTCGTCAGTCGTCCGGCCGCGGTAGCACTTGTCAGTTCTAGCTCTTCTGTCCGTATGTCTGGACGTCTGCTATCTGGTGGTCGTTGGTCGTTGGTGGCCGGACGTCTGGTATCCATCGGATGTCCGGTGGATGTAGCTTTACTACAACTCCATCTTCTTCTGTCTTTGCTTCCACGCTTCCCTCGCGGATGGTGTAGTCGTTCAGTTGCGCTCGCACTCCTCCTCGTCATCCGCGAGACTCCGACAATACATGTGCATGCACACGAGTGGAGTCTCAAGTAGTATACCATCATCGAAGGTGTCAAGTGAGCACATGTAAAGGAGATGATTCACCTTTGTGTATGTGAAGTAGATGTCGCACGTGCCATTTACCAAATGGACTCTTGATATGGTGATGTCCGTAGGATGCTCCACATCATCTGCCCCCCTAGGAAAGATCCGACCTTGGATCGAAATCCAAATCACCATGGGAAATAGATGGCTCCGTCGAGTAGAATTGTACGTTCACAAAGTACTCATCATCTAGTAGCTCGAAATGGGCGCTCTCCAATGTTGCATGGTCTAGGGATTCCTTCAAAAGGACTAAGGAAAACAAACACTTGGAAAAACAAATGTGGTTAGCGTGAGTGCAAAACCAAGCATTCAAGCGGTGATTCTCCCAGTAAGTGGCGTCATCAAGCATAGCATAAGGTGTGACAAAGGATTGTGATATGGCATGTAAGCACATAAATTGAGCACAATCAAGGACATCATAGAAAAAGTATTCAAATGGGAGGTAGGGATGCAAATATGTTTTAGAATTGAACAAGCATCGACCTCAAAGTCATAGCAAGCATGCATAAAGTGCTCAACAAACGATCTATGGTAGGCATAGGAAGCATTCACCACACCAAATAAAATGAAGTGTCTAAACACATGGGTCAAGTGTAAGACAAAACAAGCATAACGTGCCTAAGGTGTAATGAAAGTCGAGTGGCACTCTACACAATAGAAAGAGCAATTGTTCATCATGTGTGAGGCAATCAAGTCAATCATGTGACAAGCAATGGGACATGGCAAATGTCAAGAAATGACATTGTTGCAACCAAACATGTGATAGGAGCAAGTAATCCAATAATTGGATGCAACACACAAGGCATATATATATCATGATGCATGGAAATGTGAAAATGGCAAGTCGAAGCAAGATATCTAACATGTGTGCAAACAAGTGGTCCAAGATGGCCAATAAGTGTGCAAGCAACACAAGTAGTGTGATCCGGAATGTCCATGCTCAAGGAAGATGTCACCTTGAAGGCATGTCGTTGTGCATCCTTCACAATGCTGAAGCACAAGCAAATGCGGTGTAGAAGCGAGTCGTTGTAGAATGTATGAGGCTCGCTCTCAAGAGCTCAGATGGTCACCTCATGTGAAGTGGAAGTTGACATGAAGTCCAAGTATCCTACACATGCACACAAAAAAACAAAGAACATTTGGGCATGGTAGATAAACACATCATCCATCGTGATGGTTCTCATCTCTTGCACATAGCCATTAGAAGCATAAGCTCGTGGATAACATGATGCAACAATGGCGATATTCATGGCACTAGGTATATGGTGCAAAGAGGTAAGGCAAGCATGCTTGACAAGGAATATGTCAAAATCTCCAAATATATGCGAGAATGCTATGGGGCCAATCTCATTAGCAAGACTAAAAGCATTGTTGCACTCAATACATGTCAAATCATCTAGCATGAGAGACGCAACACATGGAGATATATGACAAGAAGCAAAAACAATCATGTGCAAAGCATGTAAATGGTTGTCATACCCCGCATGAAACAAGCAAGTATGAATCATCGGTGATGCAACACGACAAGCAATCATAGTAATCAAGTCGTGTAAACTAGTAGAGCGAAGATACAACACACTATAGGGAATCATGGCAATCATGTCATGTGAGCAAATAATAGGCATAGACAATGCACATGACATATCTCAAGCACGAATACAAAGCAAGATCAAAGTATCATCATAGGAATGGGTCATAAGTGGAACATGGCAATAACAAGCAATATCTCCACCAAGCTTGCAAATACACATACAATTAGTAGAATCATGGACCATGTGAGATGCAAAGCATGGGTCAACAAAGAATGTCATCCAAATGGAAATGACCATATCATGCGAAGTGAACATGTCAAGATGGGCATATAATATGCAATGGACAATAACCCATAGCCAAGTGAGGGCCATGTAGAAGAAATGCACGAAGGTCTTGCGCAAAGGAAACGGTGTGAAAACCAATCCATGGGATCCCAAGTCATCGTTGCTCTCTAGAGCTTGTTTTGTCAACTCATGGGATTGTGAGGATGACAAGTATTCATGGCTACCTACACAAAAGAGACACAAACCAAAGAAAGTCTGTGCGTGGTAAATGTACACATCACCCATCATGATGTGTATGTGCACGTGATTTAGCACAAGATAAGCATCGCTCAAAGAAATTTGATGCATGGTATAATAACTTGTCATCCATCATGAAAGAATAGTTGTTATGTATAACATGATGGGGACACAAATTAAGCATACAAGTATATGGCACATCAATAGAATTTTTATTCATGGGGAGCATATTGTGCACACAATCATGGGAATCATGCAATGGATGGGATGGATCAAAATCTCCTAATATGTTTGAGGAAACTTTGGGGGTCTCCTCATGAGCTATATCGGAAACATCATATGGAGAAGTGGAACAACATCCAAAACAATGCATATCCGAAGCTAGGTGGTCCTGGCATGGCATATGATTGAAATGATGCAAAGGGAGCATATCAATATCATCACAAGAAAAACAAAGACCAATAACCATGGGCTTGTCATCTATGCCATATGTGCAAATTGGGTTTATTTTAATGGCATGTGCATAGTCACTATGATGAGATTGCAAATATGACATATGATTGATCTGATGCATAGCATATGAAAAGTCGAGAGAATTTTCAAACATGATGTGACCTGAAGAATTGTTACAAGAAATCCTATGTAACATGGCATAACAACTAATAGACTCCACATGGCAATCATCAAACTCATTATAAATGGGTAAGTCATCGCATGGGGAAGTCGCACTAGCATGAAGCATGGTAATAGGTGGATCAACATCATGCAAACAATCAATGTCAAGAATGTCTACTAGTGGGACAAGAGCATCACCTTCACCTATGTTACCTTTCTCATTCCACTTATGTGGTGTAGGTGAGGTGGTAAAGACTAAGTCATGGTCAAGATCTTCATCTTGATCGAACCATGTGGGGGTGTATCTTGTTCCACCATGGCCATCGTCTTGTCCAAAGGAAGGAAGAAGTCATCGAGAATCGGTGCGTCATCATATATGGGACCTAGAACCAAATGAGAAGACACAATAGAGGTAGAGGTTAAGTCGTTAGAAATCATAGTGGTCTCACATGACCTATCAACTATCACACTCTCTCTATCTGGTGGCTCACTCACTCCCTAAAAGTAGGTGCACTCAAAGTCACATATGGTGGAGTCACTCATCTCACTCAAGCGGTGGGTGTTGTGGCTCTCCTCACATGGGAACCGAGGCAACTCATCATATATGGGGCTAGTGGTGAACTTGCTCTCACTCTCAATATGGTGGCAAAAGTCACTCAAGTCATTATACGTCGCCGTGGTCGAAGGGAAAATCCCATGCTCAACCATCTTGTCGTTGTCGCCATGGATGAAGGCCGGAGATGGCACATCATTGCTCTCCTCCATGACCGAAGGGAAAATCCCATGCTCGATCATCTCGTCACCGTCGCTGTGGATGAAGGCCGAAGATGGCACATCATAACTCTTGCCTCCAAAGATGGAAGCATCATCCTTGCTCGCCACCTTGTCACTCGCCTCCAAAGCATGTTCCTTGATTGGCTCCGTAGTTGTAGTCGTCGCCGCACCATCTTGAAAAAGATTCATGGTAGACTCGGCATTGCCAATGCCACAGAGGGGGATGGCGGTGAAGTCGAACTTGGGAGCGTCATCTTGGAGCTCGTCGGGCTTGGATATCTTGGTGGAACTATCCTCATGCTCGTTGTCGTGGAGCTTGGTCGTCGCGAAGTGAGCTTGGGGTGAACAAGCCTTGGCCTTCATATGTTCTTGTTCCACCTTGAGAGCACCAATGTAGAGGTCGTCAAGGGACTTGTAGTTGTCGGGGAAGATAGTTTTGGAGATGTCATAGTTCAATCCCATCATGAATAGGAACTTCATTCAAATGGGGCCATCCACGCCGGCTCGTCGCAAGGCTTTCTTCATCTCCTTGAAGTACTTGTCGAGGGACTTGGATCCTTGTATGGTGTTCTCTAATTGGCGTTGAAGATGTTCCGTGTAGGTGGAAGGCAAAAACTCTCGCCGCATAGCTTTCTTCGTCTTGGGCCAACTCATATCAAAGGTCTTCGAAGGTGTGTGAAGCCACCATGTCAACGCGTAGTCGTGGAAGTTACTTGTGGTGCACTTCACTTGATCTTTGGAGGGTACTTGATGTATCGTGAGGTAGTTGTCCATCTTGCGCTCCAAATCAAGATACTCCTCAGGGTCTTGAGTCCCATAGAAAGGAAGCTTGTGGTCTATGTGGAGGTCATAGTAGCTCGTGGAAGTCACAGACTTGAGCTTGGGGAGCTTCTCTTGAACGTAGTCTTGAGGTGCTTGTAGGCAAAGATGTCGTATGTCCGTAGGCGAAGATGCCTTGAAGTTGCTTGGCAAAGATGCCAAGGTAGATGGTGAAGTCGTAGAGCAGTGGTTGGTGTTGAGCTCTTGACCTTCACATTCTCGTCGGTGGTGGTGTTGATGCCGATGTCACCTTGCCGGAGATGGTAGCTCGGAAGGATGTGCACTTGAGGGTCTTCTCAAAGATGAGGAAGATTTCTTGTAGGACTTGATGAGGGCTTTGATCTCCTCCATTTGAGCATCCATCTTGGCGCCCCAGTTGTCTTTCATGGCACCAAACTCGTCATTGTTGTTGTCGTGGGAAAAAAATGCCACCTATTGGGCCATCGGCCACTTATGGTTCGGCTGGGAGGAAGGGCATGTTGCACAAAGAGCAGAGGGCGTAGAGCAGCACGACAGCGATCACACAGGCAGTTTTTACCCAGGTTCGGGACGCCGCGAGGCGTAAAACCCTACTCCTGCTTTGGTGGATTGATGTGAGGACCCGGTGGAGATGCAACGCTCTTGCCCGGCAAGGTCGCCTTGGGACGAGAGCAACGACGTGCGTATGAGTGTACAAGGGTCTGAATCCTTTTTGAGGTTGCCACGACCCTCCTTTTATAGGTCAATGGGTCACCACAATAGCAAATCAGCCATTGCGTACTCATTAGATAGCGAACTGTGCTATCATACCTAACTCTGCAGACAGAACAAGGCGCATTAAATGCACCGCTTAGTCTCACATCATAGCATAACCTGACAAGCCTTGCCGTGCCGTTCTGCCACCTTCCCGCCTGCCTACATGACATGTCTCTGGACGGGTGTCATTTGAAGGTGATTTCCTTCGGAAATGCTTGTCATGTGCCAAATAACAGCCACTTAATGACTTGGGGGCTGGACATCGCACCGATAAGTGACTTGTGTGGCTGTGAGGTGGAGCGGTGGTGCCTTAGCGAGGTAATCTGCCCTCGGCGTCCCTGGCAAGCCTACCGGGGGAGTCTTGAGACTTATCTTCTGGGAAACCTTGACCCCGCCAACCTCGCCTGCCCGGCAAGGCAGGTTTTTCCTTAGTGGTATCTTCCTCCTTTGGTTGGTCTTGGTCTTCTTGATCCTCCCTTTGATACCTCAAAGAGTTATCTCTTCTGCTTGGCCTTGCCTTGGATGTTGTAATCTTGCTCTTGAGCTTATGTACAGTTTGGGCAACATACCTGGGGTTTGTTGCACCGACAGGAGCCCCCGGGCCTGGCCTGGACGTGCTGCCGAGCATCGTCAGGGTAGGCCTTATCCAGTACACAGGCGAGGAGGTGGCGGTAGCTCACCCTTTGAGATTTTCTTTGCTTCTTCATTATCGTGTGTTTGAGTCAGTTTCCGGTTTTCTCATGCGTCGCATAACACCAATTGTAGTGGGGCCATCTTTGTAATGGCCCGTGAATGACCTTAACGCACGGGGGAGTAACTGCCAATTCACTCTTCCCACCACACTCCCTTTATCCCTTGCCATGTATGCTACATGCATTGAGTGAGGTAGGTAAAGGAGGCGCGTGGTGTGGGAGAGAGCGTTATGGCAGGGTCCCCATCTTCTTGGATTGGTGGAGAGGGGCGGCAATTGTTTCCACTAAGGGAGGAGCCAGCCCCCAGCATCACTTTCCCTATAAACAGGGATGTGGGCTGGGGCGCAGGTTCACACCGATCCCCCCTCCCTTTGTCTTGTGGTGTTGTGTCTTAGTCATGGCGAGGGGAGGGGAAGAAGGGCGAGGTCGCGTCCTTGTTGAGATAGGGTACCTTTCTCGTCCTCGCACAAAGCTTCTGGCCTGGAGTGGTGGTCCGATGCTTAGCGCGGGTGGAAAAGGCCTTCGGTGGGCACGCGAGCGGTGCGGCAACAACGTCGGAAATAGCAGCTCCAGCATGCTCTTCACTGGGCCGCCCGCGGTCCCAACCCTTGTGAGGGGGCCCGTGCGCGACATCATGTCGAAGTCCATAATAGACACAAGGCGTGGTAGTCGTCCATGGCCAATCCTCTCTTCGCCCGTGATGATGAGGGGAGATCGTGGAAGCGCTTCGCCATTGGTTACGGTGGATCCTCTATTTTGGGGTATCGCTTATCTCACGTACGTGCGGGTTCCTTGTGCCCGTGCATGCTTCTTCATGGGATGTCATCCTTTTAGCTTTGGGTCGACGGAGATGACCATGCTCTTTGTGGAGTCTGTCGGAGCGCTCGACGCCTGCCCTGGCCGCCGCGGCGGGGTCTCGAGCAATGGTAGGCGTGCCTCTTCGATCGACAGCGACGAAGAGGGTGACGGCAACCCATGACGCGTCAAGAGCGAGGACGACCGCTCCGACGAGGCGTGACCGCCGGCAGCACCATCATCATCGACTGGGCCTCAGAAACGCCACCATCTGCGCCTGCCCTCCAGTTTCTTCCTCCCAGCCCGGCAATGGCGCCCTCCTGATCCTAGGGAGGCACCGAATCCCAGCCAGGTTTTCCCTCCATCTTCTTCATCTCCCCATGTGGTTTCTAGGAGGGGAGGGATAGAGCAAAGGCATCACGGGGCATTTATCTTTTTTCAGTCTAAAATGTATAGGCATCTGCCAAACTTTAGTCTGAATCATGTAACTTTATTTATCCATGCTTGTGTTCTGTAAGATCTGAACTTGCTTATCAACATATTAATGAAAAAGAAAAGCCTTGCCAGGTACTTGTGCATGTATTATGTCCGTGCAGAGGTGAGATGCCTCTATACATTTAGGTAAACAAGTTTTCCCCGGCAGGCTATCCTACCGATGCCCTTAGTTTTTTGCCGCGAGGCTAGGCCTGCCGGGCACAAACTGCAACAAGGGACTAGCCCCCGTCGAACCTTTTCTATCAAAGGCGACTGCAACCACCCCGACCGAAGCAATGTTCGAGTCAATGGATGGGAGCACCTATGTTTCGAAGGTGGCGAGCTTTTCATATGCACAAGTTTCACTTTACAGAACAAGTATGGACAAGAAGGAGCTTATCTTTTTGGCTTGTTGAGGACCGCTATGTAGGCTTGTCTTCACTCCTTCTCTTTGGGACCGAGTCCGCGGCAATAACCCTGCAGCTTAGTGCAGATGAAAACAGAGCTACATTCGATCTTATCTACAGGAACATGCTATGCTCATGGTATGCTTATGCATGCATGCAATCTTCTTTGGGGCCCCCGGCGCTTCGTTTATTTATCTGTTGCTCAGGGTCTGTTCCTGGCTTTGTACAAGCATGCAACTTCGGCAAGGCTTGTACAAAAGGGTGGTTGCCAGGCAGGGCCCGACAGCCGCACCTTATGGGTAGAACTTACGGAGATGCTCAATGTTCCATGAGTTTTGCAATTGAATGCCACCTTCGGTTTCTAGACGGAGTGCACCAGGTCTGGTGACTCGTACTACCCGGTAAGGGCCTTCCTTTGGCGTCAACTTGTTTGCACCCTTGGTGAACTGAACATGCCTAAGGACAAGGTCGCCTTCCTCAAAGCTTCGGGCATGAAACCTGCGGCTGTGATAGTGCCGCAGGCTTCCGGTAGCATGCAAAGACGCTGTGAAGCAGCCGGAGGCAGTTCTCCTCAAGTAGCACAGTGATAAATCACGCCGGTGCTGTTCTTGCGCTACTTCATCATAGGCAAGTACTCGAGATGATCCGTATATGAGTTCCACGGGGATAACTGCTTTGTTGGAAATATGCCCTAGAGGCAATAATAATATGGTTATATTATATTTCCTTGTTCATTATAATTGTTTATTATCCATGCTATAATTGTATTGACCGGAAACTCAAATACATGTGTGGATACATAGACAACAATGTGTCCCTAATAAGCCTCTAACGGACTAGCTCGTGGACCAAAGATAGCTACGGTTTCCTAGCTATGGATATGAGTTGTCATTTGATAACGGGATCACATCAGTAGGAGAATGATGTGATGGACAAGACCCAAACTATAAACGTAGCATATGATTGTCTTAAGTTTATTGCTATTGTTTTCTGCATATCAAGTATATGTTCCTGTGACCATGAGATCATGCAACTCACTAGCACCGAGGAGTACCTTGTGTGTACCAAACGTCGCAATGTAACTGAGTGACTATAAAGGTGCTTTACAGGTATCTTCGAGGGTGTATGTTGAGTTGGCATGGATCAAGACTGGGATTTGTCACTCCGTATGACGAAGAGGTATCTCAGGGCCCACTCGGTAATACAACATCAAAATGAGCTTGCAATAAATGTGACCAATGAGTTAGTCGTGGGATCTTGTATTACAGAACAAGTAAAGCGACTTGTCGGTAACGATATTGAACTAGGTATGGCGATACCGATGATTGAATCTCGGGCAAGTAACATACTGATAGAAAAAGGGAACTACATATGGGATTAGTTGAATCGTTGACATCGAGGTTCGACCGATAAGATCTTCATAGAATGTGTAGGAACCAATATGGGCATCCATGTCCTCCTATTGGTTATTGACTATAGAGGTGTCTCGGTCATGTCTACATAGTTCTCGAACTCGCAGGGTCTACACACTTAACGTTTGGTGACAATATAAGTATAGTTGAGTCATTATGGTGGTTACCAAAGGTTGTTCGGAGTGCCGGATGAGATCCCAGATGTGACGAGGAACTCCACAATGGTCCAGAGGTGAAGATTGATATATTGGACGAAGGGTATTGGAGTCCGGAATTCTTTCGGGAGTACCGGGTGATGACCAGTGTCACCGAAAGGGGTTTCGAGGGGCCCCGACAAGTGTTGGGGGGCCCATGGGCCAAGGGGAGGGGGCAAAACAGCCCACTAAGGGGCTGAGCGCCCCCCTCACCCCATCTCACGTAAGCATGAGGGTTGGGGGCTCCACCTAGGGCTTCCCACCACTTTGGCTTGGGGGCCAAGTCTTTTAGGGGGGGAAACCCATCTAGGGTTTCCCTCTTGTGGCCGCCGGCCCTAGATGGGATCCCCTAGGGGTGCTCCCTCTCCCCGTTCCCCTATATATAGAGAGGTAGAGAGAGGGCAGCCGCACCCATCTATGCCATGGCGCTGCCCTCCCTCTCCCTCATAGCCATTTTCTTCTCCTTAGTGCTTAGCAAAGGTTTGCCGAGATTTCTCCACTACCACCACCACGCCATCGTGCTGCCGGAGGACTCGAGCTACTACTTCACCATCGCTCGCTATATCAAGGAGGTGAAGGAATCATCAAGTTGTACGTGTGTTGAACGCGGAGGTGACGTCCGTTCGGCGCTAGATGGGAGTTCGCGGGACGAATCGTGATTGGATAATGAAGATGTTCGACTACATCAACCGCATTTATTAACGCTTCCGCTTAGCAATCTATAAGGGTATGTAGATGCAATATATCCTCTTGTAGATATCCATCTCCTAGAATGATCTTGGTGAGCGTAGGAAATTTTTTGTTTCCCATGCAACGTTCCCCAACAGTGGCATAATGAGCTAGGTATATGCTTAGATGACATCACGAGTAGAACACAAAGGAGTTTGTGGGCGTTGATATTTAGATTGCTTCCTTGCTTGGTCTTTTCTTGATTTAGCGGTATTGTGGGATGAAGTGGCCTAGACCAACTTTACATGTCCACGTACATGAGACCGGTTCCATCGACAGACATGTGACTTTGTTGCATAAATATGGCTAGCAGGTGTCTGTCTCTCCCACCTTAGTTGAATCGGATTCGACAAAGGCGGTCCTTGTAGAAGGTTAAATAGCAACTTGCATATCACCATTGTGGCTTTGCGTAGGTAAGAACCGTTCTTGCTAGATACCCATAGCAGCCACGTAAAACATGCAACAACAATTAGAGGACGTCTAACTTGTTTTTGCAGGGTATGTTGTGATATGATATGGCCAAAGACATGATGAAATATATTTTATGTATGAGATGATCATGTTTGTAATAGTTTATATCGACTTGCATGTCGATGCATACGGCAACCGGCAGGAGCCATAGGGTTGTCTTTAATTATTGTATGACTTGCGTGTCAATCATTAAGCGCTATGTAATGATTCACTTTATTGCTAAGAGGTAGCAATAGTAGTAGAAGCATGGTTAGCGTGACAACCCCGATAGCAACACGATGATGGAGATCATGGTGTCATGCCGGTGACATTGGAGATCATGCTTGTGCTTTGGAGATGGAGATCAAAATCACGAGTTGATGGCCATATCATGTCAGTTACGATTTGCATGTGATGTTAATCCTTTTATGCACCTTATTTTGCTTAGCACGACGGTAGCATTATAAGGTGATCCCTCACTAAAATTTCAAGATAAAATAGTGTTCTCCCCAAGTGTGCACCGTTGCGAAAGCTCTTCGTTTCGAAGCACCAAGTGATTATCGGGTGTGATAGACTCTACGTTCACATACAACGGGTGCAAGCCAGTGTTGCACATGCGGAACACTTGGGTTAAACTTGACGAGCCTAGCATGTACAGACAGGGCATTGGAACACAAGAGACCGAAAGGTCGAACACGAGTCATATAGTTGATATGATCAACATGGAGATGTTCACCATTGAAACCACCTCATCTCACGTGATGATCGGACTTGGGTTGATGAATTTGGATCGTGTTACACTCGGATAACCGGAGGGATGTTTATTTGAGTGGGAGTTCTTAGGTAATATGATTAATTCAACTCATTTATCATTAATAGTAGTCTAAGTTATCTTTGCAAATCTATGTTGCAGATCAATGGCTCGCGTAGTAGCTCCCCTGAATTTTAATGCGTTCCTAGAGAAAGCTAAGCTGAAAGATGATGGAAGTAACTTTGTGGACTAGGCCCGTAATCTGAGGATTATCCTCACAGCTACCCAAAAGGCTTATGTCCTTGATGCAACGCTTGGTGCGCCACCCCCTCCAGCGACTGTGGACATTGTGAACACTTGGCAGTCGCGTGTTGATGAGTACTCAATAGTTCAATGTGCCATGTTGTATGGCTTAGAGTCGCGACTTCAAAGGCGTTTTGAACGTCATGGAGCATATCAGATGTTCCAGGAGTTGAAGTTTAGCTTTGAGAAGAATGCCCGGATCAAGAGGTATGAGATATCCGACATGTTCTATGCCTGCAAGATGGAGGAGAACGGGTCTGTCAGTGAGCACATACTTAGAATGTCTGGGTACTAAAACCATCTGGCTGAGTCGGGAGTTGAGCTCCCGCCAAAGGCTGCCACTAATAGAGTTCTTCAATCACTACCACCTAGCTACAAGAGCTTTGTGTTGAACTATAACATGCAAGGGATGAACGAGTCAGTCTCCGAGCTGTTTGCGATGCTAAGTCATTGAGTCAGACATCCAGAAGGAGCATCAAGTGTTGATGGTGAATAAAACAACTAGTTTCCAGAAAGGCAAGGGAAAGAAGGGAAACTTCAAGAAATGTGGCAGAGCAGTTGCTTCTCTTGTGAAGAAACCCAAGGCTGGACCCAAGCCGGAGACTGAGTGCTTCTATTGCAAGGGGACTGGCCACTGGAAGTGGAACTGCCCCAAGTATCTAGCCAACAAGAAGGGGGCCAACGTCAACAAAGGTATATATGATATACATGTTGTTGATGTGTACCTTACCAACTCTCATTGTAGTGACTGGGTATTTGATAGCGGTTCAGTTGCTCACATTTGCAACTCAAAGCAGGAACTACGGAATAGACGGAGACTGGCAAAGGACGAAGTGACGATGCGCGTAGGAAACGGTTCCAAGGTCGATGTGATCGCCGTTGGCACGCTCGCTCTTCGATTACCATCGAGATTAGTGATGAACCTGAATAATTGTTATTTAGTGCCTACGTTGAGGATGAACATTATATCTGGATCTTGTTTAATGCGAGAAGGTTACTCATTTAAATCAGAGAATAATGGTTGTTCTATTTATATGGGTAATATCTTTTATGGTCATGCACCCATTATAAGGGGTTTATACTTATTGAATCTCGAAAGTGATGATACACATGTTCATAACATTGATGCCAAAAGATGTAGAGTTGATAATGATAATACCACTTTCTTGTGGCACTGCCGCTTAGGTCATATTGGTGTAAAGTGGATGAAGAAACTCCATGCTGATGGACTTTTGGAGTCACTTGATTTTGAATCACTTGACACATGCGCACCATGCCTCATGGGCAAGATGACTAAGGCCCCGTTTTCCGGAACAATGGAACAGGCAAGTGACTTGTTGGAAATCGTACATACTGCTGTGTGTGGTCTGATGAGCGTTGAGGCACGTGATGGATATCGTTACTTTCTCACCTTCTGATGACTTGAGTAGATGGTATATTTACTTAATGAAGCATAAGTCTGAAACGTTTGAAAAGTTCAAACAATTTCAGAGTGAAGTTGAGAATCATCGTAACAAGAAGATTAATTCCTACGATCCGATCGAGGGGGAGAATATCTGAGTTATGATTTTGGCAATCACTTAAGACAATGTGAAATCGTTTCACAGTTGACCCCACCTGGAACACCACAGCGTAATGGTGTGTCCGAATGTCAGAGTGGAACCTTATTGGATATGGTGCGTTCTATGATGTTTCTTGTCGATCTGCCACTATCGTTTTGGGGTTTTGTGTTAGGGACAACTGCATTCACTTTAAATAGGACACCATCTAAGTCCATGGAGACAACACCATATGAACTGTGGTTTGGCAAGAAACCTAAGTTATCGTCGATTCCTAAGGTTTGGGGCTGCGATGCTTGTGTCAAAAGGCTTCAGCCGAAAAAGCTCGAACCCAAAGCGGACTAATGCCTCTTCATAGGATACCCAAAAGAGACGGTTGGTGTACCTTCTGTCTCAGATCCGAAGGCAAAGTGTTTGTCGCTAAGAATGGGTCCATTCTCGAGAAGTAGTTTCTATCGAAAGAATTGAGTGGGAGGAAGATAAAACTTGATGAGGTTGTTGAACCTTTACTTCAACCGGTGAGTACTGCAGTGCAGAAAGATGTTTCTAAGACACCTACGTCAGTTGAAGAGGAAGCTAATGATAGTGGTCATGAAGTTTCGGAGCAAGTTACTATCGAATCTCGTAGGTCGACAAGGGTAGGCACAGCTCCTGAGTGGTACAGTAACCCTGTCTTAGATGTCTGTTGTTGGACAACAATGAACCTACGAGCTATGGAGAAGCGGTGGTGGGCCCGAATTCTGACAAATGGTTAGAGGCCTTGAATCCGAGATGGGATCCATGTATGAAAACAAGGTATGGACTTTGGAAGTATTACCTGAGGGGTGAAAGGCCATTCAGAATAAATGGATCTTCAAGAAGAAGACGGACACGGACAGTAATGACACCGTCTATAAAGCCCGACTTGTGGCAAAGGGGTTTTCACAACTTCAAGGAGTTGACTTTGATAAGACTTTCTCACCCATAGTGATGCTTAAGTCCGTCAGAATCATGTTAGCAATAGCTGCAATTTTCAGTTATGAAATCTGGTAGATGAATGTCAAAACAGCGTTCCTTAACGGTTTCCTTAAGGAAGAGTTGTATATGATGCAACCAGAAGGTTTTGTCGATCCAGAGAATGCTGACAAAGTGTACAAACTCCAGCGATCCATTTATGAACTGGTGCAAGCATCTCAGTGTTGGAATCTTTGCTTTGATGAGGTGATCAGAGCGTTTGGGTTCATACAAGTTTTTGGAGAATCTTGTATTTACAAGAAAGTGAGTGGGAGCTCTATAGCATTTCTAATATTATATGTGGATGACATATTGCTGACTGGAAACAATATAGAACTTTTGGTAAATGTGAAGGAATATTTGAACAAGAGTTTTTCAATGAAGGACCTAGGAGAAGTTACTTTCATATTAGGCATCAAGATCTATAGAGATAGATCGAGACGCTTGATAGGACTTTCACAAAGCACATACATTGATAAGATTTTAAAGAAGTTCAAAATGGATCAGTCCAAGAAGGGGTTCTTGCCTGTTTTGCAAGGTGTGAAGTTGAGTCAAACTCAATGCCCAGTGACTACAGAGGATAGAGAAAAGATGAGTATCATCCCCTATGCCTCTGCCATTGGCTCTATCATGTATGCGATGTTGTGCTAGACCGGATGTCAGCCTTGCCATAAGTATGGCCGGAAGGTTTCAAATTAATCCAGGAGTGGATCACTGGACGAGGTGAAGAATATCCTTAAGTAACTGAAAAGGACTAAGGAAATGTTTCTCGTTTATGGAGGTGATAAAGAGCTCGTTGTAAAGGGTTACATCGATGCAAGCTTTGACACTGATCCGGATGACTCTAAGTCTCAACCGGATACGTATACATTCTGAATGGGGGAGCAGTAAGCTGGTGCAGTTAAAAGCAGAGCATGGTCGCTGATTCTACATGCGAAGCGGAGTACATAGCTGCCTTGGAGGCAGCGAAGGAAGGTGTCTGGATGAAGCAGGTCATGACAGATCTTGGAGTTGTGACCAGTGGACTGGGCCCAATGACTCTGTTCTGTGACAACACTGGTGCCATTGCTCTGGCCAAGGAACCAGGGTTTCACAAGAGGACCAGACACATAAAACGATGTAACGACCCAAACCTGATAAGATTCGATGTCTCTATGCTCACTGTGCTAGTCCCTGGATCGACTCGCTAGCACACACAGTACATATGAATATCAAATAACAAGTGCATCATTTACTATAACGTGTGATCTAGAATTTATAAAGAATTACAATCTTATAGCACATAGCTAACTTTATTCAATAATAACAGTGGAATTGTAGCATAATAGACGATGAGTCCCATCAATGTCCACTGGCGAAAATGCTGAGTGAAGACTCGCGACCCTACTGTATCTCACTCGTCATCTGAAAATCCTGCAACATGATAAGTTGCAGCCACAAAGGGTCAATACATTGAATGTATTGGCAAATCACAAAGTATGATATAGCAAACCTACATCCACAAGTAAAGTATGGCAAACAAACCACTCAAGTTAATTTGGAAAAGAAAGTCTTCACCTACCTCCACTAAATAAACTCATAATCGTCTCTAATATATTCGCCCAAGATAACCCCAAAGAGTCTAAGAAAACATGACAAGAACTCCAGAAGTATCTCAAGTGCGCTCTGTGAGTGGCGCATTCCCTAGGAACAATAGAGCGCTCTGCCAAGGACGCATTCACCTGATTTAAGTTCTGAAAACTATACCTCGCCTCAAGTGCGCTCTGTTAATGGCGCATTCTCTAGGGACAATAGAGCGCTCTGCCAGTGACGCATTCACCTGGTTAATAATCCCAAACCTACGGCTATAAACACTCACCACTTTCATAGATCACTCGACACATGCCCGCGTCTACCTAAGCAAGTTGATCACACCATCACATGACACAACCAATACCAAAACATGACAACACATGATGCACATATCAAGCAAAACATATATCATAGCATAAAAACCACACATGCATAGCAGAATATAGGATGAGCAAAATCAAAAGTGCAAACTTGCCTTGAACGGTGTGTAAGTACTCTAACGCTCAATTCTGATCCGCTTCACACTTTGGGCAATCTATACGATTAACGAAGGCACCGATAAACAAACCATACTCACATAACACCACATTAAAGTCAACACCAAGGAATACAAATAAAAGTTAAATAATAGAACATATCAGTAGGGATATATTATATACATGCTAGTAGGATCACAATGCAAAAAGAATCAACTAATTTGGATCAACAGTTTGAAAGTTATGGCCTCCGAAAGTTTGAATTCAAACTTAAACAAATTCAAATTTGAAGAGTGCAAAAGTTTGAAACTTTGGTTCTACTAGATGCTCCTGGTCAATATGAGTACATAGGAAAAAATCGATGAACTTGGAGTTACAGATCTCAAGATATACCTAAATAAACATTTGATATGGAATGTGCTAAAATAAATTGCGGTAAAACAGATTTCTGGAAGAACTGCTCCGGCAGGTGTGGATGTGACACGTGTCAAGGCGTGAGTGTCCGTAGGTTGTCTGCTATTTTGGCTATCGGACGGATGGCCGATAACTAGCTGATACCGGTTCGAAGAAAAAAAATCATTCTAATTCATGCCGTTAGAGAAGATCAGACGGATGGAAATTGCTCACTGGAGACAGAGGTCAAGGCGTCGCCAAGTTGAGGAAGGCAATGGCCTGCTCGGACTTGGAGCGACGTCATTGGATAGGCCTCCCGAGCTCGGGGACGAAGGGACGATGTGCGGAGAGAGGCGGCGAACTTGAAACCGTCCTTGGTTATCTGTGGCTTCTACTAACGTCGGTGAGGTCCGGCTGGAGCGGCGACGATGGCTTCTGCTTCGGACGGAGGTCGTGGTCCCTCTAGTGTTCCCCTACGCGAGAGATAGGGTCAGGATGGTATAACGAACTGGGTAGATGAGCTAGGAGGTAGAGGATGTGCTGGGAACCCGCGGTGGCGATGAATTTGACCGGCGAGGCGCTCCTGCAGTGGAGAACTCCGGCGAGATCCAACCGGGCGCTCTAGGGCACAGAAAAAGGAGATTTGGCAAAAATCGGCAGAGGAGGACTCGGGGAATATTCATACTGAGGTGGGCGTGCGGGACGAGCAAGAGATCGATGCGATTGAGCACGGATTTGGATCGCGAAGAGTTTCTAGGAAGAACACAGAAGGAGAGGGATGACAGGTGGGTCAGGCACATTAGAGCAACTCTAGCAGACCCCGCAAAACACCGGCCCGCAACACGCGTTTGCAGTTCGCGCAAAACCGCTTTTGCAGGCAGGCGCGGGCTGGCACAGATGCAGACCCCCCAAACGGATCCGTAAAAAAGTATATTCGTGGAATATGCTTTTTACGGGTAAATATCTTGAGTTTTGCTCGAGCATCGGTATAGCGACCATAAGCAGAAAAGCTGCAAATCTGAAATTTGTCATAGGGTTTCACAAACAAGTTAAAATTCAAATGACATAAACAGTTTGCGCGCAAATAAAAGCGAAGTTCATTACGCAAAAGAGGGCATTGATACGTCTCCAACATATCTATAATTTTTTATTGCTTCATGCTATATTATATTCTGTTTTGGATGATTAATGGGCTTTGTTATACACTTTTATATTATTTTTGGGACTAACCTATTAACCGGAGGCCCAGCCCAAATTGCTGTTTTTTGCCTATTTGAGAGTTTCGCAGAAAAAGAATATCAACCGGAGTCCAAACGGAATGAAACCTTCGGGAACGTGATTTTCGGAACAAATGTGATCTAGAGGACTTGGACCCTACGTCAAGACATCAACCAGGAGGGCACGAGGAAGGGGGCGCGCCTACCCCCCTGGGCGCGCCCTCCACCCTCGTGGGGCCCACGTTGCTCCACCGACGTACTTCTTCCTCATATATATACCTACGTACCCCCAAACCAACAGAAGCATCCACGAAAACCTAATTCCACCGCCGCAGCCTTCTGTACCCGTGAGATCCCATCTTGGGGCCTTTTCCGGCGTCCTGCCGCAAGGGGCATTGATCATGGAGGGCTTCTACATCAACACCATAGCCTCTCCGATGATGTGTGAGTAGTTTACCTCATACCTACGGGTCCATAGTTATTAGCTAGATGGCTTCTTCTCTCTCTTTGGATCTCAATACAAAGTTATCCACGATTCTCGTGGAGATCTATTCGATGTAATCTTCTTTTGCAGTGTGTTTGTTGAGACCGATGAATTGTGGGTTTATAATCAAGTTTATCAATGAACAATATTTGAATCTCCTCTGAATTCTTTTATGTATGATTGGTTATCTTTGCAAGTCTCTTCGAATTATCAGTTTGGTTTGGCCTACTAGATTGGTCTTTCTTGCAATGGGAGAAGTGCTTAGCTTTGGGTTCAATCTTGCGGTGTCATTTCCCGATGATGAGGCGCAGCAAGGCACGTATTGTATTATTGCCATCGAGGATAACAAGATGGGGTTTATATCATATTGCATGAGTTTATCCCTCTACATCATGTCATCTTACTTAAAGTGTTACTCTGTTCTTTTGAACTTAATACTCTAGATGCATGATGGATAGCGGTTGATGTGTGGAGTAATAGTAGTAGATGCAGGCAGGAGTCGGTCTACATGTCGCGGACGTGATGCCTATATACATGATCATACCTAGATATTCTCATAACTATGCTTACTTCTGTCAATTGCTCAACAGCAATTTGTTCACCCACCGTAATACTTATGCGCTTGAGAGAAGCCACTAGTGAAACCTATGGCCCCTGGGTCTTTTTTCCATCATATTAATCTCTCGACAAGAAGCTATTTCTGGCACCATTTATTTTGCAATCTTAACTTTTAATCTTTATCATAAAAATACCAAAAATATTATCTTATCATATCTATCAGATCTCACTTTCGTAAGTGACCGTGAAGAGATTGACAACCCCTTTACTGCGTTGGTTGCGAGGTTTTTATTTGTTTGTGTAGGTGTCGGGGATATACCCCGTGGTGTAAACCGGCCGGAAATATAACCCGGCCGGACTTGGCGGTTTACCTGAAGAACCCGCTGGCACTTGGTGGTTCACTTGCGACCTGGCGGTTTACGGTTCATTGGTAATCCGGCAAAGCGGTCGAGGAGTGACAAGACTTCGATGGCCCGGTGGCGGTTCATGAAGGCCAGTTCAACTACGGTGGGCGGTTTAAGAGGAAAAGGCAGGAGGAATATATCTTACAAGGAGCTAAGACCTGGACTTGTATCCGGTTTGTATTAGCGATAGACTAGTCCTAATCCTAATAGGACTCTACATGTAGCCCGCCCCTCACAACATATATAAGGAGGGGCAGGGCTCCCCAAAAGGGACAAGTTCCACAAGTTGGACAAGTTAGGTTTAGACAATAGCTCTCGAGTTAGAGCACTCTTGTAACCGTGATCATGATCATCAATATCAATGAAGCAGACGTAGGCTTTTACCTCCACCATGAGGGGCCGAACACAGGTAAAACCTCGCGTCTCGTCCCGCTCAACCCCTCTCAAGCTACCACATAGATGCGTTGGCCTCGCGACTAAGTCCTAACACTAAGGACATCTGTCGTGACAATTCCACGACAGTTGGTGCCCACCGTGGGGCCTGCGCACGGTGGTGTTGAGTTCTTGGAGGATCTTTTCAAGGTTTCGGAAACTCACGATTGGTCGATGAAGAAAAGATGGTTTGATTACCGAATCATGATTAAATTTGAAGTTTACAGTCTGAAGTTTTGAGATCAGGAGGATAAAAGGGTTCTATTGTTTGAGTCGCCGGATGTGACGAGAACCGTCTAAACCGCAGCTCCGCCGAATCCGAGATGGAAGGGGTTAATCTGTGGTACGATATGGACAAACCGATCCAAGGTTACAGCCGGATCCGCCGAATTCCCCTACTCCTCCTCGCCTCCTTCAAGTCCCGAGGAGACCACCAGCTATTACACAATTTTTGTACTATAATGCTATCGCTCCCACGTGGTGGTCAAGGCTGATCCACAAGATTTAATTTTACATCTCATGTTGCACTATACGCGATGCTAGTACCAATTCAAGACAGACCAGATTTTTGGGTGTTCAAAACACCGCCTACTATCGGAAACATCAATGCAAGATTCCGGTGTGCAAACGATTGAACGAGTCGGTCAAAACCAACTACGACCCGGATTCATATTGCCTTCAAGCCAGCTCCGCCTGGGCCGTTCACCGCCGCGTCCGTCGTTGTTTACGAACCGCCATCGCTATGCCGAGTCAACGCGAGCCTCGCCTTGGTTTTGCTCCTCGGTAGTGGTACCAGATCGGTCTGTTTTCAGCCATGGATTTCGGGCCGCTCTTTTCGCCTCGCCACCTCTATCACGGTCATCTACGAGCCGCGTCGGACCGTCCCTGCCGGAGCTCCGTCGTTAAACCGCCTTGTTAGCGTATTGGCACAGCCATCCGCAAGTCATCGTTGAGATCGCTTTGCCCGACCCGCGTCACTTCCTTTAAAGTGCCTCCGTAGTGGCCGCCTCAACGCCGCCGCCCGTCACACGACGATCCGGTTGCACCGGGTCGCCTTTGTTGTCCCGCCTAGCTGCTTACGCCACCTCGCGCATTTGTACACTCCGTCCGTGCAACTCGCCCTGCTCTACAAGCCTCTGCGCGCCCAAGTCCTCCGGTTTTCTGCGGCCTTCGAGTACTTCGCTCTACCAAGACGCGACGCCTCCAAGCTCGCGACCGCTGGATTGTTTTTCTTTAAACGCCGCTTTAAGTCGGTCTTACCAAGCCGTCTGAATCCACTTCTGCCAGAGCAAATAGAGCAACAAGGGAGCTGCAGGGCAATAGCCCGTCGTAGGGAGGTCATACGCCATGGCATTACGCTGCGTCAAGTCGCCAGAGGAAAAAGGCATAAAAAAGGGAGCGATTGCCTTGTCCATCGAAAAGAAAGAGGAAGAGAGAGCAGAATAACAGCCATGCATGGGACATCCACTAGCGGCACGCCCCAACAACCAATGTATCACGTGAAAAGTGCTACCACAGTCTGCGTATGGATCATCCGTCGAATGGACATGACGCATGATCATCTACTGTCCAGATCATCAGGTCATATCCATCCGACTCTATATTATTAACACATATTGTTTTTCATCGAGGAACAATTACTTGGTCTTGCAATATTTTTGCAGGATCATTACAAAAAGGTGTCGCCTAAGAGGGCGCATCAACATCACTTTTGCACTTGTGTTTGTCCGTGCTATGATGCTCAACGGATACCCGTACAAGTCGCCTCCCCAATGTTCGGATTACATCCGTCCGCACTGTGGCGATTCATGCGTCTACACCGGTTAAATAAACATCACGTTTGACTCGCCATCTGCGCCGCTTTACCACGCCATGGACGACTCGTCCATACATCCTCACGTCGGTTCAAGCGTCCGCGCAGTTCACGCGTCCACACCGGCTTACAATGCCATGGTCGACTCATCTCGTTGTGCAGGCGAATCGGTGATATCCTCTAAGTGTAACTTTAGCACATATTGTTTTTATCGTAAAGCGATTACTTTGGTCTTTGCATTTTATATGCGGGACAATTGGTCATTACAAAGCCGATGGCGGATCATGGATATATAAATTGCGTAATTCTTGTCATGTGCTAGCATATGACCGTGCCACAATGATCAAAGAATATGCGTGCAAGACGCCGCCTTGTGGCCCGCACTATTTCGACTCACCGGACCGCACCGCGATTAACTCGCCCGTCCGTGCCAGTTTACAACACCGGTGAAGATCTTCCCCGTCCGCACCGGTTTACAATGCCGCGGCCGATTCATCTATCCGAGCTGCTTCTGATGTTGCGGTCGCTTTTGTCGTCCGTCTCTCGCGGCCCGGTCTACATCAACATACCGGGCCGCATCTGTCTGCATGAGCTGTTTATTGGGTATGAGCAAGTCACAACTTGGGTAGCCCGGTTTTCTTTCAAAATTGGAGACAAATTATCATCAAACCGCCGTTTACCTTTGGATGGTTCAATGGGCAGCGCACAAGTCGCCGCCATTATAGTTTTGATTAACTTCAAATCGCGGTTGGAAGAAACCATTGGCCGAGTTGCTGACACGGCTCATATGGGATCATTTGCAACCCGCCGCAGTCACCTCAACCTTCTATGGATTCACATCGTGCTATCAACAACAATGATATACAAGTTATGCCGGTTTATATCACCGTCAAATAAGGAGAGTCTCAAGCCAACTCCTCGAGACACCTTTGAGACTCGGGGGCTACGATGACATGACTCAGCGAATATTGCGATTTCAAAGAATTTAAAGAACCCGGTGACGATGGAGGGAAGGATAACCCGGTCCGGAGGCTCTTTGTTATATTGATGAAGGTTTAAAGGCCGTCAGAAAATTTCCGGTTTAGAAAGTGTATGACAGTTACAAAATCCCGGCTCAATGAAGAAGATCCAGGTCATCAGAAAGGATTCCGGTTTAAAAAATCCGGCTAAAGGAAAGTCAGTCTCACTGAAGCTCTCAAATATCCGGTTTACAATCCGGTTCAAGGGAAATCTGTTCTCTCACAAAGCTCTTTAGCTCTCAAATCCGGTTTAACAATGTCCGGTTCAAAAAGGAATTAACTTCTCGCGAGTTCGAGTTTAAAGGCTGTCAGAAAATTTCTGGCTGAAAATGAAGATTCCGGTTTAACATCCGGTTCAAGGGAAAGATGTCTCCCACAAAGCTTTGAAGCTCTCAATATCCGGTTCAAAATCCCGGTTAAAGAAGGATTTATCTCTTGCAAAAAGTTAAAGGAGGCCAAAGAGGACCTGCTGCCATGATGCGCGGTTCAAACATGGGTATCATGCCTTGTTGGCTTATCATATTATTGATCACTTGGGGGCTTGGTCATGTCTGAACCATAGTCACACCTCTTGATCGGCGCAATGCCACAGCATCACTTGGGGACTTGTGGTCACGTCTGAACCATAGTCACGCCTCTTGATCAGCCTAGTGCCACAAAGCATCACTTGGGGGCTTTGGTCGAACCCGAACCATCGCTACACCTCTTGATCGGCGTAATGCCAATGCATCATTTGGGGACTGGCTGACTCGAACCATAGCTACGCCTTTTTGGGGGCTTGGTCGTGTCCGACCATGGTAATGCCTCTTGATCGGCTCAAAGCCTCATTTGCAATGGTTTTATATTTGCCTTTGCTTGAATTTTGTTCTCTTTTAAATTATCTCTTTTGTTGTGTTTTCAAACCGACATCATTAATCCGGTTCAAGCGCTAATTACAAATTGGCGGAACACGGTCAAATCCTAATCCGGAGACTATTTGCCGGTTTGATTTTCTATTATCATCCTATTATGGAGTAAACCGGCGTTCATTAACCCGGCTTGACTTTCAATCACAAATTGTCGATTACATGACCAATTATAATCCGGCGATTATTAACTTGATGCAGGTCGACTACAAGTCGCCAGTATTATATATGGTTAAACCGGTGGTTATTACAACCCGGTATGGTTTCATCGTAAACCGACACAATATGAAAGGAGTTATCATTACTCAAGATTGGGGCCATCACTCTTACTACAAAAAATTGGTAAGCCAATGATGTGATTCAATGTCACAGAGACAGGTTGAATAAAGCATGATGATAAATTATCCGGTGTTTATTAAACCGGCCTGGCTTTAAGACGATAAGTCGCCAAAGATATGATGAGAAATTATCCGGTGTTTGTTAACCCGGCCTAGCTTTGGACTATAAGTCGCCAGTACCTATTTGGATTGCGCCATTGGAATCATGCGCTTATAAATCATTGGGTTATGTTATTCAAATAGCCAAACTTGGCTGAATTTTCATTATGGTATTGAATGAATAAGGTTTTTCATACCAGATTATGTTATCTTTAATAGCCAACATGGCTGGATTTTTATTATGGTTATCAATACCCAATATTATAATTGAGGTTTTCAAAGTCGCTTTTAGCGCAATGGTTATCATATTATTAATGGATATGATTTATTCTACAATTGAAGGAATAGTCCCGAGTCGCAGCAGTCATACGACCCGGCACTAGGGGGCTACAATATTTAAGTTGGGAATACATCAAAGAAGCAAGTCTCATGAATCTGCAAGCATGCACCAAGACACTTGGGGCTACACATCATTGCTCAAATCTACATGATTATATTTACAAAGTCCTGCTCATTATTGCATAATGACCCGGCCCTTGGGGGCTACCTTTGGTTGAAGTTTTTATGAGCATCAGTAATTACAAGTTCGGTGGCTGCAAGCATGACAACCCGGCACTTGGGGGCTACATATGTGGAATACTCAATTATGACTAGTCATTGAGATGAACAACCTGGATTTCTTCAAGATTGTGATATTTATATTGAAGCAAGTCTAAAGTTGTTGCTATGCTACCTTCTTAAAGACTTGGGGGCTACAAGTGATAGGTATCTAAGAGGTATATTTTCAAGCTGGATGTTAACTACAAGTATGACCCGGTGCCATCAATATTTATAAACCGGTGATCTTGGCAATGATAAAACGGCAAGTTCTACGCCCTTAAACCGTGAAGATCGGATGAGTATTTCAAGGACCAATATTGTTTTTAAGCATTGGGAGCTGAATCAAAGGAGTTATTCTTCACAATATATTTTCTATGAGAAACCAATGTCAGCAAGTTGATTATGAAGCTGGCCGATTAAACCGGATTTTCTAGAAGGAGGAAATGACAAGGATTTAAGGATGATCAGATGCCGGTTTACAAGAATTCTTAAACCGGAGCATAATCTGTCAAGTTTGTTCTTGTGTTTATTTCACAGGATCAGTTTAACATGGATAAATCCAAATTAAACTGGGGGCTAATGTCGGGGATATACCCCGCGGTGTAAACCGGCCGGAAGTATAACCCAGTCGGACTTGGCGATTTACTCAAGAACCACGGCACTTGGCGGTTCACTTGCGACTGGCGGTTTACGGTTCATTGGTAATCCGACAGCGGGTCGAGGAGTGACAAGACTTCGGTGGCCCGTGGCGGTTCATGAAGGCCGGTTCAACTACGGTGGGCGGTTTAAGAGGAAAAGGCAGGAGGAATATATCTTACAAGGAGCTAAGACACGGACTTGTATCCGGTTTGTATTAGCGATAGACTAGTCCTAATCCTAATAGGACTCTACATGTAGCCCGCCCTCACAACATATATAAGGAGGCGGGGCTCCCAAAAGGGGACAAGTTCCACAAGTTGGACAAGTTAGGTTTAGACAATAGCTCTCGAGTTAGAGCACTCTTGTAACCGTGATCATGATCATCAATATCAATGAAGCGGACGTAGGCTTTTACCTCCACCGTGAGGGGCCGAACTGGTAAAACCTCGCGTCTCTCGTCCCGCTCAACCCCTCTCAAGCTACCACATAGATGCGTTGGCCTCGCGACTAAGTCCTAACACTAAGGACATCTGCCGTGACAATTCCACGACAGTAGGTGCGAGGGACTTGAGCGTGGTCTCCTAGTGGATTGATACCTTGGTTCTTAAAAACTGAGGGAAATACTTACGCTACTTTATTGCATCGCCCTTTCCTCTTCGAGGGAAAACCAACGCAGTGCTCAAGAGGTAGCAAGAAGGATTTCTGGCGCCGTTGCCGGGGAGGCTTACGCCAAGTCATGTCAAGATTTGAGCTCCCGTCAATGAGCCATTTCTGGCGCCGTTTCCAGGGAGTCTACGCAAAAGTCAACATACCAAGTACCCATCACAAACTCTTATCTCCCATATTACATTATTTGCCATTTGCCTCTCATTTTCCCCTCCCCCACTTCACCCTTGCCATTTTATTCGCCCTCTCTTTTCCGTTCGCCTCTTTTTCGCTTGCTTCTTGTTTGCTCGTGTGTTGGATTGCTTGTTTGTCATGATGGCTCTACCTAGATTTGGTGATCTTCATCTTAAAAGGTTAGAAGAGATCGAAAGCAACGTCGGGAGTTTTATGACTTTACAATTTGAGCATAATAATTTCTTTAGGAACGAGCTTAAGGAACAAAAAAGCTTGATGAGTCACATGAATAAAGAGCTCGATGATATGTCTAAAGATTTTTATGGTTTGTAATCTCAGATTGCTCATCTCGAAAAATTAATAACTGAAGTTTCGGATAAGCAGGCCACCTTAGTTAATAAGATGGCCGCTAAGCCGGAAAATTTTGAAAATAAAGATGAAAATCTAAAAGTTATTGATGTATCCCCTATTAAATCTTTGTTTTCTAATATGAATCTTGATAATGATGGGACTGAATATGAGCCACCTTTACCTAGAAGGCGTTCCAAAAATTCGGAGTTGTTAGATCTTGATGAAAAAATTGGTAAAAGTAAGATTGCAGAGGTCAAAACCCTAGATATTAATGAACCCACTATTTTGGATTTCAAGGAATTTAATTATGATAATTGCTCTTTGATAGATTGTATTTCCTTGTTGCAATCCGTGCTAAATTCTCCTTATGCTTACAGTCAAAATAAAGCTTTTACTAAACATATCATTGATGCTTTGATGCAATCTTATGAAGAAAAACTTGAGTTGGAAGTTTCTATCCCTAGAAAACTTTATGATGAGTGGGAACCTACTATTAAAATTAAAATTAAAGATCATGAATGCTATGCTTTGTGTGATTTGGGTGCTAGTGTTTCCACGATTCCTAAAACTTTATGTGATTTGCTAGGTTCTCGTGATTTTGATGATTGCTCTTTAAACTTGCACCTTGCGGATTCCACCATTAAGAAACCTATGGGAAGAATTAATGATGTTCTTATTATTGCAAATAGGAACTGTGTGCCCATAGATTTTATTGTTCTTGACATAGATTGCAATCCTTCATGCCCTATTATTGTTGGTAGACCTTTCCTTAGAACGATTGGGGCAATTATTGATATGAAGGAAGGAAATATTAGATTTCAATTTCCCTTGAAGAAAGGCAGGAACACTTTCCTAGAAAGAAAATTAAACTACCATATGAATCTATTATGAGAGCCACTTATGGATTGCCTACCAAAGATGGCAATACCTAGATCTATCCTTGCTTTTGTGCCTAGCTAGGGGCGTTAAACGATAGCGCTTGTTGGAAAGCAACCCAATTTTATATTTAGTTTTTTGCTTTTTGCTTCTGTTTAGGAATAAAACTTTGATCTAGCCTCTGGTTAGATTTGTTTTTATGTTTTAATTAGTGTTTGTGCTAAGTTAAACCTATAGGATCTTCTTGGATGATAGTTATTTGATCTTGCTGAAAATTCCAGAAACTTTCTGTTCAAGAAAACAATTGTTAAAAATCACCAGAACGTGATAACATATTAATTCCAATTTCTGCTGATCAATAAACAAATTGTCTAGGTCGTCCTATTTTGGCTGAATTTTTTGAGTTCTAGAAGTTTGCGTTAGTTACAAATTACTACGGACTATTCTGTTTTTGACAGATTCTGCTTTTCGTGTGTTGTTTGCTTATTTTGATGAATCTATGGCTAGTAAAATAGTTTATAAACCATACAGAAGTTGGAATACAGTAGGTTTAGCACCAATATAAATAATGAATGAGTTCATTACAATACCTTGAAGTGGTGTTTTATTTTCTTTCGCTAACGGAGCTCATGAGATTTTCTGTTAAGTTTTGTGTTGTGAATTTTCAAGTTTTGGGTAAAAGATTTGATGGATTATGGAACAAGGAGTGGCAAGAGCCTAAGCTTGGGGATGCCCATGGAACCCCAAGATAATTTAAGGAAACCAAAAAGCCAAAGCTTGGGGATGCGCCGGAAGGCATCCCCTCTTTCATCTACTTCCATCGGTAACTTTACTTGGAGCTATATTTTTATTCGCCACATGATAAGTGTTTTGCTTGGAGCGTCTTGTAGGATTTGAGTCTTTGCTTTTTAGTTTACCACAATCATCTTTGCTGTACACACATTTTGAGAGAGACACACATGATTCGGAATTTATTAGAATACTCAATGTGCTCCACTTATATCTTTTGAGCTATATAGTTTTTGCTCTAGTGCTTCACTTATATCTTTTAGAGCACGGCGGTGGTTTTGTTTTATAGAAACTATTAGTCTCTCATGCTTCACTTATATTATTTTGAGAGTCTTAAACAACATGGTAATTTGTTATGTTGGGAAATTAATCCTAAATGCTAGGTATTCAAGACTAGTAAAAACTTTCTTATGAGTGTGCTGTATACTAAGAGAAGTTTGATGCTTGATGATTGTTTTGAGATATGGAGGTAGTGATATTAAAGTTGTGCTAGTTGAGTAGTTGTGAAATTGAGAAATACTTGTGTTGAAGTTTTCCAGTCTCGTAGCATGCACGTATGGTAAACGTTATGTAACAAATTTGAAACATGAGGTGTTCTTTGATTGTATTCCTTATGAGTGGCGGTCGGGGACGGCGATGGTCTTTTCCTACCAATCTATCCCCCTAGGAGCATGCGCATGATGCTTGGTTTTTGATGACTTGTAGATTTTTTCAATAAGTATGTGAGTTCTTTATGACTAATCTTTGAGTCCATGGATTATACGCACTCTTACCCTTCCATCATTGCTAGCCTCTTCGGTACCATGCATTGCCCTTTCTCACATTGAGAGTTGGTGCAAACTTCGCTGGTGCATCCAAAACCCGTGATATGATACGCTCTTTCACACATAAACCTCCTTATATCTTCCTCAAAACTGCCACCGTACGTACCTATTATGGCATTTCCATAGCCATTCCAAGATATATTGCCATGCAACTTTCCACCGTTCCGTTTATCATGACACGTTTGTCATTGTCATATTGCTTTGCATGATCATGTAGTTGACATCGTATTCGTGGCAAGGCCACCGTTCATAATTTTTCATACATGTCACTGTTGATTCATTGTTATCCCGATATCACGGAGGCATTCATATAGAGTCATACTTTGTTCTAGTATCGAGTTGTAATCATTGAGTTGTAAATAAATAGAAGTGTGATGATCATCATTCATAGAGCATTGTCCCAAAAAAAGGCCAAATAAAAAAAGAAGGCCCAAAAAAGAGAAAATAAAAAGGGACAATGCTACTATCCTTTTTTTCCACACTTGTGCTTCAGAGTAGCATCATGATTTTCATGATAGAGAGTCTCTTGTTTCGTCATTTTCATATACTAGTGGGAATTTTTCATTATAGAACTTGGCTTGTATATTTCAACAATGGGCTTCCTCAAATGCCCTAGGGCTTCATGAGGAAGCAAGTTGGATGCACACCCACTTAGTTTCTTTTGTTGAGCTTTCATGCATTTATAGCTCTAGTGCATCCGTTGCATGGCAATCCCTACTCCTTGCATTAACATCAATCGATGGGCATCTACATAGCCCGTTGATTTGCCGCGTTGATGTGAGACTTTCTCCTTTTTTGTCTTCTCCACATAACCCCCATCATTATATTCTATTCCACCCATAGTGCTATATCCATGGCTCACGCCCATGTATTGCGTGAAGGTTGAAAAAGTTTGAGATTACTAAAGTATGAAACAATTGCTTGGCTTGTCATCGGGGTCGTGCATGATGAGAGCATTCTTGTGTGACGAAAATGGAGCATGACTAAACTATTTTGGCCAAGTTATTTTGAGAAGAAATAATTGCTTAGTTAGTACGCTTGAAGTATTATTGCTTTTATGTCAACATTAAACTTTTATCTTTAATCTTTTGGATCTGAATATTCATACCACAATTAAGAGAGTCACATTATATAAATTATGCCAAGTAGCATTCCGCATCAAAAATTCTGTTTTTATCATTTACCTACTCGAGGACGAGCAAGAATTAAGCTTGGGGATGCTTGATACATCTCTAACTTATCTATAATTTTTGATTGCTTCATGCTATATTATATTCTGTTTTGGATGATTAATGAGCTTTGTTGTACACTTTTATATTATTTTTGTGACTAACCTATTAACCGGAGGCCCGGCCCAAATTGCTGCTTTTTGCCTATTTGAGAGTTTCGCGGAAAAAGAATATCAACTAGAGTCCAAACGGAATGAAACCTTCGGGAACGTGATTTTCGAAACAAATATGATCTAGAGGACTTGGACCCTACGTCAAGACATCAACCAGGAGGGCACGAGGTAGGGGGCGCGCCTACCCCCTGGGCGCGCCCTCCACCCTCGTGGGGCCCACGTTGCTCCACCGACGTACTTCTTCCTCCTATATATACCTACGTACCCCCAAACCAACAGAAGCATCCACGAAAACCTAATTCCACCACCGCAACCTTACATGCGTGAGATCCCATCTTGGGGCCTTTTCCAGCGTCCTGCCGCAAGGGGCATTGATCATGGAGGGCTTCTACATCAACACCATAGCCTCTCCGATGATGTGTGAGTAGTTTACCTCATACCTACGGGTCCATAGTTATTAGCTAGATGGCTTCTTCTCTCTCTTTGGATCTCAATACAAAGTTCTCCACGATTCTCGTGGAGATCTATTCGATGTAATCTTCTTTTGCGGTGTGTTTGTTGAGACCGATGAATTGTGGGTTTATAATCAAGTTTATCTATGAACAATTTTGAATCTCCTCCGAATTCTTTTATGTACGATTGATTATCTTTGCAAGTCTCTTCGAATTATCAGTTTGGTTTGGCCTACTAGATTGGTCTTTCTTGCAATGGGAGAAGTGCTTAGCTTTGGGTTCAATCTTGCGGTGTCCTTTCCTAGTGATGAGGGGCAGCAAAGGCACGTATTGTATTGTTGCCCTCGAGGATAACAAGATGGGGTTTATATCATATTGCATGAGTTTATCCCTCTACATCATGTCATCTTACTTAAAGTGTTACTCTGTTCTTTTGAACTTAATACTCTAGATGCATCTTTGGATAACAGTCGATGTGTGGAGTAATAGTTGTAGATGCAGGCAGGAGTCGGTCTACTTGTCGCGGACTGATGCCTATATACATGATCATACCTAGATATTCTCATAACTATGCTCAATTACATCGAATTGCTCAACAAAGAATTTGTTCACCCACCGTAATACTTATGCTCTTGAGAGAAGCCACTAGTGAAACCTATGGCCCCCGGGTCTATTTTCCATCATATTAATCTCCCTACAACAAGGTATTTCTGGCACCGTTTATTTTGCAATCTTAACTTTTAATCTTTATCATAAAAATACCAAAAATATTATCTTATCATATCTATCAGATCTCACTTTCGTAAGTGACCGTGAAGGGATTGACAACCCCTTTATTGTGTTGGTTGCGAGGTTTTTATTTGTTTGTGTAGGTGCGAGAGACTTGAGCGTGGTCTCCTACTGGATTGATACCTTGGTTCTCAAAAACTGAGGGAAATACTTACGCTACTTTACTGCATCACCCTTTCCTCTTCAAGAGAAAACCAACGCAATGCTCAAGAGGTAGCAGGCATGCAAAGGTATGCGCCCATGTCCGGCATCATCTTGGGGGTCGATCTTCACTCCGCGCCATGGAGTCCATCTTGAAGTTCATCGGCGCCATCGTAGCCACCTTAGCCACCTCCGTCGCTTGTTCCAACTCCCGCACCGAAATCATCCACATTGCCACCATATGGAGCAGAGAAAACATCACTGGAATTGGCAGACGGACCGGCCGAGGCGACCATTCTCCTCTTCAAGATCTCTCTCCTTGCCATATCATGCCATGTTTTGTTGACGTCGTCCATGTCAGTGCGGTTCATTGACATGATCTTGTTCTCTTCGGCGAGCAACATTGACATTGATTAGTTTTCATAGGCGCGTGCTCCTCTCTCCTTAATGGCAGCTTTTGCGCAGCCCCTCTTCCTTGAGCATTTGCCATTTTTCTTGCTTCTCTTTTGCCTTCTTCTCGGCCAACTCTTCTTGATCTCCAGCGACTTCAACAACATCAACTCGTTTGATTGCACCATGGCATCAATCTTCTCCCTCAAGCTCGATGCTTCTTGCTCTCTCCTCATCTTCTCTTTAGTCTTCTTGTCGCCATCGGGCTTGTGCAAATTTCTTGGGCCATCATCATCCTCATCTTCATCCATGTTTGTAAGTGAGCCTCTCTTTGGTGGGGATTCTTTGTCAATCAAGTTCCACTTCTCGCACTTTTGGAGCAACTCCCAACAATGCTCTAATTTGAAGAGTCTGCCTTCCGAAGCTTCCATGTCCTTGTATCTATGTTGAGCAATCTTGTCCTACACAATGTGAACAAAGTGACGCAATCATTTCTCATGATACATTATGATGATGCACAACTTGAACAAAGGCAAAGCAAACTCACATAGTCGGACTCCACGGTGCCACTTGGAGGTGCATTGCGTACTTGCTCCAAGCAAGCTGCCCAACGGCACATAGGCTTGATGTTCTCCCAACGACCTTGAAGCGACCAAATGTGCGTGGAGTCCTATTGGGATAGTTTTTCATAATGCGGAAGTATTGATCTTCGATCCTTTGCCAATATCTCTTGGCGGTTTGAGAAGTACCCGTGCATGCATCAAGAGACACCGCACTCCATGCTTTGATCAAAGCTTGATCTTCCAAGATCGTGTAGTTCTTCGACCTTTGGCTTTTCCCTGTTTTTGCTTGTGATTGCTCAAACGCTTCCGCTTCGATCTCCTCCAACTCGTCTGCACAACCATGATCGTCCACGCCGCCCTCCGTTTCATTGTAGTCAAATGGTTCGAGAGGGGCTTGATCAATGTCAACCGCGTTCGTGTCCAACAAGTTCACGAACTCGGTTGTTACATTGTTCGAACCACCGCTATAGCGAACGATAACAAGTCACGAGCTATCGAGAACAATGGCGAAAAATGAAAGAGAATCGCCGAAGACCAGAGAGATATACCTTCCGGCCATTTCGTCGAACACCTCGTTCGTGAGGGGAGTGGCACCGTTGAACGGCATCGCCGGAGCACCTTCTTCCGAGGGGATGGAGTGAGATGTTGAAGAAGATGGCTTCCTTGAAGTCGGAACCTTCCTCCGCTTTGCACCCGCGGCCTTGCCGGCCTTCTCCGTCACCGGCCGGGATCGCACTGCGGCATTGGCGCCCGGAGCGCGGGCCATCGCGGCAGCCGGATTCCCACCTGCACAACCACGTTGCCACTGCGCTTCGTCTGGTAGCGGCGTGTCTTAAGCAACGCCCGTGAGCCAACTTGGCCGACGACGAGATCCGTCTGAGGGGAAGAGGCGTGCGCGACCTCGACGGTGACAGGTGATAGCATGGGGTCATCCATGGCGGCGAGGGACGGCCGAGGAGGAGCGGTCGGAGCTTACGGAGGGGGGCAATGGTGGCGGAGGGTGCGGGAGCGGGAAAGGGCGTGCGGAAATGTCCCTCGCGCGAAATCTTGCGCCGGATAGGGGTTGAGCTCGGGTCGGCCTCCCAGCCCGTGAAGATAGAGGTTGGCGGAGAAGATTTGACGTGCCCCGCAAAAAAATATTGCGGGCCGGTGCGGGATGCGGGGTCTAGTCGTGCAGATTTTCTGGCCTCGACCCGCAATTTGGCGGTTATTGCAGGCCGGGGCATTTTGCGGGGTCTGCTAGAGTTGCGCTTAGTGAGACAGAGAAAAGGAAAAAAGCAGAGAAGGAAGAGAGATGCTGGGTCGGGGTGGGCTGCGGTCAAGAGGGCAAATGGGCCTGCTACATTGTGTGAGTCTGGCAAAGTAGGCCTCGAGGCCTGTGGCAATTAACCGCAGTCAAAGGGTAATTTCTCTTAAAAAACCTTGCTACAGAAGTAAACTATAGCTAAATAAAATATAACAAAAACACCAGAACACATATCATAACATTACAACTACTCTCTAAAATAGTGAACGTTTTTAACAACTCAAAAGCATTTTTGGAAAATAATTTTATGCAACAAAAGCACATAAAGAGCATTATAATAACAACTATCAAATAATTTTGACTTTCAACAACTCCGAAAGTTTTAAATCATAGCAGAATTTATCAAAGATCAATCAACACAAGAAAGTTTTGAATTACTGCTATTTAAATAATTAACATTCCAAAATTCAAAATTTCGGGATGTTACAAATCTACCACCCTTAAAATGAATATCGTCCTCGAGATTCGAAGAGGCTAGAAGAAAAGGTTGGGTTTAGGATCTCCTTGAATATCCATTGTTCACCCGAGAGTGTGGAGTACTACCACCCTTAGAATAAGAGTCACCGGTCTTCGAAAATCTTACTCCTTCGAGGAAATCCTTCAGACATATGCCTTACACTCCTTGGAAATTCTGAATCCCTTATCAAAAGAGCAATCTTCCATAAACTAAAACTTCATGGCTCACAGGTCTTGCGCCAATACTAAGCAAATATTGATACTCTCATGATGGTCATCAAGAATGGTTCCTGCAGAAAAGAGTCTTGGTTTATCCTCACCGTACAACCTACTATTGGTAACGGTTGCCTTTACAAGAAATCAATCGTCATACCATTTTAAGATTCAGGCTTAACAACGACGTCTCTCTACTATAGGTAAGCCACTCTAGATTAACCGTCCCACATAGCAAGAGCGAATAATAAGAGTAAGTCGGCATGGTGATCAATCCATTCCGCACCCAAATCATTACCTTGTATATGGTTTAGAAAATCTCGTATTCTAACACTCGTATAATCTCAAGCATTGCAGAAATTTCTCTTGTTCACAAACTAGGTTCGGACAAATCCCTTGGTTCTGCATGCCAAAAAAAACATCTATCGTTCCTGTCAACTCTCAGGTTAGCGTCAACAACTATACAACATCTAGTAAAGAATTATAGCTTCCTCAAGGTTTCTTCCTTCAGCAAGATTGTGCTTGCTTCTCGTTAGATCTTGGTGCATGTGGTAACACTTGAACTCATCACTGGGTTGCAACATGTATTAGGATATAGACAAAATAAAGACCTAAGGGGAAAACACTACCCATATGCTCATGCTAGCAACAAAAACTCCAACAAAAAAACCAAACACTAAATTCACACAAGTCACACCACACAAGTGAAACATACAGGTAAGGTCATATCCACAAGAGATATGATCTCATCATACTACCGTAAATCATTTGTCAGGCACAACTTAGTAATGCTGGTCTGTGAACTAAAACTCCTTAAATGACACTAATAATAATACCAGGGGTCATCTATACTTTGAAAAGAAAATATATGAGTACAAGAGTATGAACTAACAAGTAGACACAAGTTGTAAAGTAAGTTTTTCACTCCTATGGCTTTTCTAATCCATTTTCTAGGGTCACGACCTACAGTCAACACACTGCTCTGATACCATCTGTAACGTCCCGAACCTAATAAAATTCGATGTCTCTGTGCTCACTGTGCTAGTACATGGATCGACTCGCTAGCACACACATTACATATGAATATCAAATAACAAGTGCATCATTTACTATAACGTATGATCTAGAATTTATAAATTATTACAATCTTATAGAACATACCTAACGTTATTCAATAATAACAGCGAAAATGTAGCATAATAGACGACGAGTCCCATTAATGTCCACTAGCGAAAATGTTGAGTGAAGACTCGCGACCCTACTGTATCTCACTCATCATCTGAAAATCCTGCAACATGATAAGTTGCAGCCACAAAGGGTCAATACATTGAATGTATTGGTAAATCACACAGTATGATATAGCAAACCTACATCCACAAGTAAAGTATGACAAACAAAACACTAAAGTTAATTTGGAGAAGAAAGTCTTCACCTACCTCCACTAAATGAACTCATAATCGTCTCTAATATATTCGCCCAAGATAACCCCAAAGATTCTAAGAAAACATGACAAGAACTCCAGAAGTATCTCAAGTGCGCTCTGTCAGTGGCGCATTCTCTAGTAACAATAGGGCGCTCTGCCAAGGACGCATTCACCTGATTTAAGTTCCGAAAACTATACCTCGCCTCCAGTGCGCTCTGTCAATGGCGCATTCTCTAGGGACAATAGAGCGCTCTGCCAGTGACACATTCACCTGGTTAATAATCCCGAGCCTACGACTATAAACACTCACCAATTTCATAGATCACTCGACACATGCCCGCGTCTACCAAAGCAAGTTGATCACTCCATCACATGACACAACCAATACCAAAACATGACAACACATGATACACATATCAGGCCAAACATATATCATAGCATAAAAACAACACATGCATAGCAGAATATAGGATGAGCAAAATCAAAAGTGCAAACTTGCCTTGAACGGTGTTGAAGTACTCTAACGCTCAATTCTGATCCGCTTCACACTCTGGGCAATCTATACGATTAACGAAGGCACCGATAAATAAACCATACTCACATAACACCACATTAAGGTCAACACCAAGGAATTCAAATAAAAGTTAAATAATAGAACATATCAGTAGGGATATATTATATACATGCTAGTAGGATCACAATGCAAAAATAATCAACTAATTTGGATCAACGGTTTGAAAGTTATGGCCTCCAGAAGTTTGAATTCGAATTTAAACAAATTCAAATTTGAACCGTGCAAAAGTTTGAAACTTCGGTTCTACTAGATGCTCCTGGTCAATATGAGTACACAGGAAAAAGAATCGATGAACTTGGAGTTACGGATCTCAAGATATACCTAAATAAACATTTGATATGGAATTTGCCAAAATAAATTGCGCTAAAACAGATTTCTGGAAGAACTGCTGCGGCAGGTGTGGATGTGACACGTGTCAAGGCAGGCGTGAGCGGCCGTAGGTTGTCTGCTGTTTTGGCTATCGGACGGACGGCCGATAACTAGCTTATACCGGTTTGAAGGAAAAAAAAAAGGATTCTAATCCAGGCCGTTTAGAGAAGATCAGACGGGTGAAAATTGCTCACCGGAGATAGAGGCTGGCCCGTAGCTGGAGTTGAGGAATACGGCATGGCGCGGCTCGGACTTGGAGCGTACGCTCGCTGGAGAGGCCTCCCGAGCTCGGGGACGAAGGGACGATTTGCGGAGAGAGGTGGCGAACTCGAAACCGTCATAGGTAACGGCCGGGGCTTCTGGCAACGTAGGTGAGGTCCGGCTGGAGCGGCGACGGTGGCTTCTGCTTCGGGCGGAGGTCGTGGTCCCTCTAGTGTTCCCCTACGTGAGAGATAGGGTCAGGATGGTATAAGGAACCGGCTAGATGAGCTAGGAGGTAGAGGATGTGCTGGGAACCCGCGGTGGCGACGAATTTGACCGGCGGGGCACTCTTGCAGTGGCGAACTCCGGCGAGATCCAACCGGGCGCTCTAGGGCACGGAAAAGATTGGCAGAGGAGGACTCGGGGAATATTTATACTGAGATGGGCGTGCGGGACGAGCAAGAGATCGATGCGATTGAGCGCGGATTTGGATCGGGAAGAGTTTCCAGGAAGAACACGGGAAGGAGACGGATGACAGGTGAGTCAGCCACGTTGGTGAGACAGAGAAAAGAAAAAACACAGAGAAGGAAGAGAGCTGCGGGGTGGGCTGCGGTCAACCGGGCAAATGGGCCACCTGCTACTTCTGCGTGCGCTGCGCGCGCAGGCGAGGCCCCGACTGGGCCACTGTGCAGCCCAACTGCTCTCTTTAAAAAACCTTGCTACAGAAGTAAACTATAGCTAGATAAAATCTAACAAAAATACCAGAACACATATTATAACATTACAACTACTCTCTAAAATAGTGAACGTTTTTAACAAAACAAAATCATTTTTGGAAAATAATATTATGCAACAAAAGCACATAAAGAGCATTGTAATAACAACTATCAAATAATTTTGAGTTTCAACAACTCCAAAAGTTTTAAATCATAGCAGAATTTATCTAAGATCAATCAACACAAGAAAGTTTTGAATTACTCATATTTAAATAATTAACATTTCAAAATTCAAAATTTTGGGATGTTACAAGCGACGCTTCAATTCCATCCGTGATTACATCAAGGAGGAAGACATAAACATTTGCAAGATACATACGGATCTAAATGTTGAGATCCATTGACTAAACCCCTTCCACGGGCAAAGCATGATCAACACCAGAACTCTATTGGTGTTAGATTCATTACCATGTAATGCTAGATTACTGACTCTAGTGCAAGTGAGAGACTATTGGAAATATGCCCTAGAGGCAATAATAAAATGGTTATTATTATATTTCCTTGTTCATGATAATTGTTTATTATCCATGCTATAATTGTATTGACCGTAAACTCAAATACATGTGTGGATACATAGACAACAACGTGTCCCTAGTAAGCCTCTACTGGACTAGCTCGTAGATCAAAGATGGCTATGGTTTCCTAGCGATAGACATGAGTTGTCATTTGATAACGCGTCACATCATTAGGAGAATGATGTGATGGACAAAACCCGAACTATAAACATAGCATATGATCATGTCAAGTTTATTCTTATTGTTTTCTGCATGTCAAGTATATGTTCCTATGACCATGAGATCATGCAATTCACTGACACCGGAGGAGTACCTTGTGTGTACCAAACGTCCCAACGTAACTGGGTGACTATAAAGGTTCTCTACAGTATCTTCGAGGGTGTCTGTTGAGTTGGCATGGATCAAGACTGGGATTTGTCACTCCGTATGACGGAGAGGTATCTCAGGTCCCACTCGGTAATACAGCATCAAAATGAGCTTGCAAGAAACGTGACCAATGAATTAGTCATGGGATATTGTATTACGAAACAAGTAAAGAGACTTGCCGGTAACGAGATTGAACTAGGTATGGAGATACCGACGATCGAATCTCGGGCAAGTAACATACCGATAGACAAAGGGAACTACATATGGGATTAGCTGAATCCTTGACATCGAGGTTCGACTGATAAGATCTTCGTAGAATGTGTAGGAAACAATATGGGCATCCAGGTCCCGCTGTTGGTTATTGACTGTAGAGGTGTCTCTCGATCATTTCTGCATAGTTCTCGATATCGCAGGGTCTACACACTTAACATTTGGTGACGATATAAGTATAGTTGAGTCATTATGGTGGTTACCGAAGGTTGTTCCGAGTCCCGAACGAGATCTCGGACGTGATGAGGATCTCTGGAATGGTCCGGAGGTGAAGATTGATATCTTGAATGAAGGGTATTGGAGTCCGGAATTGTTCCGGGGGTATCGGGTGATGATCAGTGTCACCGCAAGGGGTTTCGGGGGGGGCCCGACAAGTGTTGGGCGGCCTCATGGGCCAAGGGGAGGGGGCAAACCAGCCCACTAAGGGGCTGAGCGCCCCCTCACCCCATGTCACGTAACCAGGAGGGTTGGGGGCGCCCCTTAGGTCTTCACACCACTTTGGCTTGGGGGCCAAGTCTCCTAGGGGGGGACCCATCAAGTCTCCTAGGGGGGGGGGGAACCCATCTAGGGTTTCCCTCTTGTGGCCCGGCCCTAGATGGGATCCCATAGGGGCACCCCCTCTCCCCCTTCACCCTATATATAGAGAGGTAGAGAGAGGGCAGCCGCACCCATCTATGCCACGGCGATGCCCTCCCTCTCCCTCGTAGCAATCTTCTTCTCCGTAGTGCTTGGCGAAGCTCTGTCGAGATTTCTCCACTACCACCACCACACCGTCGTGCTGCCGGAGAACTCGAGCTACTACTTCACCATCGCTCGTTGGATCGAGGAGGTGAAGGCATCATCAAGCCGTACGTGTGTTGAACACGGAGGTGTCGTCCGTTCGGCGCTAGATCGGGAGTTCGCGGGATGGATCGTGATTGGATCGCGAAGACGTTCGACTACATCAACAGCGTTTCTTAACGCTTACGCTTAGCGATGTACAAGTGTATTTAGATGCAATCTCTTCTCTCATTGATGTCCATCTCCAAGATTGATCTTGGTGATTGTAGGAAATTTTTTGTTTCCCATGCAACGTTCTCCAACATGTGTTTGCCCCATAAATTAGGGAGAAGGGAGTTTGGCCATTAGCTCGATTTGATGTCGTATGGAGGGACCAAAGAACCACCGGCAACTCGTCAATCCATCGCCTGCCAGACTTATGTAGCCTATCAAATGTTCTTGTCTTGAGTCCTCGCAGCACTTTAGCGTTCGCCCTCTCAGCTTGTCCGTTGCTTCTGGATGGCAACAAAGGAAAATGAGATCTTGCTTCCGAGGGCATGAACGTATTGTATGAAGGCGCGACTTGTGAATTGTGTGCCATTGTCAATGATGATCTTGGCGGGTACTCCGTAATGGCACACCAATCCTTTCAAGAACTTGATAGCTGACTGGGCGGTCACCTTCCTCACGGGTTCCACTCCCGGTCACTTTGTAAACTTGTCGATTGCGACGAACAAGTATTCAAAGCCCCCGGTAGCACGGGGGAAGGGGCCCAAGATGTCGAGCCCCCATACCAAAAAAGGCCATGACAAAGGGATTGTTTGAAGAGCTTGAGCAGGCTGATGGATATTCTTGGAGTGGAACTGGCAGGCTTCACACTTGGTGACTAGCTCAATTGCATCTTGGAGGGTTCTGGGCCAGTAGAAACCTTGCCGGAAAGCTTTTCCAACCAAGGCTCTTGATCCAATGTGGGATCCACACATGCCCTTGTGTATATCTGCCAATAGTTCCTTTCCTTCTTCCCGACAAATGCACTTCAATTTCACTCCGTTGGGCCTTGTTCTGTATAGTGTGTCGTTCACGAACTGATACATACTGGCCCTCCTGGCTACTCTTTCAACTTCTTCTTGTTCTTCGGGTAGTTCTCCTGTTGGGAGGAAATGGACTATGTGTCGTGCCCAAGTTGGATCCTAAGGCTCGACAACAAGGACCAGTGGGACCTCCTCCTTCACGGGAGCGCATGCCTCAACTGCAACGGTTGGTAGATTGGCGGGAAGGTGAAGCTCATCAATCAAAGGGAATTTGTTCCCGCCAAGCTCTTTGCCGAGGGCTTCGGGAAGCTCTGCCGGGAGAGGCTTGCCGGAGTCCAGTTTCCTCCTCTTTTTGGCCATCGTTGCCGGGGATATGGAGCATTGAGTCAGATGGAGAACAAAAGTCCCTGGTTCCACCGGCAGTTTTTGCGCAATGCACTTTGATAGATGATCAGCAATGTTGTTTTCCGCACGTGGCACATGCTCTGTTTGCAATCCATCAAAGCACTCCTCCAACTTTCTCACTTCACCGACATATGCCTCCATCAATGGGCTTTGATAATCCTTGTTCACCTGCCTCACCACAAGTTGCGAATCTCCACATATGATCAGCTTCTTGATTCCCAGTTTTGTTGTGATCCGGATCACGGCAAGGAGCCCTTCATACTCTATCATATTTTGGTAGCCTTCTCCTGGGGAAAATGCATTTGAACGACGTACTTGAGGTGCTCCTCAGTGGTAGCAATGAGAAGCACGCCGGCTCCTGCACCTTGTAGGGAGAAGGCACCATCAAAATACTTGATCCACTCTTAGGGCGCTTCCTTGTCAGGGATGACTGTCTCCAGTACTTCTTTGTCAGGGGTAGGCGTCCACTCCGCAATGAACTCCGCTAATGCTCTGCTCTGAATAGTTCACGCGCTCTCAAACTTTAAACCAAATCTCGATAACTCCAAAGCCCATTCCACTGTTCTGCCAGTGGCCTCGGGGATTCTGAGAATGCGTTGCAAAGGGAAGCGGGTGACAACTGTGATCTCGTGGGCTCGGAAGTAGTGGCGTGGTTTCCTTGAGGCCATGATGAGGCTAAAAATCAACTTTTGCATGCTAGAGTACCTCGACCTAGCCCCCTGCAGCAGGGAGCTGACGAAGTACACTGGCCGCTGCACCACCTTCTTCCTTGCCGCGACCTTGTAACTGTCAATGTTGCCATGCTCCTCCTTGTTCTGATGTGCATCTGACCTTGCCGACACGAGTTCGCTTTCCTCTCCAAAGGGGAAAGTGGTTGCGGCTGCCGCTTCATCAGTCCGGCCCATGCATAACAAGTCGGACGCCCGAGGACCCCTTAGTCCAGGACTCCCTCAGTAGCCCCCGAACGAGGCTTCAATGACAAGGTGTCCGGCATGCAGATTGTCTTCGGCATTGCAAGGCGGGTTCTTCCTCCGATGACTTCAAAGTGATGTATTCGGCCTTCCATTTAATGTCGCACTTCTGGCTTCACAAGCATCAACAATTTCAGCTTCCAGGTGTCAAGCGAATGCGAGAGGTCAGGGTGTTTTTACACATAACACCTCGCCCATGCAAGGAGGAATGTCTATTTAAAGAGATTGGATCTCAGATCCATTCAGCACCACGCGGAAAAATCCTCAAAGCTTGCTAGGAAAGGCCACTCCCACATGGCTCGCGCTCCCAGCTCTTCCTCCCGTCCCTGCATCCCAAAAAAAGGTGATTGGGAGAAATGTTCCGTATCCCACGGCCAGCTAGTGAACCTGCAAACACAGGGATTTCTTCTTCCCGCGGGTCTGGTCCCTGTTCGGGCAGGGTTGACCTCCTTCAATGACGAGGCCCAGGCGGAGAATTTCCCCAACCCATCTAATGGGGAGCGAGTGTTCTTTGTCCCTTATCTGCTAAGAGGTGTCGAATTTCTAATTCATCCGTTCCTCCGAGGGCTTCTGGAGTATTATGGCCTCCAACTGCACAACTTCACTCCCGCATCCATCCTGCACATCGCGGGTTACGTGGCCCTTTGTGAGCTGTTCCTGGGTTGTGAGGACCATTTTGAATTATGGAGAAAGCTCTTCTGTCTCGTCCCACGTAACTACGAGGGATCCATATTTGAAGTGGGCAGAGCCGAGGTATGGCACATCGCCGAGACGGGATACCTGTCCGGCACACCGAAGAAAGCATCCGAAGAATGGCCTTCCGAATGGTTCTATATCGAGGACGTCGCACTTCCTGACCCAGTTCGGAGGGGTCTTCCCGAGTTCACAAGCGTTCCTTTGAAGAAACGCCACAGTTAGCGCCCTCGAAGCCTCAAGGAGGAAGATAGTGCGGAAGTTCATCAACTCATGAGCAAGATAAAGATGCTCGCCCAGTCCGGATTATCAATAGTCAAGGTAATTGCGACTTCCACAGTACGGGGGTTCAGCCACTCCAATACAGAGGGCTTCCCATGTGGCACTACAATGGGGAGGATGATGCCTCCCGCTGCGGCCGGAAGGGTCCGGATATCCCCGCCGCTCTGGCCAAAATATTGGCCGAACTGTTCAAAGGGGAGGAGGAGGAATTTCTTCCAGGCGAGCTATGATGGCACGGAAGTGGCCATCACCGCCGATTACCCCGGTCTTCTCCCTGCTTCACACGTAAGTAATTTGGAGACATCTCCTTCGAAAGAGTTCCCTCGTTCCGCCTCACCCGCCGCACTGTCTTGTGCTCAAAAGGGGAGGCATTCGGTGCGCCGTACTACCCAAGAGGCGACTCCAAAGAGAGCGACCCCTACACCGGGCAAGCCTTCGAAGAGGAAAGCTGACGAAGACACGGCCGAGCCTTCATTGAAGAGGTATTGATTTGTGAATATGTCCCTTGGCAGTCACATCCAACTGTGACATTATCCGTTGTGTTTTATCATTCAGAGCGTTCGTCGGACTATGTCCAGGGCTCCCGCTGGCCGCGCCTCCACGAGTCAGGTTCCCGACCCTGCATTAAAGGCAAGGGCTGATGCGGGAGTGATGCCAGAATGTCCTTCGGCGGAGGAGTCGAATGATGTATCCGTCACAAACTCAGAAGTGGAGAGCGCCATGAATCATCGGCGCCGAAGAGCCGTTCTACGCGACCCCGGCTTTATGAACGAGGCATTCAATGCCTTCAGCTCGGCTGATGCATATATCCAAGCTGCTCGAGACGGACTTGCCAGATCCACAGACCAACATGTAAAAGATATGCGGGTAAATTTATTTTATAAAAAACTGATAATTATATACCAGTAGCCCCCGAGACTTGAAGCAGTTGATAGAATTGATTTAAGGATCATTGTATAACCAGGTGCTTACAAAAAGAACAACATGTTGTCTCAGGAACTAGAAAAGTGTCGGACCCAGCTAACTGCTGCTACCTCCGAATTGGAGAAATCCAAAAAGGCATCACCTGGTAATATTCCCCTCCATCGAGAAAACATAATTATATACCGGCAATGCTAACACTATTTCTCATGTTATGGCAGGATCGTCAGATCAACTGAAGGAGCAACTGAAAGCCGTCCAAGCGGAAGAACAAGAAACCAAAAGACTGTTGGCCGCGGGCGAACGTGTGCACTCACGAGTCAGAGATGAGAAAAACAAGCTGCAGGATGCCCACACCCAGCTGGGCGAAGAACTGAAAGATGTACGGGCCCAGCTAGCTGATTCGTAAAGGAAAATAGGAGGCTACGCGGCGTCATATTTGGTATGTGGTCACACTTAACTCCGTGTAGTTCGGAGATTAAAGGGACTGGCAGAATTATATCTGTAGGTATGCTGACCGACCGTCCCGAAGAGGAGATGTCCGGAGTCCTGGGTGATCTGCTACAAGAGCTGTTGCAAATGCACGAGCAAGCTCGGCAGGCGATGCGAAGTGTTGCCAAGGCTTTATGGCCATCCGCCTCCCCTCCAGGAAGAATGGAGGAGCTTATAGAGCTATTCAAGGGAGCGCGGCGGCGCTTCCGATTATGGAAGATATCGGCCTGCCGGGAAGGTGCACGAGAAGCCTGGGCCATGGTAAAAACACGGTATACCAAGCTTGATCCAAATCATATTGCCCGGGTCGGACCTCTAGGGTGAGATGGGAAAGAAATTCCCGTGAATTTGGTACATGACCAAGTAGAAGTAGCCGCCAGATATTCCCAACAGGATTGTAAGTTGGACAGCCTGTTAGACGGTATAGAGGAGGAAATTTATGAGTCCAAGTGACTATGTACTTTCCTTGACGTATTTGTCCCTAGCCGGATTGTAAAACGATTTTAATGGCAGACCTTTTTGCTTCGACCTCTGGACCCGAAGGTGCAGAGTGTTTCGAATACCTGAGCGGCAAAATATACTGGGGTATGCGTGGAAACCAGGTGTAGGGGTCATGGTTGCTTTAACATACAAGTTGTATCCGGCTAGCTATGTTATATTACATTGTAATTGTAAGAAACATCTTCTAGAGAGAATAGTGCCGTTAAGGGTTCATTTCCCTGGGTGTACATGTGTTAATGTGCATGTACGAACTGTGATTGAAAAAATCGCAGTATATTCAACATCTGGGGGTTCATATTTTAATGACTGTAAAAACATCTTTAGTTCGCCGACCGAATATTCCCTTAAGAACGCTAGCTTTCGGCTTCACCCAGTCTGAGGTACACTTCCGGATGACCTGGCAGTAACAATTGCAGAGGTGCTCCCTTTATGCCCTAGCCGAACTAACGAGAACGTAGGGCATAAGCATAGGAGCCAGGCAATCCAGCTTGGCCAAAACTTAAGTCATATCGATGCATATAATGGCGAAGAAAAGGTACGTATGGAGAAAACTCGCATATGTGATGAGCTTGATGCTCGAAAAATAACAATAATAAGCTTCTGTCAAAGAAGCCCCCAGGCATAATTGACTCTTTGTATATCACAAGCACATGGTTTAGCCGCACGAAAAGATTTAAGGCTAAGAAAGGAAAAAGCGAAAAGAGAGGCAAAAGAAATGGAAACAATAGGGGGAAGGAGACGAACAAAGAGTCCGGCACTAGGCATAGAATCTTCGGAGTCTGGCCGCGTTCCAAGGGTTTGGCTCTAGGCGATTGTATGATGCATCACGCAGGCGGTACACTCCTCTGGTGAGAAGTTCGTCAATGATGAAGGGACCCTCCCACTTGGGCTTGAGTTTGTCCTTTTTCTTCTCTGGCAGGCGTAGAACAAGTTCGCCTAACATTATAAGTCTTGGCCCGCACTTCTCCGCTTTGGTACCTGCGAGCCTGCTATTGATGAAATGCGGAACGGGTTTTGCAATGTCGCGCTCCTCCTCCAGGGCATCTAAGTTGTCCTGCCGATCAAGCTCGGCATCTCTCTCTTCGTACATGCGCACTCGAGGTGAGTCATGAATAATGTCGCAGGGTAACATAGCCTCTGTGCCGTACACCATGAAGAAGGGTGTATATCCAGTAGTGCGGTTGGGCGTGGTCTACAGCCCCCAGAGTACAGAGTCGAGCTCCTCAACCCAGTGCTTTTCTGATTCTTTAAAAGACCGCACCAGTCTAGGCTTGATGCCGCTCATAATAAGACCATTGGCTCGTTCGACTTAACTGTTTGTTTGCGGGTGATAGACGGAGGCGTAATCGAGCTTAATGCCCAGATTGGTGCACCAGTATTTCACCTCGTCGGCTGTGAAATTAGAGCCATTATTGTTGATGATGCTGTGTGGGACACCATAATGGTGTACAACGCCGGATATAAAGTCTAGCACTGGTCCGGACTCAGCCGTTTTAACTGGTTTGGCCTCTATCCACTTAGTGAATTTATCCACCATGACCAGCATATATTTTTTCTTATAGCTTCCTCTTTTAAGGGGTCCAACCATATCAAGCCCCCTGACCGCGAAAGGCCAAGTGATGGGGATTTTTTGTAGAGTGGTGGGTGTCATATGGCTCTGGTTGGCGAAAAGCTGGCATCCGACGCAATATTGGACAAGGTCCTGTGCGTCTGCTCGGGTCGTCGTCCAATAGAAACCTATATGGAAAGCCTTGCTTACAAGGGCCCAAGCCACGGCATGGTGACCACCGAGACCGGCATGAATTTCAGCCAAGAGCTACCGCCCCTCTTCCTCGGAGATACGTCTTTGGAGTACTCCGGTAGCGCTTTTCTTGTAGAGTTCCCCATCATGGACTTTGTAGGCTTTAGAGCGCCGGACAATGCCGCGAGCCTCATTCTGATCCTCAGGGAGTTCTCGCCTATTAAGGTAGGCTAAGAAGGGTTCGGTCCATGGGGCAATGACTGCCATTATGAGATGGGCCGACGGTGTTATTTCGGTGGCTGAGCCCCTAATGATATCTGTGTGTTCGGCGTCTGAGGTTATATTTGGGTCTGGACTGTTGCTGCCGCTCTCCCCTTGCCACAGCACGGACGGCTTGAAAAGCCTTTCCAGAAAGATGTTAGGTGGGACGGGATCGCGCTTGGCGCCTATACGAGCAAGGACGTCCGTCGCTTGATTGCTTTCTCGAGCCACATGATGGAACTCGAGCTCCTCGAAACAGGCCGAGATTTTAAGAACGGCGTTGCGGTAAGCTTCCATTATCGGATCTTGGACATCGAAATCTCCATTTATTTGAGATATTGCGAGGTTTGAGTCCCCGCGCACTTCCAGGCGTCGTATGCCCATGGAGACATCCATCCGAAGTCCATGCAACAAGGCCTCATATTCGGCTGCATTGTTGGAGTCTGTGTATAATATTTGGAGTAAGTACTGAACTACGTCTCCAGTGGGGACGTTAGAACAACGCCCGCCCCTAATCCCGCCAGAATCTTCGAACCATCGAAGTACATAACCTAGTTAGAATACGTGTCGTACTCTTTACGGAGTTCGGCCTCTGTCCATTCGATGACAAAGTTAGCCAGTACTTGGGATTTGAGGGCCCGGCGCAGTTTGTATGTTATGTTGAATGGAAGGAGCTCAATGGCCCACTTAGCAATCCGGTCTGTCGCATCGCGGTTGTTTATTATGTCATTTAGTGGTACTTCGGAGGCCGCTGTGATTGAGCACTCTTGAAAGTAGTGTCGTAGCTTCTGGGATGCCATGAAGACCGCGTATGCTATTTTTTGGTAATGGGGGTACCGGGATTTGCATGGTGTGAGGACAATGGATACATAGTATACCGGTTTCTGGAGTGGGCACTTGTGTCCGTCCTGCTCTCGCTCGACAACCAGCACGACACTCACCACCTGGTGTGTTGGCGATATGTATAATAACATGGGTTCACCGACGCTCGGCGCGGCCAGGATTGGGTTGCTCGCTAAAAGGGCCTTTATTTCCTCTAGTCCGGCCATTGCCGCGTCCGTCCACTCAAAGTGGTCGGTGCATCGGAGAAGGCGGTAGAGTGGCAATGCTTTTTCTCCCAATATGGAGATAAAGCGGCTTAAAGCTGCCACACATCCCGCAAGTTTTTGGACCTGTTTAAGGTCTGTTGGCATAGCCAGTTGTGACAAAGCTTGGATTTTGGTTGGATTTGCCTCAATTCCTCTATTGGAAATGGTGAAGCCCAGCTGTTTTCCAGCGGGGAAGCCGAAAACACACTTTTCTAGATTGAGCTTGATGCCATATGTACGGAGGTTGTGGAATGAAAGATGTAGTTCACCTATCAATGACTCGACGTGCCTGGTTTTGATGACGATGTCATCCACATACGCTTCAACCGTCTTGTTGATCTATTTCTCCAAGCATGTTTGAATCATGCATTGGTAAGTGGCGCCAGAGTTTTTTAGCCCGAAAGGCATAGTATTGAAGCAGAAAGGCCCATATGGGGTAATGAATGCCGTTGCGTCTTGATCGGACTCCTTCATCTTGATTTGATGGTATCCGGAGTACGCATCGAGGAAACACAATGAGTCGTGTCCTGCGGTCGCTTCAACAATATTATCAATGCGAGGGAGGGGGAAGGTCTTTGAAATCGACGCACAGGCGCCAGGATTTATCCTTCTTTGGTACCATCACTAGGTTTGCTAGCCAGTCCGGGTGTTTTATTTCACTGATGAATCCAGCCTCTAGTAACTTGGCTAGCTCCTCTCCCATGGCTTGTCGTTTAGGTTCAGAAAAACGCCGCAATGTTTGTTTGACTTGTTTATATCCCTTCAAGATATTAAGGCTGTGTTCGGCCAACCTGCGTGGAATTCCTGGCATATCAGAGGGGTGCCAGGCGAATATGTCCCAGTTCTCGTGCAGGAACTCTCGTAGCCCGACATCGACCGTTGTGCCGAGTTGTGCCACAATGGATGCTGTCTGCTTGGGGTCCGTCGGGTGGACTTGAAATTTGATTATTTCATCTGCTGCTTTAAAGGAGGTGGATTTGGGTCGCTTGTCCAGGATTACATCATCCCTATCCACAGTGGAGCGCAGCGTAGTCAGCTCTTCGGCCGCAAGAGCTTCAGACAATGCCTCGAGGGCCAGGGATGCGGTTTTATTCTCGGCGCGCAGTGCTATGCCCGGATCAATACCAAGAGTGATGGTACCGTTGGGCCCGGGCATCTTGAGCTTCATGTACCCGTCATGAGGTATAGCTTGGAAGCGTGTGAATGCGTCTCGCCCCAGTAGGGCGTGATATCCGCTGTTGAAAGGGGCCACTTGGAAGATTATCTCTTCGGACCGATAATTCTCCAGCGTGCCGAATACCACGTCGAGTGTGATTTTCCCCGCGCATCGCGCCTCCCAACTGGGAATGATTCCCCGGAAGGTTGTGTTACTTTGCTCAATGCGGCTCCTATCTATTTCCATTTTTTATGAGTGTGTCCTTGAAGATGAGGTTTAGTCCGCTATCGCCGTCCATAAGCACTTTGGTGAGCCGAAAGTCGTCCACGATTGGACTGAGGACCAAGGCGGCTGGTGCCCGGACTGTCCTGAATTTTGGTTCATCATCGACATTAAAAGTTATGGCCGTGTTGTTCCAGGGGTTTTATTGCTGCGACTTGGCAGACTTCGGCGAGGTCGCGGAGTGCCCTTTTGCGCTGATCTTTTGAAGAAAAGGCCTCGAAGACCGTCAATTCTCTGAGGGCGTCGTCTTCCGGGGGGTGTTGTTCTAGGGTATTTTTGGTGAGGAGATCTTCGCCGCTCTTGGCCACTTGCCGGAGTATCCAACATGCTCTAAGGCTATGGTTGGTGTGGTGTCCGGTGTTGTATGTATTTTGCATGGCCTGTCGAGCCATCCCTCCAGAATAGTTCCGCGCCCCATAATGGGCTTTGATTTCTTTACTATTGGGTCAGGCGCCCCACGAGGGTGCGTCCTTTTTTCCCGGACAAGGGGCTGAGTTGAAGCCGGTGGTTCCCAACGAGCTACCTGAGTTTTCCAGGAGCTTTCCATTGCGCGACACTTCTGTACTATGGTTTCCAAGTCAGCGAGGTGTAATACGCGATGGCGGTTGATGGCGTTGAGGATTCCTTCGTCCGTGCAATTGTTGCAGAATACTTAGATCGCGACAATCTTTAATCTTGTCTTTGACAAGGAGGAAACTGGCCCAAAAGTGATAGACCATTTCCTAAGACTGCTGTCGTATGTACATAAGATCGCGTATAGCTGGGTGGGTGGGTGGTTTTAACTCTGAACCCTGACCCGATTTGGGATCCAGAGTTTGTAAATCTTCCAAACTTAATGGTTCGGACTCTGGGATATAAACTGACGTTTTAGGCCCGTCGTTTGATTCTAGGTTCGGAGGGCAGGGCGCACCGTTCCGTGGATAGGTATCCGGCCCCTTGAGATCGGAAATCCGAACATAGTTCGTCCTCAATATAGGGGAGGATTTATTGTCTTGCTCCTCCAGTACCACTATATGATGGGTGATCGGCGGAGATTTGATTTCTCTCTGACCAGGTCTAAGCCCAATCCGATCGTAGTCTGTAGCGACCCCCAAGGCGGCGATGCGATCTAGGAGTTCGTTTAAAGATGACAACTCCATCGGATCCATCCGTTTGGAGTATTCAGAGTCAACGGAAGACGATTTTCGATGACTTGAGAGGTCATCGTCGGCTTAACGGCCGAACAGGCGATCATGGTAAAGCCGCCAAGTCGAAGGGTTTGGCCCAGAGCTAGGGCTCATCCGGAGGTGATATTATCCTTGACAACAAGGCGGGTCATCAACCCTGTCTTCGACGTCACAGCGGAACTCTCAATGAAAGCACCATTGTCGGTGTCAAAACCGGTAGATCTCGGGTAGGGGGTCCCGAACTGTGCGTCTAAGGTTGATGGTAATAGGAGACAGGGGACACAATGTTTACCCGGGTTCGGGCCCTCTCTATGGAGGTAATGCCCTACTTCCTGCTTGATTGATCTTGATGAATATGAGTATTACAAGAGTTGATCTACCATGAGATCATAATGGCTAAAACCCTAGAAGTCTAGCCTGTATGACTATGATGATGATGATTGGCCTCTACGGACGTAGCCCTCCGGTTTATATAGACACCGGAGGGATCTAGGGTTACATAAGGTCGGTTACAAAGAAAGGAATCTTCATATTTAGCCGCCAAGCTTGCCTTCCACGCCAAGGAGAGTCCCATCCGGACACGGGAGAGAGTCTTCGGTCTTCGTATCTTCACGACCCATTAGTCCGGCCCATGCATAACAGGTCGGACGACCGAGGACCCCTTAGTCCGGGACTCTCTCAACCACAACGGCAAATTAGTCACTGCGTACTGATTAGATAGCAAATAGTGCTTTCGTACCTAACTCTGCAGACAGGACAAGGTGCATTAAATGCACCGCTTAGTGTCACATCGTAGCGTAGCCTGCAAGCCTTGCCATGTCGTTCTGCCACCTTCTAGCCTACCTTCATGACACCTCTCTGTAGGGTGTCATTTGGAGGTGATTTCCTTCGGAAATGGCTGCCACGTGCCAAATAACAGCCAACTGAATCACTTGGGGGATCGACACCGCACCGATAAGTGACTTGCATTGCTGTGAGGTCGAGCCATGGAGCCTTGGCGGGGTAATCTGCCCTCGATGTCCCCGACAAGCCTGTCGCGGGAATCTTGAGACTTATCTTCTGGGTAACCTCGACCACGCCAGGCTTGCCTGCCTGGCAAGGGAGGTTTTTCCTTGGTGGTATCTTGCTCCTTTGGTTGGTCTTGGTCTTCTTGATCCGCCCTTTGATACCTCAAAGAGTTATCTCTTCTGTTTGGCCTTGCCCTGGACTTTGTAATCTTGCTCTTGAGCTTGTGTACAGTCTGGGCAACATACCTGGGGTTTGTTGCACCGGCAGTTGTTGTACACCGAAGGAGGTGTGCTTTGCCTATCCATCACAAGACTCGAGCAAAAGTGAGTGGAAGAAAGGAAAGAACTAGACCAAATGTACCTTGCCCAATGTTGAATATGCATCAATGATCACGCAATAATGTATTATGGAAATAGCACAATTGGTACCGGATCTTGTCAATTCTCACACCTACACAAGTAAAGCATTTGGTGGAGCTTGGTGAGTATAGTGGCACAAAAATTTGATGTAAAATGTTAGCAAGAGTCAATATTGTTGAAAGAGATTCACAAATTCGCAAATGCAACAAGTAGACCAATAGTAAAGGGTGTTACACGGAAACACACACACCGATAGATAAGTGGGGTCATGCAACCAAGGAATGAGCTCAAAATGTGGAATCCACGGAAAATGCTCTTGTTGCACAACGCTAGAGAGACGCTAGCTTGATTGCTCAAGAGGCAGATACGACACTTGTGCACAACCTATAAGAGACAAAAATGCAACGACTTCTATCCCAAGTATGCTTTGCATGTATGGTTCCTGGTGTTTCGCACATGATGATCCAAGATGACCAATGATGGTATATGATATGCAATGCGACGATGCTATGTCTATTGCTTACAAGCTCTTTGTTTTTCTCTTTGCTTAAAAGCTTATTCTTCATTTTTTCATACGGCCACTATGTGAAATGCACAAACCAAGATAGCAATTGTGTATATGCGGGAACAATCTTGTGACACAAGGGATGCTACTATGATACCAAGATGATACCAATATGATATGGTATGTATGCAATGGAAGGTGTAGATCTATGATCACTAATGTGCACAAGTAATGTTGGAGGCAATACTCAAATGGCTAGTCTCGATAGGAAAGTGACGCAAAATGGGCTAGGGGTTAACAATACTATGGCAAGAAAAATGTACAGTGATGGGATACCACGATACCAAGGTGATATAGAGGTTACTGTTCTTGTGTACGGTTAGGGTGTCAAAATGGTGAAGCTGGTTAATGTCGAGTCCTTGGCGAAGTTGAGCGGCGATGTTGTCGATGTCGAACTATTCCTAGTTAGCCGAAACACCACAAACTCAAAATCTCAAAGGCAAATGTGTTATGCGAAGTTGAAGTTGAGGGCACCGTCCCTAAGTAGCTGAAACACCTTAGGAGACACAAGCCACAACTCAAAAACACTCGAACAAAATGGGGTTAAGTTGGGGTGACAGAAGTGTATGGTGGGCAAGGTTATGCAGAAAATATGGCCGTGGTTGATGAAGAAGTAACCATCGCTAAGTAGCCGAAACACCATAGGTGACTCGAATCACTACTCAAGCAACCCGTAATGCAAAAGGGAACAAAATGGGTTTGGTTGCGGAAGTCGATGGTGGTATAGCGGATGATGTGGTCAAGGCACTAGGCAAAGATGCCAAAGTTCCAAAATTTTGACAGAGTCAAAGGGATGGAGGTAGTATTTTTGTGGGATGGGGGATGTCAATAGCTTCAAAACGAGCTAAAGAACGTCAAAATCGGAGTTCGGATGAATTAGTTATGGCCGAAACAAAAATCAGCCGAAGTCAATATCTACACGTATCGGACGTCCGTTAAGTGTCGGATGTCTGGTGGACCGACGTCCGGAAGGACCGGAAATCCATTAATTTCCGTTCTGTTGGGTGGCACCGGTCGTCCAGAAGGGGTCAGTCGTCCGGTGCTTCGGGAGGGTCCAGGCGTCCGGTAAACGTCGGTCATCCGGTGGGTCGGGGTCAACTCGAGATCTGAGATTCGGGACGCGATTTTGGGCGGAAATTAGGGATTTTGGGGTCAAAATTGGTGATATTTCGTGGATGGAAAGTGAGGAAACTTTTGGAGATGCTAGATCCACTCGAAACACAATGAATCCATGGATCAAATCCAACATAACTTCATCATACCAACAAATCACAAAAAAAATTGGGGCTATTTTTGGTGGGGATTTTTGAAATTTAGGACGAAATAAGCAAAAGAAGGCTAGAAAACGGTGGGGGAGACTCCAAATTCATGATCAACGTGGCTCATGATACCAAGATGATGTAGGGTGGAACCCTAAGGGCCGATCTTTTCACTAAATGGAGGGGATTCTGCGAAGACCACGAAGAACATGAGTGGAAACGAAAGGAATCACTCAAATCAACAAGAAACGATCACACATGTGCTAGATCCATGAACACAAAGAGACATACATGATTCACATCCAACAAAGGAGGGATACAAAGGTAACTAGTTCATCATCTAGAAGGAGGCCTTGAATCCTTGGAGGAGCTTCCTGATACGTCTCCAACGTATCTATAATTTTTGATTGCTCCATGCTACTTTATCTACTGTTTTGGACTATATTGGGCTTTATTTTCCACTTTTATATTATTTTTGGGACTAACCTATTAACCGGAGGCCCAGCCCAGTATTGATGTTTTTTTGCCTATTTCAGTGTTTCGAAGAAATGGAATATCAAACGGAGTCCAAACGGAATGAAACCTTTGGGAATGTGATTTTCTCACCGAACATGATCCAGGAGACTTGGACCCTACTCCAAGAAGTAACAGAGGCGGTCACGAGGGTGGGGGCGCCCCCCCTAGGGCGCGTCCCCTGCCTCATGGGCCCCCTAGTTCTCCACCGATGTACTCCTTCCTCCTATATATACCTACGTACCCCCAAACGATCAGAACAGGAGCCAAAAACCTAATTCCACCGCCGCAACTTCCTGTATCCACGAGATCCCATCTTGGGGCCTGTTAGGAGCTCACTTGAAGGGGCATCCACCACGGAGGGCTTCTACATCATCACCATAGCCCGTCCGATGAAGTGTGAGTAGTTTACTTGGACCTTCGGGTCCATAGCTAGTAGCTAGATGGCTTCTTCTCTCTTTTGGATCTCAATACAATGTTCTCCCCCTCTCTCGTGGAGATTTATTCGATGTAATCTTCTTTTTGCGGTGTGTTTGTTGAGACCGATGAATTGTGGGTTTATGATCAAGGTTATCTATGAACAATATTTGAATCTTCTCTGAATTCTTTTATGTATGATTGGTTATCTTTGCAAGTCTCTTGAATTATCCGTTTGGTTTGGCCAACTAGATTGGTAGTTCTTGCAATGGGAGAAGTGCTTAGCTTTGGGTTCAATCTTGCGGTGTCCTTTCCCAAAGGATGTATAAGGGCAGCAAGGCACGTATTGTATTGTTGCCATCGAGGATAACAAGATGGGGGTTTTATCATATTGCATGAATTTATCCCTCTACATCATGTCATCTTGCTTAAGGCGTTACTCTATTGTTAACTTAATACTCTAGATGCATGCTGGATAGCGGTAGATGAGTGGAGTAATAGTAGTAGATGCAGGCAGGAGTCGGTCTACTTGTCTCGAATGTGATGCCTATATACATGATCATACCTAGATATTCTCATAACTATGCTCAATTCTGTCAATTGCTCAACAAAGAATTTGTTCACCCACCGTAGAATACTTATGCTCTTGAGAGAAGCCACTAGTGAAACCTATGGCCCCCGGGTCTATTCTCATCATATCAATCTCCATTACTTTAATACTTGCTTTGTTTTTACTTCGCCTTTTACTTTTCACTTTGCATCTCTATACCAAAAATACCAAAAATATTATTTATCATCTCTATCAGATCTCACTCTCGTAAGTGACCGTGAAGGGATTGACAACCCCTAATCGCGTTGGTTGCGAGGAGCTATTGTTTTGTGCAGGCACGAGGGACTTGCGCGTAGCCTCCTACTGGATTGATATCTTGGTTCTCAAAAACTGAGGGAAATACTTACGCTACTTTGCCGCATCATCCTCTCCTCTTCGGGGAAATCCAACGCAGTGCTCAAGAGGTAGCAAGAAGAATTTCTGGCGCCGTTGCCGGGGAAGCTTACGCAAGAGCAAGTCAAGACTTGGACTCCTAACAACAAGCCACTTCTGGCACCGTTAAAGTCTACATACCAAGTACCCATCACAATCCCTATCTCCCGCATTACATTATTTGCCATTTGCCTCTTGTTTTCCTCTCCCCCACTTCACCCTTGCCGTTTTATTCGCCCTCTCTTTCCCAATCTCCTCCTCTTTTCCCCGTTTGCCTTTTTCTCGCTTGCCTTTTGTTTGCTCGTGTGTTGGATTGCTTGTTTGTCGCAATGGCTCTACCTAGATTTGGTGATCTTCACCTTAAAAGGTTGGAGGAGATCGAAACCAACGTCAGGAAGTTTATGGTTCTGCAATTTGAGAATAATAATTTCTTTAGAAATGAGCTTAAGGAACAAAAAGGTTTTATGAGTTATATGAATAAAGAGCTCGATGATATGTCTAAAGAATTTGATCGTATAAGATCCCAAATTACTCGTCTTGAAAAGTTGACCGCTGAAATTTCGGATATGCAAGCTACCTTAGTCAATAAGATGGCCGCTAAACCGAATTCCTATGAAAATCAAGATGAAGATCTAAAAGTTATTGATGTGTCCCCCATTAAAACTTTGTTTTGCAATATGATTCTTGATGAAACTGAATATGATCTTCCTTTACCTAGAAGGCGTTCTAAGAATTTGGAGTTTTTAGATCTTGATGATGAAATTGATAAATGCGGGATTGAAAGAAATAAAAACCTAGATGTTGCTAAACCCACTATATTGGATCTCAAGAAATTTAATTATGAAAATTTCTCTTTAATTGATTGTATTTCCTTGTTGAAATCCGTGCTAAATTCTCCTCATGCTTATAGTCAAAATAAGGCCTTTACCAAACACATTGTTGATGCCTTGATGCAATCTTATGAAGAAAAACTTGAGTTGAAGGTCTCTATCCATAGAAAGCTCTATGATGAGTGGGAACCTACTATTAAAATTAAAATTAAAAATTATGAGTTTCATGCCTTGTGTGATTTGGGTGCTAGTGTCTCTACTATCCCCAAAACCTTGTGTGATTTGCTAGATTTCCGTGACTTTGATGATTGCTCTCTAAACTTGCATCTTGCGGATTCCACTATTAAAAAGCTTATGGGAAGAATTAATGATGTTCTTATTGTTGCAAATAGGAATTATTTGCCCGTATATTTTATCGTTCTTGATATAGATTGCAATCCTTCTTGCCCTATTTTTCTTGGTAGACCTTTCCTTAGAACGATTGGTGCAATTATTGATATGAAGGAAGGGAATATTAGATTCCAATTTCCCTTAAATAAGGGCATGGAACACTTTCCTAGAAAAAAAATTAAACTACCATATGAATCTATTATGAGAACCACTTATGGATTGCTTACCAAAGATGGCAATACCTAGATCTATCCTTGCTTTTATGCCTAGCTAGGGGCGTTAAACGATAGCGCTTGTTGGAAGGCAACCCAATTTTATTTTTAGTTTTTTGCTTTTTGCTTCTGTTTAGGAATAAAACTTCGATCTAGCCTCTGGTTAGATTTTTTTTTATGTTTTAATTAGTGTTTGTGCTAAGTTAAACCTATAGGATCTTCTTGGATGATAGTTATTTGATCTTGCTGAAAATTCCAGAAACTTTCTGTTCACGAAAACAATTGTTAAAAATCACTAGAACGTGATAACATATTAATTCCAATTTCTTCTGATCAATAAACAAATTGTCTAGGTCGTCCTATTTTGGCTGAATTGTTTGAGTTCCAGAAGTTTGCGTTAGTTACATATTACTACGGACTATTATGTTTTTGACAGATTCTGTTTTTCGTGTGTTGTTTGCTTATTTTGATGAATCTATGGCTAGTAAAATAGTTTATAAACCATAGATAAGTTGGAATACATTAGGTTTAACACCAATACAAATAAAGAATGAGTTCATTACAATACCTTGAAGCGGTGTTTTGTTTTCTTTCGCTAACAGAGCTCATGAGATTTTCTGTTAAGTTTTGTGTTGTGAAGTTTGCAAGTTTTGGGTAAAAGATTTGATGGATTATGGAACAAGGAGTGGCAAGAGCCTAAGCTTGGGGATGCCCATGGCACCCCAAGATAATCTAAGGACACCAAAAGCCAAAGCTTGGGGATGCGGAAGGCATCCCCTCTTTAAATCCACTTCCATCGGTAATTTACTTGGAGCTATATTTTTATTCACCACATGATAAGTGTTTTGCTTGGAGCGTCTTGTATTATTTGTGTCTTTGCTTGTTAGTTTACCACAATCATCCTTGCTGTACAAACCTTTTGAGAGATCCATACATGAATTGAAATTTGATAGAATACTCTATGTGCTTCACTTATATCTTTTGAGCTTGATAGTTTCGCTCATAGTGCTTCACTTATATCTTTTGAGCGTGATAATTTTTGCTCTAGTACTTCACTTAGATCTTTTAGAGCACGGTGGTGGATTTGTTTTAAAGAAACTATTGATCTCTCATGCTTCACTTAGATTATTTTGAGAGGCATTAATAGCATGGTAATTTGCTTAATATTAATATACTTGGTATTCAAGATATGTGAAACTTTCTTTTGAGTGTGTTGAATACTAAGAAAAGTTTGATGCTTGATAATTGTTTTGAGATATGAAGATGGTGATATTAAAGTCATGCTAGTTGAGTACTTGTGAATTTAAAGAATACTTGTGTTGAAGTTTGTGATTCGCGTAGCATGCATTATGGTGAACCGTTATGTGATGAACTTCGAGCATGATTTATTTATTAATTGTCTTCCTTATGAGTGGCGGTCGGGGATGAGCGATGGTCTTTTCCTACCAATCTATCCCCCTAGGAGCATGCGCGTAATACTTTGCTTTGATAACTTCTAGATTTTTGCAATAAGTATATGCGTTCTTTATGAATAATGTTGAGTCCATGGATTATACACACTTCTTCCCATCCTTCCACCATTGCTAGCCTCTCTAATACCGCGTACTTTTCGCCGGTATCATACACCCACCATATATCTTCCTCAAAACAACCACCATACCTACCTATCATGGCATTTCCATAGCCATTCCGAGATATATTGCCATGCAACTTTCCACCGTTCCGTTTATTATGACACGCTCCATCATTGTCATATTGCTAGCATTATCATGTAGTTGACATCGTATTTGTGGCAAAGCCACCTTTCATAATTCTTTCATACATGTCACTCTTGTTTCATTGCATATCCCGGTACACCACCGGAGGCATTCATATAGAGTCATACTTTGTTCTAAGAATTGAGTTGTAATTGTTGAGTTGTAAGAAAAATAAAAGTGTGATGATCATCATTCTTTAGAGCATTGTCCCAAGTGAGGAAAGGATGATGGAGAGCATGATTCCCCCACAAGTCGGGATGAGACTCCGGACGAAAAATAAAAATAAAAATGAAAAATGAAAAAAAGAGGCCATAAAAAAAAGAGAAAAGGCCCAAATAAAAAATGAGAGAAAAAGAGAGAAGGGACAATGCTACTATCCTTTTACCACACTTGTGCTTCAAAGTAGCACCGAGATCTTCATGATAGAGAGTCTCTCGTTTTGTCACTTTCATATACTAGTGGGAATTTTTCGTTATAGAACTTGGCTTGTATATTCCAATGACGGGCTTCCTCAAATGCCCTAGGTCTTCGTGAGCAAGCAAGTTGGATGCACACCCACTTAGTTTCTTTTTTTGAGCTTTCATATACTTATAGCTCTAGTGCATCTGTTGCATGGCAATCCCTACTCACTCACATTGATATCTATTGATGGGTATATCCATAGCCCGTTGATACGCCTAGTTGATGTGAGACTATCTTCTCCCTTTTTGTCTTCTCCACAACCACCATTCTATTCCACATATAGTGCTATATCCATGGCTCATGCTCATGTATTGCGTGAAGATTGAAAAGTTTTGAAAATGTTAAAGTATGAAACAATTGCTTGGCTTGTCATCAAGGTTGTGCATGATTTAAATATTTTGTGTGGGGAAGATGGAGCATAGCCAGACTATATGATTTTGTAGGGATAACTTTCTTTGGCCATGTTATTTTGAGAAGACATAATTGCTTGGTTAGTATGCTTGAAGTATTATTATTTTTATGTCAATAAGAACTTTTGTCTTCAATCTTTCGGATCTAAATATTCATACCACAATTAAGAAGATTTACATTGAAATTATGCCAAAGTACCACTCCGCATCAAAAATTCTCTTTTTATCATTTACCTACTCAAGGACGAGCAGGAATTAAGCTTGGGGATGCGGAATCGTCTCCAACGTATCTATAATTTTTTATTGCTCCATGCTACTTTATCTACTGTTTTGGACTATATTGGGCTTTATTTTCCACTTTTATATTATTTTTGGGACTAACCTATTAACTGGAGGCCCAGCCCAGAATTGTTGTTTTTGCCTATTTCAGTGTTTCGAAGAAACGGAATATCAAACGGAGTAAAAACGGAATGAAACCTTCGGGAACGTGATTTTCTCACCGAACATGATCCAGGAGACTTGGACCCTACTCCAAGAAGTAACAGATACGGTCACGAGGGTGGGGCGCGCCCCCCCTAGGGCGCGCCCCCTGCCTCGTGGGCCCCTGTTGCTCCACCGATGTACTCCTTCCTCCTATATATACCTCATTACCCCCAAACGATCGTAACAGGGCCAAAAACCTAATTCCACAATAAGAATCGTAACATCCCAAATTTCCCATTTGGAATGTTTTACAATTTTAGCTAAGCATCTATGCATTATTGTTTGAATTGAGTGACATTTGAATTATTTCAGAGGCTTTTGAGTTTGTTGGAATTTGAATTCAAATTGGCAGTTGAATTTACTTCAGAACAATGCCTGACAAATACTTGAGAAAAAGTATGAGAGGAGTAAACATGACACTCCAAAAATGTCAGAAGAAAAGTTTTGCCAAAAAGATTGAATTCAAATTTGAGTTTATTTGGGATTCCTAGAAAATGTTTTTTTTTAAGTTTGAGTTTTGCCCCTGGAAAAATATCCGAGTTGTAGGGTAAATTCCCCTGATAATTTTGATATATATATGTCCTATATAAAAATATATATATTTTATATATTCCCTCCTCTCCCTAATTCAAAAAAAAAGAAGGAAAAAGAAAAAAAAAATAGGCGCCCGAACCAACTGACCCGGCCAGTACGAGGTAGCCCATCCAGTGGGCAGTGTGACCAGCCCAAAGCCTGCCCCGAGCCGGCATGGCCAGAATCCCTCTCCCTCGGTCGCCCGCTCGCTCTCCTCTCCCCTCTCTCAAGCCTTGGCCCCACCCCTTCCCTTTCCCTCGCCCACAGAACCACCGCCGCCTTGAGAATCCCGGAGATCTCGGGATCATCTCCCCGATTCGCCCCCTCCTCCAAGTCGACCCCGCCCTATAAATACCTCTCCCTCACCCCGTTCCGCCCCTTCCCGACCCCCGAAACCCTCTCCGCTCGCCGCCATTGCTCGCCGGAGCCGAGTGCCCCCGCCGCGCCATTGCCGCCCCACCGAGCTACTCCGACCCCCTCGCCGCCCCCGAGACCACCTCCGGACTCCCCTCGCTCGTCCGCATCTCCCCGTGCCCTCGCCCGAGCCCGAAACCCACCGGAGCACCGTCATCCGCCGACGCCCGAACGCCACCGCCGCCTCAACCTCACCGCCGTCCTCCTCTGACGTCCCCGAGCTTCACCGACTCCACCCCCGACCTCCCCTCGAGCCGCCGCACCCGCCGGACGTCTCCGCCGACTTCCCGACTACTGAGCCACTCGCCCGCTGAGCCGCCGTCGTCCGTCTGTCAAATGCCGCCACTGATAAGTCGCCGGAGCCGCCCACCACCGTTCGATCTAAAACCTAGGGCCTAGATTAGATCTACGAAGGGGTACGTTTTATTTTAAAAAGGCCGGTTTAGTTACGATTTTTTTTGGTTTAGTTAGCGGTTTAGTTGGACCGGCCCGATCGGTTTATTTTCTGTTAACCGCGGGCACGCAGTAGTTATATGTCGCCTGAGCGTTAGATAGGCCCGCTAGCGCCAATTTTTCTTTTAGTTATATTTTCGTTTCTGTTTCTAACAGAATAGTTCCAGTTTTGTAAAATCCATATCTCTTAGGTTATTTAATATTTTTAGTTGATTCTTTTTTTGTTAGTTTGCAAATTTGTTGTTGTTTCTGTAGAAAATATGTTTAGCCTTGTTTAAATTATTAGAAATTGTTTTATTTTAGTTTTAGACAGATTAGTATTTCTGATATAAAATGAGTTAGGATTATTTTATTTTAGTGATTCTTTTTGTCACTGCTTTGTTTTGACCTTGCCTAGCAGTAGGAATTTATTTGGGTATTTTAGATTTAATAAAAAATAGTTTTAGTCAAAATCATGTGTTTCTTGTTTATTTAACTAGCTACTGTTTTCCTATTGTTCTATTTAATAAATAATTTTATTTTACCTATGTTATAGTTTATTTTAGATTAGTTTCTGTAGTTTTAGAACATGAACTTTTATTTACAGAAAATAAAAAGTTTATTTTATTTTCTTGTTAGTTGTTGGCTTGGATTTCTTCGAATTTTCCTTGGTTTTTGGTTCGATTTTTTTGTGTGTTTTATGTTAGCATGATGTTATGTTAAGTGATTGTATGTTTTTATGCTTATATGATGGTTGTTTGTTTCGGTAGAATTTCCGGAGTGCAAAACCTGCTATCACGAGTCCCTAGCTTTCGAAGACCGTCAGCCAGGCAAGTCATTTGATCATGATTTCTTTTACTATACCTATGATTTTATTGCATTAGAATTATACCTCCCCACCATGCATGCAGTAGGAGAATTTTAAGTTATGTTCTTGAGTAGTATCATGAGGTAGGATGAAACCAATTCCTTGTTACCATGGCCGGGACGAAGTAGTTTAATTTTGCTATGCTCGTGAAGCGGGGTTGGTTGAGTGATTCATAAGGGATATGTGAGAGTCAAGATGATGACAACCCCATGACTTCAAGCTCAAGATGGACTTCAAAATTCACTACTGGGTGGAGGACGGTTAGTGGGCACCTGGAGAAACCAGCGGATGGCGGGATGCATGGAGAAGCGCCATGACATCTTGCGGAAAGCTTCACCCAGCCACGAAGAGGCGGATGGATACCCCATTGACCGAAGCTTACGTGCAGCCGCAAGCCATTATGGGCTCTGGCTTGGTCGACCCTAGGCGTGACTCTGGCGGACGGTGCTACGAGATGTAGAAGAACGGTAGGATTGGATAGGCACCGGCGGTGGCCCAGAAGAACTCTTCGGAAGACTCTGTTTCGTTCGCCCCGTCTTCAAACACCAGGCAGTGCGAAGACTTAAAGGAGGGAACGATTCTTGCGGGTAAAGTGCTCAAAACCTACGCAGTGAAGATCTAATCGGTTAGCTGTGTCCCGATTCTGGACAATTTGAGCCTCTGGAACTTGGAGTATTTCGGATATCTCAACACCGAACTTAATAAATTAATTGAGGGGTTATTTAATAATTGGGAATGAGACATTGGTTGGCGGAACCATCTCAGTAACTACCAACATTTTGTAGTATTTGCAAACAAGTCCTTGTTGTAGGAAAAAAGCGGCTTTTCGCAAAACAATGAAACTTAGAGCCCCACAGCCAAATTGCATATAGTGTTAGTAATTTTATTGTTGTTCTCTCTTTGACTTGCCGGCATATTCAAAATCTTTGACCTACACGGCTGCAACGCCTTATGTTGCAGAGGAGTTTTCCGATCAGAGTGAGGCTACGATCCACGCTTGGCGATTGCCCTATGGAGTCGGATGGACTCGCTATTCGTCTACGCTTCCGCAACTTTATTTAGTTTATTTCTCATGAGTTGGCCTTCAGCCGAATTTATTCTATTGTAATAAAGACTCGATATGAGAATCGTGTAATAAATTCGGGTGTGATTGAACTTTGAATCTTTTCATCAATGTATTGTGTGTGCCAGCATGATCTTGGGATGGTACAGCTACACAGAGACTTGACCGATTTTGGGTCGGGTCGCTACAGAGATGGTATCAGAGCACACGCTGACCGTAGGACGTAACCCCTAGGATCGGAAAGCCATAGGAAGAGACTATTTATTGTATGTCGTTATCATTCCGTAATTCTCCTGTTCATTTCTCGACTTCTCTCCGATTTTCAACATTCTAGATGGTCACGAGTTCACCCCGGTTACGCTACGGAGTTTTGTCGGCCCAGATGAGACGATGCCTCTCGGCAAGAAGCTGGTTCAGATCGTGAAGAAGCTGAAGATTGCTCTGCCCTCAATCACCGTGAAGCCTACCAATGCACTTCCGACGGATACCCGCCTGAGATTAAGGTGCACATTCGGGGAGGACCTTCGGAGGACATTGAGCCCATTGACTTTGAGTTTACCGATTTCAATTGGATCCTCGGAAGAGACATGGTGATTTATCGTGCACTTGGACATCTCCGAGAAGAGTACAGGCCAAGCTCGACCCATCGAGATCTCGCCATGATTTCTCATGAGAGCTAGGAATGGAGATATCATCCGTACCATAGAAGACGACTCCATTCTCTCATATGTCCAAGACTTGGAGAGTCTCCTCAGGAAACGGGAAATCCAGACTCGCCGTAACTCGAAGGTACACATGAGGCTGTTGTTCCGTGAACTGGGCGGAGGAGAAAGCACGCGGACTTCCTTGACCATGAAGAAGAAATCAAGGATTTCATGGAGAGAGTCGACAAGCTGAAGATGGATGTTGCCGCATTAGAGGAGAAGATGGACCTAGGAGAAGACCTTTTTCCGAGTGGAGATGACGGACCCCTCGTGAGCAATGACCAGGATTATGAAGAGAGCTCCACCGAAGAAAGCCGCAAGAGGAGGCGCCGCACCAGAGGACGCCACACCGGAGGACGCCGCACCAGAGGACACAAGGATAATTGATGAATACATTTAGTCGACCGCCATGTTATTTTATTTTCCGTCGATCAGTTAGGCCGTTATTTTCGATTAGTGGTGAGAATTTGTAATCCGAGATTGAACCATGTTTGAGATGATTGAATAAATGATTGGTGTGATTATGATTGTGCATTCATATGGGTAGTGATATTTTCTCATTAGACCCTTGTTCTATTCTAATTTTCTCATCCACTCCAAAACACCGGATGCCTCCGGGGCGTGACCCGATTTCAACTTTCCGCGGAGCTCACCCGGTGATCCAGCTGAGAATGCCCTCATGCGGATGCTCATCCGAACCAGAACAACAACAACAACAAAAACAACAATCCACCGCCACCACCCCTCGCTGACAACTTGACCCGCTTCCTAAAATTTGAATCCGCGGTGTTCTCTAGCAACACTGAGCCGATTATGGCCGATGATTGGCTCCGCAAGGTCGGAAGGGAGTTAGCCACTGCTGGATGCACAGATGCAGAGAAGGTGCGCTTTGTCGCACATCAACTTGATGGACCTGCAGCCTCTTGGTGGGAGAACTACACCGCCACTTATCCCATCGCCACCATCACGTGGGACCAGTTCAGAAGCTTTCCGCACCGCTCATGTCTCATTGGAGCCATGAGTGCGAAGAAGCGTGAGTTCCGCAACTTACGCCAGGGAACCGTCTTGTGGGCAAGATGCGTGGATGAATTCAGCAAGTTAGCTCGCTATGCCCCGGATGATGTGGCCACAGATGCCGCAGCAGGAAAAAGTTTCTCGAGTGACTCAATGACGAGCTGGGAATGCAACTAATGGTGGCTACCTTCAACAACTACCAGGAGCTGGTAGACAAGGCCACCATACTCGAAGGCAAGCAGGCCAGATTGATAGCATAGCGGAAGTATGGCCAGGGTAAGTACAACTCTGGAGCTCAGCAGAAGCCCCGTTATGCCCCATACTCGGGAGGGCATACCCATCACACCCATGGAGGACATAACCATGGAGGAAATGGGAACAACCGCAACCAAGACAACAAGTCAGGCAATGGAAACGGCAATGGCAACTTGACGTAAATCCTGCTTACAGCTCGAGAAGGATCTGAGAGTCACATCACCTGTTTCAAGTGCCGAAACAGGGCACTATGCCACCGACCGCCGGAGGCCAAGCGGAGGAATGGAAAGCGGCAATGGAAGCTCAGCAAAGAAGCCCAACCCTTTTCCTCGTGCTCGGGTGAACCACATTGACGTGGAGGACATCTATGATCAGCCGGATAATCGTGGTTGGTAAGTTTTTATTAAATTCACGTCGATATTGGTACTCTTTGATTACGGTGCAACGCATTCATTTATATCAAGGGTAGTTGTGGAAAAGTACGGGTTGCCCACTAGAACCCTTAGAAGCCCTCTTCACGTCGATTCGCGGAGGAGAAATGATGGCGAGCTTAGGCTGTCATGCAACCCTCAACATCGGAAACCATAAATTTCCCGCAGACCTCATAGTATTGAAAACCCGGACCTTGGATGTAATCCTAGGCATGGATTGGTTGACGAAGTTTGAAGGAAACATAGGCGTGCCCGCAAGACGATTCTGCTCACCACTCCAAAGCGAAGAGGATCAAGTATGTATCGAGCGTATCCCGATGAAGAATCAGTGAATTCCCTCACGGGAGTTGTTCAGGAGGAAGTGCCAAGAGTACAAGATTTTCCCGATGTGTTTCGGAGGAATTACCAGAATGCCACCGGACAGAGACATTGAATTTACGATTGAGTTATTGCGGGCACAGCCCCAATATCCAAGAGACCCTATCGGATGCCCCGAGCGAATTGGAAGAGATCAAAAAGCAAATTAATGAACTATTGGAGAAGGGATATATTCGCCAAGCTCGTCACCTTGGGGAGCCCAGTTCTTTTGGTAGAGAAGAAGGATGGAACCCTGAGAATGGTTGTGGATTATCGTTCGTTGAACGACGTGACCATCAAGAACAAGTACCCGCTGCCGATGATTAATGATCTATTTGATCAGCTAGTTGGAGCCAAGGTATTATCCAAGATCGATCTTCGATCAAGGTATCATCAGTTGAAGATCCGTGAAAAGGATATACCCAAAACAGCGTTCACCACCAGGTATGGTTTATATGAGTATACCGTCATGTCATTCGGATTGACTAATGCCCCTGCATACTTCATGAATTTGATGAACAAGGTATTTATGGAATATCTAGACAAGTTTGTCGTGGTGTTCATCGATGATATCTTGATTTTCTCCAAGAGCGAGGAAGAGCATAAGGAACATTTGCGTCTAGTTCTGGAGAAACTCCGAGAACATCAGTTATATGCCAAGTTCAGCAAATGTGAATTTTGGCTGAAGGAAGTCGGATTCCTCGGACATGTTATTTCAGGAGAAGGAATAGCACTTGACCCCACCAAGGTTGTATCAGTCACCGATTGGCAGTCACCCACCTCACCAAGGAGATCCGCAGTTTTCTCGGACTCGCAGGATATTATCGGAGGTTTATTGAGAATTTCTCGAAGATTGCCAAGCCCATGACTGAGCTGTTGAAGAAGGACGCCAAGTACATTTGGACCGAGGATTGTGAAGCCAGTTTCTAGGAATTGAAGAAACGTTTGGTTACAGCCCCAGTGCTGATTTTGCCGGACATACACAAGGATTACCAGGTGTATTGTGACGCTTCCCGCCAGGGACTCGGAGGAGTACTCATGCAGGAAGGAAAAGTTGTAGCTTATACTTCCAGACAGCTACGACCTCACGAGATGAACTACGCCACACATGATTTGGAGTTAGCAGCCGTAGTGCAGGCACTCAAGACCTGGAGACATTTCCTTATAGGAAATAGTTGTGATGTTTACACAGATCATTAGAGCTTGAAGTATATTTTCACGCAGAAAGAGTTGAACCTCAGGCAGAGGAGATGGCTAGAGTTAATCAAGGACTATGACATGAGATTGCATTACCACCCAGGAAAGGCTAATGTTGTAGCAGATGCCTTGAGCCGTAAGAGTTATGTGAATACTCTTATAGCGGGAGGATTAAACCAGGAGTTAGTCGATGACCTCAGAGATCTCCAACTGGAGATAGTTCCGAGAGGATATGTTGCAGCTCTGGAAGTTCAGTCCACTTTGGCCGAAAGAATTCGTGAAGCCCAGAAGTCGGACAAGGAAATTGATGAGATAAAGAAAAGAATGAATGAAGGAAAAGCTAAAGGGTTTCGTAAGGATGAATACGGAGGTATATGGTACGAGGATCGTATTTATGTACCCAATGATCCCGAACTCAGGAAGCTAATTCTTCAGGAGGCTCATGATTCACCGTACTCGATTCACCGGTAACACCAAGATGTATCTGGATTTGAAGGAAAGTTTCGGTGGGCGGTATGAAGAAGGATATTGCTGAGTACGTAGCAATATGCGATGTTTGCCAATGAGTAAAGGCGGAACATCGAAGCCGCCAGGGGTTACTTCAACCCTTGCCGATTCGAGTGGAAATGGGAAAAACTTGGAATGGATTTTATCACAGGATTACCCAAGACCCGTTCAGGTTATGATTCCATCTGGTAGTGGTTGATCGATTGACCAAGGTAGCTCATTTCATTCCGTGAAGACTACCTATACCAGCGCTAAGTTAGCCAAGATATACATGACCAGGATTGTATGTCCGCATGGAGTTCCGAGGAGTATCGTGTCAGATAGAGGAATACAATTTACCTCAAAGTTTTGGAATCAGTTGCATGAAACTTTGGGTACGAGGCTGGAGTTCAAGATGACTTTTCATCCGTGAAGCAGATGGACAGACCGAGAGAGTCAACCAGATCCTGGAGGACATGTTGAGAGCTTGTGCGCTAGACTATGGATCTAGCTGGGATGATAATTTGCCATACGCGGAGTTCTCATACAATAACAGTTATCGCACCGATCGAAGATGGCCCCTTCGAAGCTCTATACGGAAGGAGGTGCGAGAACACCATTGCTGTGGGATGGTGTTGGAGATCGAAAACTTTTCGGTCCTGATCTTATCAGAGATTCCGAAGAGAAAGTCAAGCTGATTCGAGATAGGCTCAAGGTAGCTCAGTCGAGGCAGAAGAGTTATGCCGACAGTAAACGCAAGGAGGTAACATACGGAGCGGGAGACTGGGCATATCTTCGTGTGTCCCCACTTCATGGAATCAAGAGGTTCGGTATTAAAGGAAAGTTAGCACCCCGGTTCATTGGCCCCTACAAAATCCTCGAACGTCGTGGAGAAGTTGCTTACAAGTTGGAATTGCCAGAAGGATTGTCCGGAGTTCACGATGTCTTCCATGTTTCTCGGTGAAGAAATGCCATGCCGAGATGGCCGATATTCCGTTAAGAGATACGATTGCCCTTAGAGGCCCTACAGCTCGACGGTGATCTCGACTTATGAGGAGAAACCCGTCCGAATTCTCGAGAGCTGAACGAGTCACCCGCAAAGAAGATCATCAAGTTTTGCAAGGTCTTTGTGGAGTCATCATTCGAGGAGGAAGCCACCGGGAGCGAGAAGAAGACCTCCGCCGAGACCACCGCACCTATTTGCTAGCCAACCCGAATCTCGAGGGCGAGATTCATCTTAAGGTGGGTAGGTTTGTAACATCCCAAATTTCCCATTTGGAATGTTTTACAATTATCGCTAAGCATCTATGCATTATTGTTTGAATTGAGTGACATTTGAATTATTTCAGAGGCTGTTGAGTTTGTTGGAATTTGAATTCAAATTGGCGGTTGAATTTACTTCAAAACAATGCACGACAAATACTTGAGAAAAAGTATGAGAGGAGTAAACATGACACTCCAAAAATGTCAGAAGAAAAGTTTTGCCAAAAAGATTGAATTCAAATTTGAGTTTATTTGGGATTCCTAGAAAATGTTTTTTTTAAGTTTGAGTTTTGCCCCTGGAAAAATGTCCGAGTTGTAGGGTAAATTCCCCTGATAATTTTGATATATATATGTCCTATATAAAAATATATATTTTATATATTCCCTCCTCTCCCTAATTCAAAAAAAAGAAGGAAAAAGAAAAAAAAAACCCGGCGCCTGACCAGAACCAACTGACCCGGCCAGTGAGGCAGCCCACCGGCGGGCAGGCGCAACCCGGCCTTGACCAAGCTGCCCGAGCCTTGAGAATCCCTCTCCTCGGTCGCCGCTCGCTCTCCTCTCCCTCTCTCACCAGCGCCTTGGCCTCACCCCTTCCCTTCCCCCCACGCCAGAACCACCGCCGCCGTCGCCGGAATCCCGGAGATCTCGGGATCATCTCCCCGATTCGCCCCCTCCTCCAAGTCGACCCCGCCCCTATAAATACCCCTCCCCTCACCCCGTTCCGCTCCTTCCCGACCCCCGAAACCCTCCCCGCTCGCCGCCATTGCTCGCCGGAGCCGAGGGCCCCTTGCGCCATTGCCGCCCAACCGCGCTACTCCGACCCCCTCGCCGCCCCCGAGACCACCTCCGGACTCCCCTCGCTCGTCCGCATCTCCCCGTGCCCTCGCCCGAGCCCGAAACCCACCGGAGCACCGTCATCCGCCGACGCCCGAACGCCACCGCCGCCTCAACCTCACCACCGTCCTCCTCTGACGTCCCCGAGCTTCACCGACTCCACCCCCGACCTCCCCTCGAGCCGCCGCACCCGCCGGACGTCTCCGCCGTCTTCCCCGACCACCGGAGCCACCGCGCCGTCGCCGCCCGAACCGCCGTCTGTCGCCGTGCCGCCACATGATAAGTCGCCGAGCCGCCCACCACCGTTCGATCTAAAACCTAGGGCCTAGATTAGATCTCTGAAGAATACGTTTTATTTTGAAAAGGCGGTTTAATTCACGGTTTTTGGTTTAGTTAGCGGTTTAGTTGGACCGGCCCGATCGGTTTATTTTCTGTTAACCGCGGGCACGCAGTAGTTATATGTCGCCTGAGCGTTAGATAGGCCCGCTAGCGCCAATTTTTCTTTTAGTTATATTTTCGTTTCTGTTTCTAACAGAATAGTTCCAGTTTTGTAAAATCCATATCTCTTAGGTTATTTAATATTTTTAGTTGATTCTTTTTTTGTTAGTTTGAAAGTTTGTTGTAGTTTCTGTAGAAAGTATGTTTAGCCTTGTTTAAATTATTAGAAATTGTTTCATTTTAGTTTTAGACAGATTAGTATTTCTGATATAAAATGAGTTAGGATTATTTTATTTTAGTGATTCTTTTTGTCACTGCTTTGTTTTGACCTTGCCTAGCAGTAGGAATTTATTTGGGTATTTTAGATTTAATAAAAAAATAGTTTTAGTCAAAATCATGTGTTTCTTGTTTATTTAACTAGCTAATGTTTTCCTATTGTTCTATTTAGTAAATAATTTTATTTTACCTATGTTATAGTTTATTTTAGATTAGTTTCTGTAGTTTTAGAACATGAACTTTTATTTACAGAAAATAAAAGTTTATTTTATTTTCTTGTTAGTTGTTGGCTTGGATTTCTTGAATTTTCCTTGGTTTTTGGTTCGATTTTTGTGTGTGTTTTATGTTAGCATGTTATGTTAAGTGATTGTATGTTTTTATGCTTATATGATGGTTGTTTGTTTGGTAGAATTTGAGTCTGAAACCTGCTATCACGAGTCCCTAGCTTTCGAAGACCGTCAGCCAGGCAAGTCATTTGATCATGATTTCTTTTACTATACCTATGATTTTATTGCATTAGAATTATACCTCCCCACCATGCATGCAGTAGGAGAATTTTAAGTTATGTTCTTGAGTAGTATCATGAGGTAGGATGAAACCAATTCCTTGTTACCATGGCCGGGGACGAAGTAGTTTAATTTTGCTATGCTCGTGAAGCGGGGTTGGTTGAGTGATTCATAAGGGAGATGTGAGAGTCAAGATGATGACAACCCCATGACTTCAAGCTCAAGATGGACTTCAAAATTCACTCTTTGGGTGGAGGGCGGTTGACGGGCACCTGGAGAAACCAGCGGATGGCGGGATGCATGGAGAAGCGCCATGACATCTTGCGGAAAGCTTCACCCAGCCACGAAGAGACGGATGGATACCCCATTGACCGGAAGCTTACATGCGGCCGCAAGCCATTATGGGCTCTGGCTTGGTCGACCGTAGGCGTGACTCTGGCCGGACGGTGCTACGAGATGTAGAAGAACGGTAGGATTGGATGGGCACCGGCGGTGGCCTGAAGGAACTCTTGAAGACCCTGTTTACGTTCGTCCGTCTTCAAACACCGGGAAGTGTGAAGACTTAAAGGAGGGAACGATTCTTGCGGGTAAAGTCATAAACCTCAGAGAGTGAAGATCTAATCGGTTAGCCGTGTCCCGATTCTGGACAATTTGAGCCTCTGGAACTTGGAGTATTTCGGATATCTCAACACCGAACTTAATAAATTAATTGAGGGGTTATTTAATAATTGGGAATGAGACATTGGTTGTCGGAACCATCTCAATAACTACCAACATTTTGTAGTATTTGCAAACAAGTCCTTGTTGTAGGGAAAAGCGGCTTTTTCAAGAAAACAATGAAACTTAGAGCCCCACACCAAATTGCATATAGTGTTAGTGAATTTATTGTTGTTCTCTCTTTGACTTGCGGCATATTCAAAATCTTGACCTACACGGCTGCAACGTCTTATGTTGCGAGAGGAGTTTTCCGATCAGAGTGAGGCTACGATCCACGCTTGGCGATTGCCCTATGGAGTCGGATGGACTCGCTATTAAATCTCACGCTTCCATGACTTTATTTAGTTTATTTCTCATGAGTTGGCCTTCGGCTGAATTTATTCTATTGTAATAAAGACTCGATATGAGAATTGTGTAATAAATTCAGGTGTGATTGAACTTTGAATCTTTTCATCAATGTACTGTGTGTGCCAGCATGATCTTGGGATGGTACATCTACACAGAGACTTGACCGATTTTGGGTCGGGTCGCTACAGCAACTTCCTGTATCCACGAGATCCCATCTTGGGGCCTGTTCCGGAGCTCCGTCGGAGGGGGCATCCACCACGGAGGGCTTCTACATCATCACCATAGCCCCTCCGATGAAGTGTGAGTAGTTTACTTCAGACCTTCGGGTCCATAGCTAGTAGCTAGATGGCTTCTTCTCTCTTTTTGGATCTCAATACAATGTTCTCCCCTCTCTCGTGGAGATCTATTCGATGTAATCTTCTTTTTGCGGTGTGTTTGTTGAGACCGATGAATTGCGGGTTTATGATCAAGATTATCTATGAACAATATTTGAATCTTCTCTGAATCCTATTATGTATGATTGGTTATCTTTGCAAGTCTCTTCGAATTATCCGTTTGGTTTGGACAACTAGATTGGTAGTTCTTGCAATGGGAGAAGTGCTTAGCTTTGGGTTCAATCTTGCGGTGTCCTTTCCCAAAGGATGTGAAGGGGCAACAAGGCACGTATTGTATTGTTGCCATCGAGGATAATAAGATGGGGTTTTTATCATATTGCATGAATTTATCCCTCTACATCATGTCATCTTGCTTAAGGCGTTACTATGTTTTTAACTTAATACTCTAGATGCATCTTTGGATAGCGGTCGATGAGTGGAGTAATAGTAGTAGATGCAGGTGAGTCGGTCTACTTGTCTCGGACGTGATGCCTATATACATGATCATACCTAGATATTCTCATAACTATGCTCAATTCTGTCAATTTCTCAATAGTAATTTGTTCACCCACCGTAGAATACTTATGCTCTTGAGAGAAGCCACTAGTGAAACCTATGGCCCCCGGGTATATTATCATCATATCAATCTCCATTACTTTAATACTTGCTTTGTTTTTAATTTGCCTTTTACTTTTCAGTTTGCATATCTATACCAAAAATACCAAAAATATTATTTATCATCTCTATCAGATCTCACTCTCATAAGTGACCATGAAGGGATTGACAACCCCTAATCGCGTTGGTTGCGAGGAGCTATTGTTTTGTGCAGTGCGAGGGACTTGTGCGTAGCCTCCTACTGGATTGATACCTTGGTTCTCAAAAACTGAGGGAAATACTTACGCTACTTTGCTGCATCATCCTCTCCTCTTAGGGGAAATCCAACGCAGTGCTCAAGAGGTAGCACTTTGTCGGGACCGGCGGACCGAGCCCCTTTCGGTTCGGCGGGGGGCGGAGGTCGCACGAAGAGCAGATCGAGGCGAAGCACACGAGCGGTTTACCCAGCTTCGGAGCTCTCCGGAGAGATAACACTCCTACTGCTGCATGTCTGAGTGTATTGAGTTCTTGCTCGGGAGCGATGAGTGCTACAGTACACACAAGCTGCTAACGAGACCGAGCGTGAGTGTTCTCTGGCTTCGAACCTCTCCAAGCCCTCCCAACCTCCCTCTACGTTGCGCATGGGCCTCCTTTTATATGCTAAAGGGGTCTCCGACAGGTGGCAACGTAGACAAGGGTAAAAATGGAAAAGGAGTGGTTGGTACAGCTACTTGTACAGTGTACCATACCTAACCCCGACGGCAGGGGACAAAGGCATTAAATGCCTGTCTACGTCTCCCTAACGGTCAGAAAAGGGACCGCCAAAGGCGCCACCGCTTGCCACGATGGCAATCTTGTCGGCGCCGCTTGCCCACCGCGCTCCACTGGCCACGGCCTCTTGCCACGCTGTGGCGCCTAGAAAGGTCAGGCGACACATTAGTGGATGTCTTTGGGCCTTGGTCTGAGGTGGTGGTCTGCCGTGGCAAGCGCCTTGCCGCGGTTGTTGTCTTGTCGCGCCCAGAAGCTTGTCGCTCATCGGGCCTTCCCGGCAAGCTCCTCTTGTCGGGGCCTTGTCTCCTAGGTGCCTTGGGTGGCCTTCCCGGCAAGCTCCGCTTGCGGGGGCCTTGTCTCCTTGGCTTGAATACTTTGTTCTTGAATGGCTCCAAAGGAACCACGGAGGACCTTGGCAGTCACCCGGTAAGCCGTGCCGTGGAGGGCTGCAACTGCCCGTGCACAAGTTCGGGATACTAAGGTACCCCTACTCTAGTACAGCTGACAGAGCCCGGGCCTGGGCCACCTGCAGTGCGGCGGCTGTTGGGCCGGGCCCAAAACAGGGCATCGGCATGTGCAGCCCCAGCGCAGCCCCCAGAAGTATATGGTTTACTTCCTGCTGTTAGGCGTGCATGGGTGCCCTTTCTTTGCCGATATCTCGATCGCTGATTTGTGTAAGAGCAGATCAGCCTTACAGGAGTGCCACAAGCCGCTCTGACATGCCTTCGCTTCGACTACACCGCCAAGGGAGGATTCCCGGCAAGGGAGCGTTCCCGGCAAGGGAGAATTCTCCGGCAAGGCAGTTCTCCGGCAAGGGGCGGCACCAGCGATCCCGGTGGCGGATACCATGACTGCAGACCCTAGCACGGGTAATCCTCTTGCTTGAAAACTTTCCTTGTGTTCTTCTTCTTACGATTTTCTTTTGAATATTTGCTTGACTTTTCTTCATTTTCCAATCGTCAGATCCATCCGCCACAGAGCCAATGGAGACCGAGGCCGCGCGGCGAGGAGGACGCAAGGTGGCACATCGACGACGCCACGCCATCGGAGAAGAAGTGGCCGACGAGCCCTTGAAGAGGCCGCCAAAGCTGCCGCCGCAGAAGCAGGAGCGGCAGCATCCTTTGCTTCTTTGAGAGCCCTCGGCGGTCGACGTAGATTAGGCCGCCCGCTTTCTCTTTTTCTTGCCGCTGCTGGTCATGTTATGAGAACAATCTATTAGAGCTGCGACAAGCTATCTTGTAATATAACTCTATTTCGGGTAGCAATTGCTATGTTATTTCCTTTACTTGGTTCCTTCCTTTGTATGTTTTTGCCCTCGCTTTTAGGGAACTTGTCGTGAGCACTGGGTCATGGCCGAGTCTTGAGACGTCGGCTGACTTCTTTGGCGGTGCTGCTACCGACAAGAAACCTTGTCGCAACTAGTCACAGCTCACTTAAGTTGTTGAGCGGACTCGAAACAAAGTAAGGGCGCAATCGCAGCTCACTTAAGTTGTTGAGCGGACTCGAAACAAAGTAAGGGCGCAATCGCAGCTCACTTAAGTTGTTGAGCGGACTCGAAACAAAGTAAGGCGCAACTAGCTACGAGTTGGTTCCTCCGCGCACAGGTTTTCCATACAAAGTACGGTCGTTCGAGGAAGATAACTTCAAAATTTTAAAACTGATTGCTCAAACTTTAGCAACTTAGCTTTTCATCGCTGCTTGCTTCGGTAAGGCTAGACTTCCTTGAGCGACGCTTGGTCTACACCATTATCTTCTCCTTTCCTCCCGGCAAACTTGTGGGCGAAGGAACCTTCCTTTCTTTGAGAAAGAGAAAGAAGAGAAAATAAAGATATGGAGCCTTATGGCTCGTTATTGCTTACCGGGGTAGGTGCTGCACAAAGTGTCAGATAACGCATGCAAAATAGAAGTAGAAAGCATGAAATCGACAAGATGTGCGAAGCACATGAGCTTCACTTATGCACGGGTCTGCGCCCGCTTTGTACAAAGGATTCCATGCAACATCGGCAAGACTTGTACAAAATGTGGTTGCCGGAACAGGTTCCGGCAACCACGCCTTACGGGTAAAACTTACGAAGATGCGCAATGTTCCAGGAGTTGCTCACCGGAATGCCATCTTCGGTCTCAAGGCGGACAGCGCCAGGCCTAGTGACTCGATTCACCCGGTAAGGGCCTTCCCACTTCGACGTCAACTTGTTGGAATTCTTGGCGGACTGAACGCGCCAAGAACAAGGTCGCCTTCCTCGAGACTTCGGCATTAACTGCGGCTATGGTAGCGGCGCAAAGCTTGCTGGTATCGAGCAGCTCGTCTGACACGAAGACGATCCTCCTCAAGGAGCAAAGACGTCATCTTGTCGCAATCGCTCTTGCTCAAGCTCATCATAAGCGAGCACTCGAGGTGATCCGTATACGAGTTACGTGGGGAGAACTGCCTGCTCCATAGACTAGAGCGATAGGTGTCCGGCGATGGCTCGATTTGGTGTCGTCTGATCGACCAAAGAACCACCGGCACATCTGCTGCCGCGGAACATCTGCTTCCTGGCGAGAACTGCGGCTCGGCCGGAGCTTGGCGTTACCGGCAAGTTCTTTGGAGCAGATCGCTCCTCGCACTTGCCGGTGGAGCTCGATGGTGCGTCCTCGACGGTGGCGCAGCACTCCAAAGAGGTGCGCTTGCGGAGTGGGCATCGAGCTCTCACCGGACTTGGAGCGCTCGCTTCAGCGGAACAAACCCTAGGGCTTGCCGGAGCAGATCGCTCCTCGGCACTTGCCGGTGGAGCTCGATGGTGCGTCCTCGGCGGTAGCGCAGCACTCCGAAGAGGTGCGCTTGCGGAGTGGGCATCGAGCTCTTGCCGGACTTGGAGCGTCTGCTTCAACGGAACAAACCCTAGGGCTTGCCGGGCAGTGCTCCTCGGCACTTGCCGGTGGAGCTCGATGGTGCGTCCTCGGCGGTAGCGCAGCACTCAAGAGGTGCGCTTGCCGGAGTGGGCATCGAGCTCCTGCCGGACGGGAGCGTCTCGCTTCAACGGAACAAACCCTAGGGCTTGCGAGCAGCATCGCTCCTCAGCACTTGCCGGTGGAGCTCGATGGTGCGTCCTCGACGGTAGCGCAACACTCCGAAGAGGTGCGCTTGCCGGAGTGGGCATCAGAGCTCTTGCCGGACTTGGAGCGTCTACTTCAACGGAACAAACCCTAGGGCTTGCCGGAGCAGACTGCTCCTCAACACTTGCCGGCGGAGCTCGATGGTGCGTCCTCGACGGTAGCGCAGCACTCTGAAGAGGTGCGCTTGCCGGAGTGGGCATCAGAGCTCTTGCCGGACGGGAGCGTCTGCTTGAACGGAACAAACCCTAGGGCTTGCCGGAGCAGACTGCTCCTCAGCACTTGCCGATGGAGCTCGATGGTGCGTCCTCGACGGTAGCGCAACACTCCGAAGAGGTGCGCTTGCCGGAGTGGGCATCAGAGCTCTTGCTGGACTTGGTCTTGATCTTGAGGACCTTCTTGACGGCGACTTCGGGAAGCTCTGCGTAAATCCATCCTTGTCGGGACCAGAGCTTGCCGGTGAAGCCCCCTGCTCGTCGCTGGATGCATCTGCCATGGTTGCTAGCTCATCATCTGCCTCCCTTCCTCAGCACGTGCACACTTGTCGGCCAGGGCATATAGCTCACTGACATCTTTGATCTTTCACATCGCCATCTCCTCCCGCATCCTACGGTTTCGCACGTTCTGATGGAACGCGCTGATTACATCATGGTAGGGTGGACATCTGGGATGTTGTCTTTGTCTGTGGCTGAATCTCTGAATGTACTTGCGCAGGGGCTCTCCTTCCTTCTGGGCGAGCAGATGAAGGTCGCTTTCTTGGCCATGGGGTTTGTGGCCGCCTGTAAAGGTGAGGACAAACTGATGGCATAGATCTGCCCAAGAGGATATGGAGTTGTCCGGCAAGTGCATGAGCCAGGATCTGACATTGGGCTTGAGTACCAGCGGGAAGTAGTTGGCCAGGATCTTGTTGTCTCGCCCCCCGGCAGCTTGCACCGCAATGGTGTAGATCTTTGAGGAACTCCGACGGATGCGTCTTGCCGTCGCATTTCTCTCGGTATGTCCGGCTTGAAATTCTTCTTCTGGGCCACTTTGGACTTGCCGTAGCTCACCGGTGAACGCAGGGCAACCTCATCACAGACGGCAAGTCGCCTGGTTCCCTTGGCGCATGCATGTCGACAGAGGGCCCAGCGCGCTGGTCAGATTGACGCCGCGCTTTTCTTCGGTGCTCGATGCGAGTTCGAGCGTCTTCTTGCCGTCGTTCGTGAAGGACTTGGCGTTGATCGCGACGAGCTCGTGGATCCGATGATGCGGTGGAGTCGCTGTCGAGGTGGATCCGGCGAGTCGGCGATCTTGGCCTTCGGGGCGGAGAGTGCATGGTGGTTGCACCCCCACGGTTTTGCCGCCACCGGCTCGTGTTTGGCAGTCCTGCCGCGGTAGCGATGCACTCGGCTGCCGCGGAGCGTTGCCGTTGGCAAAGCCGATGAGACTCTGAATGGTGGCCCTCCATTGATCGACCTTGTCGGCTGTTGGAGGGTAATCCAAGAGCAGTTGAGCTCTCGCCAAAGCTTCTGCTGGAGTGGTGGGTGGCAGTGGCGAACGGCGCGAGGAGCGAGATATGCTCGGACTTCTAACTATGTTAGAAGGAGCGATATCCCGCCCAGCGATGCGTGCTTCGCGCCCGGCCAAAGATGTTGGCGCATATGCTGGTCTTGAGCATCCCGAGATCCACCAGCTCGATCTTGGTCCAACGGCGTATGGCGTTGTGAATACCATGACGCTTCTCGGTCCCGCGCCTCCTGAGACGGGCGCGGTGCATGTACGGACGCCGAGGTCTGCGCAGCCTTGTCCTTGGACTTGGCAGCACCGTGGGCTCCTCCGTCGACGTCCATTCTTCCGCCGGCGTCTACCCCACCACCGTTTGCTCCGGTGGTGGTGGGTTCGACGCGGACGGAACATCTGCCGCCGTAGCCTTCTTCTTCGGTGGCATGTCGATGAAGATGATGAAGATCTAGCTCGTGTGGACGCCGGATCAGGTTCACACAATCTCGACGCCCCCTACCTGGCGCGCCAAAGATGTCGAGGAGGCTGATCTGTCGCACGAACACCTATGGGACCGGCGGACCGAGCCCCTTTCGGTTCGGCCGGGGGCGGAGGTCGCACGAAGAGCAGATCGAGGCGAAGCACACGAAGCGGTTTACCCAGCGGAGCTCTCGAAGAGATAACACTCCTCTGCTTTGCATGTCCGAGTGTATTGAGTTCTTGCTCGGGAGCGCTGAGTGCTACAGATACACACAAGTCGCTAACTTGAGACCGGCGTGAGTGTTCTCACGGCGAACCTCTCCAAGCCCTCCCAACCTCCCTCTACGTTGCGCATGGGCCTCCTTTTATATGCTAAAGGGGTCTCCGACAGGTGACAACGTAGACAAGGGTAAAAATGGAAAAGGAGTGGTTGGTACAGCTACTTGTATAGTGTACCATACCTAACCCTGACGGCAGGGGACAAAGGCATTAAATGCCTGTCTACGTCGCCCTAACAGTGTAGAAAGGGACCGCCAGGGGCGCCACCGCTTGCCACGATGGCAATCTTGTCAGCGCCGCTTGCCACCGCGCTCCGGCCGGTCAAGACGGCCTCTTGCCACGTCGCTGGAAAGGTCCTGTGGCGACACGTTAGTGGATGTCTTTGGAGCGCAGTGCAGGTGGTGGTCTGCCGCGGCAAGCGCCTTGCCGCGGTTGTTGTCTTGTCGCGTCCGGAAGCTTGTTGCTCACTGGGCCTTCCCGGCAAGCTCCTCTTGCCGGGGCCTTGTCTCCTAGGTGCCTTGGGTGGCCTTCCCGGCAAGCTCCTCTTGCCGGGGCCTTGTCTCCTAGGCTTGAATACTTTGTTTTTGAATGGCTCCAAAGGAACCGCGGAGGACCTTGGCGGTCACCCGGTAAGCCTTGCCGCGGAGGGCTGCAACTGCCCGTGCACAAGTTCGGGATACTAGGGTACCCCTACTCTAGTACACCGACACACTTCCCTAGCGGGGGCTTCATCCACTAGGGATCTTCTGACATGGAGGTCTTGAACTCCATGGGAGTGGTAGTCTCTCTCTCTCTCTCTCAAGAGGAGGAGTGGTAGAAGAAAAGCTCACATACAAATGAGCTATCACTTTTCTCACCCCAGAAAGGAGGTGGAGGTGGTCTATTTATAGTCTAAGCTACGAAGGGGTAAGTGGGAGAGAGATACAAGGCCAAAGGCCTGGCTGCACACATGCAATGTTGGACATCCGGTGGATATGGGATGTCCGGTCGCTCGTGGGGGTCTGGACGTCTGGAGGGATCGTACTTCCGATGTTTCTTCTCTGGACAGGAGTCGTCGGATTTCCGGTCAGCGTCGGTCGTGCGGCCGCTAGGGCTTGTTGGACGTCCGGTGGTCGGCGGACATCCGGCCATTGTAGCACTTGTTGGTTGTAGCTCTTCTGTTGGGGATATGACTATTTGTGTAAGTCGCCCAGGAGGGGCCGGGTTACGCAAAGAGAGACTCATCAGAAGAAGCCCAAGACCAAGCATGAAGATGGCGGTTCAATAAAGGGTCTAAGGCCCATAGGCGACTTAAGGCCCATAGTTATAAACCGCCATGATGGCATGACTTGTATTATAAGGTATAATTAACTAGTCATCGAGCGGACCTTTGTCTATAAGCGGTCGGGACTCAGAGGCCGCAGGGCGTCAACCCGTATATAAGGGGACGACTACCGGCGGCTTAGGGCAAGAAACAACTCATCGAGAGCCGGGCATAGCGTATCCCGCCACGGTTATCGAAACACCAAGCAATACCAACCCAACTAGACGTAGGCCTTACCTTCACCGTAAGGGGCCGAACTAGTATAACCCTCTCGTGTCCTTTGTCCCGATTAACCCCTTTAAGCTTCCTAGTTGCGATGGCTCCATGACTAAGTCCTTGCAAGAGGACATCTGCCGTGACAATTCCACGACATCTTTCGACCGTCTGGTCTGCAGGTGGTCGCACGTCTAGTGTCCATGGGATGTCCGGTGGCGGTAGCTTTGCTACAGCTCTGTCTTCTTCCGTCTTCGCTTCCACGCTTCCCTCGTGGATGGTGTAGTCGTTCCGTTGCACTCGCACTCCTCCTCGTTGTCCGCAAGACCCCGACAATACCTATGCATGCACATGAGTGGAGTGTCAAGTCGTATACCATCCTCGAAGGTGTCAAGTGAGCAGGTGTAAAGGATATGATTCACCTTTGTGTATGTGAAGTAGATGTCGCACGTGTCATTTGCCAAATGGACTCTTGACATGGCGATGTCCATAGGATGCTTCGCATCACCATGGGAAAGAGATGGCTTCGCTGTGTAGAATTGGACGTTCACGAAGTATTCATCATCTAGTATCTCAAAATGGGCACTTTCCAATGTCGTACCGTTTAGGGATTCCTTCAAAAAGAGTAAGGACAACAAACACTTGGAAAGACAAATGTGGTTAGCGTTATTGCAAAACCAAGCATTCAAGCGGTGATTCACCCAACAAGTGTCATCATCAAGCATAGCATAAGGTGTGACAAAGGATTGCGATATGACATGCACGCACATAAATTGAGCACAATCAAGGACATCATGGATATTCAAATGGGAGGTATGTTTGACAATTGAACAAGCATCTACCTCAAAGTCATAGCAAGCATGCATAAAGCGCTCAACAAACGGTCTATGGTAGGCATAGGAAGCATTCACCACACTAAATAAAATGAAGTGTCTGAACACAAGTGCAAGACAATCCAAGCATAACGTGCCTAAGGTGTAATGAAAATCGTGTGGCACTCAACACAATAGAAAGAGCAATTGTTCATCATGTGTGAGGCAATCAAGTCAATCATGTAACAAGCAATGGGACATGGCATATGTGAAGGAATGACATTGTTGCAACCAAACATGTGATAGGAGCAAGTAACCAAGAAGTGGATGCAACACACAAGGCATATATATCATGATGCATGGAAATGTGAAAATGGCAAGTCGAAGCAAGATCTCTAACATGTGCGCAAACAAGTGATGCAATATGGCCAATAAGTCTCATGGTGCAAGCAACACAAGTAGTATGATTTGGAATATCCATGCTCAAGAAAGATGTCACCTTGAAGGCATGTCCTTGTGCATCCTTCACAATGTCTAAGCGCAAGAAAATGCGATGTAGAAGCGAGTCGTGGTAGAATATATCAGGCTCGCTCTCACGAGATCGAACGGTCAACTCACGTGAAGTGGAAGTTGACACGAAGTTCAAGTATCCTACACATGCACACAACAAAACAAAGAACGTATGCGCATGGTAGATAAACACATCATCCATCGTGATGGTTCTCATCTCTTGCACATAACCATTATAAGCATAAGTTCATGAATAATATGATGCAACTATGGCTATATGCATGGCACTAGGTATATGGTGCAAAGAGCTAAGACAAGCATGCTTCACAAGGAATATGTCAAAATCCCTAAATATATGCGAGAATGCTATGGGTGCAATCTCATTAGCAAGACTAAAAGCATTGTTGAACTCAATACATGTCAAATCATCTAGCATGAGAGAGGCAACACATGGAGGTATATGACAAGAAGCAAAAACAATCATGTGGAAAGCATGTAAATGGTTGTCATCCACCGCATGAAATGAGCAAGTATGAATCATCGGCGATGCAACAAGGCAAGAAATCATAGTAATCAAGTTGTGCGAACTAGTGGAGCGAAGATGCAACACACTAGAGAAAATCATGTTATGTGAGCAAATAATAGTCATAGACAATGCACATGACATATCGCAAGAACGAACACAAAGCAAGATCAAAATATCATCATAGTAATGGGTCATAAGTGGAACATGGCAATAACAAGCAATATCTCCACCAAGCTTGCAAATACACATACAAGTAGTAGAATGAGCTTATCATGCGACGTGAACATTGCAAGATGGGCATATAATATGTAATGGACAATAACCCATAGCCAAGTGAGATCCATGTAGAAGAAATGCACGAAGGTCTTGCGCAAAGGAAACGGTGTGAAAAACAATCCATGGGATCCCAAGTCATCATTGCTCTCAAGAGCTTGTTTTGTCAACTGATGGGATTGTGAGGATGACAAGTATTCATGGGTACCTACACAAAAGGGACACAAACCAAGGAAAGTGTGTGCATGGTAAATGTACACATCATCCATCATGATGTGTATGTGCACGTGATTTAGCACAAGAGAAGCATCGCTCAAAGAAATTTGATGCATGGTATAATAACATGTCATCCATCATGAAAGAATAGTTGTTACGTATAACATGATGGGGACACACATTAAGCATACAAGTATATGGCACATCAATAGAATTTTTATTCATGGGGAGCATATTGTGCACAAAATCATGGGAATCATGCAATGGATGGGATGGATCAAAATCTCCTAATATGTATGAGGGAACTATGGGGGTCCAAAACAATGCATATTCAAAGCTAGGTGGTCATTGCATGGCATGTGATTGAAGTGATGCAAAGGGAGCATATCAATATCATCACAAGCAAAATAAATGTCAATAACCGTGGGCTCGTCATCTATGCCATATGTGCAAATTGAGTTTATTTTAATGGCATATGCATAGTCACTATGATGAGATTGCAAATATGACATATGATTGATCTCATGCATAGCATATGAAAAGTCAAGCTGATTGTGAAACATGATGTGACCTAAAGAATTGTTACAAGAAATCATATGTAACATGGCATCACAACTAATAGACTCCACATGGCAATCATCAAACTCATCATAAATGGGTAAATCATCGCATGGGGAAGTCGCACTAGCATGAAGCATGGTAATAGGTGGATCAACATCATGCATGCAATCAATGTCAAGATGTCCACTAGTGGGACAAGAGCATCACCTTCACCTATGTTACCTTTCTCATCTATACCTACTAATAAAGCAAGGTGCGTTTCTCCGATTTTTTCATCTGTTCACCGCTAAAAGATTTTTTTGTTTCTATCTAAGGTGGTACTAAACTTTCGTACTTGGGTCGCGCGCCCTATGGCCCAGTAAAATCAGCCATTTTTACCTGCCCACGCAGCAAAAAAATCCTATTACCCCGCTCAATGCGGCATATAGTTTCAGCTACGCACAAGGCGACCAAGACATGACAGCCCATTTATGTTTGTGTTCTGTTTCAAATTTTCCTTTTCTGTTTCTTTCTTTTTTTATTTCCTGTTTCTTTTTATTTTGCCCATTGCAAGTATATTTTTAATGTTTTCTGAAATTCATAATTTTCAAAAAATGTTTGCACTTTAAATTTTTGTTCACAATTCGTAAAAAGTTACAAATTACAAAAATGTGTTCCTATTCTAAATTTTTTTTGGATTTTTTTGTCGTGCCAAAATATGTTCAAAATTTAAAAAATATTCCCATGTTTAATAAAATGTCCATATTTTTCAAACAGTTTCAAGATTTGAACAAATGCATTTAAAAAATGTTCCAAATTCGAAAAATATTCTTATTTTGGCGATAGGTTTAAAAATTGAAAAGAATGTTTGCTTTAAACAAACACATATTCTAAAATTCTTCTGCATCAACACATGTTCCCATTTAAAAAAATTGTTCACAACGTAAAAATATTCATATTTTTATAAGAATGTTCATGTATTTAAAAATGTACGTGAATTTCAGAAAAAGTTCTATTCAAATTTTTTGTTCTTGATTTGTCCAAAAATGTATGGAATTTTCAAAGAACTGTTCATAATTCGGAAAATTGTTCCCTTTGTCAAGTATATTCGGTAGTTCATGATATGAATTGCAAAATTTCATTCCTATTTAAAAAATGTTTGAATTTCAAAATTTTGTTATTCTGATTTTTTATCAGAATTTTACAAATTATTTCCAGTTTTTGAAAAACTTTTGGGTTTTCCAAATTTGTTCAAGATTTACAAATGTTACAAAATACCTACTTTTTATTATTATTACTAATAATGCAAGGTGCGTTTCTCCGATATTTTCATCCATTCACCGCTAAAAGATTTTTTGTTTCTATCCGAGGTGGTACTAAATTTTCGTACTCCGTCTATTAGCAAAGAAAAAACGATCTTTGGAGAATTTCGTACATGGGCCGCGTGCCCTATGGCCCACTAAAGTCAGCCCAATTTTCCTGCCCACGCAACAATTAAAAACTCTATTTCCCACTCAATGCGGCATATAGTTTCAGCTACGCACAGGGCCACCAAGACACGGCGGCCCATTTTTTTTGTGTTCTGTTTCAAAATTTTGTTTTATGTTTCTTTTCTTTCTATTTCCTGTTTCTTTTTATTTTGCCCATTGCAAGTATATTTTTAAAGTTTTTCTATAATTCACAATTTTGAAAAAGTTTGTAGTTTCAATTTTTTTTCACAATTCGTAAACATTTACGAATTACAAAAATGTGTTCCTATTCTAAAAAATGTTTGGATGTTTTGTCGTGCCAAAATATGTTCAAAATTTAAAAATATTCCCATTTTTAGTAAATGTTCGTATTTTTCAAAAACTTTCAACATTTAAACAAATGTATTCAAAAGAATTTCCAAGTTCAAAAAATATTCTTATTTTAGCGATAGGTTCAAAAATTGAAAAGAATGTTTGCATTAAAGAAACACATTTTTTAAAATTCTTCTGCATGTTTAACACATGCTCCCATTTAAAAAAATTGTTCATAACGTAAAAATATTCATATTTTTATAAGAATGTTTGTGTATTTAAGAAATGTATGTGAATTTCAGGAAATGTTTTGTTCAAATTTTTTGTTATTGCTTTTGTCCAAAAATGTATGGAATTTTCAAAGAACTGTTCATAATATGGAAAATTGTCCACGTTGCCAAGTATATTCGTTAGTTCATGTTATGAATTCCAAAATTGCACTCCTATTTAAAAAATGTTTGAAATTTTAAATTTTTGTTATTCTATTTTTTTCTTCTGAATTTTACAAATTATTTCCATTTTTTGAAAAGTGTTTGGGTTTTTCCAAATTTGTTCAAGATTTACAAATGTTAAAAATTTGAATAATATTCTTGTTTTAGTGATATGTTCAAAAGTTGAAAATAATTTTTGCATTAAAAAACTCATTTTCTAAATTTCTTCCATATGTTCAAAACATGTTCCTGTTTCCAAAAATTGTTCACAACTTAAAAAATCATATTTTTATAAAACTAACATGCTTTTAAGAAATGTTTTTGAATTTCAACAAATATTCCGTTCAAATTTTTTATTCGTCTTTTTAAAAATGTGTGGACTTTTTAAAAAAATCGTAGTTTGGAAAATTGTTCACGGTGCTTAGTATATTTGGCATTTCATAGTTATTAGCTTTTGAAAAGTTCCCAAAATTTCGAATCAGACATTGCATTAGATTCTTTAATATTCACGCTAACCATTGGTTAGCAGAACACATTTGTTTGAGTGGCTAGCAACACGTGGTCGGATCTTTGAGGTCGTGAGTTCGATCACCCTCATACTGGGCCTGCTCCGAATCCGGCGCATCAAGCTAAGTCAGCTTGTTCATAATAAGGCACACCATAAATTATTGACAGTGGTAGCTTCCATGCGCCAATAAAAGAGAATATGCTGGTTAATTATAATTGAAACAAATTATGGGCATGTGCTAATAAAAAAGTATATATCGGTTTGGCTCTAATTAAAGGGTGCCATGTTGAACTAGAGAATACGGACATGTGAGGGTATTGATCCATTCTTATATTAAGCTAGAGGCATGTAATTTTATCATCCCATTGCAACGCACGGGTATGTGTGCTAGTTCCACTTATGTGGTGTAGGTGAGGTGGTAAAGACCAAGTCGTGGTCAACATCTTCATATTGATGGAACCATGTGGGGGGTGCATCATATTCCATCATGGCCATCGTCTTGTCCAAAGGAAGGACGCAGTCGTCGAGAATCGACGCGTCATCATAAATGGGACCTAGCACCAAATGAGAAGACACAATAGAGGTAGAGGTTAAGTCATTAGAAATCATAGTAGTCTTACATGACCTATCCACTATCACACTCTCTTTATGTGGTGGCTCACTCACTCCCTCAATAGGTGCACTCAAAGTTACATATGGTGGAGTCACCCATCTCACTCAAGTGGTGGGGGTTGTGCTCTCCTCACATGGGAATTGGGGCAACGCATCATATATGGGGCAAGTGGTGAACTCACTCTCACTCTCAATATGGTGGTAAATGTCACTCAAGTCATCAGACGTCGTCTTAGTCGAAGAGAAAATCCTATGCTCAACCATCTCGTCGTTGTCGCTGTGGATGAATGCCGAAGATGGCACATCATCCCTCTCCTCCATGACCGAAGGGAAAATCCCATGCTCGATCATCCGCTTTGACTTCGAGGGGCAAAAAGTCTTGCTTAGGGGCCGAATTTTAGGGTCCTCTGGGCCTCCTGTCACAAGCGGGAGTATTACCTAGATTCCCATGATCATTGCGAGCATTTTGAGTACTTGTGGGTCCTAAATGGAGTCCGAATGACAAAGTTATGACTGTTTTAGCGAACACCGGTCCTTCGTATGGCGGTCTTTGAAAGAACTTCATTTTCCCGCGAGGCGTTCTGGCGCACCGCTCCAAAATTTTGTGTCCTCCATAGTGGAGATATTTTTTCCACATATATATTGACCGATGCCAGAAACGCCCTCTTGTTATTGGCAGTCACACACATATATTATGGCATGCCACACCGTGAAAACAAGGAGAATAAGGCTTATAGTCACCGTATTTTCTTGAATTTACAACCAAATGGGATTCCACGGATCATAGAGCATGTGCAGAATGCAACGTTTGTCCTTCCTTGTCTGACTAATTGATGTAGGGTGGAATGCTAGGGGCTGATCTTTAACGAAATGGAGGGGATCCCGCGAAGGACATGAAGAACACGAGGGGGAAAACATGAGGGGATACGAGTGGAATCACTCAAATCAACAAGAAATGATCCCACATGTGCTAGATCCATGAACACAAAGCGAGATACATGATTCAAATCCAACAAAGGGGGGATACAAAAGTAACTAGTTCATCTCCTAGAAGGAGGCCTTGAATCCTTGGAGGATCTTCCCTTGCGGGGCTTCCTCCACTAGGGATCTTCTCACATGGAGGTCTTGAAGTTGATGGGAGTGGTAGTCTCTCTCTCAAGAGGAGGAGTGGTAGAAGCAAAGCTCACATACAAATGAGATATCACTTTGCTAATCCCAGAAAGGAGGTGGAGGTGGTCTATTTATGGTCTAAGCCACAAAGGGGTAAGTGGGGGAGAGGTACAAGGCCAAAGGCCTGGCTGCGCACAGGCAGTGTCAGACGTCCGATGGATATCGGATGTCCCGTCGCTCGTGGGGGTCTGGACGTGCCGAGGGCGTCGGACTTCCGATGTTTCTTCTCTAGATAGGAGTCGTCAGATTTCCGGTCGGCGTCGGTCATCCAGCTGCTGGGATTTGTCAGACGCCCGTTGGTCGTCGGTCGTCCAGCCGCAGTAGTACTTGCCAGTCGTAGCACTTTTGGCCGTCTGGTCTGTGGTTGGCCGAACGTCCTATGGCTGCAGCTTTGCCGCAGCTTCGTCTTCACTTCCACGCTTCCTTGGCAGATGGTGTAGACGTTTCATTGTGCTCGCACTCCTCCTCGCCTTCCGCAAGACTCCAACAATACCTATGCATGCACACGAGTGGAGTGTCAAGTAGTATACCATCCTCGAGGGGGTCAAGTGAGCACGTGTAAAGAAGATGATTCACCGTGGTGTATGTGAAGTAGATGCCGAACGTGTCACTTGCCAAACGTAATCTTGACATGCTGATGTCCATAGGATGCTCCGCATCACTAATGTTTACACACACCGTAATCTCTCGGATTTCCTTCCAAAGGAGTTTGGATAGTTTCAGAAACTTGTTTGAAAAGCAGCGGCGAATGATGTTCTTTGACTTTTGGGGGCAAAAAGTCCAGATTAGGGGCCGAATATGAGCGTCCTCTGGGCCTACCAGTGCAAGAGGGGAGTATTTTCTAGATTCCCACACTCATCGCGAGTATTTTGAGTACTTGTGGGTCCGGAAACGGACTACGAATGACAAAGTTATGACCGTTTTAGTGAACACCCGTCCTTTGTATGGCAGTCCTTGAAAGAACTTCATTTTCCCATGACGCTTTCTGGCACGCCACCCCAAAATTGTGTGACCTCCATAGTGGAGATATTGTTTCCACATATATATTGACTAATGCGAGGAATGCCCTTTTGTTATTGGCTGTCACACACGTACGTTATGGCATGCCACACGGCAAAAACAATGAGAATAAGGCTTATAGTCATCGTATTTTCTTGAATTTATAATCAAATGGGATTCCCCAGATCATAGAGCATGTCCAGAATGCAACGTTTGTCCTTCCCAGGCGGACAAATGTCTATACTCACCATAATCTCTTAGATTTTCTTCCAAAGGAGTGCCAATGGGTTCATAAACTTGTTTGAAAAGCAGCGACGAATGATGTTCTTCGACTTTCAGGGGCAAAAACTCCTAGTTAGGGGCCGAATTTGAGGGTCCTCCGGGCCTCCTAGTGCAAGCGGGGATTATTTTCTAGATTCCTACGCTCCTCGTGAGTATTTTGAGTACTTGTTGGTCCGAAACGGACTCTGAATGACAAAGTTATGACCGTTTTAGTGAACATCGACCCTTTATATGGCAGTCCTTGCTAAACATCATTTTCCCGTGATGCATTCTGGTGTGCCACCCCGAAATTTTTTGTTCCCCATAGTGGAGATATTTTTCCACATATATGTTGACCGATGCTAGGAATGCCCTCTTGTTATTGGCTGTCACACACGTACCTTACGGCATGCCACACGGAGAAAACAAGGAGAATACGGCTTATAGTCGTCCTATTTCTTGAATTTATAAACCAATGGGATTCCCCGGGTCACAGAGCATGTCCAGAATGCAACATTTGTCCTTCCCAGACGGCCTAATGTTTACACTCACCATAACCTCTCGGATTTCCTTCCAAAGAAGTGCCAATGGGTTCAGAAATGTGTCTGAAAAGCAGCGGCGAATGTTGTTCTTTGTCTTTTTGGGGCCAAAAGTCCTACTTAGGGGCCAAATTTGAGGGTCCTCTAGTTCTCCCGTCGCAAGCCAGAAGTATTTTCAAGATTCCCATGCTTGTCGCGAGCATTTTCAGTACTTGTGGGTCCAAAACGGACTCCAAATCAGAAAGTTATGACAGTTTTAGTGAACAGCGGTCCTTTGTATGGCAGACATTGAAAGAACTTCATTTTCCCATGACGCGTTCTGGCACGCCGCCCCAAAATTTTGTGTCCTCCATATTGGAGATATTGTTTCCACATATATATTGACCGATGCCAGGAATGCCCTCTTGTTATTGGCTGTCACATACGTATGTTACCGTATGTCACACAGTGGAAACAAGGAGAATAAGGCTTATAGTCGCCGTATTTTCTTGAATTTAGAACCATATGTGATGAGGACATGGCTACCACAGTTACCCCGACAACCCCTGCTACTGTACCTATTGGACTAATTACTAGAGCTCATGCACACCAGTTAATTTATCAAGTTCTTTGCATTTCTTCATAATGTTTCTAATGTTCATAAGAATATGATGCTGCCTAACTTAGATACATTCGTGTTGCTTACAATTGAGGGTCCTAGCATGGACAAGAAGGATGAACATTGGAGCATGATCAAGCATGGAGATGAAGGCACGTGTGAAGAAAACAAGAATGGAGGTGCCAGTGGAGGTTTCCGCACTTTGAACCACCATGATGACATCGGGAAGATGGACAAAATATAAAGATGGCTTCAAAATTTTCCGTCCATAGCTTATTATTGGTGTTGCGTCACCTTATTTTGGGCCAGGCCCATGTAATCTATTTTTAGAGTCCATATTGTAGGGGAAACGTCTTAGGAGGTGTTTTAGTCCCACCTTGCGTAGGGTGGACGAAATCCCCTCTCTTTTCCCTATAAATATAGCCTTTAAGGCATCGTTTAGACTTTGGTTTTATTTAGTTAAAAGTTAGCCATCGCTGCAACTTCGTGTACTTAGTTTGTGTCCAACGACCAGACCAAGACCGCTTATGAAACCCCACTTTTATCAATACTTCATCTGTATTCGCAATATTCAGATTGCTTAATCATATTCTTGCTTGTTCTTCGATCGCTTGCATAAATAGACCTTCGTGGTCAGGTTGATCGTGCTCCGGCGTGGTCAATAACCTCTCAGAGTTGGTTTAGCGATTGCTAAGGAGCAACATCGTGCATGTTTGTAGTCGGATCGTCAAAGTCGTCTCCTCCAAATCGATAGTTATCATCTGATTGAAAGATCGGGACCCTCACCTCTATCAAAATTGGAATCCCCCGTTCATAGAGCATGTGCAGAATGCAACGTTTGTCCTTCCCAGGCGGACTAATGTTTACACTCACCATAATCTCTCGGATTTCTTCCAAAGGAGTGCCAATGGGTTCAGAAACTTGTCTAAAAAGCAGCGGCAAATGATGTTCTTTGAGTTTCAGGGGCAAAAAGTCCTGCTTAGGGGCCCAATTTGAGGTTCCTTCGATACTCCTGGTGGAAGCGGGGAGTATTTTCTAGATTCCCATGCTCGTCGCGAGCATTTTGAGTATTTATGGGTCCGAAACGGACTACGAATAACAAAGTTATGACTGTTTTGGTGAACACTGGTCCTTTATATGGCAATTCTTGAAAGAACTTCATTTTCCCGTGACGTGTTGTGGCACGCCGGCCCGAAATTTTGTGTCCTCCATAGTGGAGATATTGTTTCCACATATATATTGACTGATGCAAGGAATCTCATCTTGTTATTGGCAATCACACACGTACGTTATGAAATGCCACACGGTGAAAACATGGAGAATAAGGCTTATAGTTGTCATATTTTCTTGAATTTACAACCAAATGGGATTCCCTGGATCGTAGAGCATGTCCAGAATGCAACGTTTGTCCTTCCCAGGTAGACCAATGTTTACACTCACCATAATCTCTCGGATTTCCTTCCAAAGGAGTGCCAATGGGTTTAGAAACTTGTCTGGAAAGCAGTGGCAAATGATGTTCTTTAACTTTCAGGGAAAAAAGTCCTACTTAGGGGCCAAATTTTAGGGTCCTCTGGTACTCCTAGTGCAAGCAGGGAGTAATTTCCAGATTCCCATGCTTGTCGCCAGCATTTCGAGTACTTGTGGGTCCGAAACGGACTAAGAATAACAAAGTTATGATGGTTTTAGTGAACAATTGTCCTTTATATGGCAGTCCTTGAAAAACTTCATTTTCCCGTGACGTGTTCTGGCGCGCCACCCTGCAATATTGTGTCCTCCATAGTGGAGATATTATTTCCACATATATATTGTGTGATGCAAGGAATACCCTCTTGTTATTTGCTATCACACATGTATGTTACGGCATGCCAAACGGCGAAAACAAGGAGAATAACGCTGATAGTCATCGTATTTTCTCGAATTTATATCCAAATGGGATTCCCTAGATCATACAGCATGTCCAGAATGCAACATTTGTCCTTCCCAGGGAGACCGATGTTTACACTCACCATAACCTCTCGGATTTCCTTTCAAAGGAGTGCCAATTGTTTCAGAAACTTGTCTGAAAAGAAGCGGCGAATGATGTTCTTTTACTTTAGGGGCAAAAAGTCCTTCTTAGGGGCCGAATATGATGGTCCTCTGGGCCTACTAGTGCAAGAGGTGAGTATTTTCTAGATTACCATGCTCGTCGCGAGCATTTTGAGTACTTGTGGGTCCGAAACGGACTACGAATGACAAAGTTATGACCGTTTTAGTGAAGAGCGGTCCTTTATATGGCAGTCCTTGAAAGAACTTCATTTTTTCGTGACGCGTTCTGGCGCGCCGCCCAGCAATTTTGTGTCCTCCATAGTGGAGGTATTGTTTCCACATATATATTGACTGATGCAAGGAAGTGTTATTTGCTGTCACACATGTACGTTACGGCATGCCACGTGGCGAAAACAAGGAGAATAACGCTTATAGTCATCGTATTTTCTCGAATTTATGTCCAAATGGGATTCCCTAGATCATAGAGCATGTCCAGAATGCAACATTTGGTCCTTACCAGGTGGACTAATGTTTACACTCACCATAACCTCTCGGATTTCCTTCCAAAGGAGTGTGGATAGTTTTAGAAACTTGTTTGAAAAGCAGCGGCAAATGATGTTCTTTGACTTTTGGGGGCAAAAAGTCCAGATTCGGGGCCGAATATGAGGGTCCTCTGGGCCTACCAGTGCAAGAGGGGAGTATTTTCTAGATTCCCACGCTCATCGCGAGTATTTTGAGTACTTGTGGGTCCGAAACGGACTACGAATGACTATGACCGTTTTAGTGAACACCCGTCCTTTGTATGGCAGTCCTTGAAAGAACTTCATTTCGCTTTCTGGCACGCCACCCCAAAATTTTGTGACCTCCATAGTGGAGATACTGTTTCCACATATATATTGACTAATGCGAGGAATGCCCTTTTGTTATTGGCTGTCACACACGTACGTTACGGCATGCCACACGGCGAAAACAAGGAGAATAAGGCTTATAGTCATCGTATTTTCTTGAATTTATAATCAAATGGGATTCCCCAGATCATAGAGCATGTCCAGAATGCAACGTTTGTCCTTCCCAGGCGGACAAATGTCTATACTCACCATAATCTCTCAGATTTTCTTCCAAAGGAGTGCCAATGGGTTCATAAACTTGTTTGAAAAGCAGCGGCGAATGATGTTCTTTGACTTTCAGGGGCAAAATCTCCTAGTTAGGGGCCGTATTTGAGGGTCCTCCGGGCCTCCTAGTGCAAGCGGAGATTAGTTTCTAGATTCTGATGCTCCTAGTGAGTATTTTGAGTACTTGTGGGTTCGAAACAGACTACGAATGACAAAGTTAGTACCGTTTTAGTGAACATCGGTCCTTTATATGTCAGACCTTGAAAGAACTTCATTTTCCCGTGACGTGTTCTAACGCGCTGCCCCAAAATTATGTGTCCACCATAGTGGAGATATTATTTCCACATATATATTGACCGATGCCAGGAATGCCCTCTTGTTATTGGCTGTCACATACATACATTACGGCATGCGACACGACGAAAACAAGGAGAATAAGGCTTATAGTCGCCGTATTTCTTGAATTTACAACCAAATGGGATTGCCCGGTTCATAGAGCATGTGCAAAATGAAACATTTGTTCTTACCAAGTGGACTAATGTTTACACTCACCATAGTCTCTTGGATTTCTTCGGAAGGAGTGTCAATGGGTTCAGAAACTTGTCTAAAAAGCAGCGGCGAATGATGTTATTTGACTTTTACGGGCAAAAAATCCTGCTTAGGGGCCGAATTTGAGGGTCCTCTAGGCCTCCCGGCACAAACCAGAAGTATTTTCAACATTCCCACTCTTGTCTCGAGCATTTTGAGTACTTGTGGGTCCGAAACAGACTTCGAATCAAAAAGTTATGACCGCTTTAGTGAACATCAGTCCATTGTATGGCAGTCATTGAAAGAACTTCATTTCCCCGTGACGCGTTCTGGCACGCCGCCCCGAAATTTTATGTCCTCCATAGTGAGATATTGTTTCCTCATATATATTGACCGATGCCAGGAATGCCCTCTTGTACTCCTGGCGCAAGCGAGGAGTATTTTCTAGATTCCCACGATCGTTGCGAGCATTTTGAGTACTTGTGGGTTTGAAACGGACTACGAATGACAAAGTTATGACCGTTTTAGTGAACATCGGTCCTTTATATGGTAGTCCTTGAAAGAACTTCATTTTCATATATATGGTAGTTCTGGCGCGCCGCTCCGTAATTTTGTGTCCTCCATAGTGGAGATATTGTTTTCATATATATATATATATATATATATATATATATATACACATATATATTGACGGATGCTAGGAATGCCCTCTTGTTATTGGCGATCACACATGTACGTTACGACATGCCACACGGCGAAAACAAGGAGAATACGGCTAATAGTAGCCATATTTTCTTGAATTTACAACCAAATGGGATTCCCCGGATCATAGAGCATGTCCAGAATGCAATGTTTGTCCTCCCCAGGTGTACTAATGTTTACACTGACCATAATCTCTCAGATTTCCTTCCAAAGTAGTGCCAATGGGTTCAGAAACTTTACTAGAAGTAGCGGCGAATGATGTTCTTTGAGTTTCAGTGGCAAAATGTCCTGTTTAGGGGCCGAATTTTAGGATCCTCCGGGCCTCCTAGCACAAGCTAGGAGTATTTTCTAGATTTCCACGCTCGTCGCGAGCATTTTGTGTACTTGGGGGTCCATTACGGACTACGAATGACAAAGTTATGACCGTTTTAGTGAAAACCGGTCCTTTATATGAAAGTCCTTGAAATAACTTCATTTTCACGTGACGCGTTCTGGCGCGCCGCTCCGAAAGTTTCTGTCCTCCACAGTGAAGATATTGTTTCCACGCACACACACACACACACAGATATATATATATATATATATATATATATATATATATATATATTGACGAATGATAGGAATGCCCTCTTGTTATTGGTTGTCACACATGTACGTTACGGCATGCCACACGGCGAAAACAAGGAAAATAAGGCCTATATATAGTCTCCGTATTTTCTTGAATTTAGAACCAAATGGGATTCCCCGGATCATAGAGCATGTTCAGAATGCAACGCTTTTCCTTCCCAGACAGACTAATATTTACACTCACCATAATATCTCGGATTTCCTTCAAAAGGAGTGCCAATGGGTTGAGAAACTTGTATGAAAAGTAGCAGCGAATGATGTTCTTTAACTTGCCGGGGCAAAAAGTCCTGCTTAGGGGCCGAATTTGAGGGTCCTCCTGGCCTACTTGTTCAAGGGAGGAGCATTTTCCAGATTCCCAATCTCATGGCGTGTATTGAGGGAGTCCTGGATTAGGGGGTCCTTGATGCGGAGCATCCCACGATCATCCCCATGGACACCACCTCGACTATCCAAGCTCCAAGTGGACCCATGACAAGAGCTAGGGCGCATGCTATTCAATCCGAGGTGACATCACTCCTACTTGAGTTTCCCTCCTCTTCAAGTGAGAAATGGCTACTGCCTAAGTCCGAGATGCTATGTGTGATCAGGTACAACGCTCAAGACACAGAGCCGAGGGCTGAAGAAGAAGAGACAGGCGTCAACACTCTGGACAGCCCGGAACCTTCGGCCAGAGCCCGGAACTTCCGCCCCCCGGACCCTCCGGCCGACCCGGAGCTTCCTGCCTCCGACGTCTTCGACCAGCCTAGGCGTGCCAACTCTCTGGTTAACCCGAAACCAGTCCCAAACCTTCCGGCCCCCGGAACCTTCGGCCAGCCCGGACCTTCCGGCCCCCGAACGCCAACCCAGCTCCACCCACGCCAACTCTCTGGTTAGGCCGGACCCTCCCCGGACCTCCGGCGCCCGGAACTTCTGGCCTCACCCGGAACTTCCGGCCCTGCCTGCACGCAGCGACTTGGGCCAAGGCCCGTGTACCCTTTCGTCACTTAGACTATAAATACTCTTCTCCTACCTACGTTTTAGGGTTAGCAAAGAGATAGCTCATGTTTGTGTGAGAGCTTTGCGCATCCACTTGGTTACCTTCTCCTTGGAGAAGATCCTTCCAAGCGGATTCAAGACCCCCTCTTGGGCGGCCCCATCAAGACCTCCTCTCGGATAAGAATCGGTTACCTCTTGTATCGTCCTTTGTTGACTTTGGATCATGTATCTCTCTTTTGTGTTCTTGGATCTAGCGCATGTGTGATCATATTTGTGTTGGTTGAGTGTTTCTCTTGTTTTCCCCCGTGATTTCCCTCGTGTTCATCCGCGCGTTCTTCGTGTTCCTTGTAGGGATCCTCTCCAAACGTGAAAGATCGGCCCCTAGGGTTCCGCCCTACATCATCTTGGTATCATGAGCCACGTTGACCACGTTTTTGGAGCCCCTACCCTTTGTTTTCTAGCTTGATTTTGTTGATTTCGTCCTAAATCCGAAAATCCCCACCAATTTTGTTTGTGATTTGTTGGTGTGATGAAGTTTTGTTGGATTTGATCCGTGAATTTTGTGTGTGGCTCATAGATCTAGCTTCCCCACCCTTCTTTTCCACCAATTTTGTTCTCTTTCCCTTCGGATTTGGGGTTTTCCTCAAGTTTTTCCGCCCAAATTCACGATCCCCAATTCTCTGTTCTTGCCAGTTTCACGACAACCAGAACTTACAGCCACGCCCGGACCTTCTGGCCCCCGGACCTTCCGGCCACCCCAGAACCTCCGAACCCCGGACCTTCCATCTTTCCCGGACCTTCTGGCTTAGACAGAAAGTTGGCACATCTTCGACGATTTCCGCTACTTCGACAACTCCGTCCACGGTGCAGCGGCATCTTCGCCAACGTATTGAAGATCGTGCACTACGACAACGACTACAATCTCATCCTTTTGAAACCTTCAACCGTAAGCAAGGACGGTAATCTTGACGACATCTTTGTCTAATCCTTGTCATTTGCTTTGACAACCACATAGCCCATCTTTGCGTACCTTACCCATCGAGACTAGCCTTTGAGTATTGTCGGCAACGTGACTTGTGCACATTTAGTGATAATACTCTCCCATAGCATACATACCAACTCATCGTGGTGCATATCTTGGTATCATCTCTTGTGTCACAAACTTATCATCGCATATACTCAATTGCTATCTTGATTCGTAAAGCATTGCATGAGAAAAGAGCTCAAACATCAAAGAGCCAAACTAGTTTTTAAACAAACGGGAAAGATAAGCAAAGAGCTTATAAGAAAGAACCATAACATCATACAACATTAAGATTGTCATACTCGATCATCTTGGATCAAAGCATAGAAACATCATACATATAGCATACTTGGGATAGAATTCGTTGCAATTTTTCTTAGTAGGTTGTGCACAAGTTTCGTATCCGCCTATTGTGCAATCGTGCTAGCGTCTCTCTAGTGTTGTGCAACAAGAGCATTTTCGTGGATTCCACATTTTGGCTCACCCTTGGTTGCATGACCCCACTTATCTATTTGCGTGTGTGTTTCCGTGTACCTTATCTTGCTATTGGTCTACTTGTTGCATTTGCAAAGTTGCGAATCTTTTCCAACATTATTGAGTCCCACTTACAATTGCATCAAATTTTGTGCCACCATCCTAACCAAACTCCACCATAAGATTTTACTTGTGTAGGTGTGAGAAACCGACAAGAATTGGTACCTTGGAGTGATCATTGATCCACCTTCAACATCGGTCAAGGTACATTTGGTATTAGTTCTTCTCTTTCTCCCATTCACGTATTTTTGTTTGGAATGATGGATAGGCCAAGTACTTCTATCAACCCACTCTTATTGGAGAAAGACGACGACATGTCTTCCTTCGTCACCAAAACGCAACTATTTGGCGCACACCGAGCTTTGCATCAAGAAAAACTTGCTTTGGGCGATCGCATCGACAACCTCACCACCAATCTACGGCACTCCGAGCAACTTACAAGAGACTACTTTGACACATCCATGAGTTCCCTCAAAGAAGATATTCGAACCATGATGGTCCGCTCTTCTACAACTTCATCCTCTTCACGATGGAGCCGCTCAAGTCGACACTCCGACGACACTATCTCCGGTTCAAGTACACCTACATCGAACACTCTTTGTCGTGCCACGCGTCAAGACCGTCAAGCAAACCGCAATCCTCTACACGACACCGACTCTCAAGAGCATAGACACCGTCAAAACCAAGCTACATTTGCGCAAGCACAAGAACGTCAACGCCAATGACAACAAGAACAAGAGGAGCGAGCGCGACAACATCAAGATGCACAAGATGCCGAGGCGCAACGTCAAGAACAACAACTACGTGAAGCTCAAGCACTTGAGGCGCAACATGCCCTTCAAGATTCAAGTCGTGCCGTAGCCAATCGAGGCCGACAAGCTCGTCTACATCAAGAAGCACTTCGCGTCGAAGCTCAAGAAAGGATTTACCAAGCACGTATGCATCGACAAGCTCCTCCTCAAGATCGACAAGCTCCTCCTCAAGCGAGACAAGAACGTCAAGTCCATCGAGAGCAAGAAAACAATGGACCCCCTCCTCGCCAAGAGCAACATGAGGTCGACAACCCTCCTCGCCAAGAGCAACATGAGGAAGACAACCCTCCTCGCCAAGAGCAACATGAGGAAGACAACCCTCCTCGCCAAGAGCAACATGAGATTGACAATCCGCAACGACATGGGCGTCATTATCCCCGACCCCAACACAATGAAGAACAACGCTATGGCAAGCTAAAGTTCACCATGCCAAAGTTCACCGGAAGCAATGACCCCGAAGAGTACATCTCATGGGCATTGAAGGTCGACAAAATCTTCCGCTTGCACAACTATGAAGAAGAGAAGAAGATCGCAATGGCATCCCTTGAATTCCAAGACTACGTCTTCATTTGGTGGGAACAAGTCATTGAGCGCCGAGCGGCAAGAGGTGAACCACCCGTCACCACTTGGGCCCAAATGAAGGATGTCATGAGAGCACGATTCGTGCCAAACTACTACAATATTGACCTTTTCAAGATACTTCAACAACTCAAGCAAGGAACCAAGAGCGTTGAAGAGTACTACAAGGAAATGGAGATTGCCATGATACGAGCCAATGTCAAAGAATATGATGAGCAAACTATGGCACGTTTCTTGAATGGACTCAATCACCCTATTAAGAAGATTGTCGACTTCCAACCATACTCAAACCTCATCGAGCTAGTGCACCAAGCAACCAAAGCGGAACGCCAAGTGCAAGACGACTTCAAGTATGCCAAATTCTCATCCAAGTCCTATGGCCTCTCCAACAATCAAGCTTCGACGACTCCAACACCTTCTACTCAACCAAGCCATCTACAAGAAACGGCAACAAGTCAAGTTACAAGAAAACTTCGACAAGCTCAAGTCGTCCTCCTACTACAAGCAACTTCAAGAAAGCTTCATCATCATCTACCCCAACCGACGAGACCATCAAGACAAGTTCGTTCAAATGCTTCACATGTGGCGGCCGAGGCCACAAGTCTTTCGAGTGCACCAACAAGCGCACCCTGATCCTCAACGACGACGGAACCTATGACTCAATGAGTGAAGGATAAATGGAAGCCCTTGAGAAAGTGGCCATGCACCACCAAGTGAACAACGAAGACGAAGATGCTCAAGTTTTTTGTGATGAAGATTCAAGTCCCGGTCTTGTTGTTTCCAAGGCCTTGACTCTTCAACATCAACAAGATGAAGACCAAAGATCCCATATCTTCCACACGAAGGCCGGTATCAATGGACGGTCCGTCAAGGTCATCATCGATGGAGGGAGTTGCCATAACTTAGCAAGTGAAGAACTATGCTCCAAACTCAACTTTGTCAAGATGAAGCACCCGCACCCCTACAAGGTTCAATGGCTAAGCGACAACGGCACCATCCACGTCAGCGCATAGGGTACAAGTCTCTTTCAAGATCGGCGCTTATGAGTACACTTTGGAGTGTGATGTCCTTCTGATGACCGTTTGCCACCTTCTTCTTGGACGGCCATGGCAATTTGGCCGAGGTGTCATCCACAACGGGCGTACGAACCATTATAGTTTCAAAATGAAAGGGAAGGAGTTTGTTCTACGACCTATGTCTCCAAGCCAAGTGCTCGCCGACAAGCAAGCCACCCATCATGGAGAGAATAGTGAGAGAGCGCAGCACCCAAAAGAGAGTGAGCGCCACAAGCCAAAATTGAGTGCCTCCACGATGAGCGACAAGAAAAACTTAGTTCTATTTGCCACCAAACATGAGATGAGAGAAGTGTGTGAGAACCCATCAAGTGTCCTACACTATGTCCTCTTGTGCAAGGATGAGGCACAAAAAACTAACAACTCTCACAATCTACCCTTGGTGTTATCTTATTTATTGCAGGAATTCCAAGATGTTTTCCCCAACGAGCTACCTCCGGGTCTACCTCCACTACGAGGCACTGAGCACTGTATTGACCTCATCCTCGGAGCGCCACTTCCAAACAAAGCTCCCTACCGAGTCAACCCTGAAGAAACCAAAGAAATACAAAGGCAAGTAAAGCATCTCATAGATCATGGAGATGTGCGTGAAAGTTTGAGTCCTTGTGCTGTACCGGTCATTCTTGTGCCTAAAAGAGAAGGTAGCTTTCGCATGTGTTCCGATTGTAGATCTACAAATGCTATCAGCGTTCGCTATAGGTACCCCATTCCACGCCTTGATGATATGCTTGATGAACTTAGCGGTGCCACTATTTTCTCTAAAATTGGTCTTAAAAGTGGTTACTATCAAATCTGCATACAAGAGGGTGATGAATGGAAAACCGCTTTCAAAACAAAGTTTGGTCTCTATGAGTGGTTAGTCATGCCTATGGGTTTATCAGAAGCACCGTGTACTTTCATGCGTCTTATGGATTATGTGTTTCACCCTTACATTGGTGAATTTGTTGTTGTCTACTTTGATGATATCCTTGTGTTTAGCAAATCTCTCGAAGAGCATGTCACCCACCTTCGCACCATGCTACAAACTCTTTGAAAAGAGCAACTTTATGGTAATATGGAAAAATGCCTCTTTGGTGTTGATAAGCTTGTTTTCTTGGGTTTTGTAGTTTCTTCTAAGGGTGTTCATGTTGATGAATCCAAGATCAACGCTATTAAAACTTGGCCCCAACCAACCAATTTGCAACAAGTGCGTAGTTTTCTTGGTTTAGCCGGTTTCTACCGTAGATTTGTGAAGGATTTTAGCACCATTGCTTCACCTTTGCATGCTTTGAGTAAGAAAAATGCACCTTTTGTTTGGGGAACATCCCAAGATATCGCTTTCAATGAGCTTAAGAATTTGCTTACGCATGCTCCCGTGCTTGCTTTACCAAACTTTGACAAACCTTTTGAAATCCATTGTGATGCTAGTGGTAATGGCATAGGAGGTGCGTTAACGCAAGTGTCGGCGTTCTGGGAACGGGGGTCCCCAGACTTGCCTGCCTGCGGCCTGCAGCGTGGCTCGAAGGAGGCCCAGCGCGGCCCATCTTCATCAACGCAAGCTCAAGACCCTCGCGAGGGGTCAAGCCTCGCGGGGCGGACGACAAGGAGCTTCCTTAGGCACAGCCTCGTCAGGTTGGCTCATGAGGAGGCGGAGAGTTAAAGGTGGTACCTCGCGAGGTGCCCATGATAAAGCCATGACGACCGAGGGCGCCTGGGCCAAGCGCCAGCTGCAAAGGTCCTCCTTTCCTCTTTGGTGCAAAGGGAGCAAGCACAAAGTAGAGCATCAAGCAAAGGCATCCATTTCGGTGCAACAAGACCAAGACCAGCCCAACGGCCGGAAGGAGTCATCGTGGAGCCCAAGCAAAGGCGTCATCACCAGAGCCTTTGGCAGGCGAGGACCAACTTTAGTCAGGATAAGTGTACCCACTGTTCCCCTTCAAAATGGCCAATTGTTGGCGCCCTTCCCGCTCAATATTTGGGAAGAGGCCCAGGGCCTTTGCCTATAAATAGGAGTAGCCACCCTCAGGGCGGAGAGACCCGGATCCTCATCAAGAAACCAGTAGCTAGAGCGACTGAACCCCACCTAGCAGTTCATCGCACCCGCCAAGAACAGACCCTCGTGAGGCTGTTCTTCCTTGTATTGTTCCTCATCAGCCCAAGAGGCTATCTACCACACCACACACACTGGAGTAGGGTATTACACCACAATGGTGGCCCGAACCAGTATAAATCTCGTGTCTCTTGTGCTTTGTTCCGTTAGTAGTTTAGGTCCCTGCGATTCGGGCGAGGTGCGAGACGGTGGAAGGTTGGATCTCCGCGCACCTCAAAGTGTTCGAACCTTAAGGGTCTGCGGAACCCGAATCCGACATTTGGCGCGCTGGTAGGGGTGGGCGGAATCGCCTTCTGTCGCCTCATTCTTCCCCGACCACCGAACCATGTCCGACGCTCGCCGGCTCAGACCGAGCGCCGAGCCACCTCGCCTCCGTGTCGCCCAGACGGCTCCCGACGGCGGGCGCCTCGCTGCTCCTCACCACCACGCTAACACCGCCATCGCCCGGCGGGAACGGGCAGCAAGCATCGCCCCTGCACTCCTCGGCGACCTCTGGGGAGGAGCCGCGCAGCTTCCTCGTCACCCGCCCCGTCGCGCCGGTCCATCCGGTCGTCGCGGCCCTCTTGGGCGGCTCGCAGGCGCCGCCTTCCAGCCGCCATGTCAAGACATTCGTCCGCCGGGTCGCCGCCGCCTCCACGCGGCAGGGGGCTCCCTCGGGCCGGACGGAGCCGTCGGCCGGGCTGACCTTCGACTCTTGGGACCACCCCGCCAACTCGGCCGGCTCGGGTGCGCTCCCCATGCTCTGCATACCCACCATCTGCCAGGTTGCCGTCACCAGGACCCTCATCAATGGCGGCGCCGGCCTCAACGTACTCTCAGTCGAGGCCTTCAACCTCCTCTCGTGATACCCAGTGGAGCGGCCGCAGCCAGCCTTTTTCGGGCGTAGGAGGAGGGTCATCCAGCTCCTTGGGGCAAATCTGGCTCCCGGTGACCTTCGACACCTACGACACGGAACTGGTCGACTTCGACATCGCCCCCATCGGCCTCCCCTACAATGCCATCCTTCGCTATCCAGCATTGGCCAAATTCATGGCCGCAACCCACCCGGGGTACAACCTCATGAAGATGCCCGGGAGCAACAAGGCGTCCTCACCGCACTGGAGATACCGAGCAGGCAAAGGGCGCCAGTTTCGCCCTCAAGACGGCGGCATAGCGCAGCCCGGCCGATGCGGAAGCCCTCAAGCCCAAGGGGCTGCGCCCGACCAAGAAGAAGCAGTTGTTCACTCAAGACAAGGCGGAGACCAAGCAGATACTGCCGACGAGGACGGGTCCACAAACGCCACCTTCACGATAGGCGCCAACCTCGAGCCCTAACAGAAGAAGCCACGATCAAGTTCCTGCGTGCGAACAAGAAGGTGTTCGCCGGGAGCCCGATCACCGGGGATCCCACGGGCGAATCGAGCACCACCTCAACGTGTGCCCCAACGCAAGGCCCCGTGAAGTGTATACAGAAGGCAGTCCACCGAAAAGCAGGCCTTCATCGTTCAAGAGACCCGCAAGCTAGAAGCCGCGGGGGTTATTCGCGAGGTCCGATACCCAGATTGGCTGGCCAACCCCGTGGTGGTGCCAAAGAAGGGAGGAAAGGAGCGCATGTGTGTCGACTTCACCAACCTCAACAAAGCATGCCCGCAGGATCCGTTCCCACTCCCTCGCATCGACCAGATCGTCGATTCCACCGCCGAGTGTGACCTGTTATGCTTCTTGGACGCCTTTTCCGGGTATCACCAAATCAAGATGGCGGTGGAAGACGTGGAAAAGACGGCCTTCTTAACCCCGTGTGGAGTGTACTGCTATACATGCATGCCATCTGGCTGCGAACGCTGGGGCAACCTTCCAAATGACTCATGCACATCACCTTGGGCCCACAGCTCGGGAAGAATGTGGAGGCTTACGTCGACGACATCGTGGTGAAGTATCGCGAGGCCAAGACCTTGATACAAGACCTGGAAGAAACCTTCGCGAGCCTCAACGCAGTAAGCTTGCGACTCAACCCGGAGAAGTGTGTGTTTGGAGTTCCCTCGGGCAAGCTCCTGGGTTTCCTCATGTCCCACCGAGGCATCGAGGCCAACCCAGAAAAAGTCAAGGCAGTTGAGGACATGAGCCCACCAAAGACCCTCAGGGAAATGTAGAAGCTCACGGGCCAGAACGGCGCCGCTGGGCCGCTTCATCTCCGATTGGGGAGCGGGCACCGCCTTTCTTCCAAATGATGAAGAAAAGGGCCCTTGAATGGATCAAGAGGCCGACAAAGCGTTCCAAGACCTCAAGAGGTACCGACCAGCCCTCTAGTGATGGTGGCCTCAGCGCCTCAGGAGCCCTTGGTACTCTACCTCGCCGCCACTCCCTACTCCGCTTAGCGCAGCCTGGTGCGATTAGGGAGGAGCTGAGCCAAGACCACGGCGGCCACCCGAGCTAAGGCAAGGCCGAATCAGAAGGAACTTCAAAAGCCAAAGACCAAGAACGGAAGAAGATCAGCCGTCATAGCAGAAAGCACGCCAAAGGCGGAGAGGCCCCCATCCAAGCACCCGGCTTCCGGAGGCGCCGTCACCTCGGGAGGCACCACAGCCTTCCGGAAGACGCCACCAAAGACCGACGCCTAGCCTTGTCGAGCACCCGTGTACTTCGTCAAGACAGTTGTTACGGGATGCGAGGCACGGTACCCCATGCCGCAAAAGCTCCTCCTCGCTGTTGTTGGTGGCTTCGCAAGTCATGCGGCACTACTTCTGTGGTCATCCAATCAAGGTTGTCTCGGCATACCCCACGGAGAGGGTGCTCAGGAGCCCCAACTCGGCGGAAGGGTCGCCGAGTGGAACATTGAGTTGCAAGCATTCCACTCGAGTTCAAAGACAACCAGAGTCATCAAGGGGGCCACTGCAGATTTCGTGGCGAATGGATGTAAGCACCGGCCTCGTGGCGGGCGAGGAGCGATCCCTCTCCCTGTGAAGCGAAGCGCGAAGGTTGGATCATGTACTTGACAGAGCGTTCTCCAGACATGTACTGGGCTGGGGCAAGTGCTCATATCTCCCGCCAGACAAGCTCTACTATGCCGTGCAGCTCTGCTTCCAAAGCATGGCGAGAAGGTCTCCAACAATATAGCAGAATCACGAGGGGCCGAGAAGCGGGTGCGAAGGCTGCCGCTGCCTGGGGTGAAGCGCCTACCATCAAGGGCGATTTGCAGCCTCCTCGACGATTTCTCCAACAAGGTGTACGAGCCAAGAGATGAACACATGGAGGCCTACCTATGGAGGTCCGTGGGATGGAGAAACATTTCGGGGTTGAGCTGCAGACGTGCCCGTGGCACCAATCAAGAGGCCGACGACATCGCCAAACGAGCCTCCAGGAGATTACCCCAGAGCCGGGCGTCTTTGAGGAACGGCTCCTCAAGCCCTCAGCCACCGCCGCCGTTATCAAGCACAAGACAGCTGGAGGAGCTCCCTCAGCCACCTGCCTCGGGAGCCCCAGCCTGTGGCCCGGCCTCAGGAGCACGCCTGCTCCTAACGATGGAACCTCAAGAGGGGTGCTGGATCACGGAGCTCAAGAGTTACTTAACGCGTGGAACTTTGCCAGAGAAGGAGGAGGAGGCAGAGCGCGTGGCGCAGCAAGCCACGGCATACAACATCATGGATGGAGAGCTCACCGAAACGCATCGAATGACGTATCCTCGCTACCGCATCACCAGGGAACAGGGAAGGAACCGGCAGATATACATGGTGGAGATTAGGGCACCATTCGCCGCCACGGGCCCTCGTCGGCATATGCGTTCCGCAGCGTTTCTATTGGCCCATCGCGCTCAATGACGCTGTTGAACTCGTGAAGGCTTGCGAGGCTTGCCAATTCCATGCCAAGCAGATCCACCACCAGCAGGAGGTCTGCAAACCATCCCCCTCACTTGGCCATTTGCGGTCTGGGGGCTGGACATCCTGGGCCCTTTTCCTCGGGCGCCAGGGGGCTATCGCTACCTCTACGTCGCCGTGGACAAATTCACCAAGTGGGCCAAAGTCGAGGCCGTCCGCACCATCCCCGCTGGTTCTGCGGTCAAGTTCATCAAGGGCATCGTGAGCCGGTTCGAGTGCCGAACCGCATCATCACCGACAACGGTTCGCGATTCACCAAGAACCTTTTTAAAACGCATCGCGCTAACCTTGGGACGCAAATATGCTACGCTTCGGTGGCGCACTTCAAAGAACGGACAAAGCCGAAAGGGTTAACGCAGAGGTCCTGAGAGGCCTCAAGACCAGGACGTTCAAGAAGAAACTGGAGGCCTGCGGCAGAGGCTGGTATGACGAGCTTCCGTCCGTGTTGTGGTCCATCCGCACAACCGCAACCAAGCCAACTGGGGAGACCCCCTTCTTCCTGGTCTACGGAGCCGAAGCGGTCCTCCCTCACGAGGTCAAGCGTCGATCCGCGCGGGTCCTGGCGTTCGATGAAACACTGCAGGACGCCATGCGGGGGACGACCCTCGTGATGGGGGAGGAGCGCCGACGAGAAGCTACGCTGCGAGCGGCAAGGTACCAGCAGGCACTCCGGCGATACCACTGCCGCAACATCCGCCTGTAACTCTCGAGGTAGGGGACCTCGTGCTCCGGCTGTGTCCTCTGTGGGAGGGACTGCATAAGCTCTCTCCCATGTGGGAGGGCCCGTTCAAGGTTGTTCATGTTTCCGTGCCTGGCCCGTGCGCTTGGAGACTCAAGAGGGAGTACCTATACGTAACGCTGTGGAACATCCAGACCTCCAAGAGGATTTACCCCTAAAAAGGCCCAGTGCCTGTGAAGAAGGCGAATGCTTGTGAAGCTCATTCTTTTTGGAAAAGGCCCAGTGCCTGCGAAGAAGGCGAATGCATGTGAAGCTCATTCTTTTTGGAAAAGGCCCAGTTCCTGTGAAGAAGGCGAATGCTTGTGAAGCTCATTCTTTTTGGAAAAGGCCCAGTGCCTGTGAAGAAGGCGAATGCCTGTGAAGCACATTCTTTTTGGAAAAGGCCCAGGTTCGTGAAGAAGGCGAATGCTGTGAAGCTCATTCTTTTGGAAAAGGCCCAAAGGTTCGTGAAGAAGGCGAATGCCCGTGAAGCTCATTCTTTTGGAAAAGGCCCAAATACCAGAAGAAGGCGAATGCCCGTGAAGCTCATCTTTTTCGAGAAAGGCCCAGAGCTCGTGAAGAAGGCGAACGCTGTGAAGCTGTCGCTGCTCGAAAGGGCCCGAGCCCGTGAAGAGTGCAAACGCCCGTGAAGCTCTCTTCCTAGTAGAAAGGCCCGGAGCCTGTGAAGAAGGCCAACGCCTGTGAAGCTCGCCGCCCGGGACACTCTCACGTAATAATGAGTTGGGGCTGTACACGCCCAGGAGTCTCAGGAGTGTCGGCCTCAGGCCCTGGGGCTCCCTCCCATGCCCAGTGGCAGCACTTAGCTCCGCGCTGGTGAGAAGACGTCGAAGACTAGACTAGGTGCCGACGCTTTTTTCATTTGCTTTCATAGTTGACTAGTTATTTCCATTTGGAGTTTTTATCGAAACTATCGCCTCTTTTGGTCCGTGGTTCTTCGATCTTTTCGCTTCGCCGCCTCGATTTCTCTTTATGGGGACTCGCGAGGCGTAAGCCTCGGAGCCCTCGTGAGCATTCCTGCCCCTATCGCTCAAGTTTTCACGACCGGGTCCACACCGGAGCACCCTCCCGACCATGCCTCACGGGCAGCACTACGTGAACACGGGCTGGATCGGTCGCCTCATGCCACGGCTGGAGTTCACTTGCGGATGGGCGCATAAATGTAAAGGAACAAAGATCGATAACGAAAGCAGTACAATAATTAACGGCGTTAACCTAAACGCGCCCCCACGGGGCCACACATTGTTGCCTTTTTTGCGCAGGAGAAAAGAAAGGAAAAGGACAAGAGCAGGTGAAGCACGCCCCGTGCCGGCCCTCTTGGAAGGCTCGAGCCGTCTCCTGAGCTCAGGAGGACTCCCTTTCGCGCTTCACCGGGGCGCGGCGGCAAGCGGACCCGCTGCCACCCCCCAAGCAGGCGCGGCGGCATGGGGGCTGGCCGCGGCCGCTGCTGGAAGAATCACCACCCGAAGAAGAGCTGGTGAAGCGTGAGGAGTCACGGCATCGCCAGCCGCCACGCCCTCTCCATCCACGCCGGGCTGAGTCCTCGGCAGCGTCGTCGCCTTTAGGGCAGCACCCCATGCGGCGACTGTCTTCCCGAACACCCTCACGTAGAGGGTGGCGCTGCTGTCAGACTTTGAAGTGCAGGGAGAACTGGCGGCGAAGACCACGCCATGAGCGAACGTCTGCCACCATGGTCAGAACAGGTTCCTCAGAGCAGAGACCTCCAGAGAAGCCCACGAAGCCCGGCTGCAGCAGCCATCCGCCTGGAGCCAGAGGCCACCCAGGGCGCCATCTGGGAGCTCACCCAGGAGGAAGCGCGGGAGCTAAAGCCGGACGCCGGACGGCTCCTCCGCCCTCACCATGAACACCGGCAGCGCTTCAGCAGCATGGAGGCGCGGACTCGGGGGACGCGCGGCCGGGGCACGCCCTCCGACCATGGCCAGCCGCTCGTCGCCACGCTGAGAGCCTCCCCCATGACCGCGGGGGACCACCGTGGAGGCCACGGGATGCTTGCGAGGGCGACCTCGACCACGCTTAGGCGGAGGAGAGGAAGACTCGACCTGACGGCCCTTCCCCTTCTCTGCGGCTGAGAACTTCCTTGGTGGAGCCATGGAGAAGAGGGAGAGACAAGAAAGGATAGATCGAAGGGCGCGCTGCCGTGCACTTATAGCCGGGCGAAGGCCAACCATCGGCCTCCACGATCACCGTAATCATGACCGACTCGCATGCGAGGACTTGTCGAATCCGGTGGTTACCGAGGCATCGTGGGGAAGCAATGCGACGCGTCAATCAACCGCCACGCGTCGCCCAAGGCCGCAGGCTGTTAGGGGCCCGTGAAGCCAAGACTTGCCCTTTCGCCTCTGCCGCTCGGCCAAGTTCGGGCGCCGCCATGGGCCCGGGCTACTTGTCGGCGTTCGGGAACGGGGTCCCAGACTTTCCTGCCTGCGGCTCAAGGGCGTGGCTCAAGGAGGCCCAACGTGGCCCATCTTCATCAATGCAAGCTCAAGACCCTCGCGAGGGACCAAGCCTCATGAGGCGGACGACAAGGAGCTTCCTCGTGCACGGCCTCGTCAGCCGGGCTCATGAGGAGGCGGAGAGTTCAAGGCAGGGTACCTCGCGAGGTGCCCATGACGTAAGCCATGACGACCGAGGGCGCGGTCGGGCGCCAGCCAGCCAAGATGTCCTCCTTTCCTCTTTGGTGCAAAGGGAGCAAGCGCAGCGAGAGCATCAAGCAAATGCATCCATTTCAAAGTGCAACAAGACCAAGACCAGCCCAACGGCCGGAAGGAGTCATCGTGGAGCCCAAGCAGGCGTCATCACCAGAGCTTTTGGCAGGCGAGGACCAACTTTAGTCAGGATAAGTGTACCCGTTGTTCCCCTTCAAAATGGCCAATTGTTGGCGCCCTTCCCTCTCAATATTTGGGAAGAGGCCCAGGGCCTTTGCCTATAAATAGGAGTAGCCACCCTCAGGGCGGAGAGACCCGGATCCTCATCAAGAAACCAGTAGCTAGAGCGACTGAACCCCACCTAGCAGTTCATTGCACCCGCCAAGAACAGACCCTCGCGAGGCTGTTCTTCCTTGTATTGTTCCTCATCAGCCCAAGAGGCTATCTACCACACCACACACACTGGAGTAGGGTATTACACCACAATGGTGGCCCGAACCAGTATAAATCTCGTGTCTCTTGTGCTGTTCCGTTAGTAGTTTAGGTCCCTGCGATTCGGCGAGGTGCGAGACGGTGGAAGGTTGGATCTCCGCACGCACCCCAGTGTTCGAACCTTAAGGGTCTGCCGGAACCCGAAATCCGACAGCAAGAGAAGCGCCCATTGCATACTTTAGTGAGAAACTTTCCGGCGCGCAACTCAATTATTCCATCTATGACAAAGAGTTATATGCTTTAGTGTGAGTTTTGCGTGAATGGGAACATTACCTTCGCCCTCACGAATTTATCATCCATACCGACCATGAAACGCTTAAGTATCTTAAGGGTCAAACTAAGTTGAACAAGCGTCATGCTAAATGGAGTGAGTTTATAGAGTCTTTCCCTATGTCGACAAGTACATAAAGGGCAAGGAAAACGTTGTGGTGGATGCGCTTTCAGATATGCATGCGCATTACTCAACTTGAATTGAATGTCATTGGCTTTGAGCATATAAAAGACTTGTATGAGCATGATCCTACTTTTGCTATTCCTTATGCAAAGTGTTTGACACATCCATCTTGGGAACGCTATTACATTAAAGATGGTTACCTTATGAGAGCTAACAAACTTTGCATCCCCGAGTCTTCTCTTCGTTTGTTGCTTTTGCAAGAATCTCATGGAGGAGGACTAATGGGACATTTTGGACGCGATAAGACAATTGCGACGCTCTCCAAGAACTATTTCTGGCCAAAGATATTTCGTGACGTCAACCGCTTCACCAACCGATGCTCTACATGTCGCAAAGCTAAGTCTAAAGCTCAATCTCATGGCCTTTACATGCCACTTCCCATCCCATATCACCCTTGGGAAGATATTAGCATGGATTTTGTGCTTGGTTTGCCTAGAACTAGAAATGGCAAGGATTCCATTTTTGTTGTTCTGGACCGATTTTCAAAAATGGCACATTTTCATTCCTTGCAACAAGATAGACGATGCTTCACATGTTGCCAATCTCTTTTGTAGGGAAATCTTGCGACTTCATGGAGTGCCAAAGACGATTGTCTCGGACCGCGATGTCAAGTTCTTGAGTTACTTTTGGAAGACATTATGCGCCAAGCTTGGAATCAAACTACTCTTCTCCACGGCATACCATCCACAAACCGACGGTCAAACGGAGGTGACGGACCGCACGCTATCCACTCTTCTCCACGTGCTAATCAAGAAGAACATCAAGGAGTGGGAGGAGTGCCTACCCATCGCCGACTACGCCTACAATCGTGCAAGACATTCAACTACCGGCAAGTCCCCTTTCGAGGTCGTCTATGGTTTCAACCCGTTATCCCCTTTGGATATTCTTCCTCTTCCTCTTCAAGAGCGCACCAACATGGACGCGAGTGCCCGAGTCAACCACCTCAAGAAGATGCATGAAGATACAAGGCACACCATCAAGCGCCAAGTACAACGACTCGCGACCAAGCTCAACATCAACAAGCAACCAATGATATTCAACATTGGAGATCTTGTGTGGCTACGCCTTTGGAAGGAACGATTCCTGAACGAACGCAAGTCCAAACTCCTACCTCGCGCCGATGAACCCTTCAAGGTGCTAGCACGCTACAACAACAACGCTTACAAGATCGACCTCCCGCGCGACAAGTACATCGTGAGCGACATCTTCAACATCAAGGACCTTTCGCCATACCATGGTGATGAGGATTTTGATCCGAGGTCGGATCTTTCCCAAGGGAGGGGAGATGATGCAGAGCATCCCACGCTCATCCCCATGGACACCACCTCAACTATCCAAGCTCCAAGTGGACCCATGACAAGAGCTAGGGCGCGTGCTATTCAATCCGAGGTGACATCACTCGTACTTGAGTTTCCGTCCTCTTAAAGTGAGACATGGCTACTGCCTAAGTCCGAGATGCTATGTGTGATCAGGTACAACACTCAAGACATGGAGCCGAGGGCTGAAGAAGAAGAGACATGCGTCAACACTGTGGACAGCCCGGAACTTCCGGCCCCCGGACCCTCCGGCTGACCCGGAGCTTCCGGCCTCCGACGTCTTCGACCAGCCCAGGCGTGCCAACTCCTCCGTTAGCTCGAACCCGTCCGGACCTTCCGCCTCGAACCTCCGGCCAGCCCGGACCTTCCGCCCCGGACGCCAACCTAGCTCCACCGCGCCAACTCTCCGGTTAGGCGGACCCTCCCGGAACCTCCGGGCGCCTGAACTTCCGGCCTCACCCGAACTTTCGCCCCGTCACAAGAGCTACTTGGGCCGAGGCCCGTGTACCCTTTCGTCACTAAGACTAAAAATACTCTTCTCCTACCTACGTTTTAGGGTTAGCAAAGAGATAGGTCATGTTTGTGTGTGAGCTTTGCTCATCCACTTGGTTACCTTCTCCTCGGAGAAGATCCTTCAAAGCGGATTCAAGACCCCCTCTTGGGCGGCCCCATCAAGACCTCCTTTCGAAGAAGAATCGGTTACCTCTTGTATCGTCCTTTGTTGACTTTGGATCATGTATCTCTCTTTTTTGTTCATCGATCTAGCGCATGTGTGATCATATCCGTGTTGGTTGAGTGTTTCTCTTGTTTTCCGCCGTGATTTCCCTCGTGTTCTTCCGCGCGTTCTTCGTGTTCCTCGTAGGGATCCTCTCCAAACGTGAAAGATCGGCCGTACGGAGTTCCACTCCACATCATCTTGGTATCATGAGCCACGTTGATCACGTTTTGGAGCCCCTACCCTTTTTTTTCTAGCTTGATTTTGTTGATTTTGTCCTAATTCCAAAAATCCCCACCAAAAATAGCCCCCAATTTTTTTTTTGAGTTGTTGGTGTGATGAAGTTTTGTTGGATTTGATCCGTGAATTTTGTGTGTGGCTCGTAGATCTAGCTTCCCCACCTTTCTTTTCCTCCATTTTTTTTGTTTCCCCTTCGGATTTGGGTTTTTCCTCAAGTTTTTCCGCCCAAATCCACGATCCCCAATTCTCTGTTCTTGCAAGTTTCGTGATCACCGGAACTTCCCGCCACGCCCGGACCTTCCGCCGCCCGGTCCATCTGGCCACCCCAGAACCTCCGGACCCCGGACCTTCCGTCTTGCCTGGACCTTCCGGCTTAGACAGAAAGTTCACATATCTTCGACGATTTCTGCTACTTCGACAACTCCGTCAACAGTGCAGCGGCATCTTCGCCAACGTACTGAAGACCGTGCACTACGACAACGACTACAATCTCAACCTTTTGAAACCTTCAACCGTAAGCAAGGACGGTAATCTCGACGACATCTTTGTCTAGTCCTTTTCATTGTTTTGATAACCTTATAGCCCATCTTTGCATACCTTACCCATCGAGACTAGCCTTTGAGTATTGCCGGCAACATGACTTGTGCACATTTAGTGATAATACTATCCCATAGCATACATACCAACTCATCATGGTGCATATCTTGGTATTATCTCTTGTGTCATAAAGTTGTCATCGCATATACTCAATTGCTATCTTGATTCATAAAACATTGCATGAGAAAGAGCTCAAACAACAAAAAGCCAGACAAGCTTTTAAGCAAATGGGAAAGATAAGCAAAGAGCTTATAAGCAAGAACCATAGCATCATACACCATTAAGATTGTCATACTCGATCATCTTGGATCAAAGCATAGAAACATCATACACATAGCATACTTGGGATAGATGTCGTTGAAATTTTTGCTTAGTAGGTTGTGCACAAGTTCGTATCCGCCTATTGTGCAATCATGCTAGTGTCTCTCTAGTGTTGTGCAACAAGAGCATTTTCGTTGATTCCACATTTTGGCTCACCCTTGGTTGCACGACCCCACTTATCTATTTGCGCGTGTGTTTCCGTGTACCCTATCTTGCTATTGGTCTACTTGTTGCATTTGCAAATTTGTGAATCTTTTCCAACACTATTGAGTCTCACTTACAATTGCATCAAATTTTGCGCCACCATCCTATCCAAGCTCCACCAGAAGCTTATACTTGTGTAGGTGTGAGAACCCAACAAGAATTGGTACCAATTGTGCTATTTCCTTGTCACACATTGAGTGATCATTGATCCATCTTCAACATCGGTCAAGGTACATTTGGTATTGGTTCTTCTCTTTCTCCCGCTCACATATTTTTGTTTGGAATGATGGATAGGCCAACCACTTCTACCAACCCACTCTTCTTGGAGCAAGACGACGACATGCCATCCTATGTCACCAAGAGCCACCTCTTCGGTGCACAACGAGCTTTGCATCAAGAGCAACAAGCAATGAGCGACCGCATCGACAACCTAGCCACCGTCTTGCGCCTCTCCGAGCAACGTACAAGGGGCTACTTCGACAACAAGCTCGACGAACACAAGCACGAGAATGACGCAAGAATGGACGAGATTCGTGCCTTGTTGGTCAACTGCTCTTCTACCACTTCGTCCTACTCAAGAAGGAGCCGCTCGAGTCGACACTCCGATGACACTATCTCCGGATCAAGTACCCCAACTTCAAACACTCTTCGTCGTGCCGCGCGTCAAGATCGTCATGCCAACCGCAATCCGCTACACGACACCGACTCTCAAGAGCTCCGACAACGTCAAACCTAAGCGGCATTCGCGCAAGCACAAGAGTGACAATGGCAACGATAAAAACAACAAGAGGAGCAAGCACGACAACAACAACAAGAGGAGCAAGCACGACAACACCAAGAAGCACAAGATGCCGAGGCACAACGTCACGAACAAGAACTACGTGAAGCTCGAGCACCCGAAGCACAACAAGCCCTCCGAGATTCAAGTAGAGCTTTCGCCACGCGCAACCGGCACACTCGTGAACAAGAAGAAGCTCTTCGTGATGAAGTCCAAGAACGCATCTATGAAGCACGGGCACATCGTCAAGCTCCTCAAGCTCCTCGTCATGCTCGACAAGTTCCACCACAACCTCGACAAGTTCCTCCACAAGCTGAACGAGTACCCCAAGTTCACCAAGCACATGATGACTATGAAGAGCTACCCCGATAAGAACAACATGAGGTTGACAACCCTCCTCGCCAAGAGCAACATGAGGTTGAGAATCCTCCATGTCAAGGGCGTCATCATCCCCGTCTCCAACACAATGAAGAGCAATGATACGGCAAGCTAAAGTTCACCATGCCCAAGTTCAACGAAAGCAATGACCCCGAGGAGTATCTCTCATGGGCATTGAAGGTCGACAAAATCTTCCGCTTGCACAACTACGAAGAAGAGAAGAAGATCGCAATGGCATCCCTTGAATTCCAAGACTATGTCCTCATTTGGTGGGAACAAGTCATTGAGCGCCGAGCGGCAAGAGGTGAACCACCCATCACCACTTGGGCACAAATGAAGGATGTCATGAGAGAACGATTCGTGCCAAACTACTACAACCGTGACCTCTTCAAGAAACTCCAACAACTCAAGCAAGGAACCAAGAGCGTTGAAGAGTACTACAAGGAAATGGAGATTGCCATGATACGAGCCAATGTCAAAGAAGATGATGAGAAAACTATGGCACGTTTCTTAAATGGACTTGATCACCCTATCAAGAAGATTGCCGACTTCCAACCATACTCAAACCTCATTCAGCTCGTACACCAAGCAACCAAAGCGGAACGCCAAGTGCAAGACGACTTCAAGTATGCCAAGTTCTCATCCAAGTCCTATGGCCTCTCCAACAATCAAGCTTCAATGACTCCACCACCTTCTACCTCAACCAAGCCATCTACAAGCAACGACGAGAAGTCAAGTTACAAGAAAACTCCAACAAGCTCAAGTCGTCCTCCTACTACAAGCAACTTCAAGAAAGCTTCATCATCATCTACCCCAACCGATGAGACCATCAAGACAAGTTCGTTCAAATTCTTCACATGTGGCGGCTGAGGCCACAAGTCTTTCGAGTGCACCAACAAGCGCACCATGATCCTCAACGACGACGGAACCTATGACTCAATGAGTGAAGGAGAAATGGAAGCCCTTGAGCAAGTGGCCATGCACCGCCAAGTGAAAAATGAAGACGAAGATGATCAAGTTTTTTGTGACGAAGATTCAAATCCCGCTCTTGTTGTTTCCAAGGTCTTGACTCTTCAACATCAACAAGATGAAGACCAAAGATGCCTTATCTTCCACACGAAGGCCGGTATCAATGGACGGTCCGTCAAGGTCATCATCGATGGAGGGAGTTGCCATAACTTAGCAAGTGAAGAACTTTGCTCCAAGCTCCAATTGGTCACGATGAAGCACCCGCACCCCTACAAGGTTCAATGGCTAAGCGACACCGGCACCATCCAAGTCGAGCATAGGGTACAAGTCTCCTTCATGATCGGAGCTTACGAAGACACTTTGGAGTGTGATATCCTTCCAATGACCGTGTGCCACCTCCTTCTTGGACGGCCATGGCAATTTGACCGAGGCGTCATCCACAACGGGCGTACAAACCACTATAGCTTCAAGATGAAAGGGAAAGAGTTTGTGCTACGACCTATGTCTCCAAGCCAAGTGTTCGCCGACAAGCAAGCCACCCATCGTGAAGAGAATAGTGAGAGAGCGAACCACCAAAAATAAAGTGAGCGCCACAAGCCAAAATTGAGTGCCTCCATGATGTGCGACAAGAAAAACTTAGTTCTTTTTGCCACAAAACGAGAGATGAGAGAAGTGTGTGAGAACCCATCGAGTATCCTACACTATGTCCTCTTGTACAAGGATGAGGCACCACAAACTAACACCTCTCACAATCTACCTTTGGTGTTATCTTCTCTATTGCAGGAATTCCAAGATGTTTTCCCCGATGAGCTACCTCCGGGTCTACCTCCACTACGAGGCATTGAGCACCGTATAGACCTCATCCCCGGACCGCCACTTCCAAACAAGGCTCCCTACCGCGTCAACCCCAAAGACACCAAAGAAATACAAAGGCAAGTAAAGCATCTCATAGACCATGGACATGTGCGTGAGAGTTTGAGTCCTTGTGCCGTACCGGTCATCCTTGTGCCAAAACGAGACGGTAGCTTTCGTATGTGTTCCCATCGTAGACCCATCAATGCTATCACCGTTCGCTATAGGTACCCTATTCCACGCCTTGACGATATGCAAGATGAGCTTAGCGGTGCCACTATTTTCTCTAAAATTGATCTTAAAAGTGGTTACTATCAAATCCGCATACGAGAGGGTGATGAATGGAAGACCGCTTTCAAAACAAAGTTTGGTCTATATGAGTGGTTAGTCATGCCTATGGGTTTATCGGAAGCACCCGGTACTTTCATGCGTCTCATGCATTATGTGTTTCACCCTTACATTGGTGAATTTGTTGTTGTCTACTTTGATGATATCCTTGTGTTTAGCAAATCCCTCAAAGAGCATGTCATCCACCTTCGCGCCGTACTACAAACTCTTAGAAAAGAGCAACTTTATGCTAATATGGAAAAATGCCTCTTTGGTGTTGATAAGCTTGTTTTCTTGGGTTTTTGTAGTCTCTTCTAAGGGTATTCATGTTGATGAATCCAAGATAAATGCTTTTAAAACTTGGCCCCAACCAACAAATTTGCAACAAGTGCGTAGTTTTCTTGGTTTAGCCGGTTTCCCCCGTAGATTTGTGAAGGATTTTAGCACCATTGCTTCACCTTTGCATGCTTTGAGTAAGAAAAATGCACCGTTTGTTTGGGGAACATCCCAAGACCTCGCTTTCAAGGAGCTTAAGAATTTGCTTACTCATGCTCCCGTGCTTGCATTACCAAACTTTGATAAACCTTTTGAAATTCATTGTGACGCTAGTGGTAATGGCATAGGAGGTGTGTTAACGCAAGAGAAGCGTCCAATAGCATACTTTAGTGAGAAACTCTCCGTGGCAACTCAACTATCCCATCTATGACAAAGAGCTATATGCTTTAGTGTGAGTTTTGCGTGAATGGGAACATTACCTACGCCCTCATGAATTTATCATCCATACCGATCATGAAACGCTTAAATACCTTAAGGGTCAAACTAAGTTGAACAAGCATCATGCTAAGTGGAGTGAGTTTATTGAGTCTTTTCCTTATGTCATCAAGTATATTAAAGGTAAGGAAAATGTTGTGGCGGATGCGCTTTCCCGTATATGCATGCTTGTTACTCAACTTGAAGTGAATGTCATTGGCTTTGAGCACATAAAAGACTTGTATGAGCATGATCCTACTTTTGCCATTCCTTATGCTACATGTTTGACACATACATCTTGGGAACGCTATTACATCAAGGATGGATATCTTATGAGAGCTAACAAACTGTGCATCCCCGAGTCTTCTCTTCATTTGTTACTTTTGCAAGAATCTCATGGAGGAGGACTGATGGGTCATTTTGGACGCAACAAGACATTTGCTATGCTCTCCAAGAACTACTTTTGGCCCAAGATGTTTCGCGACGTCAACCGCTACACCAAACGATGCTCTACATGTCGCAAAGCTAAGTCTAAAGCTCAATCTCATGGTCTTTACATGCCACTTCCAATTCCATATCAACCATGGGAAGATATTAGCATGGATTTTGTGCTTGGGTTGCCTAGAACTAGAAATGGAAAGGATTCCGTGTCTGTTGTTGTGGACCGATTCTCTAAAATGGCTCATTTCATTCCTTGCAACAAGATAGACGATGCTTCACATGTTGCCAATCTCTTTTGTAGGGAAATCTTGCGACTTCATGGAGTGCCCAAAACGATTGTCTCCGACCGCGATGTCAAGTTCTTGAGTTACTTTTGGAAGACCTTATGCGCCAAGCTCGGAATCAAGCTACTATTCTCCACGGCATATCATCCACAAACTGACGGCAAAACGGAGGTGACAAACCGTATGCTCTCCACCCTTCTTCGCGTGGTAATCAAGAAGAACATCAAGTAGTGGGAAGAGTGCCTACCCATCGCCGAGTACGCCTACAATCGTGCAAGACATTCAACTACCGGCAAGTCCCCTTTCGAGGTCGTCTACGGTTTCAACCCGTTGTCCCCTTTGGACATTCTTCCTCTTCCTCTTCAAGAGCGCACCAACATGGACGCGAGTGCTCGAGTAAACCACCTCAAGAAAATGCATGAAGATACAAGGCACACCATCGAGCGCCTAGTACAACGACTCGCGACCAAGCTCAACGTCAACAAACAACCCATGATATTCAATATTGGAGATCTTATGTGGCTACACCTTCGCAAGGAACGATTCCCGAACGAACGCAAGTCCAAACTCCTACCTCGCGCCGATGGACCCTTCAAGGTGCTAGCACGCTACAACAACAACGCTTACAAGATCGACCTCCCGCGCGACAAGTACACCTTGAGCGACATCTTTAACATCAAGGACCTTTCTCCATACCATGGTGATGAGGATTTCGATACGAGGTCGGATCTTTCCCAAGGGAGGGGAGATGATGCGGAGCATCCCACGATCACCCCCATGGACACCACCTCAACTATACAAGCTCCAACTGGACCCATGACAAGAGCTAGGGCTCGTGATATTCAATCCGAGGTGACATCACTCCTACTTGAGTTTCCCTCCTCTTCAAGTGAGATATGGCTACTGCCTAAGTCTGAGATGCTATGTGTGATCAGGTACAATGCTCAAGACAAGGAGCCAAGGGCTGAAGAAGAAGAGACATGCATCAACACTCTGGACAGCCCGGAACCTCCGGCCAGAGCCCGGAACTTCCGCCCCCCGGACCCTCCGGCCGACCCGGAGCTTCCGGCCCCGACGTCTTCGACCAGCACAGGCGTGCCAACTGTCTGGCTAGTCCGGAACCCGTCCTAGACCTTCCGGCCACCGGAACCTCCGGCCAGCCCGGACCTTCCGGCCCCCGGACGCCAACCCAGCTCCACCCGCGCCAACTCTCTGGTTAGGACGGACCTTCCCCGGAACCTCCGCCGCCCGGAACTTCCGGCCTCACCCGGAGCTTCCGGCCCTGCTCACAAGTGACTTTGGGCCGAGGCCCGTGTACCTTTCGTCACTTAGACTATAAATACTCTTCTCCTACCTACGTTTTAGGGTTAGCATTAGTTTAGCTCATACTTGAGATAGAGCATTGCTCATCCATTACGGATCTACTCCACGAGAGAGACCGCGGCCCCTCTACGGAGAAGATCCCCTTGGATTCAAGACCTCCTTTACGGAGAAGACCATCATCAAGACCTTCTCGGAGAAGAACCCGATTACCTCTTGTATCGTCCTTTGTTGATTTTGGATCATTTACCTCACCTTTGTGTTCATCAATCTAGCGCATGTGTGATCTATTCTTGTTGGTTGAGTGTTTCTCTTGTTTTCCGCCGTGATTTCCCTCGTGTTCTTCCGCGCGTTCTTCGTGTTCCTCGTAGGGATCCTCTCCAAACGTGAAAGATCGGCCGTACGGAGTTCCACTCCACATCACTAGGCCCCTCCGGTGTCTATATAAACCGGAGGGTTTAGTCCGTAGAAAGGATCACGATCATATAGGCTAGACATCTAGGGTTTATCCATTACGATCTCGAGGTAGATCAACTCTTGTAACCCCTATACTCATCAAAGTCAATCAAGCAGGAAGTAGGGTATTACCTCCATTAAGAGGGCCCGAACCTGGGTAAACATCATGTCCCCTGCCTCCTGTTACCTTCGATCCTCAGACACACAGTTCGGGACCCCCTAGCCGAGATCGGCCGGTTTTCACACCGACATTGGTGCTTTCATTGAGAGTTCCTCTATGCTGTCGGTACAAGGTTTGATGGCTAATTCGATTATCTACAATAATGCTATTTCAGGGAAGACTCTCCTCCCCAGACAAATCTTCGTATTCGGCGGCTTCGCACTGCGTGCCAACTCGATTGGCCACTTGGAGCAGATCGACAGCTACACCCCTAGTCATCAGATCAGTTTTGGAAATCTGAACTATGTCCCTGATATCTATGGAGACTTGATCTTCGAAGGGTTCGCGACCCCAACCGCCGCTCCAGCCTTAGATCCAGAGCACACTACCAGGTCTGAAGACGGGAGTTTAGAGCCCGCCGGACTGTCTGCGGTTATGGAACTTGCTATAGGAGATCCAGAGGGGACTGCGTCATCGGCAAACCCGTAGACGAGCTGGGCTCCCCTTGTCGCTTAAGTGCCGGACTCTCCCTCGGACTTCAAATCCGGACTCTCGAGGTCCATGTCAAATGGGCGCGGCCAGGAGGCTCTCGCCCCTGTCAGCCCTGCGGACACTCGTTTCCCTGTCGAAACCTCACTTCTAAACGAGGCTCTAGACTTAATGTGATCCCTCATAACTACAGAGGAACTGCTTCCAAATTATGCCCAGCCCGGACTAGGGGCTGAGAGCGGGGAATTTTACGTCCCACCCACCACCCACTTCATAGCCACTGTCGAAGATTTAACCGACATGCTGGACTACGTCTCCGAAGATATCGACCGCATGGACAACTATGCCGGAGACGAACAAGGCCAAGACCCTCCGTTCACCGGACGTTGGACGGCCACCTACGCATATGACGTGTAAATGGTAGACACACCCAAAGAGGGCAATGACGATAGCAAGAAGGATCCGATTGAGGACAAGCCTGCTGAAGCACCCCCGAAGCGCCGACGTCAGCTGCGCCGCTCAAAATCACGTCACGGAAAAGACAGCGATACCGGCACCGGAGACAATAACACTCCGGAGAATGCCGAAGACCACGAAACCCCTGTCGAGCCAACATCCAAACAGGATGATTGGGAGGAAGGGCAAGTTAACCCCGACGATCTGGTCAGGAACAAGGACTCGGAGGATAGTAATTACCTACCGATCTCTAAAGAGGATGTGAGCCTCGGCGACGAGGACTTCATCGTGCCTGAGGAACACCTCGAGCAAGAACGCTTTAAGCGCCAGCTAATCGCTACTGTGAGAAGCCTGAAAAACAAGCAGCCGTAGCTTCAAGCTGAACAGGATTTACTCACTGATAGATGGACTAATGTCCTGGCAGCCGAGGAATACAGCCTCAAACGCCAAACTAAGAGTTACCCGAAGCGCAAGCTACTACCACAATTCGATGACCAGGCCCTTGAGCCAATACCGCCAAAGAATAAAATTCCTGACGAACCCGACCGCCCACCACGTGGATGGGACAGACCGGCTACTTATGCCGAACACCAGCCCGCGCCAACCCGCCGCAGAGGCAAGGAGATAACGGCTTCGGGCTATACCTACGGCCTATGCAAGGACCTGGACAATAGAGCCGTTCAGACAAGATCAATCTATGGATCGAGGGGACGTGCTCCAATGCGAGAGGACGGCCATCAGGCCTGGCGTGACAGGCACAACCTCACCCTGGCCGAAAACCGCATACGGACTTCATCCAAACTGCGCCGTGATATCGCCCGATACAGAGGCGTTGCACACCCCTTATGCTTCAAGGATGAGGTGATGGAGCAACAGTTCCCAGAAGGGCTTGAACCCGTGAACATTGAATCATACGATGGTACGACGGATCCCGCAGTATGGATCAAAGATTTTTCTTCTCCATATCCACATGGCCCGCGGTGATGATCTCCATGTCAAGTACCTCCTGCTCAAATTAAAGGGACTAGCATGGCACTGGTTAAACAGCCTCCCAGAAAATTCTATTGGCAGCTGGGAAGACCTGGAGGATGCCTTTAGAGACAACTTCCATGGCACCTATGTTCAGCCTCCAGACGCCCATGACCTTAGTCACATAGTCCAGCAACCCGGAGAATCAGCCCGGAAACTCTAGACCAGGTTCTTGACTAAAAAGAACCAAATTGTGGATTGTCCGGACGTCGAAGTCCTCGCGGCCTTCAAACACAGCGTCCGAGACGAGTGGCTCGCCCGACACCTCGGCCGAGAAAAGCCGATGTCCATGGAAGCCCTTACCGCACTTATGACCCGCTTTTGCGCAGGAGAAGATAGCTGGCTAGCTCGTAGAAGCAATAGCACCAGCGACCCTGGCACTTCCGAAGCCAGGGATGGCAATGGCAAGCCATGACGCAAACAAACACAAACATTGAAGTAATAACGCAGATACCGAAGACAAGGTGGTCAATATCGGATTCAATGGCTCTAAACCCGGCCAAAGGAAGAGGCCATTCAAAGGAAACAGAGATGGTCCATCTAGTCTGGACAGAATACTCGATAGGCATTGCCAGATTCATGGCACCCTGACAAGCCTGCCAATCATACCAACATAAATTTTTGGGTCTTTAAACAGGCCGGCAAGCTCAACGCTGAACACAAGGGGAAAGGGCTGCCCAGCAAGGACGACGATGAAGAACCTCGCCTACTGAACACAGGGGACTAGTAGAAATTTCCCCCTGAGGTTAAAACGGTGAACATGATCTACGTTACTCATATCCCTAAGAAGGAGCGCAAGCGCGCATTAAAGGACGTCTACGCCATCGAGCCAGTCGCCCCAAAATTTAACCCGTGGTCAGCCTGTCCGATCACTTTTGATCGTAGAGACCATCCGACCAGTATCCGTCATGGAGGTTTGGCTGCATTGGTCCTCGATCCAATTATTGACAGATTCCACCTCATGCGAGTCCTTATGGACGGCGACAACTGTATCAATCTGCTTTATCAGGACACCGTCCGTAAAATGGGCATTGATCCATCAAGAATCAAGCCCACTAAAACCACCTTTAAAGGGGTAATACCCGGCGTAGAGGCCTATTGCACATGATCCATAACGCTAGAAGTCATCTTCGGATCCCTGGATAAATTCCGGAGCGAGGACCTAATCTTCTGCAGCTATCACGCGCTACTCGGAAGAACCGCTTTCGCCCGTTTCAATGCAATCCCGCAGTACACTTATCTAAAGCTCAAAATGCCTGGACCACATGGCGTTATAACAGTCAATGGAAACATGGAGTTCTCCCTCCGTACAGAGGAGCATACCGCGGCCCTTGCAGCCGAGGTGCAGGGGGGCCTCGCTAAGCCGAATACTACAGTGGTAGTCAATCCCCCGGACACTGTTAAACGAGTCCGATCTACCCTGCAGAATGACAGTCCGGCTCGTCCAGAGCTAGATTAGCAATTCGGCCTCTGACAAAGCCCCAACCTAATAGCGGCATACGTACCGCGCGTACATAACTACGCACTAAAAATACCATGGGCAAGGTCGGCGGTAGGCTAAACATAAGGTCCACGATACGGCTCGACCCTATCCGGACCTCCATATTGTTCCACCTTTTTCTTCTTGTTTTTATTTTTTAGGTTCTCTATAACCCACATCAATTGCTGGTGGTAACAAGGACCCCCTTCTAGGCCCCTTATACATACTCGATTGTCGATCTTCTCAAAGGATCCTACACCAAGGTGAAAAGCGGTGTAGACGTGCGACAAAGTGTACAAAGGATCTTCTAGATCATCTTTTCAAATTTAGGACCTATATACAGCTTTCCCTTTTTCTCGGCATGTAAAATAGCCGTGATGCTTATTGCAACTTCTGTAAATATATGTTTTGACGTACCAATCAGACTATAATGGAAACTATTTTGCCCAGCCTTGTTTGGTATCGGCTTATTTCATAAATCTGTTTTCCCTCCTTTTCATTTTTACGTCAGATTGGCATCTACACCTTGGTACGACTTAAATCGCCAGGGGCTCTATATAAGCCATATATATATCTTCAACAATAGAAAGTCTGAACACTCTCGGAGTACACTTCGGTGTCCTAAATACTTCATTATATGCATCGGCTCGGAATCACGTCTTTGGTCAATAGTTGGGTTGCCCGACAACTGTGCTTGCTACCTTACATTCTGTTTTTGGCCAAGGTAGTAAAGGGAGAACTACTGTGATTGTGTTTCCGGCTAGCCCGGTCAAGCACCTCAGTAGAGAAAGCCGAAAACTGACTGTCGTGATGCGGCAAGAGCTGGTCAGCAAATCAGTGACTTACTAAATCTCTAGACATTTCTCCTGTATTACACGAAGGGCTGGCTTTTCTTTTTTCAGTCACGCGTCTAAGGCATCTAAGTTCGATCGCCGCATACGCACCAGGGGCTATTTTACAACCCCATCGTCAAACTCCTATGGCTAAGTGAGAGTGGTAAAGCCACATAGTCTGATTGCCTCGTTCGCTGCACCCACACCTCCCTTACGGACCAAGACGTTGGGTTAATGTGGTCATGTGCTATTTCGAACACCCCCGTAGTACCTACGTGGGGGCTGAAGCCGATGACTGACAAACTCTCAGGGATATAACGGCCGCACAGGAGGCACAATACTTTTAAAGGCAAACAACACAAATATATTACACTGCCTTGGTTTATAATACATTGTCCGGATAGTCCAGGTACATTCACTCGAACAAGATGTCCTTTGAGCACTGGCCCTCTATCAAGAGGGCACCTTCCAGGACGGCTTCAAAATAGCGCTCCAGCGTATGGTGGACCTTGTCTCCGGGCGGACCTTCAACGGCCACGCTAGCGGCCTTCATCTTGGCCCACTGCATCTTGACACGGGCAAAGGCCAGCCATGCACCTTCTATACATGACGACCGCTTGACCGCGTCAATATGGGGCAATGCGTCAACAAGTCGCCGCATTAGGCCAAAATAGCTGCTCGGAACGGGTTCGGTTGGCCACTGCCGGACTATGACGTCCCTCATGTCCGATCCGGACATCCTATGCGTCAACAAGTCATTCAGCATCGCTGGGCGCTCCATCGCCTCGAACTGTGACCAAAATAGCCCCTCTATCGCGTGTCCCTCCTCAGCCCCAAAGAACCACGCGACATTGGTGGTACTCCTCAGAAGATCCGCAAAGACATCTAGAGCATTCCACAATTGCTTGGGTAAAACATACGACTGATTGCCGAATTTACACTATAGAAGAAAGGGCTTACCGGCCGCTATTTGTCCGGCTTGTTTATTCTCTTTGCGCGCCGCTCGGGATTCGGCATGCGCCTCCTTGGCCTCTTTAAGGGCCTCGGCAAGCTCGGTCGCCTGGGCTTTAGTTTTGTCCTCTAGGGACTTGTACTTATCGGTGGCGTCCTTGAGCGCCTACTCTACTTAGGTCACCCGCTCCTCGTACTGGCAGCGGACAACCTGTTCGGAATTCAAGTCCTCGGCCACTTTATCAGCGGCCGCCATGTTCATCCTTGCTTGCTCCTTGGCCTGGGTCAGTTCACCCTATAGGGCCTCAACCGCAGCCGTGCTGCCTACAATCATACACATAGCAGTGCATGAGCTTTGACACAAAATCTGTAGGCATGAACAAAGTGTTCTAAAGTATACCTTGCACCTCATCCAATCTCTTGTTGATGCGGACAAGATCCTCATCGGCCAGCCCCAGCTTACGTTTAAGTTCGGATACTTTGACAGCCTGAGCGATCGCGGCTAACAGCGAAGCCTACATTTCAGCATATAAAAGTATATTATCTCTTGCGTAAATTATTGATCCTCTGTCCCCCCCCTTTTTTAGCTAAAGGGACGATCAGAGTCTCAAGGGATACTAGCTGTAGGATCTTGAGAAGAGGTGTCTAGAGGAGGGGGGGGGGGGGTGATTAGACACTAAGTACCAAAGTTGCAGTTTTTAACTTCTTTAGGTTTAAGTGGAGTTTAGGCACAAGTTTAATATTCACAATACATAACAAGCATGCAAGCATACAAAGAGTAGGTGAGCAGCGAAAAGTAAAGCATGCAACTTGCAAGAAAGTAAAGGGAAGGGTTTGGAGAATTCAAACGCAATTGGAGACACGGATGTTTTTGTCGTGGTTCCGATAGGTGGTGCTATCATACATCCACGTTGATGGAGACTTCAACCCACGAAGGGTAACGGTTGCGCGAGTCCACGGAGGGCTCCACCCACGAAGGGTCCACGAAGAAGCAACCTTGTCTATACCACTATGGCCGTCACCCATGAAGGACTTGCCTCACTAGCGGTAGATCTTCAAGAAGTAGGCGATCTCCTTGCCCTTACAAACTCCTTGGTTCAACTCCACAATCTTGTCGGAGGATCCCAAGTGACACCTAGCCAATCTAGGAGACACCACTCCAAGAAGTAACAAATGGTGTGTTGATGATGAACTCCTTGCTCTTGTGCTTCAAATGATAGTCTCCCCAACACTCAACTCTCTCTCACAGGATTTGGATTTGGTGGAAAGAAGATTTGAGTGGAAAGCAACTTGGGTTAGGCTAGAGATCAAGATTCATATGGTAGGAATGGAATATCTTGGCCTCAACACATGAGTAGGTGGTTCTCTCTCAGAATTGGTAAGTTGGAAGTGTAGGTTTGTTCTGATGGCTCTCTCCACGAATGAAGAGGAGGTGGAGGGGTATATATAGCCTCCACACAAAATCTAACCATTACACACAATTTACCAAACTCGGTGGGACCGAATCATCAAACTCGGTCGGACCGATTTAGTAAACCTAGTGACCGTTAGGGTTTTCGGTGGGACCGATATGCAACTCGGTAGGACCGATATGGTTAGGGTTAGGGCATAACGTAATCTCGGTGAGACCGATTACACAAACTCGATGGGACCGATTTTGGTAATTAGCTAACCATAGAGTTGGTCAGGCAAAGTCAGTGGGACCGATTACTCAAACTCGGTGGGACCGATTACTCAAACTCGGTGGGACCGATTTTGGTAATAAGTTAACCAGAGAGTTTGCATTGTAATCTCGGTAGTACCGATTACACAAACTCGGTGAGACCGATTTTGGTAATGGACATACACGGAGAGATTGCAATCCCATCTCGGTGAGACCGAGATCCCTATCGGTGAAACCGATTTGCCTAGGGTTTGTGGCAGTGGCTATGACATCTGAACTCAGTGGCACCGGATAGAAAGAATCGGTAGGGCCAAGTTTGACTTTAGGTTTAGGTCATATGTGGAAGTGGGAAAGTAGTGGAGGGTTTTGGAGCATATCACTAAGCACATGAAGCAAGAGGCTCATTAAGCAACACCTCATCCCTTCTTGATAGTATTGGCTTTTCCTATAGACTCAATGTGATCTTGGATCACTAAAATGTAAAATGAAGAGTCTTGAGCTTGAAGCTTGAGCCAATCCTTTGTCCTTAGCATCTTGAAGGAGTTACCACATCCTTTAGTCCATGCCACTCCATTGTAGAACTTATCTGAAGTATACTAGATAAAAGTGTTAGTCCAACAAGAGATATGTTGACATTAATTACCAAAACCACCTAGGGAGCACTTGTGCTTTCACTAGCTATACACATGCATCTTTTCATATGAAAAGCGGTCAGGAATATTACATTGCAAACCTTGAAGCCTGTTAGAAGGCTAGTGAAGGCCTTGTTCAGTCTGTTCTTGGCGGACTGAACCTTTTCAACCACCACACCCATTAGGGTAAGTATATTAAAGAAAATACCTTCATGCTTATGAGTCCTTCTTGCAAATAGTTTGTACATCAGCAAGAATTCCTCATACACATGAGTGTGATGCATATACTTACCTTGTAGTCTTGAGTTGGTTTAGGGTGGAATGAACCTGCACAAACAAGGTTAGATAACACAGGTACATCTACTAGCGAGCAATCAGAAGAAACCACAAGAATACCAAGACTGGGATGACATGTAGAGAGTGAGTACTAAGTACCACATTGGATTAGACATGTCCCCAAGGGTAAAGATATGCAATGAATTTAAATGATTTCTTTCCCTTAGATGTCTTGCTCCCCCTGAATCTAGCATGGGATACTGGGAGAAGATAGGGAACAGAAAATCAGGGCTGAAATGAACAGAGCTTAATGCAAATAAGCACACATGAACATGTCTTTCCCCCAAAAAGACATGTGGCATTTCTCCTCTTGAACACCTAGCATCTGGGATCCTTGAGAAATACTTTCTACTTGAGTATTCTCTCCCCTGGAGATCTCTTTTTCCCCCTTAATACTCTCTCCCTTTTGGAAGTGATAAGCTTTGATGTGATCTCTCTCTCCCCCTTTGACATCAATTTCCAAGAAGGGTCTTCTGGAATTTGTTGTGAATGGGTTTGGTCCTTGAGTCACAACACAAAGCACTGGATAAAATTGTGATACTTGTAGAGGACAAGATTCATTGAGTGGAGCTAGATTTAGAAGAAACAAAGAATAAGTGGCAAATTGTTTTTCCTGTTGTGAAATCGGTGAAACCGAGTTCATCATAGAGAAAACACTTGTCACCTCAGCTCACTAGACTAGTAAGATCTCACAAAGATTTGCAAGGAATTTACTGAATGATATGCAATGAATTGGATGCAGGAAATGCAGAGCAAACAGAAAAGAAAAGAAAGAAATCTAGATGAAGTAAGTTTTTTTTGAAAGGGGAAATAAATATGCATGAGACAAATGCAAAAACTCAGAAAAGAACACGAGAGAACTTCATCTAGAGATGGTCGGCGACAAAGTCACCTATGTTAGAGTATATTGACTTAGGAGTCAAGTGAGATCACTTGATCATAGGTCATACTCATCGTTTAAGCTCGAAATGGGGTTACCATTTTTCGTTTAAGCATTTTGATGTATTCACATCTTGTCGAGTTGCTTTAGCTCATGACTCGAGTAAAGCTTCTCTAAGATGGAATAACATACCTTGGTTGGTGGTGTTGACCATGTAGTTGAACTTGTGTGGGTTGCTCAAGGTTGATGTAGCTCATCAAGAGTTGGGAGCACCACTTGGAATTTGAGTCCATCTACCTACATGGGTTAGTTCTTGCAAGGAGTAGCACTTGTGTATCCAAAAACGATAGTCATGAAGCTCAACATAGAGTTTGTCAAAGGATATGTTTGAATGATTCCGTGCTTCCTTGTATTCAGCCACCATAGTGTAGAGACTTGTTGACGTAGAGACTGCTCAAGATGTGAGTTGATTACAATCTGATGGAATTTGTTTCAACCAAGTACCTACATGGGTTAGATAACATGCAAGATGAAAATATATCCACGGTATAATATTTTCATTATAAGAGAGATATCATGGATTAGTCATAAGCTCATGTCTTGCATGTATCCAATGGAGTTTCTACTCCAAGTTTGAAGCATCAATGATGTTCAATTCTCCTCTCAACCTGCAAAACACTTTCTCATCAAGGGGTTTAGTAAATATATCCGCTAATTGCTTTTCGGTGCGAACATGCTTAAGTTTAATGTCACCCTTAGCAACATGATCTCGAATGAAATGATGACGAACTTCAATATGCTTAGTTCGAGAATGTTGTATGGGATTATGACCAATTTTGATAGCACTTTCATTGTCACAAAGCAATGGAACATGTTTCACATATATCCCATAATCTTTAAGAGTTTGGGTCATCCAAAGTAATTGAGCACAACATGAACCAGCGGTAATGTACTTCGCTTCTGTAGATAAGGATACCGAGTTTTGTTTCTTGGAGGACCAAGACACAAGAGATCTACCAAGAAATTGACAAGTACCCGAAGTGGATTTTCTATCAACCTTGTCTCCGGCATAGTCCGAGTCGGAGTATCCAACAAGATCGAAAGAGGCCCTCTTAGGATACCAAATGGCAAAATTTGGTGTATGAATTAGGTATCTCACTATCCTTTTTACGGCCTTAAGATGACATTCTTTGGGAACAACTTGATATATTGCACACATGCACACACTTAGCATTATATCGGGACGTGAAGCACATAGGTATAACAATGATCCAATCATAGAGCGATAAACCTTTTGGTCAACTGGTTTACCATCTTTGGTTAAATCAAGATGTCCACTAGTAGGCATGGGTGTAGACATACCTTTGCACTCTTGCATATTGAACTTCTTGAATAAGTCCTTAGTGTACTTCGTTTGAGAAACAAAAGTACCTTCCTTAGTTTGCTTGATTTGCAACCCAAGAAAGAATTTGAGTTCACTCATCATTGACATCTCAAACTTCTCCGACATTAGCTTTCCAAACTTCTCACTAAGATGAGGGTTAGTTGATCCAAATATGATATCATCAACATAAATTTGGCATACGAATAATTCTCCATTAACCCTTTTAGTAAAAAGTGTGGAATCAATTTTCCCAATTTCAAATCCCTTTTCAAGAAGGAACTTGGTCAAGCATTTATACCAAGCTCTAGGAGCTTGTTTAAGACCATAAAGGGCTTTGTGAAGTTTGTAAACATGATTGAGTTTCTTAGGATTGATAAAGCCAGGAGGTTGTTTAACATAAACTTCCTCCTCTATTTCACCATTTAGAAAAGCACTTTTAATGTCCATTTGGTACAAGGTGATATCATGGTGATTAGCATAGGCAAGTAAGATGCGAATGGACTCAAGTCTAGCAACGGGAGCATAAGTCTCACCATAGTCCATACCTTCGACTTGTGTGTAGCCTTGGGCGATTTAGACGTGCTTTGTTGGGAACTACTTGTCCATCTTCATCTTGCTTGTTGCGAAACACCCATTTGGTACCGATGATGTTGTGGTTGTTGTAGGGCTTCTCAACCAATGTCCAAACTTGGTTTCTCTCAAAGTTGTGTAGCTCTTCATGCATAGCATTTATCCAATCCGGATCTTCCAATGCTTCTTCGACCTTCATGGGTTCAATGCTAGAGATGAAAGAATAGTTTTCACAAAAGTTAGTTAAACGAGTTTTAGAGCGAGTGATTCTCCCGGTTTGAATATCATTGTACATTTGCTCGACGGGATGGTCTTTAGCAATTCTTGCTCGAACTCGCGAAAGCTTTTGCTTGGGTCTTGGTTGAACATCTTATTCATATTGTTCTTCTTCTTCTTCTTGATCTTCTTCATTGTTGGCGTTGTCGTTTTCTTGTCGTGGTGGAGAAGGAGGTTGTTGACGTTCGTGATGTTCTTCCTCATTATCTTGGTGTGTTCCACTTGTGGATGCTTCCGTATCAACTCTTGGTTCACCTTGTCGTGAAGTAGAAGCTTCCACTTGGATAGACAAGGTACTCTCCTTCACCTCCGTTGGACGGACCTTGCCAATAGACAAGTCTTGGATTGCTTCTGAAGGTTCTTTGTCTCCTACATCAATTGGCAATTGCTCTACTTGCGAGCCGTTAGATTCATCAAACTTCACATCTACCGTCTCTTCAACCTTTCGGGTGAAATTGTTGTAGACACGGTAAGTGTGAGAGTTTGAGCCATAACCTAGTAGGAAACCTTCATGAGACTTAGGAGCAAATTTTGAACGACGATGCTTATCAAGAATGTAGCACTTTGAGCGAATACTCGAAAGTATCCAACTTGGGGTTTGTTACTGGGTGAGGAGCTCAGATGTCTTAGTCTTGCCGAGTAGCTTGTGAAGATACAAGCGATTTGTTGCATGACAAAATTTGTCTCAACCGCTTCTGCCCAAAAGTGCTTCGGCGTCTTGTACTCATCAAGCATCGTTCTCACCATTTTGATGAGCGTCCGGTTCTTCCTCTCAACAACTCCATTTTGTTGAGGTGTGTACGTAGCCGAGAACTCGTGTGAAATCCCTTCTTCGTCAAGAAAGGTGTCCACATTTGCGTTCTTGAACTCCGTTCCGTTATCGCTGCGAACCTTCTTGATCTTCACTTCAAACTGATTTTGGGCCTTTCTAGCGAAGTTTTTGAAGATCTTTTGGACCTGCGATTTATCATCGAGAAAGAACACCCACGTAAATCTTGAAAAATCATCAACTATAACTAGACCAAAAGAATTTCCACCGAGACTTTTGTAAGCGATGGGACCAAAAAGGTCCATATGAAGTAGCTCGAGTGGCCTCCTTGTGGTCATGATGTTCTTCACGGGATGCCTTCCTCCAACTTGTTTACCTACCTAACAAGCACTGCAAAGTCTATCCTTATCAAATATGACATCGTTAACTCCAAGGATATGATTTCCTTTAATAAGCTTGTCAAGATTTCTCATGCCAATGTGACCTAGTCGTCTATGCCATAACCAACCTTTTGAGGATTTAGCAATGAAGCAAGTTTTAGGTTGTGCCTTTTTAGAGAAATCAACAATGTAAAGATCACCTCTACGTATACCGGTAAAGACCATTTATGATTGTCTCGACGAAACACTTGGCAGTCTACTTAAGTAAATAGGACATTGAAACTGAAATCAGCAAGTCTAGATACTGAAAGTAAGTTGTAGCCAAGAGACTCAACGAGCATGACATTCTGAATGGAGCTATAATGTGAGATGGCCACCTTACCGAGGCCAACCACCTTACCCTTTGAGTTGTCACCGAATGTGACATACTTTCGAGGACTATCATTTTCAGCAAGCTCACGAAACATGTCGTTATCTCCGGTCATGTGATCGGTACATCCACTGTCAAGAACCCATTCCTTTCCTCTTGACACATATCCCCGAAGATTTGCCATAAGGACAAAATGTCTCATAGCGTCATCAAGATCGAAGTCACTATCATCATCCTCATCATAGTATCCATGTTCAACATCGTCATGTGGTGGATCAAGTCCTAAAGAGGGTAATTCGTTAGAGTGAGTTTGACAATGATCTTGCTTATGAATTCTTGTAGTTTCGGAAATAATGTCACCAATAATTCCAACATCTCCTTTGGCACGCATAAGGTCGGTAAGTTCAAATAGACGATCACCAAACATAGGATCACTAGTATTCATCTTACTCAAGGAAATAGACTTATAGAGAATTTCATCTAGATTTTTCAAGGAATAATTTGGAAAGCGTTCCTCAAGAAATTTCCATATAGTGTAGGCACACTCAAGAGTAGGCAAGATTCTAATTAAGTTTCTAGGAAAGCCTCTAGTGATAAGATTAACAGTTCTAAGATTTCTAGTCATGTCAATAGATTCATCAAGGGTAGGATGCATAGGATCAACATGAGGTGTACAAGGGCTAGCAATGTACTTGTTCAAATGATATTGATTGAAAATTACAAGCATCTCATTTTTCCACTGATGAAAATACTCTCCATCAAGGATAGGCACTCTATGTCTAAGACTCCCCAAAGTAGACTCATCCATCTTCCTCCAATGGTGATTAAACCAAGGCAATGGAGACCAATGCTCTGATACCACTTGTAGGATCTTGAGAAGAGGTGTCTAGAGAGGGGTGATTAGACACTAAGTACCAAACTTGTAGTTTTTAACTTCTTTAGGTTTAAGTGGAGTTTAGGCACAAGTTTAATATTCACAATACATAACAAGCAAGCAAACATGCAAAGAGTAGGTGAGCAGCGGAAAGTAAAGCATGCAACTTGCAAGAAAGTAAAGGGAAGGGTTTGGAGAATTCAAACGTAATTGGAGACACGGATGTTTTTTGTCGTGGTTCCGATAGGTGGTGCTATCGTACATCCACGTTGATGGAGACTTCAACCCACGAAGGGTAACGATTATGCCGAGTCCACGGAGGGCTCCACCCACGAAGGGTCCACGAAGAAGCAACCTTGTCTATCCCACCATGGCCGCCGCCCACGAAGGACTTGCCTCACTAGCGGTAGATCTTCACGAAGTAGGCGATCTCCTTGCCCTTACAAACTCCTTGGTTCAACTCCACAATCTTGTCGGAGGGTCCCAAGTGACACCTAGCCAATCTAGGAGACACCACTCTCCAAGAAGTAACAAATGGTGTGTTGATGATGAACTCCTTGCTCTTGTCCTTCAAATGATAGTCTCCCCAACACTCAACTCTCTCTCAGGATTTGGATTTGGTGGAAAGAAGATTTGAGTGGAAAGCAACTTGGGGAAGGCTAGAGATCAAGATTCATATGGTAGGAATGGAATATCTTGGCCTCAACACATGAGTAGGTGGTTCTCTCTCGTAACTGGTAAGTTGGAAGTGTAGGTTTGTTCGATGGCTCTCTCCACGAATGAAGAGGAGGTGGAGGGGTATATATAGCCTCCACACAAAATCTAACCATTACACACAATTTACCAAACTCGGTGGGACCGAATCATCAAACTCGGTCGGACCGATTTAGTAAACCTAGTGACCGTTAGGGTTTTCGGTGGGACCGATATGCAACTCGATTGGACCGATATGGTTAGGGTTAGGGCATAACGTAATCTCGGTGAGACCGATTACACAAACTTGGTGGGACCGATTTTGGTAATTAGCTAACCAGAGAGTTGGTCAGGCAAACTCGGTGGGACCGATTACTCAAACTCGGTGGGACCGATTTTGGTAATAAGTTAACCAGAGAGTTTGCATTGTAACCTCGGTAGTACCGATTACACAAACTCGGTGAGACCGATTTTGGTAATGGACATACACAGAGAGATTGCAATCCCATCTCGGTGAGACCGAGATCCCTATCGGTGAAACCGATTTGCCTAGGGTTTGTGGCAGTGGCTATGACATATGAACTCGGTGGCGCTGGATAGAAAGAATCGGTAGGGCCGAGTTTGACTTTAGGTTTAGGTCATATGTGGAAGTGGGAAAGTAGTGGAGGGTTTTGGAGCATATCACTAAGCACATGAAGCAAGAGGCTCATTAAGCAACACCTCATCCCTTCTTGATAGTATTGGCTTTTCCTATAGACTCAATATGATCTTGGATCACTAAAATGTAAAATGAAGAGTCTTGAGCTTGAAGCTTGAGCCAATCCTTTGTCCTTAGCATCTTGAAGGAGTTCCCACATCCTTTAGTCCATGCCACTCCATTGTTGAACTTATCTGAAACATACTAGATAAAAGTGTTAGTCCAACAAGAGATATGTTGACATTAATTACCAAAACCACCTAGGGAGCACTTGTGCTTTCACTAGCTATACACATGCATCTTTTCATATGAAAGGCGGTCAGGAATATTACATTGCAAACCTTGAAGCCTGTTAGAAGGCTAGTGAAGGCCTCGTTCAGTCCGTTCTTGGCGACTGGACCTTTTCAACCACCACACCCATTAGGGTGCGGTGCTCCTCTAACATGGAAGCACGTTGTAGTTCCTGAGGGAGTCCTGGATTAAGGGGTCCTCGGGCATCCGGCCTATGTGACGTGGGCCGGACTGATGTGCCATGAAGATACAAGACAGAACACTCTCTACCGCGTCCGGATATGACTCTCCTTTCCGTGGCTGGCAAGCTTGGCATTCGGACATGAAGATTCCTTTCTCCGTAACCGAATTTGTACAACCCTAGTCCCCTCTGGTGTCTATATAAACCGGAGGGGTTAGTCCGTAGGGCCAATCACAATCATACATGCTAGACTTCTAGGGTTTAGCTATTACGATATCGTGGTAGATCTACTCTTGTAATCCTCATATTCATCAAGATCCATCAAGCAGGAAGTAGGGTATTACCTCCGTCGAGAGGGACCGAACCTGGGTAAAACATCGTGTCCCCCGTCTCCTATTACCATCGACTCTAGACACACAGTTTGGGACCCCCTACCCAAGATCCGTCAGTTTTGACACCGACATTGGTGCTTTCATTGAGACTTCCACTTTGACATCGAAAACAGGATCGATGGCTCGCCTTGTCATCAAGGACGACATCACCTCCAGAGGAGCTCTGGCCTCAGGCCAAACCCTCCGGTTAGGCGACTTTACCATGATCGCCCGTTCGGCCGTTAAGCCGACGGTGACCTCTCAGGTCATCAAAAATTGCCTCCGCGTTGACTCCGAATACTCCAAACGGATGGATCCGGTGGAGTTGTCGTCTTTAAATGAACGCCTGGATCGCATCGCCGCTATGGAGGTCGCTATAGACTATGATCAGATTGGGCTTAAACCTGATCAGAGAGAAATTAAATCTCCGCCGATCACCCATCAGATAGCGGTCGTAGTGGAGCAAAACAACGACTCTTCCCCTATGTTGAAGACGAACTATGTTCGGATATCCGAGCTCGAACAACCGGATACCTGTCTGCTGAATGACACTCCTAGCCCTCCGAACCTAGAGTCGGACGTTGGCCCTAAAAAGTCAGTTGACATCTCGGAGCCCGAACTATTAAGCTCGGAGATTCTTCAAACTCCGGACTCCAAACTGGGTCAGGGTTCGGATTTAAAGCCACCCACACACCACAAGCAACATTCACCAAGTAATTCCAGTCGTTCGGATATATGCGACCTCACGTGCATACGACAGCAGTATCAGGAAATAGTCCATCACTTTTGGGCCAGGTTCCTCCTTGTCAAAGACAAGATTAAGGATTGTCGTGACGAGGACGCAATTTCAATATTTTGCAATAACTGCACGGATGAAGGAATCCTCAACGCCCTCAACCGCCATCGCGTATTACACTTCGCCAACTTGGCAACTACAGTACAGAAGTACTACGCAATGGAAAGCGCCTGGAAAACTCAGACAGCTCGCTGGGGACCCCTGGCTTCCGCTCACCCCCCTGGCGAGCAAAAAGGTTGCACCCTCGCGGGGCACCTGACCACATAGTGAAGAAAACTAAGCCCACTACGGCACGTGGAACCGTTCTGGAGGGATGGCTCGATAGGCCATGCAAAATATACACGACACCGGATACCGTACCAACCCACAGCCTTAGAGCATGTTGGATACTCCGGCAAGTGGCCAAAAGCAACGAGGATATCCTCACCAAAGAACAACACCCCCCGGAGGGCGACGACCTCAGAGTATTGACGGTCTTCGAGAGTTTCTCTTCAAACAATCGGCGCAAGAGAGCACTCCGCGATCTCGCCGAAGTCTGCCAAGTCGCAGCAATAAACCCTTGGAACGACACGACCATAACTTTCAATGCCAGTGACGAACCAAGACTCCGGACAGTCCGGGCACCAGCCGCCTCGGTCCTCAATCCAATTGTGGACAGCTTTCGGCTCACTAATGATGAGGACATCAATACCATTGTTACACCCACAGCCCCTGTTGCTATACATACTGGACCAATTACTAGAGCTCGCGCACGGCAATTGAATTATCAGGTACTTTCGTTTCTTGGTAACGATTCTAATGTTCATGAGAATATGATGCTGCCTAAATTGAATACATTTGTTTTGCTTACAAATGAAGGGCCTAGCTCGGACAAGAAAGATGAACCTTGGAGCAAGTTCAAGCATGGAGATGATGGCATGCGCAAGGGGAACAAGAATGGAGTTACAAGTGATGATTCTAGGACTTTGAAGCCACCATAATGAGTGCATGAAGCCTTGGATGAAGTATACAAGATGCCACTTTGTAAATTTCGTCTAGAGGCTATTCTAGGTGTTGCATCACCTTATTTTTGGGCCAGGCCCATGTAATTTCGAAATACTTGATTATAGGTAGTTTTTAGAGTCCGTATGTGTGGGGAAACAAGAGTTAGGGTTGATTTCGGACCCCTCCTCGAAGGGCCACGAAATTCTCCCTCTCTCCTCCATATATACAACCCTTAGGGCATCGTTTAGACTTTGGGTTTTATTTAGATTAAAGTTCGCCATAGCTGCAACTTCGCGTACTTAGTTTGTGTTCAACGACCAAACAAAGGCATCACAGAACCCCACCTTTGATCAATAAAGCTTTCCTCTTATATTCGCAATATCCAGATTGCAATCTTAGTTTCTTGCTTGTTCTTCGTTTGCCTGAAGGAAACTGACCTTCGTGGTCAGGTTGATCATGCTCCGGTGTAGTCAATAACCTCTCGGAGTTGGTTTAGCGATTGCTAAGGCGTGACGTCCTCGCACGTTCGTAGTCGGATCGTCAAAGTCGACTTCCTCCAAAATGATAGGCACCATCTCATCGAAAGACGGGACACCTTTGCCTCTATCAACTAAAGTGCTCATGGACGGCGGCAATGGGCTAAACCTCATTTACAAGGACACACTCAATAAAATGGAAATTGACAGGAGCCGCATCGAGCATAGTAATACGACCTTCCGAGGAATAATTCCTAGCCGGGAGGCGCGGTGCGCGGGGAAAATCACACTTGACGTGGTATTCGCCACGCCGGAGAACTACCGGTCCGAAGAAATAACCTTCCAAGTGGCCCCTTTCAATAGTGGATATAATGCCCTATTGGGGCAAGATGCGTTCACACGCTTTCAGGCCATACCTCACTACGGGTATATGAAGCTCAAGATGCCTCGGCCCAACGGTATTATCACTCTCGCCAGTGATCCGGACATAGCCCTCCACGCCGAAAACAAAACCGCATCCCTGGCCCTCGAGGCACTGTCCGAGGCCCTCGCGGCCAAAGAGTTAACCGCACTACGCTCAACGGTGGACAGGGACGATGTAATCCTTGATAAATGCCCCAAATCCACCTCTTTCAAACCAGGAGACGAAATAGTCAAATTTCAGGTCCACCCAATGGACCCCAAGAAGACAGCCTCCATTGGGGCACAGCTGGACCCAGCGGTCGACGCCGCGCTACGAGCGTTCCTACATGAAAACTGGGACATATTCGCCTAGTACCCTTCTGGTATGCCAGGGATCCCACGCAGGCTGGCCGAACACGGCCTCAATATTTGAAGGGATATAAGTCGGCCAAGCAAACACTGCGGTGCTTTTCCGAACCCAAACGACAAGCTATGGGGGAGGAACTAGCCAAGTTAATTGAGGCCGGATTCATCAGAGAAATAAAACACTCGGACTGGCTAGCAAACTTGGTAATGGTACCAAAGAAGGATAAATCCTGGCGCCTATGCGTCGATTTCAAAGACCTCAACAAGGCCTGCCCTGAGGACCCCTCCCCCCTCCCCCACATCGATCAGATCATCGATGCTACCACAGGACATGACTCACTGTGTTTCCTCGACGCATACTCCGGATACCATCAAATCAAGATGAAGGAGTCCCATCAAGCCACGATGGCATTCATTACCCCATACGGGCCTTTCTGCTTCAACACTATGCCCTTCGGGCTCAAAAACGCCGGCGCCACCTACAAACGCATGATTGAAACATGCCTGGAGAAAAAAATCGGCAAGACAGTTGAAGCATATGTGGATGATGTAGTCATCAAGACTCGGCACGTCGAGTCATTAATAGATGACCTACGTCTCACATTCGACAACCTCCGCACATATGACATGAAGCTCAATCCGGAAAAAGTGTGTTTTTGACGTTCCTGCTGGAAAACTGTTGGGCTTCATCATTTCCAATAGAAGAATTGAGGCAAATCCAGCCAAAATCCGGGCTTTGTCACAACTGGCTATACCAACAGATCTTAAACAGGTCCAAAAACAAGCCGGATGCGTGGCAGCTTTAAGCCGCTTTATCTCCAGATTAGGAGAAAAAGCATTGCCACTTTATTGCCTTCTCCGACGCACTGACCACTTCGAGTGGAGGGATGAGGCAACTGCCGGACTAGAAGAAATAAAGGCTCTTTTAGGAAGCAACCCAATCCTGGCTGCGCCAAACATCGGCGAACCAATGTTATTATACATCTCTGCAACACACCAGGTGGTGAGTGCGGCGCTCGTCGTTGAGCGAGTGGCGGACGAACACAAACTCCCACTCCAGAAGCCGGTATACTACGTATCCACTGTCCTCACACCATGCAAATCCCGGTAACCCCATTACCAAAAGATAGCCTATGCGGTCTTCATGGCATCCCGGAAGCTACGTCAATACTTCCAAGAGTGCTCTATCACGGTGGCTTCCGAAGTCCCACTCAATGACATAATAAAAAACCGCGACGCCGTGGGCTGGATTGCTGAGTGGGCCATTGAGCTCCTTCCATTTGACATATACAAACCGCGCCGAGCCATTAAATCCCAAGTATTGGCCGACTTCATCGCCGAATGGACAGAGGCCGAACTCCCTAAAGAGTACTGCACATATTCCAAGGCCTTATTGCACGGTCTTCGGATGGCTGCCTCCATGGGCATACAACGCCTGGAGGTGCGCGGGGATTTGAATCTCGCAATATCCCAAATAAATGGAGGCTTTGACGCCAAAGATCTGAATATGGCGGCCTATCATAACGCCGTACTTAAAATATCAGCTCGGTTCGAGGGACTCGAGTTTCATCATGTGGCTCAGGAAAGCAATCAAGCGGCGGATGTCCTTGCTTGCATGGGCGCCAAGCGTGACCCTGTCCTGCCTAACATCTTTTTGGAAAGGCTCTTCAAGCCATCCGTGGTGTGGCAGGATGAGAGCGGCAACACTAGTCCGGATCCGATTATATCTGCAGATTCCGAACACAATACCGATACCATCGGAGGCTTGGCCACCGAGATAACATCATCGGCCCATCTAATAATGGAAGTAATTGCCCCATGGACCGAACCCTTCTTGGCCTACCTGAATAGGCGAGAGCTCCCTGAGGACCAGAATGAGGCTCGCTGCATTGTTCGCCGCTCCAAAGCCTACAAGGTCCACGAAGGAGAGCTCTACAAGAAAAGCGCTACCGGAGTCCTTCAAAGATCTATCTCCGAAGAAGAGGGATGGAAGCTCTTGGCCGAAATCCATGCTGGTCTCAGCGATCACCACGTCGCAGCTCGGGCCCTTATAAGTAAGGCCTTCCGTACAGGTTTCTTTTGGCCGACGGCCCGAGCATACGCACATGACTTGGTCCAACATTGCGTTGGATGCCAGCTCTTCGCCAATCAAAGCCATATGCCGCCTACCGCTCTACAAACAATCCCCATTACTTAGCGTTTTACGGTTTGGGGGCTTGATATGGTCGGACCCCTTAAAGGGGGAAGCCATAAGAAAAAATATTTGCTAGTCATGGTAGATAAATTCATAAAATGGATAGAGGCCAAACTAGTAAAAACGGCCGAATCCGGACCGGTGATAGACTTTATATCCGGTGTCGTGCACCGTGTGGTCTCCCACATAGCCTCATCACCGATAACGGCTCCAATTTCACAGCCAATGAAGTGAAATCCTGGTGCGCTAAATTGGGCATTAAGCTCGATTACGCCTCGGTCTATCACCCACAAACAAACGGTCAAGTCGAACGAGCTAATGGTCTTATTATGAGTGGCATTAAGCCCAGACTAGTGAGGTCATTGAAAGAATCAGACAAGCACTAGGTTGAGGAGCTCGACTCCGTACTCTGGGGGCTACGGACCACGCCCATTCGCACTACCGGATACACACCATTCTTCATGGTGTACGGCGCAGAGGCCATTTTGCCCTGCAACATCATTCATGACTCACCTCGAGTGCGCATGTACGAAGAGAGAGAGAGAGACCAAGCTCGATCGGCAGGACAATTTAGATGCCCTGGAGGAGGAGCGTGACGTTGCAAAAGCCTGTTCTGCATTCTATCAACAATAGGCTCGCAGATACCAAAGCAGAGAATGGCAGGCCAAGACCTATAGTGTTGGTGAACTCGTTCTACGCCTGCCAGAAAAGAAAAAGGACAAACTCAAGCCCAAGTGGGAGGGTCCCTTCATCATAGATGAGGTTCTCATTGGAGGAGCGTACAACCTGCGTGATGCATCTGGCAATCGCCTAGAGCCGAACCCGTGGAATGCCGCAAGACTCCGAAGATTCTACGCCTAGAGCCATACTCTTTGTTCGTTCTTCTTCTCCCTTTGTTTCCATTTTTACTCTCTTTTTTTTTCTCTAGCTCTATAGCTCTTGTGCGGCCAAGCCGCACACCTATGATGTGCACATCCTTAAATATATACAATCATAATACCTGGGGTCTTCTTTTACAGAAGCTTATTATTTTCCGAGCATCAATCTCAGCACATATGTGTCCTCTTCCGCATATGTACCTTTTCCTCGCCATTATATGCATCGTTATGACTTAAGTTTTTGCCAAGCTGGGTTGCCTGACTCCTGTGCTTATGCCCTACGTTCTCGTTAGTTCGGCTAGGGCATAAAGGGAGCACCTCTGCGATTGTTACATCTGGGTCATCCGGACGTGTACCTCAGACTGGGTGAAGCTGAAAGCTAGTGTTCTTAAGGGAATATTCGGTCGGCGAACTAAAGATGCTTTACACTCATTACATTATGAAGCCCCGAATGATTACGTCTACTACGACTTCTCGGTCACAGTTCGGACTTGCATACCAACGCATGTTCACCCAGGGAAGGGAACCCTTAACGGAACTATTCTCCCTGGAAGATGTTTCTTACAATCAACATGTAACATAACATAGCTAGCTGGATACAACTTGTCTTTTCAAGCAACTATGACCCCTACGCTTGGTTTCCACGCATACCTTGGTCTGTATTGCCGCTCTGGTATTCGGAAACACTCCGCACCTTCGGGTGCAGAGGTCGAAGCGAAAAGGTCTGCCATGACAATCGTTATACAATCCGGCTAGGGACAAATTTGTCCATTGAAGTACATAGTCACTTGGACTCAAAAACTTCTTCCTCTATGCCATCTAACAGGCTATCTAGCTTACAATCTTATTGGGAATACTTGGCGGCTATCTTTACTTGGTCATATACCAAACTAACTAGAATTTCTTTTCCATCTGACCCCCAAGGTCCGACCGGGCCATATGATTCGGATCAAGCTTGGTGTACCGTGTTTTTACCATGGCCCAGGCCTCTCGCGCACCTTCTCGGCAGGTCAATATCTTCCATAATCGGAAGCGCCGCCGAGCTCCCTGGAATAGCTTCACAAGATCCTCCATACTTCCTGGAGGAGAGGCGGATGGCCACAAAGCTTTGGAAACGCTCCACATTACTTGCCGAGCTCGCTCGTGCAGTTGGGACAGCTCTCGCAGCAGGTCGCCTTGAGAGCAGGACATTTCCTCTTTGGGACGGCCAGTCAACATACCTGCAGACATAAATCTGTTAGGTCATTTCTTCGCCGAATTGCATGAGGGTAAGTTTAACAGCATACCGAATATGCCGCCTCGTACTCTCTTATTATCCTTGACGGTGTCAGCTAGCTGGGCTCGCACATCTTTTAGTTCTTCGCCTAGCAGGGTGTTGGAATTCTGCAGCTTGTTCTTCTCATCTCTGACCCGTTTCAACACACGTTCGCCTGCGGCCAGTTGCCTTTTGGCCTCTTGTTCACCCGCTTGCGCGACTTTCAGTTTCTCCGTCAGTTGATCTGACGATCCTGTCACGGGAAATACAATAGTATTAACATACCTAGTATATGATCATATTTTTCTCGATGGAGGGGAACATTACCAGGCGGCGCCTCCTTGGATTTCTCCAGTTCGGCAGTTGCCGCAGTCAGATGGGTCCGACACTTTTCTAGCTCTTGAGACAGCAGGTGGTTCTTCTCTGTAAGTGCCAGGTTTTACAATGATCCTTAAATCAGTTGTATCAACTGCTTCAAGTCTCGGGGGCTACTGGTATATGATTACCAAATTCGTACAATGTGTACTTACCCGCATATCTTTTAAATGCTGGTCCGTGGCTCTGGCAAGCCCATCTCGAGCAGCTCGGATGTATGCATCGGCTGAGCTGAAGGCATTGAATGCCCCTTTCGTAAGGCCGGGGTCGCGGAGAGCGGCCCTCCGGTGCTGATGATTCATGGCACTCTCCACTCCAGAGTTCGTGACGGACACATCGTCCAAGTCCTCTGCGGAAGGGCAATTCGGCGTCACTCCCGTGTTAGCCTCCGTCCTTAGGGCAGAGTCCCAAACCTGGCTGGTGGAGGCGCGAACGGTAGGATCCCTGGACATAGTCCGACGAACGCTCTTCCTGATAAGACACAGTGGACAATATCACAGTTCGATGTGACTGCCAAGGGGCGTATTTAAAAAGCTATACCTCTTTGATGAAGGCTCGGCTGTGTTTTCATTTGCCTTCCTCTTCGAAGGCTTGCCTGCCGCGGGCGTCGTTCTCTTACAAATCGCCTCTGGTGCAGCATGGCACGCCGAGCGCCTCCCCTATGGAGCACGAGACAGTGCGGTGGGTGAGGCAGAATGAAGAAGCTCTTTCAGAGGAGATGTTTCCTGGTTGCTTACATGTGAGGCAGGAAGGAGGCCGGGATAGTCGGCCATGATGGCCACTTCTGTGCCGTCATAGCTCGCCTGGTGGAATATTCCCTACTCAAGCTCTACAAATATGTCCGGATGCTCTTCGAATCTAGGGTCAATATCCCGCTTATGGTCCTCCGGCTGTGGAGCGGGACGATAGATCCCCTTGACGACCTTTCTCCATTCCTGTTACGAATGGACGGGTTTGTGTCAATAAAAGGCGGCTCAGAGAGAGGATTGAGTAAAGTGGTGGGATTAAAACTCACCTAACTAGGAGGATTATACATAGAAAATCCCTCCCGACGCTTAAGCTGAGAGAACTCCTCTTTCTCCCCTTTATACAGATCGACCAGTATTGCGGCCAGGGCGGTAAGGGAGTCCGGACCCTTTCGTCCGTAGCGTGAGGCTTCATCTTCCCCATTATACTGCCACATTGGGAGCCCCCTAAATTGGAGCAGTTGAACCCCTCGTGCTATGGAAGTGGCCATTACCTCGACTATTGTTAGTCCGGACTGGGCAAGTTTCCTTATCTTGCCCATTAATTGATGGACTTCCGTGCTATCTTCCTCCTCGAGGCTCCGAGGGCGCCAGCTGTGGCGTTTGTTAAATGGAGCACTGGAAAACTCGGGAAGACCCATACGGATTGGGTCGGGGAGAGCGACGTCCTCAATATAGAACCACTCCGAGGGCCACTCTTCAGATGCCTTATTCGGTGTGCCGGATAAGTATTCGGTCCCGGCTATGCGCCATACTTCAGCGCCGCCCACCTCGAATACCGATCCCTCTTGGGTGCGAGGGACGAGGCAGAATAGCTTTCTCCATAAATCTGAATGGGCCTCACGGCCCAGGAATAGCTCGCAATGAGCAACAAATCCCGCGAGATGCAGGATTGAGGCCGGTGTGAGGTTGTGCAGCTGGAGGCCATAATACTCCAGGAGTCCTCAGAGCAAGGGGTGGATTGGAAACCCGACGCCCCTCAACAAGTAGGAAACAAAGCACACCCGTTCCCCCCTGGTTGGATTGGGGAAATTTTCCGCCAGGGCTTCGCCAAAGAAGGAGGTCAATCCTGCCCAAACAGGGACTAGATCCGTGGGGGGAAGGAATCCCTGCGTTTGAAGCTTACCCAGCTGATCGTGGGATACTGAGCATCTCTCCCAGTCGCCTTTTCCGGAGCCGTGGGGGCGGGAGGAAGAGCTGGGAACGCTAGCCATGTTGGAATAGTTTCTCCTGGAAAGCTCTTAAGGATTTTCCGCTGGATTTGGAATGGGATCTAAGATCCAATCTCTTTAAATAGATGCCTTTCTTGCATGGCCGGGGTGTTATGTGCAAAAAATACCCTGACTTCTTGTATTCGCTCGACACGTGGAAGCAGAAGCGATGGAGGCACAGAAGCCGAAGGGCATGACATTAAATCACAAGCCGAATATAGCTATCTAAGTCAGGTGCTTTGAAGTATTCGGAGGAGGAACCCGCCTTGCAATGCCAAAGACAATCTGCGCGCCGGACACATCATCATTGAAGCCTGGTTCGGGGGCTACTGAGGGAGTCCTGGATTAAGGGGTCCTCAGGCGTCCGGCCTATGTGACATGGGCCGGACTGATGGGCCGTGAAGATACAAGACAGAAGACTCTCTCCCGTGTCCGTATAGGACTCTCCTTTGCGTGGATGGCAAGCTTGGCGTTCGGATATGAAGATTCCTTTCTTTGTAACCGACTTTGTACAACCCTAGTCCCCTCCGGTGTCTATATAAACTGGAGGGGTTAGTTCGTAGGGCCAATCACAATCATACAGGCTAGACTTCTAGGGTTTAGCTATTACGACCTCATGGTAGATCAACTCTTGTAATCCTCATATTCAACAAGATCAATCAAGCAGAAAGTAGGGTATTACCTCCATCGAGAGGGCCCGAACCTGGGTAAAACATCGTGTCCCCCGTCTCCTGTTACCATCGACCCTAGACACACAGTTCGTGACCCCCTACCCGAGATCCGCCGGTTTTGACACCGACAGTGCCTCCATCAGGTTGTTCGGCACCTTCGAACTAGTGGAGGTTGCCGCAGGAGTCGACGCCCCCTCGCTTGAAGGGGGTCGCTGATTTGGTTCCAGAACCGTTTGGGTTTCCGGAACGGGGTTCGGCTGGGGGCCGAACCGATCAAGGCCCCCGCCGTCGGTCTTCCTGAGGATTGCGCCCCCCCCATGTTCTCGGCAGCCAAGGCATTACCGTCTGGCGCCGTTTTGGCAGTCTCCCGTACCGCTCCATGGCCCGGAGAGGCCCTGTGGGAAAACACTTCGGTGTCGTCCGTGGCGATTGGCGGGGAGGCTTGCGGAGGCGACTCGCTCTCCAGCATCCCCGGATCTAAAGAATTCCCCTCCGATGATTGTTTGGGGAGATCGCGGGCCGGACTGCACCATACAAAGTATTAGGACCGTAAATATAAAGACCGAACTTATGTAAGGCATCCTTGGATACTTACGATTCGGCGAGGGGCTTCGGACTGGAGCGCCACTCGGGGATGGCTTCAGCGTCCGAATCCGAGCCGTCTGGGAGGGATAATTTTCCCCTTTTGGACGCTCCCACCTCGGGGTCTTCGGAGGCCGCCCTCTTCTTCTTCTTCCCCTTCGGGGAAGGATTGCTTTCTGCCTCCTCCTCCTCTGCACCTTCATCTTCCTCGGAGGAGTGGGTATTGGTCTCTCCGGACACCTCGTCCGAAGTATCTTTGCGGTGGGGGCCATCTTTGGCTCCCTTGTTCTTCTTCTGGACCTTTTTCCGGTGCTTGATAGGGCGTCGGGACCAGCATCCTCATTAGAAGAGGATCCGCTGGGTTTTCGGGCAATGGAGCTGAACATCTGATCTGTTCTGCCGTCTTCATCCAGCTCTGTTTTATAGGACGGAATTATCAGTACACCCTCTCTTTTGATTAATGAACTATGTTATGTTCAGAAAGGTAGCACTTACCGGGGTGGGTGGATGATTGCAGTCAAGGCTGATGTCCTCGGATGTCCCTGCCACGACTTTTGAGTCTTGAAAAGTAGCTTCCAAATTGCTTCATGCATCATGCCGAAGAATCGCTTCAAGGTTCGTGGCACTTCCCGATTGAACTCCCACATGCGGAGAGGCCGGCGTTGGCAGGGAAGGGACCGACGGATGAGCATCACCTGGATCACATCTGTGAGGCTGGTGTTCTTCTCTATGATATTTTTGATGCGCTTTTGCAGCATCAACACCTCCTCGGATGATCCCCAGTCTAGACCCTTGTTGGTCCATGACGCAAGCCGCAGCGGGGGTCCGGATCTAAATGCAGGGGCGGCCGCCCACTTGGTGCCACGGGGCTCAGTGATGTAAAACCACTCCTGGTGCCATATTTTGACGGTGTCCACAAAGGCCCCTTTGGGCCAGATAGCTTTGGGAAGCTTGCTCACCATGGCACCACCACAATCTGCGTGTTACCCGTCGACCACCTTCAGCTTCACATTAAAAGTCTTGAGCCACAGGCCGAAGTGTGGAGGGATGCGGAGGAATGCTTCACGCATGATGATAAACGCCGAGATGTGGAGGAAGGAGTTCGGTGCGAGATCATGAAAATCTAGCCCGTAATAGAACACGAGACCTCGGACAAAGGGGTGTAGGCTAAACCCTAGTCCACAGAGAAAGTGAGGGGGGAATACAACCCTCTCACCGGGCTCTGGAGTGGGGATAACCTGCTCTTTGGCAGGGAGTCTGTGTTTGATTTCCGCTGTGAAATACCTCTCCTCCCGAAGCTCCTTGATGTCCTTCTCCGTCACGGAGGAGGCCGTCCACTTGCCTTGCGAGCCGGATCCAGACATGGCTGGAGTGGTTGGTGGCAAGGGGAAAAGTTTGGAACTTGGGCGCTGGAGCTCAGTGACGGAAGGGCTGAGGAAGGATAAAGGCGTGGGGTGAAAAGATGGATCCTTATCTTCTTATAAAGGCATGGAATATCGAGCGTCCCCCCCACGAGCCTTAAAACTCGCCAATTCCCACGGGGTCGTGCAAACGGCACGGTTGGATTACCCAAACCTGTATTGATGAGGATCCCGCAATAGGGGGACCCGATCTCTGCTTTGACAAGACGTGTTGATGAAAACCTTGCCTCAAAACGCGAAGCGGGAGGCTAAAAAACGGTTCAGAAATAATAATAAGGCCGGGACATAACGCCTCGCCAGAAAGGCTGTCAGAATACATAACCTATTTTTGTATAAGTATTTTGCCCTTGTGGTTCAGGGTTGTAACTATTATACAAAGCCGGATATAGTTCTTTTGTTCGACTACTTTGATGTATTCGGAAGAGGAACCCGTCTTGCAATGCCGAAGACAATCTATGCACCGAACACATCGTCATTGAAGCCTGGTTTAGGGGCTACTGTGGGAGTCCTGGATTAGGGGGTCCTTGGGTGTCCGGGCTATGTGATATGGGACAGACTGGTGGGCCGTGAATATGCAAGATAAAAGGCTTTCCCATGTGTCTGGATGGGACTCTCCTTTGCGTGGATGACAAGCTTGGCGTTCGGATATGAAGATTCCTTTCTCGGTAAACCGACTCTGTACAACCCTAGGCCCCTTCGGTGTCTATATAAACCAGAGGGTTTAGTCCATAGAAAGGATCATGATCATACATGCTAGACATCTTGGGTTTAGCAATTATGATCTCGAGGTAGATCAACTCTTGTAACTGATGTCTACTACACAACCTCCTTGTTGTAGACGTTGTTGGGCCTCCAAGTTCAGAGGTTTGTAGGACAGTAGCGAATTTCTCTCAAGTGGATGACCTAAGGTTTATCAATCTGTGGGAGGTGTAGGATGAAGATGGTCTCTCTCAAACAACCCTGCAACCAAATAACAAAGAGTCTCTTGTGTCCCCAACGCACCCAATACAATGGTAAATTGTATAGGTGCACTAGTTCGGCGGAGAGATGGTGACACAAGTGCAATATGGATGGTAGATATAGGTTTTTGTAATCTGAAAATATAAAAACAGCAAGGTAACTAATGATAAAAGTGAGCACAAACGGTATTGCAAAGCGTTGAAACAAGGCCTAGGGTTCATACTTTCACTAGTGCAAGTTCTCTCAACAATAATAACATAATTGGATCATATAACTATCCCTCAACATGCAACAAAGAGTCACTCCACAGTCACTAATAGCAGAGAACAAACGAATAGATTATTGTAGGGTATGAAACCACCTCAAAGTTATTCTTTCTAATCAATCTATGCAAGAGTCCGTAGTAAAATAACACGAAGCTATTTTTTCCGTTCGATCTATCATAGAGTGCGTACTAGAATAACACCTTAAGACACAAATCAACCAAAACCCTAATGTCACCTAGATACTCCAATGTCACCTCAAGTATCCGTGGGTATGATTATACGATATGCATCAAACAATCTCAGATTCATCTATTCAGCAAACACAAAGAACTTCGAAGAGTGCCCTAAAGTTTCAACCGGAGAGTCAAGACGAAAACATGTGCCAACCCCTTTGCATAAGTTCACAAGGTCACTGAACCTGCAAGTTGATCACCAAAACATACATCAAGTAGATCACGTGAATATCCCATTGTCACCACAGATAAGCACATGCAAGACATACATCAAGTGTTCTCAAATCCTTAAAGACTCAATCCGATAAGATAACTTCAAAGGGAAAACTCAATCCATTACAAGAGAGTGGAGGGGGAGAAACATCATAAAATCCAACTATAATAGCAAAGCTCACGATACATCAAGATCGTACCACCTCAAGAACACGAGAGAGAGAGAGAGAGAGAGATCAAACACATAGCTCTTTGGTACATACCCTCAGCCCGAGGGTGAACTACTCCCTCCTCGTCATGGAGATTGCCGGATGATGAAGATGGCCATCGGTGAGGGATCCCTCCCATAGGTGCCTAACAGGTCCCGATTGGTTTTCGGTGGCTATAGAGTCTCGCAGCGGCGGAACTCCCGATCTAGGTTATTGTTTGGAGGTTTCTATATTTATAGGAATTTTTGGCGTAGGTCTCACGTCGGGGTCTCAAGTCGCCCACGAGGCAGAGCTCACGCGCCCGAGGGCACGCCCCCCACACTCGTGGACAGACCGGGACTCTTCTGGACCAACTCTATTACTCTTGGGGCTTCTTTTGGTCCATAAAAAATCATCAAAAATGGGCACGTCAATTGGACTCCGTTTGGTATTCCTTTTCTGTAAAACTCAAAAACAAGGAATAAACAGAAACTGGCAATGGGCTCTAGGTTAATAGGTTAGTCCCAAAAATCATATAAAATAGCATATAAATGCATATAAATGCATATAAAACATCCTAGAAGGATAATATAATAGCATGAATACTTCATAAATTGTAGATACGTTGGAGACATATCAACATCCCCAAGCTTAATTCCTGCTCGTCCTCGAGTAGGTAAATGATAAAATAAATAATTTATGAAGTGTGAATGCTAGCAGGTGCACAAGTTTGATCAATGATAATTTCAATCACCTTTTCTAGCATCATTATATATCATAACCGTAGCTCATATCATAAAGCTTCTCATGATCAAGTAACAAACTATTCACATGTTAAAGTATAGATGATAAACTTTCTTGAAAACTAACAAACTGTTCTCAGTCATCAAACAATTGCAATTCATCTTATTTTCAGGAAGGGTCTATGTAAGAGCTTTGATTTAGCAAATCCAACATACTCAACTATTATGTAGTCTTCCATGATTGCTACCACTCAAAGCATATTTTTAGAACAAATAGCATCCATCGAACACAGAGAAAGATAGGGGCTTAATGTTTCGCCTCCCAACTTATTTATCATATAGATAATTGTCAACAATAATAATTCATGATCAAATATATTTGAATGGCCATATATGCTTAGATCTTTCTCCACCACATGATGCTTGCCAACTAAAAAGTAGGTTGGAATGAGAAGGAATACTACTGACTCTTGCATAAAAGTAAAGATAGGCCCTTCGCAGAGGGAAGCAGGGATTGGAGAGGTGCCAGAGCTCGAAGCTAAAACAGAGATGAAAATAATTTTGAGAGGTATGCTTTCATTGTCAACATAACGACCAAGAGTTCCCAATATCTTCCATACTAGATACATTATATGCAGTTCCCAAACAGAAAGGTAAAGATTTTACTCCCCCTCCACCAACAACCACACTCCACAGCTTGTCCGAAACAACGAGTGCCGTCCAACTATCAACAATCCTGGGGGAGTTTGTTTAAATTATTTGCGAATTTGTTTTTGATCTTTTGATCATAGGACTGGGCATCCCAGTTACCAGCCATTTTCTCATGAATGATGAGCGGAGTCCACTCATCGTGAGAATAACCCACCTAGCATGGAAGATACTGACAGCCCCTAGTCTCTACATGAGCGATTCGGGCATACAAAACATATTATTATTTGAAGGTTTAGAGTTTGGCACATGCACATTTACTTGGAATGGTAGGTAAATACCGCACATAGGTAGATATGGTGGACACTCATGGAATAAACTTGGTTCAAGGAATTTGGGTGCACAGGCAGTATTCCCGCTTAGTACAGATATTTTGGCCAGCAGAGGATTCTAAATAGCAAGCACCACATGTTAGAGGATCCATAACAATATAACTTCTATACAAATATACCCAAGCATAACTCATTATGTTGTCTTCCTTGTCCAACTTCAACTAATTTGCTCAGGTTTGAAAATAAAAAATGGGGCTCACAATCATAGAAGATGTCCAAGATAGTATATCTATATGTGAAATCTCTCTTCCTTCAATATTCTTTCAAGAATTGTTCAACTGACCAATACAATGTTTGCTAACCTTCAAAAAATTTACCACCTCTACTTCTTATATGTGAAGGCATTACTCCCCATGGGAAAAGCATATGAAACATATATAATTTCATATTTATGACATTCAAATCATTCAACCATTTACTCATAGGATATAAGTGAAGCACACGAGTAAATGACAAACTACTCCAAAAAGATATAAGTGAAGATCAACGAGTAGTTAAATAATTATGTAGCTATGTGAAGACTCTCTCTCATTTAAGAATTTAAGATCTTGGGATATTATTCAAACAGCAAGCAAATCAAAATAAAACGACATTTCAAGGATAACACTCATCATGTGAAGAAGCAAAAACTTAGGCTCAACCCATACTAACCGATAATTGTTGAAGAAGAAAGGTGGGATGCCTACCTGGGCATCCCCAAGCTTAGATGCTTGAGACTTCTTGAAATATTATCTTGGGGTGCCTTGGGCATCCACAAGCTTGAGCTTTGTGTCTACTTAATTCCTCTCATATCACGGTTTCCTAAATCTCAAAAGCTTCATCCACACCAAACTCAACAAGAACTCGTGAGATAAGTTAGTATAAACCAATGCAAAAACCTTATCATTTTCTACTGTAACAAATCACTAAAATTATTATTCAACATTTCATACTAAATACCTCTGCATATTTAATACTCCTATCCTCAAATAGAATCATTAAACAAGCAAACATATGCAAGCAAACATAACAGCAATCTGCCAAAACAGTATAGTCTGTAAAGAATGCAAGATTCATCATACTTCCCTAACTCCAAACATAATGAAATTCTACCACACTGTATAAAATTTATCAGAGCTCATTATGCAAAAAGTTTCAACATTTTATCATATTCTGGCTTTTCTAGGGAATTTTTGCAACAACGATAAACTTTCTGTTTTGAAACAGCAACATGTATACTTGCAAAATAAACATGGTAAAGGCTATCCTTGACATTTTTATTGAAAATAGAGATGCAAAACATTATTCTAAATAACAGAAAGCAAATACTAACAAAATAAAATGACGCTCCAAGCAAAACACATATCATGTGGTGAATAAAAATATAGCTCCAAGTAAAGTTACCGATGAACAAAGATTTAAAGAGGGGATGCCATCCGGGGCATCCCCAAGCTTAGGCTCTTGGTTGTCCTTGAATATTACCTTGAGGTGCCTTGGGCATCCCCAAGATTAGGCTCTTACCACTCCTTATTCCATAGTCCATCGAATCTTTACCCAAAACTTGAAAACTTCACAACACAAAACTTAACAGAAAACCCGTAAGCTCCGTTAGTATAAGAAAATAAAACCACTTTTGGTACTATTATGAACTCATTATAAATTCATATTAGTGTAATATCTACTGTATTCCAACTTACCTATGGTTCATACCCTCCGACACTACTCATAGATTCATCAAAATAAGCAAACAACACATAGAAAACAGAATCTGTGAAAAACAGAACAGTTTGTAGTAATGTGCATCAAACGCAAACTTCTGGAACTCAGAAAACTGAAAAAATAGGACGACCTAGATAATTTGATTATTGATCTACTGCAATTTGAATCAGTATTGTATCACTTTCTGGTGATTTTTAACAATTGTTTTCGTGAGCAGAAAGTTTCTGTCTATTTCAGCAAGATCAAATAATTATCATCCAAGAAGATCCTATAGGTCTTACTTGGCACAAACACTAATTAAAACATTAAACCACATCTAGCCAGAGGCTAGATGATTTATTTCTTACTAAACAGGAACAAAAAGCAAGGAACAAAAATAAAATTGGGTTGCCTCCCAACAAGCGCTAACGTTTAACGCCCCTAGCTAGGCATGATGATTTCAATGATGCTCACATAAAAGATAAGAATTGAAACATAAAGAGAGCATCATGAAGAATATAACTAGAACATTTAAGTCTAACCCACTTCCTATGCATAGGTATTTTGTGAGCAAACAACTTATGGGAACATGAAAACAACTAGCATAGGAAGGTAAAACAAGCAAATCTTCAAGATTTTCAACACATAGGGAGGAAACTTGATATTATTGCAATATGTAGAAGCGTATGATCCTCTCTCATAATAATTTTCAGTAGCATCATGAATAAATTCAACAATATAACCATCACATAAATCATTCTTTTCATGATCTACAAGCATAGAAAATTTATTACTCTCCACATAAGCAAATTTCTTCTCATGAATAGTAGTGGGAGCAAACTCAACAAAATAACTATCATGTGAAGCATAATCCACTTGAAAATTAAAATCATGATGAAAAGTTTCATGGTTATGTTTATCCTTTATAGCATACGTGTCATCACAATAATCATCATAAAAGGAGGCATGCTTTCATCATAATAAATTTGCTCATCAAAACTTGGGGGGACTAAACATATCATCTTCATCAAACATAGCATCCCCAAGCTTGTGGATTTGCATATCATTAGCATCATGGGTATTCAAAGAATTCATACTAACAACATTGCAATCATGCTCATCATTCACATATTTTATGCCAATCATTCTATGTAATTCTTCTTCTAGTACTTGAGCACAATTTTCCTTCCCATCATTTTCATGAAAGATATTAAAAAGATGCAGCATATGAGGCACCCTTAATAACATTTTTTTGTAGTTTTCTTTTATAATATAAACTAGTGATAAAACAAGAAACTAAAAGATTCGATTGCAAGATCTAAAGATATACCTTCAAGCACTCACCTCCCCGGCAATGGCGTCAGAAAAGAGCTTGATGTCTACTACACGACCTTCTTCCTGCAGATGTTGTTGGGCCTCCAAGTGCAGAGGTTTGTAGGACAGTAGAAAATTTCCCTCAAGTGGATGACCTAAGGTTTATCAATCCGTGGGAGGTGTAGGATGAAGATGGTCTCTCTCAAACAACCCTGCAACCAAATAACAAAGAGTCTCTTGTGTCCCCAACACACCCAATACAATGGTAAATTGTAAAGGGTGCACTAGTTCGGCGAAGAGATGGTGATACAACTGCAATATGGATGGTAGATATAGGTTTTTGTAATCTGAAAATATAAAAACAGCAAGGTAACTAGTGATAAAAGTGAGCACAAACGGTATTGCAATGCGTTGAAGCAAGGCCTAGGGTTCATACTTTCACTATTGCAAGTTCTCTCAACAATAATAACATAATTGGATGATATAACTATCCCTCAACATGCAACAAAGAGTCATTCCAAAGTCACTAATAGCGGAGAACAAACGAAGAGATTATTGTAGGGTACGAAACCAGCTCAAAGTTATTCTTTTTGATCAATCTATTCAAGAGTCCGTAGTAAAATAACACGAAGCTATTCTTTCCGTTCGATCTATCATAGAGTTCGTATTAGAATAACACCTTAAGACACAAATCAACCAAAATCCTAATGTCACCTAGATACTCCAATGTCACCTCAAATATCCGTGGGTATGATTATACGATATGCATCAAACAATCTCAGATTCATCTATTCAACCAACACAAAGAACTTCAAGGAGTGCCCTAAAGTTTCTACTGGAGAATCAAGACGAAAACGTGTGCAAACCCCTATGTATAAGTTCACAAGGTCACTGAACCCGCAAGTTGATCACCAAAACATACATCAAGTAGATCACGTGAATATCCCATTGTCACCACATATAAGCACACACAAGACATATATCAAGTGTTCTCATATCCTTAAAGACTCAATCCGATAAGATAACTTCAAAGGGAAAACTCAATCCATTACAACAGAGTGGAGGGGGAGAAACATCATAAGATCCAACTATGATAGCAAAGCTCGCGATACATCAAGATCGTACCACCTCAAGAACACGAGAGAGAGAGAGAGAGATCAAACACATAGCTACTGGTACATACCATCAGCCCCGAGGGTGAACTACTCCCTCCTCGTCATGGAGATCACCGGGATGATGAAGACGGCCACCGGTGAGGGATCCCCCCTCCGGCAGGGTGCCGGAACAGGGTCCCGATTGGTTTTCGGTGGCTACAGAGGCTTCTGGCGGCGGAACTCCTGATCTAGGTTATTATTTGGAGGTTTCTGTATTTATAGGAATTTTTGGCGTAGGTCTCACATCAGGGGGGTCTCCGAGTCGTCCACGAGGCAGGGGCCCACGCCGAGGGAGGTGGGTGCGCCCCCACTCTCGTGGACAGACCAGAACTCTTCTGAGCCAACTCTTTTACTCCTGGGGCTTCTTTTGGTCCATAAAAAATCATCAAAAATTGGCACGTCAATTGGACTCCGTTTGGTATTCCTTTTTCTGTAAAACTCAAAACAAGGAAAAAACAGAAACTGGCACTAGGCTCTAGGTTAATAGGTTAGTCCCAAAAGTCATATAAAATAGCATATAAATGCATATAAAACATCCTAGAAGGATAATATAATAGCTTGAATACTTCATAAATTATAGATACGTTGGAGACATATCAGTAACCCCTATACTCATCAAAGTCAATCAAGCAGGAAGTAGGGTATTACCTCCATTAAGAGGGCCCGAACCTGGGTAAACACCGTGTCCCCTGCCTCCTGTTATCTTCGATCCTCAGACGCACAGTTCGGGACCCCCTACACGAGATCGACCGATTTTGACACCGACAAGCATTTTGAGTATTTGTGGGTCCAAAACAGACTCTGAATGACAAAGTTATGACCATTTTAGTGAACGCCTGTCCTTTATATGGCAATTCTTGAAAGAACTTCATTTTCCCGTGACGTATTCTGGCCCGCTGCCGCAAAATTTTGTGTCCCCTATAGTGGAGATATTGTTTCCACATATATATTGACTAATGCCAGGAATTCCCTCTTTTAATTGTCTGTCAAACACGTACGTTACGGCATGCCACACGGCGAAAACAAGTTAAATAAGGCTTTTAGTCGTCGTATTTTCTTGAATTTATAACCAAATGGGATTCCCTGGATCTTAGAGCATGTCCATAATGCAACATTCGACTTTCCCAGGCGGTCTAATGTTTACACTCACCATATCCTCTCGGATAACCTTCCAAAGGAGTGCGAGTGGGTTCAGAAACTTGTCTCAAAAGCAGCGGCAAATGATGTTCTTTGACTTTTAGTGGCAAAAAGTCATGCTTAAGGGCCGAATTTGAGGGTCCTTTGGGCCTACGGGCGCAAGAGGAGAGTATTTTCTAGATTCCCATGCTCATGGGGAGCATTTTGAGTACTTCCAGGTCGGAAATGGACTTTGAACGACAAAGTTGTGACAATTTTAGTGAACACCGGTCCTTTGTATGGCAGCCCTTGAAAGAACTCCATTTTCCCATGACGAGTTCTGGCACGCCGCCCCGAAATTTTGTGTCCTCCATAGGGGAGATATTGTTTCCACATATATATTGACCGATGCCAGAAATGCCCTCTTGTTATTGGATGGAATGTCACAGGGGAAAAACAAGGGGAATAAGGCTTATAGTCACTGTATTTTCTTGAATTTACAACCAAATGGATTACTCGGATCATAGAGCATATCCAGACTGCAACGTTTGTCCTCCCCAGGTGGACTAATGTTTACACTCACCATAATCTCTCAGATATCCTTCCAAAGGAGTGCCAATGGGTTCAGGAACTTGTCTGAGAAGCAGATACGAATGATGTCTGTGACTTTCAGGGGCAACAAGTCCTGCTTAGGTGCTGAATTTTAGGACCCTCCGGGCCTCCTAGCACAAGCTAGGAGTATTTTCTAGATTTCCATGCTCGTCGCGAGCATTTTGAGTACTTGTGGGTCCTATACGAGCTTTGAATGACAAAGTTACCACCGTTTTAGTGAATACCGGTCCTTTATACGGCAGTCCTTGAAAGAACTTCATTTTCCCGTGACGCGTTCTGGCGTGTAGCCCCGAAATTTTGTGTCCACCATAGTGGAGATATTGTTTCCACATATATATTGACCGATGGCAGGAATGCCCTCTTGTTATTGGCTGTGACACACACACATTATGGCATGCCACACGGCGAAAACAAGGAGAATAAGGCTTATAGTCACCGTATTTTCTTGAATTTACAACCAAATGGGATTCCCTGGATCATAGAAAATGTACAGAATGCAACATTTGTCCTTCCTAGGTGGACTAATGTTCACACTCACCATAATCTCTTGGATTTTCTCCCAAAGGAGCCCCAATGGGTTCAGAAACTTGTCTGAAAAGCAACGGCGAATGATGTTCTTCGAATTTCAAGGGCAAAAAGTCCTGCTTAGAGGCCAAATTTGATGGTCCTCCAGACCTCTTGGCACAAGCGGGGATTATTTTCTAGATTCACACGCTCCTCATGAGTATTTTGATTAGTTGTGGGTTCGAAATGAACTCCGAATGACAAAGTTCACGGTGAAAACAAGGAGAATAAGGCATATAGTCGTCGTATTTTTTTCAGTTTACAACCAAATGGGATTCCTCGGATCATACAATATGTGCAGAATGCAACATTTTTCCTTACGACACGTACTAATTTTTACACTCACCATAATCTCTCGGATTTCTTTCCGAAGGAGTGCCTATGGGTTCAGAAACTGGGTTGAAAAGCAGCGGCCAATGATATTCTTTGACTTTCATCGGCAAAAAGTCCTACTTAGTGGCTGAATTTGAGGGTCCTCCGGTACTCCTGGTGCAAGCCGGGAGTATTTTCTAGGTTCCCATGCTCGCCGCGAGCATTTTGAGTAATTGTGGGTTCAAAACGGCTCCGAATGACAAAGTTATGACCGTTTTAGTGAACACCGGTCCTTTATATAGCAGTCCTTGAAACAACTTCAATTTCCTGTGACGCGTTCTCGCGCACCGCCCCGAAATTTTGTGTCCTCCATAGTGGAGATATTGTTTCCACATATGTATTGACCGATGCGAGGAATGCCCTCTTGTTATTGGCTGTCACACGACGAAAACAAGGAGAATAAGGCTTATAGTCGCTGTATTTTCTTGAATTTACAACCAATTGTTATTCTCCGGATCATAGAGCATGTCCAGAATGCAATGTTTGTCCTTCGCAGGTAGACAAATGTTTACACTCACAATAGTCTCTCGGATTTCCTTCCAAAGGAGTGCCAATGGGTTCAGAAAATTGTCTGAAAAAGCAGCGATGAATGATGTTCTTCGATTTTCAGGGGCAAAAAGTCATGCTTAGGGGCCGAATTTGAGAGTCCTCCAGCCTCCTGGCTAGGGGTGGGCATAAAAACCGAGAACCGAAGATCGGATCCAAAAAGACCGAGACTGAAGCCGAAAATACCGAGAACCGAAGCTTTGTTTGTTTGGTCGGTCAGCAAATCTGAGAAACCAAAATTGCTTCGATGAATTTGGTCATTCCAGTCTGTTGACTGAATCACCCTAATTAACCGAAATATTATGTTGTATTTAAACCCAGCGTACAAAGGCCAACAGCCCATCCACGTTCGTTAGAGTCCAACCACTACACAACGTTTTTTAGCCTTATCTCTGCCACAAACACGCACAGCTCCTGCATCTTATCTTGTATTCTCGTTCAAGGCTTCACGCACTCACGTCACAAAGCACAGTCGTCTCCGCTTCCGACGATTCGATCCCCACCTCGCGCAAAACTAGTGGCGACCACTGCGCGCGCCTGCGTCCATGGCTCCTGCGCAGTGGCGCGGCGGCGGCCACTGCCGCCCAAGGCTCCTGCGTGGTGGTGGACGGTGGCGCTAATGGCTCCTATGCGGCGCCCGACGATGTCCATTGCTCCGATGCAGTCTCGGGCTCAGCTGGCTATCCCGTCTTCTTTGTATCAGTCCCCACAACCATGTATACTACGTATGTTCAGATTGATTTTTGTCTGGTTGTTCTTGTTTTCTCCATGATTTGACTTCTGATTTCTTCCTCTCCTGCCAACATTGGGTCTCTTCGGTTACAAACGAGGACCAACCCGAATCCTGAGTGGACCAAAGTGTTGGTCATTGATTTTTCTAAAGACCGACCGGTCAGCCAAACCAGGAAACCAAAGCACCGAACCAAACTACTTGGTTTAACTGAATGCCCAGGCTACTCCTGCTGCAAGCAAGGAGCATATTCTAGATTCTCACGCTCGTTGCGAGCATTTTGAGTGCGTGTGGGTCCGAAACAGACTCTGAATGACTAATTTATGACAGTTTAAGTGAAAACCGGTCCTTTATGTGGCAGCCCTTGAAAGAACTTCATTTTCACCTAACACGTTCTCGCGCGCCACCCCGAAATTTTGTGTCCCCCATAGTGGATATATTGTTTCCACATATATATTGACCAATGCCATGAATACCCTCTTGTTATTACCTGTCACAAACGTACTTTCTGGCATGCCACACGGCGAAAGCAAGGAGAATAAGGCTTATAGTCATCATATTTTCTTGAATTTACAACCAAATGGGATTCCCTAGATCAAAGAGAATGTGCAGAATGCAACATTTGTCCTTACCACGGGGACTAATGTTTACACTCACAATAATCTCTCTGATTTGCTTCCGAAGGAGTGCCTATGGGTTCAGAAAATTGATTGAAAAGTAGCGGCGTATTATGTTCTTTGACTTTCAGGTGCAAAAAGTCATGCTTAGGGGCTGAATTTGAGGGTCCTTCGGGCCGCCTAGCACAAACAAGGAGCATATTCTAGATTCTCATGCTCGTCGCGAGCATTTTGAGTACTTGTGGGTCCGAAACAGACTCTAAATGACAAAGTTATGACCGTTTATTGAACATCGGTCCTTTATATCGCAGTCCTTGAAAGAACTTCGTTTCCTGTGACACATTTTTGTGCGTCACCCAAAAAATTTGTGTCTTCCATAGTGGAGATATTGTTTCCACATATATATTGACTGATGCAAGGAACATCCTCTTGTTATTGGCTGTCAGACACGTACGTTACGGCAGACCACACGACGAAAACAAGGAGAATAAGGCTTATAGTCATCGTATTTTTTTGAATTTATAACTAATTGGGATTCCCCGGATCATATATAGTGTATGTGTAGAATGCAAAATTTGTCCTTACCAGGCAGACTAATCTTTACACTCACCACAATCTCTCGGATTTTCTTCCAAAGGAGTGCCAATAGTTTCAGAAACTTGTATGAAAAGCAGCGGCCAATAATGTTCTTTGACTTTCAGGGGCAAAAAGTCCTGCTTTGGGTCCGAATTTGAGAGTCCTCCTATACTCCTGGTGAAAGCAAGGAGTATTTTCTAGATTCCCACTATCGTGGTGAGCATTTTTAATACTTGTGGGTCTGAAACGGACTCGGAATGACAAAGTTAAGACCGTTTTAGTGAACAACGATCCTTTATATGGCAGTCCTTGAAAGAACTTCCTTTTCCCATGAAGGGTTTTGGTGCGCCGCCCCAAATGTTTGTGTCCTCCATAGTGGATATATTGTATCCACATATGTATTGACCAATGCCAGGAATGCCTTCTTATTATTGGCTGTCACACATGGTTGTTACGGCATGCCACACAGCGAAAACAAGGAGAATAAGGCTTATAGTTGTTGTATTTTCCTAAATTTACAACCAAATGGGATTTGCCGAGTCATAGAACATGTCAAGAATGCAACATTTGTCCTTCCCAGGCGGACTAATGTTTACACTCACTATAATCTCTCTGATTTCCTTCCAGCGGAGTGCAAATGGGTTCAGAAACTTGTTTGAAAAGCAGTGACAAATGATGTTCTTTGACTTTCAGGGGCAAAAGTTCTGCTTAGGGGCCGAAGTTGAGGGTCCTCCGGGCCTCCTGGTGCAAATGAAAAGCCTTTTCTAGATTCCCACTCTCGTCGCCAGTATTTTGGGTACTTGTGGGTCCGATACGGACTCCGATGACAAAGTTATGACCGTTTTAGTGAACATTGGTCCTTTATATGGCAGTCCTTGAAAGAACTTCATTTTCCCGTGACCCTTTCTGGCGTACCGCCCCTGGAATTTTGTGTCCTCCATAGTGGAGATATATATTGTTTCCACTTGTATATTGACTGCCAGGAAGGCCCTCTTTTTATTGGTTGTCCCACACGTACGTTATGGCATGCCACACGGTGAGAACAAGGAGAATAAGGCTTATAGTCACCATATTTTCTTCAATTTACAACCAAATGGGATTCCCCGGATCATAGAGCATATGCAGGATGCAACATTTGTCTGTAGTAGGCGGACTAATGTTTACACTCGCCATAATCTCTCAGATTTCCTTCCAAAGGAGTGCCGATGGGTTCAGAAACTTGTCTGAAAAGCAGCGACGAATGATGTTCTTCGACTTTTAGGGGCAAAAAGTCCTGCTTCGGGGCCAAATTCGAGGGTCCTCTAGGCCTGTTGGCGCAAGCGAGGAGCATTTTATAGATTCTCATGCTTGTCGCGAGCATTTTGAGTAGTTGTGGGGTCCAAAACGGACTCCGAATGACAAAGTTATGACGGTTTTAGTGATCACCATCCTTTATATGGCAGTCCCTTAAAGAACATTATTTTCTCGTGACGCGTTTTGGCGCGCCGCCCAAAAATTTGTGTCCTCCATAGTGGAGGTATTGTTTCCACATATAAATTGACTGATGCCAGGAATGCCCTCTTGTTATTGGCTGTCACGCACGTACGTAACAGCATGCCACACGACGAAAACAAGGAGAATATGGCTTATGGTCGCCATATTTTCTTGAATTTACAACCAAATGGGATTCCCCGTATCATAGAGTACGTGTAGAATGCAAAATTTGTCCTTCTTGGGGAACAGATCCTGAGGGCAAGCCTTGTTAAGGCTAATGAATTTGACGCACACGCGTTCCTTTCCGCCCTTCTTGGGGAAGACGACCGGTTTGGCCAACCACTCTGGGTGCCATAACTCTTGTATGGCCCCAGCCCCTTGCAGCTTGTGCACCTCCTTGACAATGAATGCTTGCTTCTCCGGCGGTTGATGTCGCGCCTTCTGCTTGCTCGGGCGGGTGTTGGGGCACACCGCCAGGTGACTCTTGATCACTTCCCTTGGGACACCGGCAAAATCCGACGCCTTCCCCGCGAACACGTCCTTGTTCGCTCGAAGGAAAGCAACAAGCGCCTCCTCTTGATCCGGGGTAAGGCCGGCGCCGATGGTGAAGGTAGGACCCAAGCCGCCGACGTCGACCGGCACCCGCTTCGTCTCAGCACGGTCTTGAGAGAACAATAATTTCTCTTTTGCTGGCACGGCCTCCTGAGCCCCCTGGGTGTTTTCCACGCCAGGGCACGAGGCCGCCGCAGCTCTATAGGCAAGCTTGAGGGCTCGGACCGCATATTTCTTGTCACTGGTTATGGTGACGCTGCCGCCACTACCTGGCATCTTGATGACGTTGTATCCTGGATGGGTCATCACCATGAACTTGGCGAGCGCGGGATATCCCAAGATGGCTTTGTAAGGGAGGCCAATGCAGGCCACATCGAAGTTGATCAGCTCGGTGCAGTAGTTGTTGCAGGTGCCGAAGGTGACGAGGAGGTGCACCTGTCCTAAGGGAGTGGTGGAGCCGCTGGTCACCCCTAAGAATGGCCTCGTGGGCATGAGCTGGTCGTAAGGCACCGGAGCGTCTCGAATGTCTCCATGGAGAGGACGTTGAGGCCAACGCCGCCATCGATGATAGTCTTGGTAACCAAAACTTTGCTGATGGTGGGCGTGCACAGCATGCGGAGCGCATCGACTGTGGTTGGAGGCTTGGGGTGCTCCCTGGAATCTAAGGTGATGACGACCTTGGGTTGTGTGTGTCACCGCGGAGCCTCCGGCCGATGATGCGCGACGTTCGCCTGGCAGAGAAGCTGCTTGGCATGACGCCCTGACGCAGGCGCCTGGGATCCGCCGAGGATGTATGCGACCACGTGCGGCCCTGGAAGTGTGAAGCATGCGTCGAGTTGGCCATGGAGCTCTCCCCAAGAGGACACCGAGGCCTCTGGGAGCCCGAGAAGCCAAGAGCGTGGGGCGCCCGTGGGCGCCATTGGGAAGCAGTTAGCCATGGACTTGTTGTGGCCGCCCGTAGCCAGGATGCTCTGGGCATACAGCCAGAGGAATTCTTCGGGGTTAGTTGTGCCTACGTAGCGCGGGGGCAGCACCGGCCTAAACTTCACCGGCCACTTTACTCGGTGCAGCTCGGGAGTGAAGGTCGGGTAACCCACAGCGCTCCTGAGGGCAGCGGGGCGAACAACGTCGACCATGGAAGCATGGAGGCAGGATCAGAGCGAAGCAGATGAACTTCAGAACGCCCCTACCTGGCGTGCCAAATGTCAGAACCGGTGCTCCGCGGACCTGAAGAAAGGTTCGAACTCTGGGGAGTGCACGAAGACCCTCGCTACGCTACTGCTTGCCGCTCACTATCTCATGGCGATGCTCTGTCGTGTTCATGCGAGATGGGAGAAGAATTGGACGCGGAGATTTACCAAGCTTCGGGCCACCTTGCGGTGTAAAACCCTACTCCTACTTTGTGGTGGATTGCCTCGCGAGGAGGATGAAGATGTACTAGTAAAAGGGTGAGCTGCCTCGCGAGGGCTCAGAGGGGTGGATGAGTTGGGATTGGATCAGATCAGATCCCGTCTATGGAGGAGACTAGCCTATATTTATACAGGCCCCGATCCTCTTCCCTCATGGCTGAGGCGGGAAGGGATACCATGGTGGCCAAACTCGAAGGGGGACAGGAGTACAACCTATCCTGACTAAAGTTGGTCTTCGTCTGCAAAGCTTCTGGTTGTGCAACGCATGTGGGCTCAGTGATGACCTTCGTCCGGCCGATCACGTGGTCTTGGTCTTGTTGCACCGAAGAGGTAAGGTTTGGGGATTCCTTGGGAACCCGCGTGCTTGCTTTGTCCTTCTAACACCAAAGAGGAAACTGTCCTTGCTTGCGCCCGCTGGCACCCTACTGGCTCCGGTTGTCATGGCTCACGTCACCGCACGCCTCGCAAGGTGGGTGTGTGCCAAGGGACGTCTGCTCCTCGGGAGGCTGCTCCTTAGAAGGTCTTGATGCACTTCGCCTCGCGAAGCGGGGGCCCTCGCGAGGGTCTTGCCCATGAATTCCTAGTGCTGGTCTGCACCGGGCCATTGATGGAGCCACGCCCTAGGCCGTAGGCACACGGGTCTGGGAACCCCCAGTCCCAGAACCCCGGTAGCTGTCGTCGCTACGTCCGGTGCCTCGCCAGAGCTTCCCCCCACCATTGGTGGCTGGGTGGCTGTTGTGCTTGTCCCCGCCCTTCCTGCCGCATCGCTAGGCCCGGGAGACGCAGCCTGGGGTTGCTCACCCGCGGCATCGTCATCATCCACTAGGTAATGATGGTGATGGCATGGTGGCGCCCGACCAGTGCTGTCCCCCTCCTCCGTCTCCTCCGAGTCCTCGCCTCTATCGTCCTCACTGGAGGATGTCACCATGGTGGACGGGTTCCTGCGAGGGCCACCTCGGCCAGCCGACATGAGCCCCCATTCGTCGAAGGTGGGCATCACCCCGGCCAGCTCTACCTTCTGCGCGTAGATACATAGTAGGGATGCGTCCTCAGGAGGGTCCTCAGGGGCGTAGCCGAGTAGGGCCCCTAGGGCCCGATTCAGCTCTTCAGCTGTTAGGTCGGTGACGTGCGATCTCATCGGGTCATCCCCACATTCGAACTCCCACACACCTCGCGAGTGTGCCTGGAGCGGTGTGCCCGATTCAGCTCTTCAGCTATTAGGTCGGTGACGTGCGATCTCGTCGGGTCATCCCCACATTTGAACTCCCACACACCTCGCAAGTGTGCCTGGAGCGGTGTGATGCGCTGCCCCAGGAACTCCTTGACGATCATCACCCTGACAATTTCACGGTCCCATGGACGGCAATCCACTCCAGGATGGGCTGCACCCACGAGCCGGTGAGCCTCTCATGGCCCCACCCGGGGTTCTGCTCAGGCTAAGACGCTGGGATCCTTGGGAAATGATTGACCCGACACGCATCGATGAAGATCCAGCGCTGCCGGTAGCCCTCCGCCTTCTTCCCGGCCTTCAGGCGCACACCCCTGCCCCCTAATGTCGATGAAGGAGACAAATTCGGAGTGCTCGTCTTGAGTGGTGAACTGCAAGCTGAAGAAGTTGTAAAAGAGCGCCACCGAGGGCATCACGCCCATGAAAGCCTCGTGGTAGAAGGCGAATATGGCCAGGAGGAGGATCGAGTTTGGCTGGAGATGAAGGGTATGGATCCCATAATGGGAGAGGATGGCCTAATAGAAATCAGAGAATGGCAGAACCAACCCGACGTAGACGCTGTGGAGGAAGAGGGGGTAGGCGGACTCCCCCAGGCTGGTCCGCGCTTGCAAGCTTGGCCAGATCTTGGTTGTCTGCCTTTCGTTCTTCACGTGAGCTACCATCGGGAGCACCCAACTCAGTTCCCCGTCATCGGTGATAGAGGAAGGTAGGAGCACTGGTGTGGCGACAAGCGGGCTCACGCTCGGAGCCAAGGACATCGCCTTCTTTCCGACGGGTGCCATGTGAGCGTCGGAAGAAGGGGAAGGAGATGCACTTGAGATTGGATCACGAGGAGTCAATGGCGGAAGGAAGAAATGGATGCGAGTCAGAAGAGAGCAATGATGGCTCCGCGTAGCACCCGCCGGGCTTTATGTCATCCCGGGCAGGTGCCGAGGTGTCGTGGAGGAAGTGAAGGTGTCCTGAGCCCCGTCGTGCACCACACGTCGAGCCAGGCCCGCAGGAGGTTGGGGCCCGCATCGTCTCACCCCCTCCCTTCACAGGTGGAGCCGTGCACGCCACAGGCCCGGTTACTACTATCGGGCCCGTGAGACTGGGGGTACCCAAGCCCGTCTACCTGTCGCCCAGGGTGCGGCGCCACCAGAAGGCCTAAGCTGGCACATCGCCAGGCTTCATGGGCAAGGCCATTGCAAGGACCTCACCTCGTGAAGAGTGCGTCATCAGGTTTCATCGAGATCCTCACGAGGCCCTCTCGCGGGGCGGCTTCCTGAGGTTGCCTCCCGAGGCCCCTCACGGGGGCGTATGAATCAAGGATTAGGCAACAGAGTTGTGCGGCCTTGCGTCTTCATGTGGGTGATGCGCATGGCGATGAGTGGAGCCAGAGAGGCGCCTGCAGGTGCGGATGAGGAGGTTTTTCTCTTTTGTTTTAAGGGAGCAAGGACAGTGCACCGGTCCCCAGACAACCCCCAAGGGTCTCTCGGTCGGTGCTAGAAGACCAGGCCAGTGGGCTCGCCAGGACGAAGTCGTCACCAAGCCTACCGGCGCGTCATGGCAGGAAGCTGTAGCAAGCAAATACCACCTTTAGTCAGGATAAGCTATACTCCTATCCCCCTTCAAATTGGCCATTGTGGCAACCCTTCCCGCCTGATGTTTTTGGGGGAAGAGGACCAAGGCCAGTATAAGTATAGATAGGGTGCCATCGTCGAGAGGGATCGATTCCTGGACCCTCCCGAGGCCACTCATCCTCCCTCGCGTGGCTATCAAACTACAAATAAGGAGTAGGGTCTTACACCGCAAGGTGGCCCAAACCTGGGTAAACTGTCGTGTCTGTTGTTCATCTTTTACCTCGCTCGAGCATGCTAGAGCATCACCGTGAGATCACACCCTAGAGTTCGAACCTTTCTTGGGTCCCCGGAGCTCCGATTCTGACAACAATCATTCACTAGTACCTCCCACATATTACCATCTTTATATCGCAAAACTATTGCAAGGAATCACACTTATCATATTCAGCGATCTACATGAAAGTTTTTATTATATCCCTCTTGAATACCTATCATATTAGGACCAAATTCATAACTTGTGCATATTGCCATTACTATTATCAACTCTCAAAATGGTATATCATGGGAGTGCAACTATTTCTTTAAAATATAATCACCGTTGTGATCTAAAAGATATAAGTGAAGTACCAGAGCTCCTGCCTAGCTCGAAAGATATAAGTGAATTACAAAGAGTATTCTAAAAAATCATGAAAAATGTTGTCCCTCTCAAAACGGCGTGTCCAGCGAAGATGATTGTGGCAAAATAGAAGTCAAACAAAGCAAAGACTCATATAATACATGATGCTCCAAGAAAAACTCATATCATGTGATGAATAAAAATATAGCTCCAAGGAATCTAGCGATAGTTGGTAGAAGAAAGAGGGGATGCCTTCCGAGGCATCTCCAAGCTTAGGTTCTTGGGTGTCCTTGCACCAATCCATAGATGGATTGCTGGAGCTTGCATAGTTTGTTAGCATCCTTAGGATCGACAAAACCTTCCAGTTGCATCATATACAACTCTTCCTTAAGGAACCCGTTAAGGGAGCTGTTTTGACATCCATCTGCCGGATCTCATAGTCGTAATATGTGGCAATTGCTAACATAATTCTGACAGACTTAAGCATCCCTATGGGTGAGAAAGTCTCATCATAGTCAACTCCTTAAATTTGTCGAAAACCTTTTGCGACAAGTCGAGCTTTATAGATGGTGACATTACCATCAGCGTATGTATTCGTCTTAAAGATCCATTTATTCTCAATGGCCTGGCGGTCATCGGGCAAGTCTACCAAAAGTCCATACTTTGTTCTCATACATGGATCCTATGTCGGATTTCACGGCATCAAGCCATTTGTCGGAATCCGGGCACATCATTGCTTCTTCATAGTTCGTAGGTTTGCCGTTGTCTAACAACATGACTTCTAGGACAGGATTATCGTACCACCCTGGTGCGATACGTGTCCTAGTCGGCCTACTAAGTTTGGTAGTAACTTGATCTGAAGTTTGATGATCATCATCATTAGCTTCTTCTCCGGTTGGTGTAGGCATCATGGTAACTGCTTTCTGTGATGTGCTACTCTCTAGTTCGAGAGAAGGTACAATTACCTCATCAAGTTCTACTTTCCTCCCACTCAAATTGTCGGCGTCCTGGGAACGGGGGTACCCAGACTTTCCTGCCTGCGGCCTGTGGCGAGGCTCCACCAACGGCCTGGTACGGCCCATCTTCAGCAGCAACCACTCAAGACCCTCACGAGGGGCCAAGCCTCGCGAGGCGGACGACACAAGACCTCCTCAGGGGCAGCCTCACTAGGCTGGCTCGCGAGGAGCGGAGATATCAATGCAAGGGGCACCTTGTGAGGTTCGCATGATGTGAGCCATGACGACCAAGGCCAGGCAGGCGCCAGCGGGCGCAGTGTACCAGTTTTCTCTTTGGTGCTAAAGAGGCAAGTGCAGACGAGGAGTCCCGAGGCATCAGACAAAGGTTTCCCTACCGGTGCAACAAGACCAAGACCAGCAAAACGGCGGGATGGAGGTCACCACCGAGCCCACAGCAGCATCACCACCAGAGCCTTTGGCAGGCGAAGACCACCTTTTGTCAGGATAACTTGTACTAGTTGTCTCCCTTCAAAATTGGCCGTTGTGGGATCCCTTCCCGCCTACATCCGGGAAGAGGACCATGGCCTCTATAAGTAGGACTAGCCACCACCATAGGAGGCAACTGATCTGGGATGGATCACCCAGACCATCCTGACATACACCAGCTCACCGAGCTCAAGAACACCTCTCCTTAGGAGGTTGTTCATCCCTTGCACTTGTTCATCCTCAGCCTACAAGGCAATGCACCACACCACACTGGAGTAGGGTATTACACCACAATGGTGGCCCGAACCAGTATAAACCCTCGTGTCTCTTGTCCCTTGGGTTCGGCGAGCTAGGTCTTGAGATCGTTGCGAGAGCGAGCTAGGGAGAGAGAGTTCTTCATGCGCACCCCAAAGTTTGAACCTCAAGGGTTTGCCGGAACCCAGAATCCGACATTTGGCGCGCCAGGTAGGGGTGCGCTGAAGCCTTTCTTCTGTCGATCCACGCTCCACTGCTCCGCCGTATCCATGGGTTTCGCTTGGCGAGCCCGTGCCTAGCGCCGGCCGCCCTTGGCGCCCGTGGGCGGACCTTCCCGTTGTTCTCCATCACCCGCTGCCAACGCCGCCACCGGCCCGGCGGGGAACGAGCAACAAGCTTCATCACTTCATCCTCTGTGCGGCGGGACGGACGCACCGTCGCCCCGTCGCTGACTCCGGCCCGCTCGTCGTCCCACGCTCGTTGCGCACCCACGGACGCGCAGGTCGTGCTGCTCATGGCGCGCGAGCTCCTGCATTACGCCCGGTCAACGACCTCTACAAAGACTTGCTGGACTGCATCGCCGAGCTAGTCAGCACTGCTGGGAGCTCTCCCACACCGTCTCTCTCGCTGCCTCGCCCACCTCCAGCTGCGGGCGACGTAGCTCATGGAGCGCCTCCACTACCTCCGCATTAAGACGACGCCCTCGCACCAAGACGCGCGGCCTTGCGGCGCAACCCGCCGCGCCGGGCGCCCGCGCACGAAGAAGGAAGCTCCCAAGAAGTCCCTCGGCCGCAAGAAAACGCTCCTGCACGCCCGGCACCACCATGTCAAGACCGCGTGCTGCCCGCGGCAGCGGCGCGTGGCGGCAGCAGCGTGTGGATACCAGAACCAGGCTCCGGTGACCACAGCAGGCTGCTATGTTTTCACTCCCAAGCTACATAGCGTCGTCTGGCCCGGCAAGTTAAAGCCAGACCTGCCTCCGCGCTATGACAGCACCCCCGACCCTGCAGAGTTCTTGCAGCTCTACGAGCTGAGCATCGAGGCAGCCAACAGCGACGAGAAGGTCATGGCGAACTGGTTTCCCATGGCCCTCAAGGATGGCGCGTGCTCATGGCACCTGAACTTGCCCGGGGGATCGATCTCCTCCTGAGGCGAGATGCGCGAGCGTTTTGTCGCCAACTTCCAGGGCACTCGCGACCGTCCGCCGGCCACGGGTGACCTGCGGCGCATCAAGCAGTAGCCGGGAGAGACCCTGCAGAAGTACACCCAGCGCTTCAACAATGCCCGCCTCAAGATCCCCAAGGTGACAGACGAGGCCATTATCTCCGAGTTCTCTGATGGCGTCCGCGATGTCAAGATGAAGGAGGAGCTCGCCATCCACGAGGAACTATGCACAGCCCTGGAGATGTTCAACATGGTGACCAAGTGCGCAAGAGCTGAGGAAGGGCGCCTATCCGTCCTCGAGCTCCATGCTGCCGACCCAGAAGACAAGTAGGCCAAGACCAAAGATGTGAAGCGCAAGGGAGTAGCCGTGCTCACGGCTGAGCCGGAGATGAAGCACGGTCAAGACCACCCCGAGTCGTCTAAGAGCAGATGTCTGTTCTGCGCCTTCCACAACGTACACAACCACAACACCAATGATTGTCAAGAACTCAGGTCCATCCGCGATGTACGCTTCGGCCGACGCCCCGAGCTCAGTGATCGGGGCTATGGCCGAGGAGGAGGGCGAAGTGGAGAAACGCTGGGACGACCGAGGCCCCCGCGAGGAGTGGCGTGACCGACCTCACGTGGACCGCTGGCAGGACCAGCCTCACGAGGGCGCCTGGAGGGAGCAGCCTCGTGAGGACCGTCCTCAGGGCAATGTTGCCCTCCCTCCGCTGCCGCCACCACCAAGGAGGAACGACGACCACCATCAGTACGAGGGTGCTGGGGGCTTCCAGGAGCTTCGTGCCGTCGCCTGCATCTTGGGTGGTGCTCAGGCTCCAGCCTCCCAGCGCATCTTCAAGCAATTCGCCCGCGAAGTGAAAGCGGCCCTCCCCAGGCTCGAGGCCACGCGCCCGGTCAGGTGGTCCAAGTGCGCCATTACTTTCAGCTCGTCCGACTAGCTCAAGTGTGTGGCAACTGCCGGCGCCCTCCCGATGCTCTACTCGCCCATCATCAGCAATGGCCAAGTCACCAAGACCCTTGTCGACGGCGGCGCAGGGCTCAATGTCTTGTCCGTCGAGACGTTCGACCGCCTCCAGGTGCCATACGATCAGCTACAACCTAACAAGCCCTTCTCAGGAGTGACTGATGGCTCCACCACCCCGATAGGGCAGGTCTGCCTCCCTGTCACCTTCGTCAAGCGCCATAACTACCGCACCGAGCTCACTGACTTCAACGTCGCCCACATTCGCCTGCCGTACAATGCTATCCTCGGGTATCCAGCCCTGGCCAAGTTTATGGCAGTGACCCATCATGGCTACAATGTCCTCAAGATGTCAGGGACCAGCGGCGTCATCATGGTTGCCTATGAAGAGAAGGACGTGGTGTGCTCTCTCGAGTGCGCTTACAAAGCTGTAGCAGCCGAAGACCCAGATAACGAAGGCGCCATCTACCCTCCTGAGGCCATCCCCAAGAAGAAGAAGCAGCTGCTCCACCAAGGGCCTCAGGAGAGCAGCGTTTTCAGCGGCACCACCTCAGGACTTGCGCCCATGGACGGGGTGCCTCCCTCCCTCGCATAGGAAGTCGCGCCCGGCACCATCCTCAGGCTGGGCTCGGGGGCTCTCTTGTTGAGGGCCTCAAACTTAGCCAACGTCACGAGGGAGGCGCTCGGGCACCACATGGAGGCGCTTCGCGCACGCTTCCCCTAAGCGGGCACAAGGCATGGAGCGCCTAGTGCTCAGGAGTTCATCACCAAGGCGACTGAGGAGCTTCAAGAAGCAAGGACCATACGCGGTGACCGACGCTCACCACCTGGCGCAGTTTCACGTCCTGACGAGGACGGCGAGCTGCGCGTCTGCGTCGACATCCCAGGACTCAACATGGCAGCATCTCAGGAGTGCTTCTGGCCTTCTCGCGTTGGTCGATATGAGGGTCCCCCTCATAGCTACGTGCACATGCCGTTCGGCTTGTCGAACGCGGCTATTTCCTTCCAGTGGACCCTGGCGGCTCGTGAGGAGCAACTCCTTCAGCATGCATCTTCAGCTACTTCAATACCTCTTCAGGAACCGTACCAGGTGTCTCCTTCTGATTCATTCAGCTGGGGGCGCCCCTCGGGCTGTATCATCCCCAGGTCGCATGGGCCTGTCCCTGCGACATGTATCCTTCTGCATCTTTAGCTTACTCTATTGGGGGCGCCCCTCGGGATGCATCATCCCCAGGCCGCTCGGGTCCGTCCGAGTGGCATGTATCGTTCTTGCATCAATCTGAACTAGCTTGCCCTCTTGCATGGATTACCTTATGATTATCACCTTCTTGTCCGGTACTTCGATGCCATGAACGTCGTGCGCCCTTGCAAGCCCGCCCACGACTACCTCATGATTAAGGACTGGCACGGCGTCTATGCTCGAGTCCGTCCCTGCAGCATCGCTAAACCCAAGAGGCTGAGATCTGGCTCGCGGGCCCACTCCCGTGTACATCACCTCCCATGGCCCTTGGTGCCTTGTTCTCTGCATGAGCTAATTGCGGACGGACAAGCCAGGGTGTGACCCGGTGCCTCGCCACCACAGGAACCGCACGCCGGTCGTCTTTCTTCGGGATTTTTCGCATGAGAAGACTAGGCATGGCGTCTGTGCTCAGGTGCGTCCCTGCAGTGTCGATAAACCCAACGGCTGAGCTCTGTCTGGCAGGCCGGCACCATTCACGTCACCTCCTAGGGTCGTTGGTGTTTGGCCTTCTCATGTGATCACCTCAGGAGATTCGTCCGGCGCAGGTTGCCTAATCATCTCGCAGGGCCACCACAGATTTCCGGAACCAAGACCAGGCGCAACCCGCCTTGAGGTAGGGCCTCATGAATCCCGCGCTGGCTAACAAGTGCCTAGACACACCTCGTCTAGCCCTGCCGTGCAAGCCACGTGTCAGGGCGGGGCTGTACACGTCCCGGGGGCTCCACTCAGAGGGAGCCCTCACCCACGCACAAGTGGAAGCACCATGCTCCGCTCTGGCAGTCCTCATGGTCGAGGAGCAGCTATGCCCGTGCAAGTGCGGAAGCGCTACGCTCCGCGCTGGTGATAAACAACTGAGGGCAGCCCCATGGCCGTACCAACCTCAGGGAGCCTTCGGGCTCAGTGTCCAGCCTCATCGCAACAATTCCTCTCAGGAGAGTCGCGCGAGGGGGCTTTGCGCGGGGGCTACGCTCAAATCACGCCTGAGCGTGCGCCACCCTGCCAGGTCCCTCGATACCTCCGAACCAAGTTTCCGCAGGTGGCACAAAGGTGGGAGTTCTGCTTTTTCCCCATTGTGGCCGAAGCAGGAATTCAGCCTTCTCCAACTATCCAAGGAGATGACCCCACAATCGCTCGCCTGGTACAATATATCACTGCCCAGGGGATGATGATTTCTAAGATGCTTGCCGAATTTAGAACCCTGGACAACGATGCGGTATGAGTTGTCAGGGAAGCTTATCATGAGGCTTGTAAATTCGCATGTCAAGTCGTTCCCCTCATGCCATCCGAACCAGTGCTACCCTCTCAGCCTGTGTTGTGGCCCAGGCTAAACATCGTCACCCTCGACAAGGCTCTTTACCGAATCCACCCGCAGCATTTGCTTGGATCAATTTCATCCACACCTCCAGCAGTCGAACCCCAACCCATAGTAGTGTCGGACGGTGAAGATGGGGATTGGCTCAGTCTTCGTCCTCCCGGAGAGCCCCGACAAGGCCAGCCCTCTGCATGACCTCAGTCACGCAGTCAAGTGTTCTGCGAGTATGTCGGTCTGTCGGTTCATCCTTGATATGAGGATAGAACCATGTATCCTGGAGTGCGTATTTTCGATTAGCTCATAGAGCATTCGTGCTTGGTTGTATGCTGGTACTGTTGTAACCCGGTGTTGTGGTTTATGTATGTTTGCTTGCTTTTGTTTGTGTCTTTGTGTTGCTTGTTTCTCTGTCAAGCAGAAATGTTTGATAGGGTTGGCAATGGTTTCTAACAAGATTTTAATCAGTAGAGCACATACACTAAAAACAACATTGACTCATTCCTAGTCTATAATAAAATGCGTGCTGGTGTAGGTATATGTATACCAGGAGTACATATACCCACTGGCATTGAAAAACCTTAGTGTGATTTGTCTGGTGTGCTTTTCTGTTGCATGTATGTTGCATCTGTTTGTTTGTTAGTTTAGACTACACTGCATCCTACACGCAACCCTGGTTCACTCACGAGTACTTTTGCGCAGTACTCGGGAAATGCAAAGTCACATCCCTATCTCTATCTGTGCATACCTCGTGTGCCAGATTTTCAAACCCAGAACCTCGAGGATTTTCATCTAGCCATTTCTCGTCCCTAATTCTTTTTCGTTAACCCAATTGCGTTTCCGGGGAAACGTTGCCAGCTTTATTTCCCTCGATCCAGTACATCTACCGTAATACAAATTTCAACTCCGATTCTACCTCTACACCTATATTTCGTGGAGCTATCCGCGAAATTTTCCCGTAGCCCCAGTGTGCTTCCTGAGCTGGCGCCGCCACCTCACCAGCATCCGAACCCCATCATCATCACCATCACTACCTTGCGTGGCGTCGGCCTGTCGCCACCACCGCTCCACCGCAGCACGCGATTACTCCGCCGGTGCGAAGCAACGGAGAATCAAGCATGGCGGAGGACCACCCCATGCACCATCTTCTTCCATGCCTCGAGCCACCGCACCCAGTCGCGTGTTGCCTCGAGCCCACTCGTTCCTGATGAGTATGACCAGGAGGAACGATGCGCCGATCAGCGTGCCCAACATCGCAGCTAGGAACCACTGCGACGCCACCAGGAACATAGCCTCGCCGAAGGAGCTCGGCTCGATCCCTTCCAAATCAAAGAGGTAGTAGAGCGGCACGGTGTTTGTGTGTTGGAGGAGAGCCGCGCTACCGTTTTTATAGCCCAACCCCGGTGTACGGTGAGCGAGGTCCAGGAATACCGCTCGTCGCTCAATCACCGGCGTCCTCGAGGCGAATCCGCGAGCAGTGCTGACAAGTTGCTGGCCCGCGACGTGAGTGCTCGCTGCACTGGCACCGTGCACGCCGCACACTATGGCTCTAGGGTCCTCATCGCTCTAGGAGCTAGATGCGCGCTGCGCCAAGCCGCACGTGAAGCGGCAGCATAGAAAAAGCAGTTAGCCGGGGGTAGAAGAAGGAGGCTGCCAGTGGGCCCTGGACCCACGTGTCAGCAGGTGAATCCACTGTTCACTGGGGTGCATCTAGCAGATATTTCGAGAGTTTGATCTCAAGTGCCCCTAGCCATGGATATAACCGTGTTTGACCATATCTCTCGGGGTGTACCAATTATCGGTTCCCCCAACTCGTTTGAATTTGACCAAAGGGTTAAAGTTAACCCAGAGGTTTTTCCCTGGAGTGGTTATCTTTGCAATTGTGCTATAACCCTAGGAGTCTCGAGGACGAGATTCTTTTTAAGGGGGAAATAGTTGTAACGGCCCCAAAATTGGGTTATCAATTTGCGTGTTGTTATTCTTTCTGGCACTCATTTTCAAAATCTTTCTCCTGAGTTTGTTGGATGACTCTGAGACTTCTTGTCATTTCCAACCTTTCAAAACCTTGCTCATGTCTTTGTCAGTGGGCAAGACCTCATTTGGATCAGCTCAAACCCTCTCAAACCCTAATTCCAAAAAAATTGGAATCTGAATATGGCCTTTGTGATTACAAAGGAGCTATCATTTTCCTTGAGCTGTTGATCATCCCATCTGTTCCCAGAGACCCTCCTATCCTTGTAAACCTTGGATATGCAAAAATATTGCCAAGTCCCATGCAATATTTTTGAATTATGATTTATTCCTTTTCTTGCCTTTTCTGAGGAATAAATTCCAAAGGCATAGCTAGCCATCTCCTAAATTCATGTGAATTGGTGGAGTTGATATTTATGCCTAATCCAAGCTCTGGCAAATATATTAGCCATAATTAAATAAGGAAAATTGCCTTTTCCTATTTAATACCAATATTGCATTTCTGCCATTTTCTAAAGGAACTACTATTTTTATAGCAGAGAAAACTCCCACATAAATTGTGGAGCTTGTCCTTGCTATATAATCACTAGTTCCATTCTTGTCTCATGTTACACAGATAAAAAATTGGGCACATCATCCAATGCAAGTTTCTGCCTTCTCTGAAATTTTACAAAGGAAGTGCCTTATCCCTAATTCCTATTGAGACACAATTTGGTAGGGTGATTAACATCGATAAATCACCTATGGATACCAAATATGAGCTCAATCCATTCATCCTAGCTCCCTGTGCAATTTTTCAAAGTTTCTGACCAGAATGCAACTTTGTGAAGGAAGCACCTTCATAGAGTTTCCAAATGGGATGAAACTTTGCCATCCTCTCAAGTATTCCAAATCATTAGCCTCCACCCAAAATTCAGTTCATTTCATTGAACTATGTGAGCACAGCAGCAATTCTTGTTTTCTTTCCAAATTTTTGGTTTGTGAAGCCTCCACCAAATTTTTAGTTTGTGAGCACGGAAAAAAAACTACACATAGTTCAATGTCTCACAGGTGGTCTTGTAGATTTGACAAACTACGATTTTCAGTTCAAGCAAAACCAGCTTAGGGCATCTTCAGATAATATACCAATAAATCATGACAGTTGTATGTATGTCAAAACAATAAACAATTGTATGTATGAGAAAAGAGAAGTGTATGTCTCGCTGCAACAGCCAAAAGAATCGGCCAAAAACTAAATCAATTTTATTCAAATCTTATGTCAAGGATATCAGTACAACTTTTAGATCGTTTACAACCAGCCCCGAATAAATGCACTCTAGCAAGGCCCAATATCATATGGTGGAACTACCCTGTCCTAGACCACCTGTACCTAACCCCTCTAAGCAAACACTTTGGGAAAAGGTACAACAATAAGAAACATACCTCTTCTATGTAACAAAAAAAACAGAAAAGAAAGATGGAAGAAGAAGAAGAGGAGAGCAAAGCTAGAAAATATGAAATTACAAGGAGATATGTATGATAAACCTACAATGAAGCATGGCAGATCAATCCAGGTGAGATCCCTAGCAATCAAATCTTCTGAATTTCACATGATTGTGTCATGCAGATCACTACTTATCCATAATAGTAATGCCCCACCTGATCTACATGCTTTTGCTAACACCAAAAAGAAAATGAGATTAAAATCATATGAAATAGAGTCTTTTATGACTAATAAAGCTTAGAGTCACATGTTACATCACAGGTACACTGTCCATAAAAAATATGAGAGAAACTACTTCTGCCTATATTAACATGGGAAAAGTGACTAATAAAGCTTATAATCACACTTACACTAAACTTTCTATTCTATGCATTAAAAGGAAAATCACAATGCACCTACTGTAGAGATTATAATACATCGAGAGGCAAAACTTACAATGAATTTGGTAAGAAGATACAACTACTAAATAATGTCAGTGAAGAAGCTGTAGACTATAAAACAACAGGTACTGCATACTAATACTTTTGATTGTTGAGTTCAGATATTACAACCTACCATAACACAAACTAAATTGGGAATTGAAGTAGAAAAGCAAGTCCTAACTATTGTAATTTCAGAGTGCTGCAAGTCTAAAAAAACCAACAATGTACCTAGCATCCATGAACAGCCGCTGTGACAGTGACATGGAGCCGTTTGTCTCGGCAGCAGCATGCGGAGCTTGTCCCAGTAAGGCGTGTGGGTGGACACGTCGTACTCCTGGAAGGTGACGTGGAGCCTATTGAGCAGCCAGCACATGGTGGAGCAGTCCTCGAATGTCATGCGCTGGCCATCGGACGGGAAACGACTCTTGAACCCGGCTAAGGGATCTACGCCGAGGCCGCCATCTATAGCTTGGGGACGTGTCATCATTGTCGCGGTGCTAGGTCTTCTCGAGCGCCCGTGTGTATGCGTCGACAATGGCGCGAAGGTGATGAGGAGGTCCGAATCGGGGAGGCTTGCCGATTTGAGCTCCGGGCAACGGTAACACCTGCCTGACTTTCCAGGAGACACACTCTCGAGCTCACTATTACTCTGAACATGTTTTACTGAATTCATCGATATCGGGCGGCGGTAACAACTAATAAACTGAAATCATCAATATCAAGCTCACATTAAGCATTTCATGTGTTACTAAGCATGCAAATCCTTCAACCAGAAGAAGTAATAGTATAGCTTTTGGTAAACACACTCGTCTATTAATTGAATTAAAGAAAATAAAGAATATTTTCTTCCCTAACAGAACATGCTTGGTTGCTCTCGCACTATTTCTTTCAATACAGTGTATTAGCCAGAAACAAACTTATAGTAATTCTCCATTTAAAAGAACATGCATATGTAGAGCTCTAGTGATATTATGTTCTGAGTTAACAGCCAACATTATGTGTTAGGCAGATACCAATTTTGTAGGTTGCAGATTAGAGCGGTGTAGCAAAACCATGAGCATGTAACAGAAATTTTGCAGATCACAAGATTCACATGTGCTTCAAAGTCATAGATCGTTCCATGTCACATAAAAAACATAAATCACTATTGGACCAAGGGCTGCATTCCTTCTACAAAATTACCGCATCTGTTGTTTGACTGTATACTGAGACTAAAAACATAATTAAAATTATTTAGCTATTTATACCCTTCAAAACAATAATATCAGTAACCAAAAACACAACAAATAGATTTGTATATGCTGCTGAATGAAGTAAACCCACCAATTTATCCTTATAGTGATCATGACTGATCAGTTCCTGTATAGTAAACATAAGAAAACAAAATTTGATTCATATTCATTTACCGATGATAAATTTTACATGTATTTATCATAGTGTGCTCCTAATAGTATTTCCTGTGTAAGTGAACCAAAATCGCAAAGAGGCTACAATCGCACACATTGAAGACAAGGTTTTAGGAGTTCTAACAGAATTACACTTTTCATACTTCATTTTCTAGCTTTCTCAATACAGGGTTGACAATTTTTATATGTGTCATTTCAGTAGTGATACTTGGTTCTTATATTCAGAGCTCCTAAGTTCACTGAAAATCTTGAAGAAAAACAATAAATAAGAAAATTGTAGGGATTTTGGCTTATCTGGCTTCCCATAACTGTGGTTTCACGTCTTATGAGTCATTTTTTCATATTCATAAGCTCATATGTGCAGTTTGTGAGATGAAAAAGAATTAGCTATGTAGATTAAAAAACCAGTGCATAGTTCTGAATAATTCAGTGAAAGTGAAGCCAAAATAGAGAATTAGTGCATGTTGCAGCATCATCATCAGTTAAATAATAGCAGCCAAAAATGCAAGTGTTCAAAATAAACATGTTTATATGTTAGGATAGCACATGCAATATACTCACAAGATATTGTAGATTAGCCGCTGACACCCATTACTTAGGATGCCAACCACTTAATGCACTTGTGTCAACGGTGACCATTCCCCTCCATCTTCTGCACCCCAATTACAATAGCGTGTAGCTGGCTTGCTACCGGACCTTGCTAATGGAAGCCATAGTGGAGTTGATGAGCTACAACGCCATGTTGTTGTCACTTTGGGTCGAAAATGTGACTAATTATTTCCAAAAGAACCGATCAAGGCAACTAATTACACTTTGAATACTTACCTGGGTTGTCGTATGCAATTTGTCTTCTGAATATTTATTCCCTGCCTTTGATCAAACCAATTGGTCTTTTGACAATAAATAGATTATTGCTCTGAAGAGCTCTCTGCAGAAACCTTTTTACATCAAGTAGATCACCCTTGGCTGTTGGAGCATTTGGACAACGAGAAACGCAGCAATATTTAAATGGATAAGGCCAAGTGAGCTAGACCTGCTACTTCACAGAGCCACCCGGAAATCCTACGCCAATTCCAGCCCTGAGTAGACAATTTTGTTAACAGAGAAGAAGCTTTCTCAATTTCTGGATGCTGCCAATGTTAGTTTGTGCGAAGATGTTGTTTATTCAACCGGCATAATCCATCCACAAGTCATCACCAATAACATAGTGTGTCGGTTAATAAAACCGGCGGATCTCAGGTAGGGGGTCCCGAACTGTGCGTCTAAGGCGGATGGTAACAGGAGGCATGGGACACGATGTTTACCCAGGTTCAGGCCCTCTCGACGGAGGTAATACCCTACTTCCTGCTTGATTGATCTTGATGATATGAGTAGTACAAGAGTTGATCTACCACGAGATCGTAGATGCTAAACCCTAGAAGCTAGCATATGGTATGATTGTTGTTGGTCCTACGGACTAAATCCTCCGGTTTATATAGACACCGGAGGGGGCTAGGGTTACACAGTCGGTTACAATGGAAGGAGATCTACATATACGTATTGCCAAGCTTGCCTTCCACGCCAAGAAGAGTCCCATCCGGACACGGGACGAAGTCTTCAATCTTGTATCTTCATAGTCCAACAGTCCGACCGAAGGATATAGTCCGGCTGTCCAGATACCCCCTAATCCAGGACTCCCTCAGTAGCCCCTGAACCAGGATTCAATGACGATGAGTCCGGCGCGCAGATTGTCTTCGTCATTGGAAGGCGGGTTCCTTCCTCCGAATACTCTGTAGAAGATTTTGAACACAAGGATAGTGTCCGGCTCTGCAAAACAAGTCCCACATACCACCGTATAGAAAATAATATTTCCACAAATCTAATCTGCTGACGCACTTGATATCATGACATCATACCATGGCCCGGTCATTATTTGAACCGTTTTTTTCAACTAGCCTTGGCGCATATTGCGAGGCGGTTTCCTCGGCACGTCTTCTCGAGGCAGAGATCGTGTCCCCTTATCACAGGATTCTCATCAATACGGGCGTGGGTAACCCAACCGCACCATCAATCACGACGCTTGGGGAGTAAGCGAGTTTACCAGGCAAGTGGGGGCGTATACTTTCGTCCGCCTTTATAAAGGAATAAGGGTTCACCTTTTTTCACCCATGCCTTCTCCCGCCTCGCTAATCCATTCTTGCGCACTCGAGCTCCAACACCCAAGTTCGCATCTTTCTCCTCACAATGCTCCAATCATGTCCGGAGCGGGAGGCAAGTAGATGAAACCTTCCGTCACGGAGGAGGACATCAAGAAGCTGCGGGGATCCGGATACTTGGCCACGGATATTGTGCACCGGCTGCCTGACGAGGGGCAGATTGTCCCTACCCCGGAGCCTTACGAGAGGGTAGTCTTTCTCACCCACTTCGTCATGCTGGATCGGGTTCCCTTCATCCGTTCGTCCGCGACCTCATGTTCTTCTACGGGCTGGACTTCCATGATCTAACCCCGAACTTTATTCTCAACATCTCGGCGTTTATCGTCGTGTGTGAGGCCTTCCTCCGCGTCCAGCCCCACTTCGGCCTATGGCTGAAGACCTTTAATGTCAAGCCGAAGGTTGTAGGCGGCCAGCAAGCGGAATGCGGAGGCGCCATGGTGGGCAAAATGCCCAACGTCACATGGCTCGAGGGCTCCTATGTGGAGACCATAAAGGGGTGGCGCCGGGTGGTTCTACATCATCGAGCCGCGCGACACCAACTGGGTGGCAGCCCCCGAATTCCGATCTGGAATCCCCATGCGGCTTACCTCCTGGAAAGAGAAGGGCTTGTCCTGGGGTTCATCAGTGGAGCTGGCCGGACTCCAGAAGTGTATCCAGAAGGTCATGCTCTTCCGCCGGATCCTCCCGTGTCAACAACGGGCGTTTAATTTATGGGTGTTCGACCCGGCCCAGCACCAGACTCTGCGCGAGCTCTTTGACACGACGCATAAGGACGTCTGGAGGGTGCTGTTCAAAGGCGCCAAGGTCCCCCCTTCCCTTACCGAGGACAGCAGACTTAGCGCGAAGCGTCCTGCGAATCCGGTAAGTTCTCTACACCTTATAGGGTATTTACTTTCCCCAGTTTAATCATGTGCGGGATCTGAGCTCCCATGCCTTCGACAGGACTGGGTGGAAACATTGGAGCAGATCGACTGCCCGGCCCCCCTACCCGAAGATCCAGCCAACGCTCTCCTGACGGAGATGCTGACTCCGACACCTTATGAGGTGCCGGAGAAGAAGACCAAGAAGAATACCACGGGGACCCAAAAGAGTTCCCGGCGTCATGTGGTATCGGACTCATCGTCCGATAACTCCGAGATGCACTCCTCTCGTGAAAACGAGGAGGAGGAAGATGAAGGTTCTCCCCCTCCAGCCAGGGGAGACAAGAAAAGGAAGACCGTCCCAACCGGGGAGGCCGAAGGGTCCAAGAAGGGAAGGACTCTCCTTCCGGACTGTTCTACGACCGCCACGCATAGCGAAGACGAGTGGTTGCCCAGGGACAAGCCCCTGGTGAAGTCATAAGTATTCAGATACTAGAGTAATTCATGCTATGCTTTTATTGCACTGCTTCTCCTTATGCTGAATATGATATTGCAGTCCGTCCCTAGCCCACGTCGACGTATCTTCGTCGTACGGTTCTTTGGACTCGTCGGATATGAATAGTGATTCACTTTCGACCGCCTCCTACCCTTGCCCTATGGACAACATCGAGGCGTTGTATCAAAGGGAACTGTCGGTGTCAAAACCGGCGGATCTCGGGTAGGGGGTCCCGAACTGTGCGTCTAGGAGGATGGTAACAGGAGACAAGGGACACAATGTTTTTACCCAGGTTCGGGCCCTCTCGATGGAGGTAATACCCTACTCCTGCTTGATTAATATTGATGATATGGGTAGTACAAGAGTAGATCTACCACGAGATCAAGGAGGCTAAACCCTAGAAGCTAGCCTATGGTATGATTGTTGTTCATCCTACGGACTAAAGCCCTCCGGTTTATATAGACACCAGATAGGTTAGGGTTACACAGAGTCGGTTACAATGGTAGGAGATCTACATATCCGTATCGCCAAGCTTGCCTTCCACGCTAAGGAAAGTCCCATCCAGACACGGGACGAAGTCTTCAATCTTGTATCTTCATAGTCTTGGAGTCCGGCCATGACGATAGTCCCGCTATCCGGACACCCCTAGTCCGGACTCCTCGGTAGCCCTGAACCAGGCTTCAATGACGACGAGTCCGGCGCGTTGATTGTCTACGGCATTGCGAGGCGGGTTCCTCCTCCGAATACTTCATAGAAGGTTTTGAACACAAGGACAGTGTCCGGCTCTGCAAAACAAGTTCCACATAACAACGTAGAGAGAATAATTTTCGCACCGATCTGCTAACGTATTCCACGGCGTGACATCACACCACGGCCAGGCCTTTTTATGAATCGTTTTTACCGTTCCGCCTTAGCGCGTTTAGCGAGGCAGTTTCCTTGGCACGTCTTATCAAAGCATAGATCGTCCCCCGCTTATTCCGGGATTCCCATCAATACGGACGTGGGTAACCCAACCGCGTTCGCTGGCACGCCCTCTATCAAAGGCGAGTCCTAATCGACCACGGGTGGGCTCTTGGTATTCAACCTCTTTATAATGAGACCAAGGCCCTCTTCTTTTTAGACCCTCCATCGAAGTTCGCCAAGGCCGAAGTTCCAACACCCAAAGCTTCAGATTCCGGCGCTTCGGACTTTCGACGATGTCCGGCTCCGACCAGCATGGCCGATGGATGGATGTCTTCCTCCGTCACAGAAGAAGATGTGCTAAAGCTGCGAGACGCCAGGTATCTAACCGGCGAGATCTCGCATAGGCTACCTGCTCCAGGGCAGGTCATTCCCACTCCTGAGCCCGGCGAGAACGTGGTGTTCGTGTCTCACTTCCTTCGGGGTTTAGGCTTCCCGACGGATCCCGTTGTGCGGGGGCTCATGTTTTATTATGGGCTGGATTTCCATGACTTCAATCCGGAGTCCATCCTCCATATCTCGTCATTCATTGTCGTATGTGAGGCCTTCCTCCATATTACCCCTCACTTTGGATTGTGGCTCAAGACCTTCAAGGTGGAGCCAAGGATGATTGGGGGGCAACAAGCAGAGTGCGGAGGGGCGATCATAAGAAAATGTGCAGATGCTCCATGGCCCGAGGGCTCTTTTCAAGAGGAGCTTGGTTTGTGGCAACGGGAGTGGTTTTATATCACCGCTCCCTGAGGCACCAAATGGGCGGCGCTCCCCGCCTTCCGGGCCAGTCCACCACAGCGGCCGGGCGCTATGGGTCAACAAGGGGGCTCGGCGGGGGCCGTCCAAGGACGTTCCTCGCTGCAGGCCGTGTCGAGACCTCCAAGAGAGGGAGATCAATCTGATTGCGATGGCACAGTTATGTTGATCCGACACCTTCAGCCCTACAAACGCCGCCCCTCCGCTTTGTGGGAATTCAATCAGAGGGACCACGAGCTCTCCAAAATTTTATGGGCACGACGCCCGTGGAGATGTATAAACCGTTCTTGGATCACAAGAGAAGTGTCCGGACTGGCCGAGGACGCAGGACTAAGCCGCAATCGCCTAGATACTCAAGTAAGTAGTCCTGTAACCGGACAAGCTGTTCATTCATTTATTTTATATATATATATATATATATATATATATATATATATATATATATATATATATATTCCCTTTAAAGGAGTCGTTTCTTGAACAGGAGTGGATAGCCAAGGCAAAGTTAATAAGGTGTCCGGCCCCCCTCCCAGAGACCACGTTGGATCCCATGCTGACCAAGATGTTGAAGGTCGCGCCTTTTGAAGAATGCGAAGGAGGGAGCGGGGAAGCAACTGCCTCTATGAAGGAGGCTATCAAGGAAGGAGGGATTAAAAGTCCCGTCTTTCGAGGAGAGAAGAGGACCGCTTTGGAAGATCCGGAGGTCAAGGCCTCAAAGAGGGGAAGGGAATCTTCGTCGGAGAGTCCGGCGCTGGGAAGTAACCCAGCCGCACTATTTCCCCAAGGGGATCAGCCCTCCAACGAGCTGTAAGTAAAAAGAAGGGGTCTTGTAGATAAGGAACATCCCTGTATTTATTTATGAAGATAACCGAAATTGTACCTTGTAGTTCGGACCTCAGCCCTTCTCGTGAGCTCGCTTTTTGGGGGATCTTCTTAGGAGATGATGGAGAGCGAACGCCTCCACATCGCACCCTCATGTGAAGCTTAACGACTGGAGGTGTCGTCGCGGAGGGTTCCCCCAAGTCCGGCGGGGCCGGAAGGTCCGGGGCCAAGTGGTGTGCGGTCGGAGGAGCTGAAGGATCTGCTCGGGCGAGCGACTATCTCAGAAGATCACCGTGCTCTAATGGGTACGGTCATTGAAAGAATTGCATACGTGGAGAGTGGTTTGCATGAAGCCGTCAGAAGCTTACTGACGGGGTTTGAGGTACGCAAAAATGATGTACCTTCTGAGAGTTATGCATATAAAATGCGCCCTGTATAGATAGTAGCCCCTGAGACTCGGTATGTTGTAAAAATTGACAACATGCCGAGGATCAAATTCTCAGTTATAACATATCGCCGCTCCTAAACAGGTGGCGGGGCGTCCGGTGGCCAGCTGTACTGATGAATATGCCGAACTAAAGCGGCAACTTGACGAGGCGGATGTGGACATCGTGCTGGTCAACAAACAGTTTGACGAGTCACAAGGTATGCGACTTCTATGCGGACACCTGGTAAGGGAGCTTGACGCCCATGTCTCACGATTTGTATGCTTAATGCAGATGGTGCCGCTACTGTGGAGGAGCTGCGGGAGCTTCGCCGAGCGAAAAGAGCAAGCCAGGAATAGTAATGCGGCCACTTTAAAGGCGCATCAAGAGCTAGAAGCGAACGGGCTGCTCCTTGCCGAAGAAAGAGGAAATGGCCCGTCTGGCGAAAGTTCAGGAATACTACCGATCGCTGCGAGGTTCTTGAAAAAGAACGTCAAGCGGAGCAAGAGGGCCTGAAAAAGGCCGCCGCCGAATCCAGGAATGCCCAGTCGGCTTTGAGAGCTGCCAAGGAGGAGCTGAGTCAGGCCGGGGCAATTGCGGCTGGAAAACCGTTTCTGCTGCAGAGGAAATATACGGATCCAAAGTATGCTCAGTTGGATAAGTTGTGAAGTTCGGAGGATGCTTATCTGGACTTGGCGGCGAGCGCTGCGGACGCGGTTGAGCACTTCCGGGGCTAGAAGGGGCACAGAAGGGAAGAGCTATATTGGTCGCAATTCCATAGTCCGGAGCGTCCTCTGCCGCTGACCGATCGGTTGGCCGAATGGGCCGAGCTGAATCGATTGTCCGGATTTGCCATGAAGCATGTCTTGACTCACTTGTGGCCGGGCGGACCCCAGCCGAAGAGTTATTTTGGTTTAGTGCAGCAGTTCCTTGGTGCGGTACCGCGTATCGACGCAATGAAGCGATCGACGTGTATTGAGGGATCGCGGATAGCTTTGTCCCGTGTCAAGACATACTGGGCAGAGATGAAGGCCACCGATGTTGCATCCCAAGATTCGGACAGAAGCCGAGTACCTGCCGAGCACTACTTTGAAGAAGTCTCACGGGGCGCTCGTTTAATAGAGACGCCAGTGCTTTCGAAGGATATTTTGTTTAAATGACATGTATGATTTGTGAAAACAATGTTTCAATATAATATAAGAGCTTTTTATACTTGTGCGTTCAAGTAGTAAACTACTCCATGTGTGGCCGTTTATGTATATGTGTATATAACCTGAAAGATGGAAGTCCTTGGCTTCAGCCCCCACGCACATAGTGCGGGGGTGTTTGCAAAGAAAGCACTTTTTCACACTTAATCCAACGTCTTGGTCCTGTTAAGGAGGTGATCGCGTAGCAAACCAGGCAACTGGACTATAATGCTTTATCACTTTCACTTAGCCATAGGAGTTCGAGGGTGGGGCTACTATATAGCCCCTGGGGGGCACCGCACTCTCCTGAATTTGGGGTGCGTATGTGCCTGACCAAAAACCGGTCCTTCGTTAATGCGGAGGAATCCTAAACACTCCAGTGAGTCATCGAGTGGTTGACCAGTCTCTCGCTATATCATGACAGTCAGTTTTCGGCTTTCTCTCTTTGAGGTGCTCGCCCGGCGAACCGGGGCACAATCGCAGTAGTTCTCCCGGTGCCGCGTTAGCCGTGAAAAGCGGAATGTAAGGCAGCAAAACACGAGTGCCGGGCAACCCAACGTTTGACCAAAGACATGATTTGGAGCTGATGCATATAAGGCCCTAACTTTCGAGGCGCGAATACTCCCTAAGGTATTCGGTCTTTATGAAAATGGGCAGAATAATGCCCTAAGCCCCGTGTCCGTGCACGCATAAAAATTCTGGTGCGGCCAATGCCAAAACGCCAGACCTCCTCCTCGGTTATAGTAAGGAACCGGGGATGTACATCAACAAGAGACAGTAAAAAAGGTTTACGCAGGGTCTTAATCTGAAAAGAATCCTTTGCAACGGGTCACTATCGCACGTCTGCTACTGTGTCTCCGTTGTGCCGTATCTCGGACGAGTGTAGCACGCCGCTCGTTACGTAAAGAGAGGAACTTAGTTTCAAAAGAAAAAGGATCGTGCAAAAGATGTACTGTACATTAAATAAACAGAGTATGATTCGAAGAAGTGAATAGAATTGAGCTTTAGTGTCTCTTATGATATATGCGTGCAACCCCTTGTATGGGGCATGCCGCTAGTAGGCGCCGGACTCGTCTAACCGTGTCCGGGGTTTGAATGACCAATTCAGGTTCTTTGCCTAGCGGAGCCGGATAGGTGTGGGGCTGTCAAGGCAGTCTCCCGTTCTTCCGTGCTCGAGTAACACTTAATACTTCCTTTTAACGAGATGATGCCACGTGGACCGGGCATTTTAAGTGTTAGAGATGCATAATGCGGTATTGCGTTAAAGCGGGCGAAAGCTTCGCGTCCCAATAGTGCTTGATGGCTACTTTTAAGCGGCGACATGGAAGATTAACCTTTCGCGACGGAAGTTGTCGGATGAACCGAACACAACTTCTAGCAGTATGGAGCCCGTACAATGGGCATATGGGCCTGGCATTACTCATTTAAAGGAGGTGTTGCTACGACAAATTTTGGTTGGGTTTATCCCCATCCTGCGGATTGTGTCCTAATATATCAGGTTTATGTCACTGCCGCCATCCATGAGGACTTGTGTAAATTGGAATCCGTTGATTATAGGATCCAATATCAAGGCATTCCATCCTTCGTTCCGGATATTTTCGGAATAGTCCTGATGGTCGAAGGTGATTGGCTTTGACAACCAGTGTGCGTCGCGCCTTTTAGTGGGCGCCGCTCTGTTTTTCCCTTTGATCACGTGAAGTGAGTTTACTGTTTTAACTTCTTGTGGGAAAGTCTTTTGTTTTCCAGGGCTCTGCTTGTGGTGCTCGTCGTCATTTTCACTTGGTGTGTCGAGCCCCTTGTGTTCGGCGTTCAGTCTGCCGGACTGTTTGAAGACCCAACAATTTCTGTGAGTATGGTTAGCAGGCCTCCCAGGAGTACTGTGGATTTGACATATCTTGTCCAAGATTTTGTTGAAGTTGGATAGCTCATCGCTATTGTCCTTAAGGGGCAATTTTTTGTTGTTCTGGCGTGAGCTTTTGAATCCGGCGTTGACCGCCGCGCTCTTTGGACCGTTCCCTTTAATCTGGCGTTGGTCCTTGTTGCGCCGTGGTTTCCCGTTTCCATCCCTGACTTCGGATGTACTTGGGTCGCTGGTACTGCATCTTGCTAGCCAGCTGTCCTCTCCGGCGCAAAAGCGGGTCATGAGGCTTGTTAATGCGGCCATTGTTCTTGGCTTGCCTTGGCCGAGGTGTCTGGCGAGCCATTCGTCTCGGACGTTGTGCTTGAAAGCTGCTAAGGCTTCGGCGTCCGGACAGTCGACTATTTGGTTCTTTTTAGTAAGGAACCAGTTCCGGAATTTCCGGGCTGACTCTCCGGGCTGTTGAGTTATGTGACTTAGATGGTCTGCATCCGGAGGGCGGACATAGATCCCCTGAAAATTTGCCCGAAACGCATCCTCGAGATCTTCCCAGCTTCCAATGGTATTTTCGAGGAGGCTTATAAGCCAATGCCGAGCTGGCCCTTTGAGTTTAAGGGGTAAGTATTTTATGGCGTGGAGATCGTCTCCTCTAGCCATGTGTATGTGGAGGATGTAATCCTCGATCCAGACTCCAGGGTCTGTTGTTCCGTCGTATGCCTCTATGTTTACGGGTTTTAATCCCACTAAAAATTCATGATCCTGCACCTCATCGGTAAAACATAGGGGATGTGCGGCGCCCCTATATTTGGGTGTGCCGTGATCTTCGGAATTTTGGCGTGTTGCATTGCTTTGACGAGCCTGCTGTCTTGGCCCATAGATGGACCAAACTGGGCCATCCTTTTGATGTGAATCTTTATGCGGATCACATATTGGCTTGTGTGCGGCGCCATTCGCTGCTCTGTTTTTGCCGTGGGGTCGTCCATCCGACCGGGTTGCCTTCTTACTTTTTAATTGTGGGGGCTCTAAGGCCTCCTCGTCGAATTGTATATCCAAGTTGTCTTGTTCGGACGACTGCTCGATAGCTCGTTCGTCGTCCACCGGTTCGCCCTGCTCTATGGCTGGGTCTTTGTGGAGGCGGGACTTGGCTCGGCGTTTACGTTGCCGTTTTGGCTGCTTTTCGAGGGATTTATCCTTCGTAGCGTCCCGTTGTTCCTCGTATTCATTTCCTTTAGGTGTATCCACCATGTATACATCATGGGATGAGGTTGTCCAGCATCCTATAGGTGCTGGTTCATTGTTGTCTCCTACATCGTCGTCCATACCGTCGATGTCTTCGGAGTCGAAATCGAGCACGTCGTGTAAGCTTTCGATGGTGGCTATGAAGTGGGTGGTGGGTGGGCGTTGAATTTCTTCGTCGTCCGCATCCCAACCTTCCTGACCGTAGTCCAGCCAGGGCTCTCCGGATAAAGAGAGAGACTTTAGTGAATTCAGAATGTCGCCAAAGGGCGAGTACTGAAAGATGTCTGCGGCAGTGAACTCCATAACGGGCGCCCAATCGGATTCGATTGGCAGGGGCGCGAAGGGTTCGGAGTACGGCACTCGGGAGTCGAAGTCTTCGCAAAGGACAGGGATGGAGTTCGGCTCGATCGCCGTAGAGATTGTGGCCCCCGAGGCGGTGTCCAACCACTCGTCCTCGATCGGGGAATCCGGCTTCGGACTATGGGTCGGAGCGGATACCGTGCAACCTCCGAGGCCTTTGCTCGCAGAGCTAGATCATGCCCATCGAGACCGGTGCAGCACTCTTGGCTGCGGCTCGAATCCGTCGAAGATCAAGTCTCCGCGGATATCGGCCGTATAGTTCAAACTTCCAAATCTGACTGATGGCGGGCGTAGCTTTCAATCTGCTCCGGATGGCCAAGCGAATTGGCCATGATGCAAAGCCGCCCGAACACGAAGATCTGTCGGGAGAAAAGTCTCACCACGGACCGCGTCGTTATTGATGATCGAAGGAGCCATCGGGCCTATCGGTGGCGACACGGAAGGAACTCTCAATGAAAGCACCAATGTCGGTGTCAAAACCAGCGGATCTAGGGTAGGGGTCACGAACTGTGCGTCTAGGCGGATGGTAACAGGAGACAAGGGACACGATGTTTTTACCCAGGTTCGGGCCCTCTCAATGGAGGTAATACCCTACTCCTGCTTGATTAATATTGATGATATGGGTAGTACAAGAGTAGATCTACCACGAGATCAAGGAGGCTAACCCTAGAAGCTAGCCTATGGCATGATTGTTGTTCATCCTACGGACTAAAACCCTCCGGTTTATATAGACACCAGATAGGTTAGGGTTACACAGAGTCGGTTACAATGGTAGGAGATCTACATATCTGTATCGCCAAGCTTGCCTTCCACGCCAAGGAAAGTCCCATCCGGACACGGGACGAAGTCTTCAATCTTGTATCTTCATAGTCTTGGAGTCCGGCCATGACGATAGTCCGGCTATCCGGACACCCCCTGGTCCGGGAATCCCTCAGGAACCAAGCCAAGTGGAGGTTGTCCTGGAGGCGCCTCAAGGCGACCTTCCGGACCCTGGGTGCAAAGGGAGAAAGACTCCCACGGGGTCCAAGTTCGGCCCTCAGCCGAACACCGCACCGGAACCACACCAGTGGTCCCAGACTCCAGCAGGCGGCCCCCTGTTAAGAGGGCAAGCCGCCCGTGCCGGTGACCTCTGTCCACCCAGAGGCACCGGACAACTTGCTGGAAGTGCTTCGTAGCGCTTCCATCGACGAAGAGCACCGCACTATCATGAGTGCGGTGATCAAAAAGGTTCAGTCCGCCAAGAGCGGACTGACTGAAGCCTGTGCCAGCCTCCTAACAGGCTTTGAGGTGGGTAATCGAAGTATAAGAAAATATTACCGCATAGACAGTAGCCCCTGATGCTCTGTTCGGCGTTCGCGAAGAAAAGCCGAATAGAGGATCAAATAGTGACTGCAGGAGTCTAATCCAAATATGTCTGTATGCGTATGCAGGCTTCACTTCTTTGCTTTGCCGCTCGTCTTCGAGGTCGCTGCCTTTGAAGCGGGACCTCGGCGGTCCGAGGAAGAACTTCGGCCTTACCAAGAAGCAGCTCGAGGAGAACAAAGGTAAGCAATACCTTGTCTATATAAAAAAATTGGTTGCAAGATAATAGGATCATCATGAATGTGCGGGGACCACGATCAAGTGGCGACCCTGAACCAAAGCGCACCCGAGGCCGAGAACAAAGCGCCAAGGAACGTGATTGAGCGAGAAAGACACGAAGTCCGAGTAGGCGAGGTGCAGCAAGAGCTCCAGGCGCTCGTGAAGAAGCACGAGTCCTTGGAGCTTGACTCGAAGACGCGAGAGTCCGAGCTTGCTAAGGCCCTCGAAAGCGCAAAACATGCCAAGGCCGAAGCCCAAAAGGCCCTCCAAGAGATTGAGGTGGCCAAGAAGATAGCGGTGGGTAAGGCATTTATTATGCAAAGCAAGCATGTGAAAGAAAATTTCTATTTACTTACCCGAGTTCGGAGCTCTCCAGGGGCGTTCGCAGATCTGCCCCGCAGTGTGTCTGATGCCGCGGAGTTCTACCGGGCTGAGGAGGGGAGCTCGACAGAGAAGGTGTTCTGGTCTCAGTATACTGGGACCGAACACCCGATGTCTTGAGCGACCAGTGAAGCAACTGGTCGAGCTCCACAAGGCGACGAACAGGCCATGAAGGGCCTTATAGTCTGGATGTGGCCTGGCGATGCCCTTCCCAACAGCTACTTCGGCCTGGTGAGGCGGCTTGTGGATGCCTGCCCATGGCTGGAAGTCATAAAGCGGTCCATCTGCATCGAAGGTGCACGCAGGGCTTTTGCCCGTGCGAAGGTGCACTGGGCCAAGATGGACGCCGAGAAGCTGGTGAAGGAGGGGCCGCCGCAGGGCAAGGAGCATCGCCACCCTGAAATGTATTATGAGGGTGTCTTGAAGGGTGCCCGTCTTGTGGAGGACGAAAGTGTTCCAAAGATGTAATTTTTGAATGAACTTGCTCATGTGATCCTGTATTATGAAAACTAGTTCATGTGCGCTTATGCAACGCTTTTGTATTTAAAATATTACCTTACGTGTGGCCGTTTGTAAAATCGAGAGTTGGCTAGTCGTAAACCGCCCCCATGCAACTAGTGCTGGGATGTTCGGGATAAATCTGAGCACTCTTTTCCCGTTTTGGGTCCTTCGAGGGAGGTGCTCAAGAACGAACCAGTCAATTGGACTATAATTCTTTATCACTCTCACTTAGCCATAGAAGTCTACAATTTTAAATTTTGGCGAAGCCCCTAGTATTCAGAGGTCCGAATTTGGGGCGCTATACACTCCTAAGTCGGACAAAGCCGACTCCTACTCAAGCGGAAAAAGTCTTTAGGGACTTGAGACCTCTCGAACAATGACCAGCTACGCCTTATCATGACAGTGAGTTTTAGCTTTCTCTCGAGGTGCTCGTCCGGAAGAACGGGACACAATCGCGATAGTTCTCCCAGTGCAACCTTAGCCGATATAAGCGGGCGTAAGGTACCAAAACATGGGAGCGCGCAAACCCAACTATTGACCCAAGACATGATTCGGAGCTGATGCATATAATGCTATAAGTTCGGGGTGCCGCACTGTCAAGAGTGTTCGGACTTCTCACGCCGTGTTATGGGGTATACGGAAGCCCCTGGCGTACTGGCCGTACCAGAGTGTACGGGTGCTAACTGTCATGAATGAACATAAAAGAATATAGAATGCGATAATAGACTAGTGCTATGCATTGTTTATTCGAGAAATGCGTCAAAGCATACTGATACAAGTAGCGCGGTAAGCAAAAAATAGGACTATTTGACATGTCCCATCCAGGGGCAAGCTGCAGACTGGTATCTTAAAGAAGGTATTTCACCCGTTATCAGAGACCACCTGGGGATTTTGTTGTAAGACGTAGCTTCCTGCCTCCTTGGATGTTGTATCATGTGTCCGACAATCGTACTGCTGGATAGGGCTTCCAGAGAGTAAAGTCCTGAAAGAAAGAGACTGATTAAGATAGTAAGCCCCTAGTGCGGTTGAGCCGCATTGTGGGACATGCCTTGATCATGCCCCTGCCGACGCCTATGGTATTTTCAATACGTAATTATGTACGCGTGGCACGGATTTTGTCGTTCGACTGAGGCTAGGGCGGGGGCCGAATTACTAGGCGAGCTCTGAGCGTGCCAGGCGATCCTGTTGCATGTTGCTTCGGACGAGCTTGACGATGTCCGGGGGCTTTATCGCCGAACTGGTGGATTGCCTTAAGAGGCTGCTTTCTGCCTCCACTGCGAGGGCCGCAGTGTGCTCCTCCGTACGGAGCGAGCACTCTGTGTTTCCATTGACTGTGATGACCCCCCTAGGTCCTGGCATCTTGAGCTTAAGGTATGCACAATGTGGTACTGTGTTAAATCTTGCAAACGCGGTTCGCCCGAGCAGTGCGTGATAGCCGCTGCGGAACGTGACGATATCGAAGATTAACTCCTCGCTTCAGAAGTTGTCCGGAGATCCGAAGACCACTTCCAGTGTGATTGAGCCCGTACAATGGGTCTCTACACCTTGGATGACGCCTTTAAAGGTCGTTTTCTGGGTTTGATCCTCGAGGGGTCTATACCCATTTTGTGCACTGTATCTTGATAGAGCAGGTTCAGGCTGCTGCCGCTGTCCATAAGGACTCGAGTGAGGTGAAATCCGTCAATGATGGGGTCTAAGACCAATGCGGCAGATCCGCCATGACGGATACTGGTGCGGTGGTCCCTGCGATCGAAGGTGATCGGACAAGAGGACCATGGGTTGAACTTTGGGGCGACGGGCTCCGTCGCATATACGTCCCTTAGTGCATGCTTCCATTCCCTCTTGGGGATGTGGGTTGCATATATCATGTTCACCGTCCTCACTTGTGGGAGGAACCTCTTCTGTCCTCCCGTGTTCGGCGGCCGTGGCTCCTCCTCGTCATCGCTGTGCAGCCCCTTGTCCTTGTTTTCGGCATTTAACTTGCCGGCCTGCTTGAACACCCAGAATTCTCTGTTGGTGTGATTGGCTGTCTTATCGGGGGTGCCGTGTATTTGACACGAGCGATCAAGTATGCGGTCCAAACTGGACGGGCCCGGAGTGCTTCTTTTGAATGGCTTTTTCCGCTGACCGGGTTTAGAGCATCTGAATCCGGCATTGGCTGCCGTATCCCCGGTGTTATCGTCGTTGTTGCGGCGCTTGTGTTTGCTGCAATGCGGCCTGCCGTTACTGTCCTTGGTATCCGAAGTGCCAAGGTTTCTTGATATGTTGTTGTTGCGAGCTAGCCAACTATCCTCTCCCGCACAAAAGCGGGTCAATAGTGTCGTGAGGGCTGCCATAGACTTCGGCTTTTCCTAGCCGAGGTGCCGGGCGAGCCACTCGTCACGGATGTTGCGCTTAAATGCCGCTAAGGCCTCTGCATCCGGACAGTCAACAATTTGATTTTTCTTGGTTAGGAACCGTGTCCAGAATTGCCTGGCCGATTCCCTGGCTGCTGAATTATGTGGCTCAAGTCATCGGCATCTGGTGGCCGCACATAAGTGCCCTGGAAGTTGTCGAGGAATGCGTCTTCCAGATCCTCCCAACAGCCAACGGAGTCGGCTGGCAGGCTATTCAGCCAATGTCGAGCTGGTCCTTTAAGTTTTAACGGGAGGTACTTGATGGCATGTAGATCATCACCGCGGGCCATGTGGATGTGGAGGAGGAAGTCCTCGATCCATACCGCGGGATCTGTTGTGCCATCATATGATTCGATATTTACGGGTTAAAAACCCTCTAGGAATTCATGCTCCATTACTTCGTCAGTGAAGCATAGGGGGTGTGCCGCGCCTCTGTGCTGGGCTATATCGCGGCGCAGCTCATATGAGTCTTGCCTGCTGTATTCGGCCCGGCCCGATTTGCTTTTACTGTATCCGGCGTGGCGGTCACCGTCTCGCGTAGGGGTGTGCCCTCGTGATCCGTAGATCGATCTTGCGTGTTTTGCCCTGTCTTCCAATACGTCTCGTAGGTCTCGCGTGTTTCCCGATGCCTTGGTATTTTGTTTGAGTGGCGGCGGGGTACGGGCTGAGCTTCTGGCTGAAATGCCTTTCTGTCTCGGCCACGAGGTGGCCGATCAGCCGCGTCATATGCTTCCTCCTCAAGTCGGGGTAGCATCCTGTGCTTTGGGTGACCCTTGGAGGGGCGTTCGAGTTCCTATTCCTCGGCCGCAAGGACTTCAGTCCATCTGTCTGCTAGCAAATCCTGATCAGCTCAAAGTTGTTGCTGTTTTTTCTTCAGGCTATTTGTTGTGGCTATAAGCCGGCGCTTAAAGCGCTCCTGCTCGACGGGATCCTCGGGTATGACACATTCTTCGTCGTCGAGGCTCACTTCATCTTTGGGGAGAGGCATGTAATTGTCATCCTCCGCTTCTCCCTCTGCCGCTCGCTCGGTAGGGCTGGCTTGTTCATCCTCCGGCTCTAGATCTTGCTGGAGGGGATTCTCATCACCTTCAAAGACTATTCGAGTAATCTTGTTATCTCTCGTGCGGTATCACCACTTTTGCTATGGCGAGACTTAGAGCGGCGCCGCTAACGTCGGCACTTGGGTTGCTTCTTGGAGGGGTCATCCTCCGTTGTCTTGTCGACATTGCCTTCTTTGGGTGTGTCCACCATATATATATCATATGATGAGGTGGCGGTCCAGTGCCCCGTGGGCAGTGGTTCCTGTTAAATCTCCTTCATCATTGTCCATACCATCGATGTCTTCGGAGTCGAAGTCGAGCATGTCGGTTAAATCATTGACAGTGGCTACTAAGTGGGTGGTGGATGGGGAGTGAATTTCTTCGTCATCCGCAGCCCATTCTAGCCGGACATAGTTCGGCCAAGGTTCTCCTGACAGTCTCTTTAACGAGTTTAGTACATTGCCGAAGGGAGAGTGCTGAAAGATATCCGCGGAGGTGACCTCCATGAGTGGCGCCCAATCGGACTCGATAGGCATGGGCGCAGGCGGTTCGGAGTCTGTGGCCGGAGACGAGTCCAGCGGTTCGGCGTCACGGTTCTCGTGAGGGGTAAGGTCAGTATTCGGCTCTATCGCCACTGAGGGTGCAGCCTCCAAGGCGGGGTCTATCCGCCCATCCTCGGATGGCGCAGTCCGTTCCGGATTGAAGGCCGGAGTGGTTGCTGGCGTGATTTCCCGAACACTGTCCGACGGCAGAGCTACATCGTGCTCCTCGTGATTGTGCAGCACACCTGGCATGGGCTCGAATCCGTCGAAGATTAAGTCTCCACAGACATCGGCAGTGTAATTCAAGTTTCCAAACCTGACCTGGTGGCAAGGGGCGTAGCTCTCGATCTGCTCTAGATGGCCAAGCGAGTTGGCCCGCAGTGCGAAGCCGCCGAATACGAAGATCTATCCAGGGAGGAAAACCTAACCCTGGACCGCATCGTTATCGATGATCGGAGGAGCCATCCAGCTTTACGGCGATGGCACAATGGAACTCTCAATGAAAGCACCAATGTCGGTGTCAAAACCGGCGGATCTCTGGTAGGGGTCCCAATCTGTGCGTCTAAGGCGGATGGTAACAGGAGGCGGGGACATGATGTTTACCTGTGTTCGGGCCCTCTCGACGGAGGTAATAGCCTACTTCCTGCTTGATTGATCTTGATGATATGAGTAGTACAAGAGTTGATCTACCACGAGATCGTAGAGGCTAAACCCTAGAAACTAGCCTATGGTATGATTGTTGTTGGTCCTACGGACTAAATCCTCCGGTTTATATAGACACCGGAGGGGGCTAGGGTTACACAGAGTCGGTTACAATGGAAGAAGATCTACATATCCGTATTGCCAAGCTTGCCTTCCATGCCAAGAAGAGTCCCATCCGGACACGGAACGAAGTCTTCAATCTTGTATCTTCATAGTCCAACAGTCCGGCCAAAGGATATAGTCCGCTTGTCCGGATACCCCCCTAATCCAGGACTCCCTCAAAGTGCATTACACACAGAGGATGCATAGCATCTTGAAGAAGTTCTCAGCAAAAATAATTATACTAGATCAGAAGGATATTAGTAATTCTAAAATTCGAATTTCAAGAACTACACCCATACTGTTTGGGTTTCTAAATTAATCAACATTATAGAAACTCCTGTTGCTGGTTGTTTTACCGGACGAAATCCTTTTCTTGCATAACAACAAACAACAAATAGGTCTTAGCCATATATGTGTGCGTAGCTTCAACAAATTAATCAAACAAAATTATTGCCTCTCAGTCTCAAGGAACCAAACAAAATCCAATAATTTTCCAACCTACCGCATCAAACTCGTACAATAGCATGGAATGAAGAATGAATTTTATTTTAACAAAAAGAGCACACAAGCCAACTGTAGTTGGCCGCCGTGGACACCATCTGAACAGCAAAAAATGGTCTCGTACAATAGCATGGACTGAAGAATGGATTTAATTTAACAAAAAGAGCACACAAGCCAGTTGTAGTTGGCCGCCGTGGACACCATCCGAACAGCAAAAAATGGTAGTACATCTGGTTTTCTAGGAGAATGACTTGATGTTCCCTCCGTTCTCAGTGCTACCAATAGCGTCGGCTCCTTAGTGCTAGTTCAAGAGAAGAGAGAGAGAGAGAGAGAGAGAGAGAGAGAGAGAGATTGGTTAGGTCATATGACATAAGAGCAGCAACTTTTTGCTTCTCTGTGTTGGTTGCAGGGAAACAAAATAGAGAGGGCCAGATCGACCTCGCCACTCCGTCACCAGCTGCCGCTGGTGAAGACCTCCCGGCCGTCCTCAACCTTGCCTGGCACACGACATGGCCCCGCCACCCCCTCACCAGAGCTCGAACGGCTGCATGTGTCTGTCCCCGTGAAGCTACTCAACCCAGGTCAGGGCGGAGATCCGCCAGGACCACTAGCTGCTCATTCTCCTGCCTCCCTACCGATTGTCCTCCCACACAATCTTCCTGCCATGTTTTAAGCTCTCTGGCAAGCCTGTGTAGGTGCTCGACGTCCGCGTTGCCCCCATCCGCACTCGCCAAGCTCCACCCTGGGCACTACCCGTTCCCCATCTTCGGTGCTCACCACTCTAGAGAGAGAGAGAGAGAGAGAGGAAATATGCTGGAAAGAGGGGCGAGGGGCAATACCTACAGAGCTCTGCCTACCAGCCATGAAGACCCGCCTCCGCTTGCAAGGACTTCGCGCCATTGCACCGGATCCCTCCATCGCCCGGCTCCAATGAGCTCCCACCTTGCCGCCCACCTCTGGACCCGCCTCCCCAGCCCCTTCCGCGCACGGATCCGGCCCCTGCAAGCTCCAGCCACCGTCGTCGCCATTCATCGAGCAGCCACGCCGCTGCCAGCCGCTCGTGCAATGGCGTTGACTCGATCCAGGTAGCCTGTCGATGATAAAAAAATATCACGGGTTGAATACCCGAAAATACAGGGGTTTTTATGTAAAACGAAATGTTTTCTCACTTCAGCCACTTAAGAGGGGACTGCGGGGTTGAATTTACAGAAATGGAGGGACTTATTTGCAAAATTGCTAATGACGTACGACTAGGAGCGATAGCTGCTTTATTATTATGGAAAGATGGAAAGATTTCCTGCGTCAGAACCATGAAGGGTCTCGCGGGGGCATGTAAGGAACTGCGGCGCTTGCGCCTTTTTATTTTAATGTCTTTATTCACGTTTGTAATTTGTGTTGGCGTTTCTCGTTTTGGCCCGAGCCCCCTTTTTTCCCTTACATTAGCTTAGTGCTCTACGTCGCCGGGAGCCAGTCCCCAGGTATGCTTCTGGCGTCGCTGGTATGCCAGGTCGCGATGTAGTGTGCAAGGCCATGAGGTGAGCGACCCGAAGTCTGGTAGGATCTCCTGAGGCGCGATGCTCAGGACATCCCCCTTGACGCGCAAGCGTCTCTCGAGAGCAAAATGGGTTTTCCGCCCAAACAAGTTCGCAAAAATCAGAAGTGCGGTGTCAATACTAAAGCTCGCTCTTGGCGCGGGGAAGATGACTTAGCTCTAGGTGCCCATGATTCGCGAGGGCCTTCTGCATCGTGAGGGCGCGCTTTCTTGGAGCCTGGTCCTCCGCTTCTGCTCTGAAACAAATGAGGGCGAATCCCGCTAGGGGTGCATGAAAATACTGGCGTACTTTAGAATTTCGAGAGGTACCTGCGTGGCTGGGTCGTGCCCCACTTACCATGCTCCCGGGCGGGGTTTGCCCCTCCTTCTCTTGCTCACCAAGGTGCTCTACATCCTCAGGACCTGGCCCTCAGGCGAGCTCAGTCGCCGCTGGTATGTCAGGTCGTGATGCCTGGAACAAGGCCAGAGGGTGAGGGCCTGAGAGCCAGTAGGGGCTCCTGAGGCATGATGCTCAAGAGCCCCTTTTAACGTGCAAGCGGCTTGCATGAAATAATAGCGGTTTCACCTCGCGGGGCAGCCCAGGGAAGGGCTTTGACCAGTGGCACGTGGTATGCGAAGCAATTTTACTTAGCCTTCTGCGAACAAAACCGCTGCCTGATCGAGGCGGGCCTTCCTGAGGTGGCAAGGTGTGGTCAAGGCCGCTCGAGCGCCTGTCTCCTGAGGTTCATGTGTATTGGCTAATTACAAAGTACGAGAGGCGATGCACACTTGCTGATCTACTCATGATCATTCCGTGAGAAGACGAAGGCACTAAGGACCTAGTGAGGTGACGTGCATGGGGCCGCCCCGTGAGCCAGAGCTTAGCCTCTTAGATTTATCAGCGCTACAGGGACGGACCCGAGCACAGGCGCCGTGCAGGTAGCCCCCTCTCGTGGGACGTTCAAGGATAGAGCTGGTAACGCGTGAAGCCCGTGGGGCAACTCCGAAAGTGATATATCATCAGGCGCAGGGTTAACAACCATAGTAGTTCATGAAAGCATAACTGGTTCAAGGTACATGAATGAAATGACATAACTGCAGGGGCTGACCCATAGCAGCCTGACGATGATGCAGCCCATGGGGTAGCCTCAATTGAACAAACCAAAAAGTCACCTGTCACCAGTGTTGTAGATGCGTCGAGGTAGCTGAAGAATTGCGTCGTGGAGGCCGCTCCTCATGAGCCGGACGGTTCGAGAGGCTCATGAGGCCCAGGGGGCTTGCGAGGGTCCGGGACCTTTGAAGACGCGGCCGCCGAGCGCCTGGCCTCGTGAGATGCCATAGCACATTGCACTAGCCGTGAACGGCATGTGGACGTAATTGCAGGGCACCATCCCAGCAAACCTTTGTTTGGCTATGTTACTTCTTTGCTCAGCCCTCTTATGTCGTTGCTAGTTGTAGGTGCAATTACAGGTTGTTCCAAGCTGGGACATGGATATCACAATATCTCTATTTAATTAATGCATCTATATACTTGGTTGTGTGTGGAAGGCTCGGCCTTTTGCCTGGTGTTTTGTTCCACTCATGCCTCCTTAATTTCTGTCATACCGGTGATATGTTCCTTGATGAGAGCTTCTAACACATGTGGGTATTATGTACCCGCTGATCATTCTGTTTAGGATAAAAATCTTCCAGCAAGGCCCAACTTTGGTTTTAACATTTGCCTAATAACAAATAAAAGATGCATAGGGATTAATTAACCCGCAGATTCTTAATCAACAACCCGGGCCAGTGCTCCTACTGAGTGTTGGTCCAAACTAGAGCACTCTGCGGGGCTGCCCCTTGGAAACTTGGGGTATTTGGCACCTGTACAGGTTGCTTATGCACCGTGTCCTAAGAACGAGATACGCGGCTCCTATCGGGATCGTCGGGAGGTTTTGCTAGTCTAGTTTTAGATTTGAAGAGTGGCTTGTCCACCGGGATACCTTATAGGCATCGTGTTATCACAGTGTGAGGTTTTTCGATCGGATGCATCTAGTAATTTGTGTTAACACGACTTTCCTTGGAGCACCCCTGCAGGGTTAGATCTTTTGGAAAGTTGTGTCTGTGGTTATGTGGCGACTTGGAAATTTATAATATCCGGTTGTAGAAAACTTGAGACTAAACTTCAAATAAAATACACCAACCATGTGCGTAACCGTGATCGTCTCTTTTCAAGGGAGTTCGGGAAGAGAACACGGCGGGGTTATGTTTGACTCGTAACTAGGAGTTTGGGATCGCTTCTTGGTCATTACTAATTCACGACCGATTATGCGTACTTTACTCTTCTTATTCTTGTACTCGTAAGTTAGCCACATACAAATGCTTAGTGCTTGCGGCAACCTCACCGTTTAACGAGTACATACCCATTAAGCTTTGCTAGTTTTGAGACCCATGGTAATGGGATTTCTGAGTCCTCGTGGCTCACAGATTACTACAACAACAGGTGTAGGTACAGGTAAAGCGATGCTTTGACGTGAGAGCGATTCTTGTTCTGCTTGGAGTTCTTCTTCTGCTTCTTATTCATCAATCCTAGGATGGGTTCCGTTTCGGGAGCCTGGGATTAGCAAGGTGGATGTCATTCTTCTTTTTCGTTTGGTTCCGTCTATAGTCGGATCCTGGTGATGCATAGCAATGAGAGGGGAGAGTGTGTCCACGTACCCTCGTAGACCGAAAGCGGAAGCGTTAGCACAACGCGGTTGATGTAGTCATACGTCTTCACGATCCGACCGATAAGTACCGAATGCACGGCACCTCCGAGTTGAGCACACGTTCAACTCGATGACGTTCCTCGAACTCCGATCCAGTCGAGCTTTGAGGGAGATTTCCATCAGCACGACAGCGTGCTGACGATGATGATGTTGCTACTGACGCAGGGCTTCACCTAAGCACCACTACGATATTATCGAGGTGGATTATGGTGGAGGGGGCACCACACACGGCTAAGAGATCCAAGAGATCAATTGTTGTCTATGGGGTGCCCCCTGGCCACGTATATAAAGGAGTGGAGGAGGGGGAGAGGGCCGGCCCCTAGGGCACGCCCTGGAGGAGTCCTACTCCCACCGGGAGTAGGATTCCTCCGCTTCCATGTAGTAGGAGTAGGAGACAAGGAAGGGGAAGAAAGAAGAGAAGGAAGGAGGGGGCGCCGCCCCTCCCCCTAGTCCAATTCGGACTAGTCATTGGGGGGGGGGGCGGCCTGCCTCTCTCTCTCCCCTAAAGCCCAATAAGGCCCATATACTTCTTCCCCCGTGAGGGAGTCCTGGATTAGGGGGTATCCAGATAGCCGGACTGTCTACAACGTCCGGACTATTGAAGCGTGAAGATGCAAGACTCAAGACTTCGGCCCGTGTCCGGATGGGACTTTCCTTGGCGTGGAAGGCAAGCTTGGCGATCCGGATATTATATTTCCTTCCTTGTAACCGACTCCATGTAACCCTAGCCCTCTCCGGTGCCTATATAAACCGGAGAGGTTGGTCCTAGAAGGCCGATCACAATTACAATCATACCATCATAGGCTAGCTCTTAGGGTTTAGCCTCTATGATCTCGTGGTAGATCTACTCTTGTACTACCCATATCATCAATATTAATCAAGCAGGAAGTAGGGTTTTACCTCCATCGAGAGGGCCCGAACCTGGGTAAACATCTGTGTCCCTCGCTTCCTGTTACCATCAGCCTTGACGTACAGATCGGGAGCCCCTACCCGAGATCCGCCGGTTTTGGCACCAACATTGGTGCTTTCATTGAGAGTTCCTCTGTGTTGTCGCTGCTGGGCTTGATGGCTCCTTCAACCGTCGCCAATAACACGATACCGGACAGTCACGACGAGCATGGCTTAGACCCGCTGTCGGATGAAGCTCGGGGTGTCAGCCCCACATTAACCTCGGACCTAAATCCAGAGCAAGCTACGCTGCCTAAGGACGGAGGGCTGGACCCCGTCCCGCAGGTCGCGCACTCATCGGCGTTGGAGCCAAACACGGGCCTTACCTCTAGGGTGGCCTATGACTCCGGACCCCCGGATTCGTATCCGGATGTTGAAACCGGTCCACGCACTCCCGAGCCGGTCGAGCCAGGTTGGGCTCCGATATGGGAGTTCACCGCCGCGGACATTTTTCGGCACTCGCCCTTTGGCTACATGCTGAACTCGTTGAAAACTCTCTCTTTGACAGAAATTTCTGGGCCAAACTACGTCCGTTTCGAGTGGGATGCAGGCGATGAAGAAATTCGTTGCCCACCCACCACCCACTTCATAGCCACGATCGATGATTTAACCGACGTGCCTGACTTCGACTCCGAAGACATCGACGGTATGGATAACGATGCAGGAGAAGATGCGGAATCTACGGGGCGCTGGACTTCCCCCTCATCACACGACATATACATGGTGGACACGCCCAAAGAGGACAAAGGCGACAATCCGGAACAAAAAACCCCCGGACAAAAGCCAAAGCGACGGCGCATACGCCGTTCTAAGTCCAGCAACAGTAAAAATAGTGACAAGAGCGCCAGAGGGATCGATACTACAATCAACTCAGAAGGCAACAATGACCATACAGACACAGTGATGGAGCAGGACGAACCAGGTCACCCTGAACACAGTTCGGAGCAGACGCCCGAAGACAATGATCCCGACGGACGAGGTCATCAAAACGAACCATCTCAGGAAAACGGTCCGGATAATGATGCAATCCCGGAAAAAGACGTGGAATGAGATAACCTCCATAGAAAGCTTATGGCCACCGCAAGAAGTCTAAAGAAGCAGAAGCAATGGCTCAAGGCCGCACAGGAAACGCTCAACCGTAGATGGAATAAAGTGCTAGACACTGAAGAACGATACGGCGATGATCACCATACAAAGAGCTATCCAGAACGCAAGCTACTGCCAGAATTCGACGACGAAGCTGTACCACTTCATAACTGCCACAAAGCGGCTACCGACCCACATGAACACCTGAATAAGAAAGCTGGCGCGGCCAGGTCCATCTATGGATCCAAAGGACGCACCCCGACAAAGGACTATGGTCGCCAAAACGATTACGCCAATCGAATACCAGTCCGGGATAAAGACCGGACACAACAACAGCCGACGACATGCCACAAAGACGTCCAGATCTGAGAGGGGCTGCTCACCCCCTGTGCTTTACCGATGAAGTACTGGACCACGAATTCCCATAGGGCTTTAAACCTGTGAACATAGAGGCATACAACGGAACGACAGATCCAGGGGTCTGGATCGAGGACTTTATCCTGCACATACATATGGCTCTTGGGGATGACCTTCACGCCATCAAATACCTCCCCCTCAAGCTGAAGGGACCAGCTTGGCACTGGTTGAAAGGCCTCCCTGAAAATTCAATTGGGAGCTGGGAGGAACTCAAGGACGCTTTCAGGGCCAACTTTCAAGGGACCTATGTCCGGCCTCCGGATGCTGACGACTTAAGTCATATAGTCCAACAGCCCGGAGAATCCGCCCGCAAGTTTTGGAACAGATTCCTCACTAAGAAGAATCAAATTGTTGACTGTCCAGATGCTGAAGCCTTAGCAGCATTCAAACACAGCATCCGTGACGAGTGGCTCGCCAGAAACCTCGGCCAAGAAAAACCAAGGACAATGGCAGCCCTAACAAGCCTTATGACCCGCTTTTGCGCGGGAGAAGATAGCTGGCTAGCCCGTAAAGGCACCAGCGACCCCAGCACATCCGAAATAAGGGATGGCACCGGGAAGCCACGACGTCATAAAAATAAACTCAAAAACAAGGAAGAGAGCCCGGATAACACGACGGTTAATGCCGGATTCAGGGGCTCTCGACTTAATCAGCAAAACAAGTCATCTAAAGGCAGCAAAGAGGGACCGTCCGGTCTGAATAGAGTCCTAGATAGACTATGCCAAATTCATGGCACCCCTGACAAACCTGCAAACCACACGTACCGAGAGTGCTGGGTTTTCAAGTAGGCCGGCAAATTAAATGCCGAACACAAGGACAGGGAAACACTAAGTGAAGACGAGGATGAACCTTGCCAGCCGAACACTGAAGGACAGAAAAAATTCCCGCCAGAGGTTAAAACAGTGAACATGATCCAGACGACTCACACATCCATGAGGAGGCAGGAACGCGCGCATAGAGACGCGCTCGATATAGAGCCCATCGTACTCACGCCTAACCACTGGATGCCTTATCCGATCACTTTCGATAACTTGGATGACCGAACTAGTATTGGTAGCGGAGGATCAAAGGCCTTGGTGCTTGACCCGATAATCGACGGACACCGTCTCACCCGCGTCCTTATGGACGGCGGTAGCGATCTCAATTTAATATATGAGGACACCTTGTCCATGGGATGGGGATAGACCCATCCAGAATTAACCAAAGCAACACCACCTTTGAAGGGGTGATACTAGGCGTTGAAGCCCACAGCAGGGGCTTCGTCACACTGGAGGTAACATTCGGCTCGCCAGGCAACTCCAGAAGCGAAGAACTAATCTTCATCATTGCACCCTTCCAAAGAGTCTATCACGCAGTGCCCGAAAGAACGACCTTCGCCCGCTTCAACGCATTGCCGCACTATGGCTACCTTACAATTAAGATGCTCGGTCCACGTGGCGTCATCACCGTTAGCGGACTAACAGAGTGCTCATCACGCGCAGAGGAACACACGACGGCCCTCGCGGCCGGACTATAAGCGGCCTCCAACATAAGAAAACATGACTGGTCATTAAAGGCCACAGACTCGGCTAGATGAGTCCGGTCGCCCGGATAAAATTGAACCAGGGCACCGTATATATAATCCCATGGTGGACACCAGGGGCTATAAATACTTATCACAGTCCCACAGTTGGCTCAACCTTATGGGCAGGCCAACATCTTACACTTTTATTATCCACCAAGTACTTACGTTGTACTCATCTACGAGTTTTCCTTTTTTCCACAGACAACGTTCGCGTGATACCCTTCCAGGATACGGCACAACAGAGACAAAGGCGCAGACGTGCAGCAAGGCCCCGTTCAACAGGTTTCTTTTTAGATTAAGCCCCTGTGTAAACCTTTTTTTATTGCCTCTTGTTGATTAACCATCCCATGGGTTCCATACCCATAGAGGATACTGCCGTTTTTGGCATCTCGCCACGACAGATTAACGCACGTACCTGGAAAAACAGGGTTTATAACGAATGGGCATTCTTGAGCCCATCTACTATTATAAAGTCCGAATACCCTCGGGAGTGTTCGGCGTCACGAGTTTGGCCTTAGATGCAGCAGCTCCGAATCATATCTTTGGTCAAATGTTGGGTTTGCCTGGCTCCTGGGTTTGCCGCCTTACGTTCCGTTACTATCGGCTAAGATGGCCAAAGGAGAACTACTGCGATTGTGCCATGGTTATTCCGGACGAGCACCTCAGTAGAGAAAGCCGAAAACTGAATGTCATGATACAGCGAGAGACTGTTCCACCACTCGAAGACTTATCGAAATCTTTAGGATCCCTCCGCATTAACGAAGGACCGTTTCCCGGTCATGTACACGTGCCCGTATTCGGATGCACGCTGAAGGTACCGAGGGCTACATAGTAGCCCCAACATTAGACTCCCATGGCTAGCGAAAGTGTTCTGACTATATAGTCTGGTTGCCTAGTTCGACATGCGATCACCTCCTTCATGGACCAAGACGTTGGATCAAGTGTGATTAAGCATATTTTTTGCGAACACCCCCGCATTGCCTGCGTGGGGGATGATGCCAACGACTGCTATCTTTCAGATTAAACATTCATATATATATATATATATATATATATATGTATATATATATATATATATGTAAACGGCCACACAGGGGACACAATAATACTTTCGGGCAAAAAGTATAAATATAGCCTTATAACCAAACTAACATTGTTTTTTACAATGATTCGACTCATCACTCGAATAAGACATTCTTGAGCACTGCGCCTCTATTAGGCGGGCACCTTCGTGACCTGCGCCAAGTAGTGCTCGTGGGATCTGGCCCCCGCCGGATCTTGGGTCGCTATAATATTGGCCTCCATATCCGTCCAATATGCTTTAACGCGGGCAAGAGCCATCCGTGCACCCTCTATGCACGCCGACCTCCTCATGGCATCGATCCAAGGCACGGCCCCAAGGAATTGCTGCACCATGCCAAAGTAACTGTCTGGCTTAAGCCATTCAGGCCAAAGATGGTCTATCACAGACCGCATTGCAAGACCGGACAGCCTGTGAAGCTCTGCTACAGCAGCCATCTTGTCATTTAATGGCAACGGGCGAGTGGGAGCATTGAATTGCGACCAGAAAAGCTTCTCCACCTCCTTATCACCCTAACCCTCGAAGAACTTGGAAGCGTCAGCCGTACTCTTCGCCAAATCCGCATACGCGTCCGCAGGACTCCAGCGCCCATCCAGGGAGCGTGCCGGATCAAAAACTTCGTCCGCAGCAAGTAGGAACCTCCAGCCACAATTTTACCGGCCTGTTGAAGCTCCTCCCGCGCACCCCTGAGCTCGGTCCGTATTACCTTGGTGGCATTGTGTGCCTTGTCCAGCTCGGCCAAGCTATCCTTATGCTCCTTTCAAGAAGCTCATACCGGTCAGCGGCATTTTTTAACCCAATAGCCATTTCGGCCATCTTTTTCTCGCTTCGGCGATGAGCAGCCTGTTTAGCTCTCAGTTCCTCGGCCGCCTTTAGGGCAGCCGCATTGCTAACCCGAGCTTGGTCCTTGGCTTGGACAAGTTCTGCCCTCAGGGCCTCCACGGCAGCAGCACCATCCGCAGTCCGAACATATTACATTAATATCATGCCGCCTCCATATTTTCCTATACAAAGGAAGGCAGAGCACATACCTTGTGACTTGTCTAGCCGCTCGTTCACCAGCGTGATATCGGCATCAACCGATCCAATCTACCTGGCCAGTTGGGAAACTTCCACGGACTGGTCGGCGGCCGGACTCACAGGTACCTGCACATATTTATAGCGCAATCATTGATTTATGATGCCCCGTTTGCCCCCTAGGGCGGCAAAACTGAGTCTCAGGGGCTACTATCTATATGGAGCACACCTAACGCGTGCCTCACAGCCAAAAACAGTGTATTCTTCACTACATACCTCAAAGCCTCTGAGCAGACTTGCAAATGCTTCATTGAAACCGCTTGTAGCAGGAGAAATCTTCTTGAGCACCACGCTCATTAATGAGCGGTGCTCCTCCGAGAGCGCAGCTCACTCCAGTAGGCCCGTCAGTACGTCCGGCCGGACATCAAACTGTGCCGGACCCTTCCCATCGCCCCTCGTGGGAGCCAAATGCTACGAGCTCAGGGCGGCTGGCGCGTTGGCCTCCGGCTTCGGCAGATCCGGACTCCTCCGTGACAACACTTCGGCATCGCCCGCTTCGCGAGCCGGAGAGGTAGGTGGGGTTTCGCTCTCCATCATCTCCGGAGGGAGGTCCCCCGAAGACGAACTTTGTTGAGAAGGGCCGCTAGCTGGACTGCGAAAGACGAATCCTGGTTATTGATCTAGGAGGAACGCAGTACCTTCGAATTAAAAATTAACTTACAGCTCGGTGGAGGGCTGGCCCGTTGGTGGGCACGATGCGGTGAGGGTGCCCATTGGGTGAGCCCCTGGTGTTATCTTCTTCCCGGGTGTGGGCATCTCCGTCTCCGAGTGTTCGGGGGCGGCCCTCTTCTTCCCGCGCGGGGAGGAGGCCTTAGCCTCCCCTTCCCGACTATCCTCCCTAGGGGAGGCAACAATTCCCAGTTGGATGCGTAGCATGTGAAGTTCGGTTTCTTCGTTCTTCCGCTCGTCTTCCCCTGAGTGCATTTTGCTGAGCACCCGGTCAAGCATCTTGGCCATGGTGGGACCAGGCGAGCCTTCGTGAAGTGGCACCGGACACCTGATTCTCTCCGCCTTGCTGAGCCATTCGTGGCCACGGATGATTTTCAGAACAAGCAATCATAACAAATACAAAACACGGTGTCCGGCATCAAAGCTAGTTACTTGGGTATCTAGGCGATTACAGCTTGGGCCTGCATCCTCGGTGGTGTCCGGACACTTTACTTTCCGTCCGAAGAATAATTTGCACATCTCTTCGAGCTTCAGGCCGAAGAAGTGCTTGACGGTCCGTGGACCCTCTGGATTGAACTCCCACATCCGGAGAGGCCGGCGTTGGCACGGCAACATCCGCCGGATCAACATCACTTGCATTATGCTAACAAGATTAATGTCCCTTGCAAGAAGCTCCCGGATGCGATTCTGCAGTACTGGTATATCACCAGCGGGTCCCCAATTCCGTCCTACGTCTGTCAAAGACGCCAGCTGTGACGGAGTGCCCGAGCGAAACTCGGGGGCAGCCGCCCACTTTGTGCCTCTGGGAGCCGTGACATAGAACCGCCTCCGCTGCCATACATCGGATACTTCTGGGAAAGAACCCTCTGGCCACGGGGCATCGCCGTTCCTGCTTATTACGGCACCTCCGCACTCCACATGTCGCCCCTCGATCATCTTCGGTGTCACATTGAAGGTGTTGAGCCATAAGCCGAGGTGTGGGGTGACATGGAGAAAAGCCTCGCACAAGATAATAAACGACGAGATATGGAGGATAGCGTCGGGAGCCAGATCGTGAAAATCCAGCCCATAATAGAACATCAGCCCCCTCACGAAGGGATCGAGGGCGAAACCCAGACCGCGGAGGAAGTGTGGGACGAAAACGACACACTCGTTGGTCTCCGGTGTAGGGATGACCTGCCCTGGAGCAGGGAGCTGTCTTTGGATATCTGCGGTCAAGTATCCGACCTCCCTAAGCTTTGCAACGTCCTTCTCTTCAATCAAGGAGGCCACCCACCGGCCTTGAGGGTCAGATCCGTACATATTGGAGGATTTCGGAGGGGTGGAGCTTAGGTTTTGAGTGTTAGAACTCGAGGTGCGAGAAGGCGCGATGAAGGTGAAAAAGGAGGCGTAAGCCTCGACCCCTTTATAAAGAGGGTGAATATCAAGAGTCCCCGGTGTGACCGTTTAAGGCTTATCAAGAAAACACACGGGTTATACCAACAACCATCGTGGGGTCACGCGTGCTCATATTGATGGAAAATCCCGTAATAAGAGGAACACGATCTCTGCCTCGACGGGATGTGCCAATAAAACCGCCTCGCAACACGAGTCGTTGTGGGGCGAAAGCGTCGATTCACGTTGGACCAAGCCCGATGCAAGGGCACGGCTTACGAAGATTGCCAGCAAATCAGATCTATACCATACAAAGATCATCTTGCAGATCCGGACACGGTCTACGTGTTTGATGACCACTTTGGGGTATTCGAAGAAGGAACCCGCCCTGACATGCCGAAGACAAAGCTGCGCGCCGGACTCATCGTCATTGAAGCCCGGTTCAGGGAGCTCTTGAGGAGTCTGGATTAGGGTATCCGGACAGCCGGACTGTGTACAACGTCCGGACTATTGAAGCGTGAAGATGCAAGACTCAAGACTTCGGCCCATGTCCGGATGGGACTTTCCTTGGCGTGGAAGCCAAGCTTGGCGATCCGGATATTATATTTCCTTCCTTGTAACCGACTCCATGTAAACCCTAGCCCTCTCCGGTGCCTATATAAACCGGAAAGGTTGGTCCTTAGAAGGCCGATCACAATTACAATCATACCATCATAGGCTAGCTCTTAGGGTTTAGCCTCTATGATCTCGTGGTAGATCTACTCTTGTACTACCCATATCATCAATATTAATCCAGCAGGAAGTAGGGTTTTACCTCCATCGAGAGGGCCCGAACCTGGGTAAACATCTGTGTCCCTTGCTTCCTGTTACCATCAGCCTTGACGCACAGATTGGGACCCCCTACCTGAGATCCGCTGGTTTTGACACCGACACCCCGTATTCCCGTAACTCCCCGATACTCCAAAAAATACCCAAATCACTCGGAACCTTTCCGATGTCCGAATATAGTCGTCCAATATATTGATCTTTACGCCTCGACCATTTCGAGACTCCTCGTCATGTCCCCGATTTCAGCCGGGACTCTGAACTACCTTCGGTACATCAAAACACATAAACTCATAATACAATCGTCACCGAAACTTTAAGCGTGCGGACCCTACGGGTTCGACAACTATGTAGACATGACCGAGTCACGTCTCTGGTCAATAACCAATAGCGGAACCTGGATGCTCATATTGGCTCCCACATATTCTACGAAGATCTTTATCAGTCAAACCACATAACAACATACGTTGTTCCCTTTGTCATCGGTATGTTACTTGCCCGAGATTTGATCGTCGGTATCTCAATACCTACTTCAATCTCATTACCGGCAAGTCTCTTTACTCGTTCCGTAACACATCATCCCACAACTAACTCATTAGTTGCAATGCTTGCAAGGCTTATAGTGATGTGCATTACCGAGTGGGCCCAAAGATACCTCTCCGACAATCGAAGTGACAAATCCTAATCTCGAAATACGCCAACCAAACAAGTACCTTTGGAGACACCTGTAGAGCACCTTTATAATCGCCCTGTTTGTTTGTGAGGTTTGGTAGCACACATAGTGTTCCTCCGGTAATCAGGAGTTGCATAATCTCATAGTCATAGGAACTTGTATAAGTAATGAAGAAAGCAATAGCAGAATACTAAACGATCAAGTGGTAAGCTAACGGAATGGGTCAAGTCAATCACATCATTCTCCTAATGATGTGATCCCATTAATCAAATGACAACTCATGTCTATGGCTAGGAAACTTAACATCTTTGATTCAACGAGCTAGTCAAGTAGAGGCACACTAGTGACACTCTATTTGTCTATGTATTCACACATGTACTAAGTTTCGGTTAATACAATTCTAGCATGAATAATAAACATTTATCATGATATAAGGAAATAAATAATAACTTTATTATTGCCTCTAGGGCATATTTCCTTCAGTCTCCCACTTGCACTAGAGTCAATAATCTAGTTCACATCACCATGTGATTTAACACCAATAGTTCACATCACCATGTGATTAACACCCACGATTCACATCGTCATGTGACCAACACCCAAAGGGTTTACTAGAGTCAATAATCTAGTTCACATCGCTATGTGATTAACACCCAAAGAGTACTAAGGTGTGATCATGTTTTGCTTGTGAGAGAAGTTTAGTCAACGGGTCTGCCACATTCAGATCCGTATGTATTTTGCAAATTTCTATGTCAACAATGCTCTGCACGGAGCTACTCTAGCTAATTGCTCCCTCTTGTAATATGTATTCAGATTGAGACTTAGAGTCATCTGGATCAGTGTCAAAATTTGCATCGACGTAACCCTTTACGACGAGCCTTTTTGTCACCTCCATAATCGAGAAACATATCCTTATTCCACTAAGGATAATTTTGACGCTGTCCAGTGATCTACTCCTAGATCACTATTGTACTCCCTTGCCAAACTTAGTGTAGGGTATACAATAGATCTGGTACACAGCATGGCATACTTTATAGAACCTATGGCTGAGGCATAGGGAATGCCTTTCATTCTCTGTCTATCTTCTGCCGTGGTCGGGCTTTGAGTCTTACTAAATGTCACACCTTGTAACATAGGCAAGAACTCTTTCTTTGACTATTCCATTTTGAACTACTTCAAAATCTTGTCAAGGTATGTATTCATTGAAAAAACTTATCAAGCTTCTTGATCTATCTCTATAGATCTTGATGCTCAATATGTAAGCAGCTTCACCGAGGTCTTTCTTTGGAAAACTCCTTTCAAACACTCCTTTATGCTTTACAGAATAATTCTACATTATTTCCGATCAACAATATGTCATTCACATTACTTATCAGAAATGTTGTAGTGCTCCCACTCACTTTCTTGTAAATACAGGCTTCACCGCAAGTCTGTATAAAACTATATGCTTTGATCAACTTATCAAAGCGTATATTCCAACTCTGAGATGCTTGCACCAGTTCATAGATGGATCGTGGAGTTTGCATATTTTGTTAGCACCTTTGGGATCGAGAAAACCTTCTGGTTGCATCATATACAACTCTTATTTAATAAATCCATTAACGAATGCAGTTTTGTTTATCCATTTGCCAGATTTCATAAAATGCGGCAATTGGTAACATGATTCGGATAGACTTAAGCATAGATACGAGTGAGAAACTCTCATTGTAGTCAACACCTTGAACTTGTCGAAAACCTCTTGCGACTATTCTAGCTTTGTAGATAGTAACACTACTATCAGCGTCCGTCTTCCTCTTGAAGATCCATTTAATCTCAATGGCTCGCCGATCATTGGGCAAGTCAATTAAAGTCCATACTTTGTTCTCATACATGGATCCCATCTCAGATTTTATGGCCTCAAACCATTTCGCGGAATCTTGGCTCATCATCGCTTCCTCATAGTTCGTAGGTTCGTCATGGTCAAGTAACATGACCTCCAGAACAGGATTACCATACCACTTTGGTGCGGATCTTACTCTAGTTGACCTACGAGGTTCAGTAGCAACTTGATCAGTAGTTTCATGATCATCATTAGCTTCCTCACTAATTGGTGTAGGAATCACTGGAACTGATTTCTATGATGAACTACTTTCCAATAAGGGAGAAGGTACAATTACCTCATCAAGTTCTACATTCCCCCCACTCACTTATTTCAAGAGAGACTCCTTCTCTAGAAAGGATCTAGTCTTAGCAACAAAGATCTTGCCTTAGGATCGGTGATAGAAGGTGTACCCAACAGTTTCTTTTGGGTATCCTATGAAGACACATTTCTCCGATTTGGGTTCGAGCTTATCAGGTTGAAGCTTTTTCATATAAGCATCGCAGCCCCAAACTTTAAGAAACGACAACTTTGGTTTCTTGCCAAACCATAATTCATAAGGCGTCGTCTCAACGGATTTAGATGGTGCCCTATTTAACGTGAATGCAGCTGTCTCTAATGCATAACCTCAAAATTATAGTGGTAAATCGGTAAGAAACATCATAGATTGCACTATATCCAATAAAGTATGGTTATGACGTTCGAACACACCATTATGTTGTGGTGTTCCATGTGGTACGAATTTGTGAAAAGTATTCCACATTGTTTTAATTGAAGACCAAACTCCTAACTCAAATAGTTGTATCCGCGATCAGATCGTAGAAACTTTATTTTCTTGTCACGATGATTTTCCACTTCGCTCAGAAATTCTTTGAACTTTTCAAATGTTTCAGACTTATGTTTCATCAAGTAGATATACCCATATATACTCAAATCATCTGCGAAGGTCAGAAAATAACGATACCCGCCGCGAGCCTCAACATTCATCGGACCACATACATCAGTATGTATGATTTCCAACAAATCTGTTACTCGCTCCATTGTTCCGGAGAACAGCGTTTTAGTCATCTTGCCCAAGAGGCATGGTTACATAAGCATCAAGTGATTCATAATCAAGTGATTCCAAAAGCCCATCAGCATGGAGTTTCTTCATGCGCTTTACACCAATATGACCTAAACGGCAGTGCCACTAATAAGTTGCACTATCATTATTAACTTTTCATCTTTTGGCTTCAATATTATGAATATGTGTATCACTACGATCGAGATACAACGAACCATTTTCATTAGGTGGTTATACGTACATTAGTGCTAAAAAGATACAATTATACAGGCGAAATCGTTTCCGGTCGTAAATACATCCCACAAAGTCAGTCCCCGCTAAACATTTCCATTCGTATATACATTCCAAACAGTCGCTCCAAGGAAAACATCTGCGCAAGGTGGAATAACACATACAGTTTTCAAGAGAATGTCGTGTGTGATTGTTCATTGATCCAACACGGTTTATTCCAAGAAACTATGTGTGTTGCCTGAGGTCATCGCCCACGGTGTTTTCTCAATAACCGTTTGCAATAGCAAAACTCAGTTAGCAGGCTAATAGGCCAATTAGCAGGCTAATTGCCCTATTATTAATAATCCATTTATTAATCTAATTGACATTCATATTAAGCACATAATATATTTCATTTCCATATTAAGGAAGCATGATTTCGTAATTGAAATACATCCGAGTACAACATGATATAGCTTCAGCACTCAGCTACCCCATTACACAACTGCACCAGTACCAAGTTTCACATGCAACGTCTAGAACCTTTCAAAATTAGCATCATAGACGGTACCTGCTGAAGCGGAAGGCTAATATTGAGCCTTCATTCATGTTGAAGGTCTTTGCAACTTTAGGCCAGTACCTATGGATGATTGACCGTCCATCCTTCGTCCTCTTCAGGAACACTTCAATATTGAACCGTGGGTGTTGTATGAAAACCTTCCTCGCCTCCTGACCATAGAGGTGGTTTGAGAGGTAATCATCAGTGAGCTGCTTTGGAAAGGCTTGAAAACAAGGATGTGCATAAATATGTTCTGTATATTGTAAATGGGGCGAAAGAATAAAAATAGGCAAGGTATAATACTTAGTACCGTCTTGTAGTGAACTGATGTCTTCTTCATTGTGTAGACAAAGATTTTGTTGTTTTTTGTCGCTAATTTCTTTACCCTAACAATCTTTCTGAGTTTCTTGACTTGATTGATATTCATGGACAACTCATTTCCCCATATGAAAAAAGGGTCGAATAGCGGGTCAAAACCTCTGGCAGTAGGACCTACATGTGCAAGACTGAATTGTTAAAAACCTAAATATTAGAATGGTTCCTGCAATTACAGATTCATCAAATTAATTCAAGCCACATGGAAAACCCATTTATCCAAACCAAGCATGATTAAGAACTAGGAAATATAGCACTTGTATATGTTTCTTATGTATTAAGTGCAGCAAAATTCGATTTATTCGTCACATGCATAACAATACAAAATTGTACCCATGACAATTGGACATCACATTGCAGAATTGAACCAAGCAGTTAACTAAACACCACAACAAATGAACCAAACGTTAACTGAGCACCACATTGCACAATATAACATACTCCTAATAGAAGATCAGACTGTTAACCAAACCAAGCATGCTTAACAACTTGGAAATAGAGCAATTGTATTTATTTCTCATGTATTTAGTAAAGCCAAATTCGATTTATTACTCACATGGTATACAATAACAAAATGCAGCCACAACAATTGAACATCGCATTGCAGAATTGAACCAAGCAGTTAACTAAATACCACAACAAATGAACCAAACATTAACTGAGCACCACATTGCACAATATAACATACTCGTAATAGAAGATCAAACAGTTAACCAAACCAAGCATGCTTAACAACTTGGAAATATAGCAATTGTGTTTGTTTCTCATGTACTTAGTACAACAAAATTCGATTTATTACTCACATGGTATACAATAACAAAATGCAGCCACAACAATTGAACATCGCATTGCAGAATTGAACCAAGCAGTTAACTAAATACCACAACAAATGAACCAAACATTAACTGAGCACCACATTGCACAATATAACATACTCGTAATAGAAGATCAAACAGTTAACCAAACCAAGCATGCTTAACAACTTGGAAATATAGGAATTGTGTTTGTTTCTCATGTACTTAGTACAACAAAATTCGATTTATTTCTCACATGGTATACAATAACAGAATGTAGCCACAACAATTGAACATTGCATTGCAGAATTGAACCAAGCAGTTAACTAAATACCACAACAAATGAACCAAACGTTAACTGAGCACCACATTGCACAATATAACATACTCCTAATAGAAGATTAGACAGTTAACCAAACCAAGCATTCTTAACAACTTGGAAATATAGAAATTGTACTTGTTTCTCACGTATTTAGTACAACCAAATTCGATTTATTTCTCACATGGTATACAATAACAGACTGCACCCACAACAATTGAACATAGCATTGCAGAATTGAACCAAACTGTTAACTAAACACCACAACAAATGAACCAAACGTTAACTGAGCACCACATTGCACAATGTATAACATACTAGAAGATCAGATAGTTAACCAAACCAAGCATGCTTAACAACTTGGAAAACTGCACCCTGAAGAATTGAACATCACAATTGCAGAAGTAAACCAAATAGTTAACTGAACACGACAAATAATTAACTGAACAGTTAATAAGTGAGCACCACATTCCACGACATATAGAACATATACACTAGAGCAACAGATTGCATGGTAAAAGTAGATAGCACAATTCACTAGAATTTGTTAACGAAAGGTAGTAGCTAGCAAACTGAACATGGGTCCTTATAGTGAGCTAATAAGACAAGCTACTCCTCAGCATCGGAGATATCAATGACGATTGTCTCTTTGGACATAGAAGAGGGCGAGGCCTCTGCATCGTGGGTGCGCTCGTCGTAGTGGTAAGTTGCCTGAGCCGCTCCGGGCACCAACCTGCTGGCTCTCGAGATGAGGTAAGCACGTGCATGTTGAGAAAACACCTCGTAGTCTTTGTCTAAGGCACCAAGCGTGGCCTCGAGAAAAATCCATGAACTATCATTAGAGCATCCAACCGCGTCGCGGCGTCGACGGTGGCCTCAACGACGAGGTGCTCCTCCAAAACCTGGGGGTCGGCATGAACAGCAGCCATCGCGACCTCATCCGCGCGTGTGGCCGTGATTTGCTTCTCCGCTGCCAAATGCTCCTTGAGATCCTAGCTATACTGCGTGCACCATGGCTTAGGGCGGCGCTTATTTGGTGGAGGAGTCGGTGATTTGGGTGGAAGGTGTCGCGCCGGCCGTCGGGGCATGTGGGATGTAGGATGAGGAGGGGGATGGGGGTCGGGTGTGGAATACCTGCCTGGATAGGCGAGGCCGAACAACGTTACAAGCAAGGAGTGAAGGTTTCAACTTGGAAAGGAAGGCGGAAACATGGGAAATGTGGCTTTTAGTAAGGGGGAGGGGGCGGGGAGGTAGATATTTCCGTGGAAGCCGAAAATTTTGAATCGCTTCAGCGAAAAAACTGGCGTGCTAAGTGTCATCAGACGGTGCTCCAGGATATTTTGTACAACATTTGGTGATAAAAAAATGTGTGGGATCTACTTGAGTTTTCATCTTGATTTGAATGACATAATGGGGTCACAGTGGCAATGGACGGTGTTTGAATTGCTAGAACTTTTATCTGTAGTGAACATGCAACTATATGTATGTAGTAAATGAATTGGAATTATTCTGGGTTCGTTTGGACATTTTATACATTAAATTGGTTTTCTAGCCATTTCAGGTGCACAATTCAAAATTAAACTACATGCACATGCTCCGATGCAAAAACTTGGGTTGTAAAATCATATATGTGTCCATGGGTCTATGCTTATGTCCCATGCAAGAAATGTGGATGAATTTTGAACACCACGGCACCGTGGCTCTCCGGCAAACATTGAGGTACTTGCTTTTGTAATTCTAGTAAATCCAAAACCCGTCTGAAGTTCATGAACCTTGGCATGCTATCGTGGAATGGCATCAACATGCTGGGGTAAAATATATTGTCCAAATTGGGGCAGGTTATGGTATAATCTTCTCACAAACCAGAGCTTCTCAGAAGTAGCCTCATGGTCCCGTTAGGGAAACGTGTCACCTTTGTGTACAAAATGATATTTGTTGCCTCTTGATCCTTTCAATTTTTTCCTTGTGTCAACATAGAACAACACGAGTGTCGTGTCAATTTTTGGGATTTTTTGGGGTTCTCTTGGACATTTTTATACATTAACTGAGTTTCTATGCATTCATGTGCATAATTCAAATTTGAACTACATGCACATGCTCCAGTGCATATAAATTGGTTCAAAATTGGAATGTGTGTCCTTGGTACATGCTTAAGTCCCATGCAAGAAATGAGAATGAATGTCAAACACCTTGCCACCATCGCTCGGCCACGAACATTGAGATACATGGTTTTTAAATTCTAGTAAATCAAAAATGCATCTAAAATTTATAAAACTTGACATGCTAGCATGGAACGGCATCAACATGAAGTGGTAAAAATATTGTCCCATTTGGGGCAGGTTGGGGTATATAAGCTTCTCACAAACCAGAGCCTCTCACAACAAGCAGCATGGTTACGGTAGGGGACGTTTCACCTTTCTGGACGAAACGATATCCGTTTCCTCTTCTTGATTTCAAATTTTTTCTAGTGTCAACATAGAACAACATGAGTGTTGTGTCAATTTTTGGAATTTTTGGGGCTCGTTTGGACATTTTTATACATTAACTCAGTTTTCTATGCATTTATGTGCATAATTCAAATTTGAACTACAGGCACATGCTCTAATGCATATAAATTGGTTGAAAATTCAAATTTGTGTCCTTGGTTGCATGCTTAGGTCCCATGCAAGAAATGGGAATGAATGTCGAAACACTTTGCCACCGTCGATGACAAACATTGAGATACCTGGTTTTAAAATTCTAGTAATCCAAAACTCGTCTGAAATTCATGAAATTTGGCATGCTATCATGGAGCAGCATCAAACATGTCGCGGTAAAAATTTTGTTCCATTTGGGGCAGGTTTGGGTATAAGCTTCTCACAACAAGCCTGATGGTTTCGGTAGGGAACGTGCCACCTTTGGGGAGGAAACGATATCCGTTACCTCTTATTGCTTTCGAAAAATTTCTAGTGTCAACATAGAACAACAGGAGTGTTGTGTTAAATTTTGGAATTTTTTTAGGTTCGTTTGGACATTTTTATGCATTACCTGGGTTTTCTAGGCATTTTATGTGCATAATTCAAATTTGAAATACATGCACATGCTCTAGTGCATATAAAATTGGTGAAAAATCAAATATGTGTCCTTGGGTGCATGCTTAGGTCCCATGCAAGAAATGGGAATGAATTTCAAACATCAAGTCACTGTTGATTGCCGGCAAAACGTTGAGATACTTTTTTTAAAATTCTAGTAAATCCAAAACTCGTCTGAAATGCATGAAACTTGGCATGCTATCATGGAATGGCACGCGACATGCTATGGTATTTTTTGTGTCCATTTCAAGAGAAGGCGCACTCGAATAACAACCAACAAAGGCATTTTGAAAAAATTGCTGCCACTTTAATATCTCAAACATTTGAATAATTCAAATCGTTTGCGTTCTGTTAACCATTCACGTGACGCCACGTGTCTTGGTTTTAATGGCTATAGGAGGTGATATGCGGACAGCTGCTTGATTGAACGGGACACGTGCGAGCGCAGTCCGGTGCGCAGGCTCACCCGGAAGGGTGCGAGCTGTTAAACGCAGGATTTGTGCATCTCTTCAACGCAAATGGTTCAGATTGAATACGGTATGCAAATTAAACCCAGACTTCAGCGCTAAGCCAAGAGATACAATGATTTTTCAAAATATGCAACTAAAAATCACGAGCACTATCTAATTTTTGCAACTAAACTTCAGTAATTAAGCATAGATTTCATTCATAGATTAAGCATTCGTTCTCACCGGGAAGCGAGACAGCCTTAGACCGCCGGCCGCCTCGCTCCCAGTGGTTTGTATTAATGGCACGGCCAAGCGACCGCACCCCCCATCCTCGCCACACACACAATCCTCTCTCTCGGCCCGCATCCTTGACGCTGCTCTCAATCCTCAAAGCCGTCAGTGTATGAGGATGTCACCGAAGCGCCCCATCGAAAGGAGTGGCGACGCCGGGGCTGCTGAAGCACCGGAGCATGGCGTGAATATGGAGATAGATGTTTCCGTCGCCGCCGACGAGGTGGAGAACGAGGCTGCCAACAAGCGGAGGCAGGTTGAGAAAGAACCGCAAGCGACTCCAGCAGGCCTAGACTTCATCAGCAACCTCCCCGATGATATGTTGAGAGTCATCATGTCCCTCCTCCCAATCGAATATGGGTCAAGGATTGCCGCCCTTTCCTGGTGGTGGCGCCCCCTATGGCTCCTCACCCCTGTCGACCTCCTCGATGCCCACGAGCTCTGCCATGGCTTTCGCAAAATCTTGGATGCCTTCTCCCAAATCGTTACCAGTCACCATGGCCCAATCAGAGGCCTTATCACGGGCAAGTTCTATTCCAATGGCAAGGATCGAGCCAAGTTGACGAGTGGTTTCGATCCCCCGCCATAGATCAGCTTGAGAAGCTCAGTTTTAATGATGGGCATATGCGCTCGCTCCCAACGTTCGCGCTTCACCTCGTGCCCACGCTATGCCTCGCCAAGTTCATGAACTGCCATCCCCCCTTAATGACACGCCCGCTCTGTTTCTACCAGGACTGCACTACCTCAAGCTCGTCACTGTGTACATCCCAAAGGATGACATGGAGAGGCTGCTCCGTGGCTGTACTGCACTCGAGTTCCTTCGTCTTCAGGCGATGAATTGGTCAAGTAGCTTCCACATCACCTCCAGGACTCTCCGGACTATTTATGTGTGTTGCTGGTGCGGCAACGAAAGATCATAAAAGATGGACCACAATAAGGTCATTGAGGACACACCTTCACTTGAGAGATTACTTGTAGTTGATCAACAAGGTCCAACAAGAATCGATGTCATTTCTGCGCCGAAATTGATAGTGGTGGGCTACTCGTCTGTCAAGTACTACTACTTTCGGTACAATGATGCCTATATACCTCTCCTTCTTGATATCAACATTATTTCTAGTTTTGAAGATTTATGTTCGTCTGTCATCCAGCACAGCTTCACCCGGATTCTGGGCACAGTGAAGGTCTTGGCACTAGAATCTGTCGGCCCCAACTTGGACCAAGTTGTCAGTTGCTTGAGATGCTTTCCGTGCATGAAGAAGCTGTATATCGAGGTGATGTTCCTTTCCTATTAAATGTTAACCATAAGGGGGTTATATTTTGTGCACCTTTTCCCAAGTTTACAATGACAATGTACTACGATTTCTAAAGGAATTTTGGAGGATTACAGGACATACACCCCCACCCTATATTGGTTGCTTGATTCATATGGTTACAATCCATAAGCATTTCTCATTTGGATTCATCTGTACTAGTTTTCTTAGGGAATTTTTCATCCAATCCAACCTCTTTGAAGAAGGCTACATGTTCGATTGTAATCAAATGCCCATGTTAATCATGTCAGATCGATGATGGCACATTTGTGCATTTTACAAATCCCGCAAACAAAATAGGCGTGTAGTAGTGTTCAAAACTGCATGTACGCACTAACACGTTCTCTTCTTTTGCAGATAATAATAGGCCCGGAGGTGGATAACGTTTATAACGACAATGACATCGAATGCCTGGATTTACATCTCTCAAATATTACTTTAAACTCCTACCGAGGGACCTTACCAGAGATTACACTCGCTAGGTTCTTTCTTGCCAGAGCAAGGGTGCTGAGGGTACTGAGGTCGAACATGCATTTAATTAGGAAAGATGAATGGTATGTTGATCAGAGCCTGTAGGTACTACAGAATGGAAGAGGCTCCAAAAAAGCTAAACTTCGTATTGGAAGAGCATATGACAGAGCAATTGGAAGTCACTGTGGCAAACCCAAACATGACTTGTCAGCGGCTGATCCCTTTGCAAAAATGACGAGGTTTGCAATGTTTGAATTTGGGCATTGTAGTCATTGAATTTGAATCTTGTAATATTTATGGTATTTGTTATATAACATAATTGGATGTTTAATTTGGTATTACAATCATGTCATGTTACAAGTATATATATGTTGTTCTTCTGTACACAGAGCATAGATGTTCTGCAGACAGAGGATATCACAACACACACGGACCGCACTAGCTAACCCGTTAGCGATGAATTCCTCAATCGCGGACGGTTATATACCAGCAAGTGTTTGCCCACAGTTTATCTTATTTGCCACGTATCACTGTGTCGGCCTCTGCTCGAGTCCCTCGGCAAGCTGTGCTCACCGTTAGGCGCTGCGGCGCGCTCTGCTCGCGTCCATCGGCGTGCTCGGCTTGTGGACAACTTTTCCTTGCGTGTTCAACTGCTGCTATATGCATATATATGGTTGCTCCCTGTTGCCGCAGCCGCGGAGCGCTCTGCTCGGTCCCTCCGCGCGCGCTCTGCCAGTGGTTGGGCGTGCACACGATCATGTCGGGGGCCCCATATGCATGCGGTTGCGCCGCGCGCGTTGCCACGCGATGCAGTTACGTGTGGCACGATGGAGTTACGCGCTGCAAATTAGAACTTCCATTAGGGCGTGCCGATATTCCTGGCCGTCCGACTTGCCCTTTAATTCCCGCGGCTATTATAACCTTAGTCTCTTCAACCTTTCGATCGTGCCCCACAACAACAAGCACACCCATGACGACACATAGAGAGGGGATGTCTAGCGGCACTCCAATGGAGTTCGGAGCATAAAGTGGCGACCCACGTGAGGGAGACGGATCTCTTGGTGGTGTACACCATCAACCCGACCGTGGTGGACGACAACATCAACAGCGTTAAGCAGTTGCTTGCTCGAGACAAGTACAAGGTGGTCGGCATCGACCTCCAGTACATCGCCGATCATCCCGACATAGATCAGAAGGTTGCCGTCGCCCAGTTGTGCGTGCGCCATCATGTCCTCATCTACCACTACTGCATGGCCATAGAGCCTTGCGACCGTTTCACTAGGTTTGTCAACAGCACCGACTACAAGTTTGCCACGCTGGAAACCAATGACGATGTAAAAGCACTCAGGGTTACGGGCTTGGCCTGCCGGAACCTTGTCGATATCGATGAGCACTACAGGGTCTGGGGCAGCACGAAGAAGGACTCCCTAGTTGAACTCTCCTCGGCCATCATCGACCCCTACTATGATCGCACAACACACACATCTTGTTAAATTGAACCATTTCTGTTCTCTTGGCTCAACGCAAACAGTTCATCCGAGTGAACCGTATGCCGTATAGCGCACACACCTTGATCTGGCTGACCATGTCTTTCGTGTTGCCTAATCACAAATAGTTCATCCAAGTGAACCGAATGCTGTATATCGCACACACCTTCATCTGGCTGCCTATTTCTGTTCTTCTGCCTCATCGCAAACAGTTCATTGAACTGAACTGTACGCCCCTCATCGCACACGGAACTAAATTACGAACCGTGTTTGATGCAGCTGTCATCGCAAACGTTTCACACCTTTTTTTGACATTTTTTACACCACCATTTGTGATTATTGCATCACACACAGTTTCGTCGAAGGGTCTCTGATCGTAGTGTCGCGTTAGCAACATCCTGCAGTAGTGCAGCAAAATCCGGGATATCAAGATGATCATCATCAGCGTTGACATCTTGGTTTTCCAGTGGGTGTTTCGGCTTTCCGGTGTTCCATTGGTAGCTTGACGCCTCTGCCTTGATGTTAGATTCAACATACATGTGACACTGGTCAGGGTTTGGCATCTCGCAGCCCTGAGTATCTCCATCCATGACCTCCTCTTCACCGTGTCTAGTCCAACATGTATATCCATCCATGAATCCCTGAGAGACTAAGTGCCACTGGACATCTGCAATTTCATGTGACTCTGTATTGGCACAATCAGTACACACATGATGTAATCCGCATCACCAATTCTCGTCTTTGTACTTTCAGCCAAATTCATCAACTCTGTCACGCCACTGATAAAATCTGCGGTTGTTCGATTCTTCATCCATTGAGGTCGTTCCATCTGCACCACACGAATGGTAATTAAAAACAAAACAACAACATTACTACACGGATTAACTGTTGCCCAAAGATGCATGCATAAATCACAAGGTTTTATTTTCATATTTACTAAGGGCGCTCCATATTGTTATCCGGATGTGCAATGACAAAAATTAATGGCCAGTTAGTTTACACGCAGAGTACTAGTACATCACTACCCTTAGGAATTGAATACCTTAATTAAGCCAATCATGAAAAGAATACCTTAATTAATTAGCTGTGCGGTGACCTCCACCCAGCAGACAGAGAAGTGCGATGCGGCGGCACACCGAGATAGCAGGGTCGAGGAGCAAAGCTTAGTGCGGCTGCTGCCTGAAGTTCAACCTCCACTATGCCGCCATCGACCACAATGGATGTGCTCAAATCACGCCAGCGACGACCTCGATGGTTGAGCTCCTCCTACCTCCCGCCGCAGACCGAGGATTGACCTCCTATGACACCGCCACCGCCCACAGACCGAGGATTTACCTCTTCTCCGGTAGCCGCTGCCTAGGCCATCTCTATATGCAGAGGGGCTGTTTTTTTATGGATATCCGCAGAGCGGCTGTTTACATGGTATCACTGTAACTCAATTATATGTACAGGGTAGTTCATCACATATGGTTATGTAATGGCAATGGTGTCTCACCTACGTTGTGTTCTCACACGGTTTGGTGAGGAAATTGTGTGCGACGTTGTAATACCTAACACAAATGACATGTATAAACAGTGTGCCGTATACAACATATAGTGCCATAAGTAGTTCCCGATCATTAGCTTATCCCCATAGTTTCCCCATTTCCCCCAAATCCCTACATAGCCTCCAAATTCCCTCGTGTGGCGCTGACATTGGGGGAATGCGGATGAGTGGCGCTGGTGGTTTCGTTGCGGCTGCTCCTGCTCGTATCGCCGCCACGACGGTGGTCGCCGCCGAGCACTTGCCTAAGGTCATCAGAAGGCAGGTGTACCATGGATCCGAATCATCCTGTCCGGTTCCAATCTATCTCGATCTTTTCTAGCATGTCCAAAGTAGCTTCTTGCTGAATCCATCCTGAATGAACCCCCGAGGAAAGAGATCTGCCGCCAGATCCGGAGCATGACTCCAGAGTCCCGCAACACGAGTTCGACTCCGAGTTTTGCGCCACCAAGAAGTACCAAAAGCTGAGTTGTGTGCACGGGCACACTCCCGCTCGACATGTATGCACGGAGTAATCCGACATTGGCAGGCGGTTTCTCAGTTGCCCCGTAGAGGTTAGTGCTAAGTACATCATTTTACCTGAGTTAATGACACCGCTCATCCTGAATACTATTTAACATTGGCAGGGATATGTGGTTGTGCCTTTGTTAACTGGCTAGATGAAGAATGGTCTGGCAAGGCTCGAAGTGTTATCACCAAGCTCGCTGAAGATAACGTAAAGCTGAATAAGAAACTGGCTAATCTGGAATGTACAATCAGTACGATGAAGCAAGAAAGAATCAATCACAGGCAACAGATGAAAGCAAGAGACAAGAAGGAACTAGCATGTGTAGTTGTGGTTGTCGCATTAGCCATGTTCTATGCGCTTCCCCATGATCCGCATTGAGTGCGCGACGTGGGGGTTGTGCATAGAACGGTCGCATCATGCCTACCAAAATGCCTTCACATCAAACAGTAAAGAGGCAGGCCCGCGCCTTCCCAATAAAAAGAGGACTCCGCAAGGGCGCTGCTCATTTACCCCTTTCGCCCATTCCAATCTAGGAACCACCATCTTCTTCTTCTTCCTCGAGCCCGAACCAGAAATTCCTCCTTTGTCCGCCGGTGCCGCGCCCTCACTGCTGTCGGTCCCCCATCCTCCCTCGGATGCTATGGCGCCCAAAACAAGCAAGGGCAAGGGAGCCTCCAAGGCGAGCGAGGGGGAAGAGGTGCCGGAGAGCGAGCTGGTGAAGATGCGAGGGAGCACGTCGTCTTCGCTCCGATGCTCGACGCGCGCGCGCTCAAGGACCGATACATGTGCATCTGGGGGAGAGAAAGGATGGGGCATCCTTCCACCCATGTCATCCCCGCTTCTCGCGCCGAGCCCACCCTAGATAAATTCCCTTTCTTTGTCGATTATTTCTACTGCAGGCTCTGCACCCCATTTTCGGATTTCTTCATCGACATCATGTACACCTTCGGCTTCCATCTCTTGGACTTCACGCCAATGTTGTGCCGTGTATGGCCACCTTTGCTCACCTCTGCGAGAACTTCGCCGGGGTGATCCCCAACAAGGCGCTCTTCCGCCACTACTTTGTCCCCCGCATCCAGCCGAGAGGGGCCCTTTCTGGCTGCATCACCTCGATTCCGAGGGCCTTGAGCAAGAAGACATACCCAGATCGGACCCACAAGGAGAAGTGGGATGAATGGCGGCACAAGTGGTGCTGGATCATGGAGAAGGATCCGCAGCCGTTCTGTATGCCCCGGCAGACGCAACTGGTCCGTGGCGGCAACTGGGGTGACATCGACACTCAAGATGGCAAGCTCGCAGTTGCAACCACCAGAATTCATTGCCTCAAGGCTGTCGGGCTCACAATAGAGATGATTGGGGCCGACTTCCTCCACCGCCGCATCGCCCCTTTGCAGAACAAGGGGAGGCTAGCTTGGGAGTACCGGAATGCGGCTAACATCATGAGGCTGTGCCCCGTCCTGAACAACAACCTGACGGTCATGCAACACGTGGCTCTCTGCCAAAGGTTGTTCCACCTCAAGGCCGACAAGATCGGCAAGGCCGACAAGACCGAGAAGGTCGACAAGCTACTCAGGTTGCCGGCGGGCGTGATCCCCTTGTGCAACAACTCAGCTCTAACCTCCATCATCGCGATGATGCCAGTGTTCAACGCTAATGGCCTTGACCAGGCCTGGGCCGAGCCAGACACGGAGCAGGTGTAAGAGTTCTTCGACAACTTGTCGGAGAGGGCCATTCGGGAGGAAATGCAGCTCATCCGTCCCTCCACCGATGAGGAGGTGGCTATATCTCCAGCAGAGCAGAAAAGGCATCCCTTGCCAAGGAGGCCGGCAGCGTTGGCTTCTAGGAAGACGAGGCCGGCGCAGAGGACGATTTTGCCGGGCGGGAGGAGCTTGCCGGGGAGCACAGTGCGCCACTGCCGGGGGCCCTTCTGCCAAGGAAACAGCCAAAGAGGCGGCTGAAGGGGCAGATGAAGAGGAGCCGCATGAGGATCCCCCAGTCTCGGGGAAGAAGAAACGCGTCCTTCGGTGGGTTGGCTCCATCTAGCAAGTTTGGCAAGCCTCCTTGCGTGAAGAGGTCCCCGTCAAGGGGCCGGCCGGTAAGGCCACGCAGCGGCAAGAGGCCCAGCCGCAACCTGTGCGCCAGACGAGGCGCACGGCCGCGACAGTAAGGGAAGCAGCAGCTGCCGCCTCCGTCACGACCAAGCGGCCCAGGTCTCCATCTCCACCCCCAGCCCGGACTCCATACCAGAGGCCGACTTCGACCTCTCCTCTTTTAGCCCGACCAGGGCGAAGAGGCCAGAAGCAGAAGACGAGTAAGTGCCTCACTGCTTTCTTCATCTCATGAGTCCCTATTTTGCTACCTTATCTAATCTGATCTGTCCCTGACTTGTTCCCGCAGAGACATGGAAACATTGTCGCAGAGGCTGGCAAAGAAGGCCAAACCTCGACGGGCGACGAGCCCCCAGCGGGCACCTCAGGTGAGTCGGAGACGATCACGATCAGCCAGGATCCTAGCCCGCGATGCAACCCCCAACTCAGCCCCCAGCATGAGCCCGTTACTCACTTTCTGCTAGTGAGCATCGGAGTGTGTATCCTTACTGCTAACCTTGCTGGGTTTGCAAGAGAAGAGCGGCAATAGGAGCCACTGAGGGCCACCCCGACATGCCCCCCCCCCCCGCGTCAACCACACCGCCCAGGGAGGGACCCCGGCAAGGGCCTCCACCGACAAGCCCACGCGCATGGGGGAAGAGCCAGCAAGCACAGGCACCGGCAACTCCATTCCGGCAACGAGTGTTGTCGGGGAGGGAACCACCCCTCTACAGCTTGTCATAGGTAAGCCGCCTGCCTCCTCGCCTTTGTCACTTTTATAGTGCGATCTTTTTTTCTTTTCTTTTTTGTTGTTTTGAGATTCAATCTTGGTTTCATCTTGTTTCTCCTCCTTGTCCTTCTGATCCCCCCTTGGTGGATCAGATGGATGTTGATGCCACCATCAAGGATACTGCCAAGGATGCTGCCGTCGAGGCCACCAAAGTCGCTGCCGACGAAGCCTCCAAGGACGCGCATGAACAGGCTGCCAAGGGGTCTGCCGGGGAGGCCAAAAAGGAGACCGGCGACCGTACTGACGGCATCCCTGCCACAGGAGCGCCTGGCACTACAACGGTCCTAGAGTCCTCAGCCGTCGGGGAGACGGTGGTCAAAGACCAACTGCCAACTTCCGAAGCCCCCACTCCAAGCAGATATCTAAAGATCAGCGACGATCTGTTTGTCAGCATCCCGGGGACGGCAAGCACCGGAGCGCCAGCCGAGGGGGAGGTTTTTGACGAAGAAGTCATTGCCGCCGTCGGGCTCACTGTTGTTGACGAGCTGAGCACCATCAGCAGCGGTTCCAAGGAAGACCAGCTCCTCCTAGCTATGAGAAGCAACTTTCAGAAGCTCCAGGCGCTTCACCATGCCCATAAGGAGAAACTGGACTCCAGGGCGGCAGTTATCGACGCAGTGGAGGCAAACTTCCAGAAGCGCGTCGAGCAGATGCAGGTCTAGTTTTTCGAGTCCCGGCAGGAGCTGAAGTCTAGCCAGGATCAGCTGAGCGATCATTGGGACGAGCTCCTCCTGAAGCAGTCTGATGTTGAGAAGGCCCAGGAGGAGGCTGCTGCACAGGCCGCCAAGGATGATGCCCAACTAAGGGAGCACCGTGTCCTGCTCGACGCCCAAGAAGAGGACCTTGCTGGTCAGGAAGAGGCGCTTGCCGCCGAGCTCCGTGGCAAGGATGAACATATTGAAAAGCTTGTCGTGCAGCAGACCCAGGAGCTGGAGCGGAAGCACAAGGACACATTCGACGCTCTGGTCCTGGATCATGCCGGCAAGTTGAATGAGGCCATCGACACCGCCGAAACCGCACAGGCCGCCAAGAATGAGCTAGCCGATAAGGTGGAGAAACTGGAGGTGGAGCTGGAGAATCATAGCAAGGAGGTCTTGGCGCTCAAGAGCGATAGAGACAAAACTGCCTACACCTTGGCGGAGTTGCAGGCCGCCATATTTGAGAAGACCAAGCAGATCTCTGCCGCCAGCGACTCCATGGCTGATTTGAAGCTGAAGCTGGCCACACTAGAGGAGACCCTTGAGGGCAGCAGGGCTCGTCAGAAGACCCTGGCCAAGGACGTCCAAGATGATAAGCGACTGCTTGAGAGCGGTGCCGCCAACTACAATGATTATGTGAAAGGCATGGCCATCTGGACTGAGCGCCTCATCGACATTGCGGAGAGGCTCACCACGCAACTGTCCATCATGGGCATGTCAATCTTCAAGTTCTCCCATGATGAGAGGGTCACTCAGAGCTCCAGGGTGACCATGTTCTTTGAGGCCGTCCTCGACGCCCTGAAGCTGCTCCACTCCAGCCGGGCAACCCAATTGGCCAAGGAATCCTGCAAGCTCTGCCGCGGTGTCCTTCTCAAGGTGCTCACTAAGGTGGCGTACAAGAACCCTGGCCTCAACCTCACCAACGTGCTGGACAGTTTGCCGGAGGATGCAGATTGCAGGGCGCTTGAAGAGCTCGTCGGGCCCATTGTCAACTTGGTCGACCAAGTCAAGAGGGTGGAAGGCCAGCGTCGGGACTAGCCGCTTCTCTTCTTCTTGCCGCCAAGAATTCGTACCCAAGACAATTCATCTTAAGTTAGAACTAGGGCAACTATTGATGTAATATAACTTATTGTGTTTTGGATTGAATGCATGCTATCTTCCTTGTTTGATCCCTCTTTGTATGGCATACACCCTATGCTTTTTTGGGAAAAGCTTGCCGGTGCGCGCGCCCTTGCCGCGAGTGCTTTGAGGACAGATCCTTAGCAGCCTGTTGGGGGTGCCGCTGCCGGCATGGCACCTTGCCGCTCTTAGTGCAGCCACCTGAACCGTTGGGCGGACTCGAAACGGAGCAAGGGCGCAACCAATCCCGACAAAGTTCCTTCACATGCAAGTTTTCCATTCGAGGAAAATAACCTTACATTTAAAAGAAATTCACTCAAGGTTTCGCGACTTAGCTTTTCGTTGTTGTGTTCTTTTCCGCAAGATGCCACTTCGGACGTTGCCTGTTGGTGCCTACACTCTCTATCGCCCCCGGCAACTTGTATGCGAGGGAACCTTCTGTCCTTTGAGAAAAAGAAAGAAGATAAAATAGGAACATGGAACTTAAGCTTATTCAACTTCGCACAGGGTCTGCGTCTGGCTCTATACATAGGGTTATATGCCTCACCGGCAAGGCTAGTACAAAAGGGGGGTTGCCGGGGGTCCCGGCAATCATGCCTCGTGGGTTAAACTTGAGAAGATGTTTGATATTCCAGGAGTTGCTCATTGGAATTCCATCTTCGGTCTCCAAGTCGACTGCGCCGGGCCTGGTGACTCGTATTACCCGATAAGGGCCTTCCCACTTTGGCATCAACTTGTTGGAATTCTTGGCCGACTTAATACGCCGAAGAACAAGGTCGCCTTCCTCAAGGCTTCGGGCGTGAACCTTGCGGCTATGGTAGCGGCGCAAGGCTTCCGGGTAGCGCGCAGCTCGCACAACAGCCTGAAGAAGATCTTCGTCAAGGAGCGTAGCATCATCTTGCCGCAACTACTCTTGCTCAAGCTCATCGTAAGCGAGTACTCGAGGTGACCCATATATGAGTTCTATGTGGAGAACTGCTTCTGCCCCGTACACTAGGGAGAATGGCATCTGGCCGGTGGCTCGATTCAGTGTCGTCCTGATTGACCAAAGAACCGCCGACAACTCATCAATCTAGCGTCTTCCGCACTTGTGCAGCCTGTCAAAAGTTCTTGTTTTGAGGCCCCACAACACTTCAGCATTTGCCCTTTTCGTCTGGCCGTTGCTTCGCGGTTGAGCAACAAAAGCAAAACAGATTTTGCTGCCGAGGTCCTGGATATACTACATGAAGGTGCGGCTTGTGAGCTGCGTGCCGTTATCGGTGATGACTCTGTTTGGCACACCAAAACAACAAACTAGTCCTTTGAATAACTTGATGGCTGATTGTGTTGTCATCTTTCTCACTTCTTCCACTTCTGGCCACTTTGTGAACTTGTCGATTGTGACGTACAAGTACTCAAAGCCCCGGACAACACGGGGAAAGGGGCCGAGTATGTCGAGCCCCAAGACCGAAAATGGCCAGGAAAGAGGGATCATCTGAAGAGCTTGAGCTGGCTGATGGAGTTTCTTTGAATGGAACTAACACGCTTCACACTTGGTTACCAGCGGAGTTGCATCCTAGAGAGCAGTCGTCCAAAAGAAACCTTGACTGAATGCTTTGCCGGCAAGAGCTCTTGATCCTATGTGAGAGCCACATATGCCTCGATGCATCTCTACCAACAGCTCCAGTTCGTCCTCCCGAGGAATTCACTTCAATTTCACGCCATTCGGTCTTTTCCTGTACAGTAAATCGTCCACAAACTGGTACATGTTGGACAGACATGCTACTTTCTCTGCTTCTTCCTGTTCCTCAGGGAGTCGCTCTGTTTGGTGGAACCGAACGGTCTGCTGTGCCCATCCCGGGGCCTGAGGCTCGACGCAAGGACTAAGGGCATGTCTTCTGCCGTGGGAGCAGTTGTCATTACAGCAAGGGCTTGAGGCCCTGCAGGAGCCTGTCGCTCCCCGACAAGCTTGGCGCCCCTGGCAACTTCCTTGCCGGCAGCTCCTGGGAGCTCAGCAGGAAAGTACTTGTCGGCGCCTGACTTCCTTCGCTTATTCTGCCCTGTCGATGATTCAACGGATGGCAGATTTAATTGGAGCATAAAGGTCCCTGGTTCCATAGGTAACTTGAGGGCATCACGTTTTGACAGGTCGTGAGCAATGTTGTTCTCTGCTCGAGGAACATGCTCTGCTTGTAGACCGTCAAAACACTCCTCCAACTTCCTCACTTCATCTACGTAAGATTCCATCAACGGGCTCAGATAATCCTTGCTAACTTGCTTGACGACAAGTTGTGAATCACCTCTCACGATGAGCTTCCTAATTCCAAGGTCTGTCGCAATCCTGAGACCGGCTAGCAGTCCCTTATACTTCACAGTGTTGTTTGTGGATCTCTCCTGGGGAAAGTGCATCTGGACCACGTACTTGAGGTGCTCTCCGGTGGGTGCGACAAGCAGCACACCAACACCAGCGCCTTGCAGCGAGAAAGCCCCATCAAAGTACATGATCCAATCACGGCTCGTTTCCTTGCTGAGGAGAGTGGTCTCTTGAATTTCTTCGTCTGACATTGAGGTCCATTCTGCAATGAACTCCGCCAAGGCTCTGCTCTAAATTGTCGAAGTGCTTTCAAACCTGAGACCAAAGCTTGATAGTTCCAATGCCCACTCCACAATCATTCTGGTAGCATCTGGGTTGTGCAAGACCCGTTGCAACGGGAAGCGAGTGATGACGGTGATCTCATGTGCCTGAAAATAGTGACACAGCTTCCTCGAGGCCATAAGGAGGTCGAAGAGCAACTTCTGCACACCAGAGTATCTCGATCTAGCCCCCTACAAGGGGGATCTAAGAAAATAAACTGGGTGCTGCACCGCTTTCTTCCTCTGTATCACTTCATTTCCTTGCGCAAATCCTGCCTTGCTGGCACCAGACTCTGCCCTGCCGGGACCAGATTCTGTCGGGGGTCCTGCCTTGCCGGCACCAGACCATGCCGGGGAGAGCTCTGGCTCGTCATCCGACGGTCTCGCCACTGCTACTGCTTCTTCATCAACTTCCCTCTACGCAACTAGCGTAGCACTGACCACTTGATTCGTTGCCGCTAGATATAGCAGCAATGGTTCTCGCGGTTTAGGCACGACTAGTATTGGTGTAGAGGAGAGGTACCACTTCAGATCTTGCAGCACTGCCTCGGCCTCCGGATTCCATTTCATTGGTCCTGGCTTTTTCAAAATCTTGAAAAAGGGCAGGGCACGCTGAGCAGATTTGGAGATGAACCTACTCAAAGCAGCAATGCAGCCAGCAAGCCGACGCACATCTTTGACTCCACTTGGTGCTTCAATCTTCTCAACCACCTTGATCTTGTCGGGGTTTTCCTCAATCCCACACTGATACACAAACAACCCAAGAAGTTTGCCGGATGGGACACCGAACACACACTTCTCAGGGTTGAGCTTGAGGTTGATCTTGTGCAAATTTGCAAATGTTTCTTCCAAATCTTGCACGAGTGTCGCCTTGTCCTTGGTTTTGACCACTATGTCATCCATGTAAGCTTCCATATTTCTATGGAGCTGGGGCTCAAAACCAATCTGAACCGCTCTTGCAAATGTCGAACCAGCGCTTTTCAACCCGGAAGGCATTCGTATAAAACAATACGTACCACATGGGGTAATAAACGTGGTCTTCTCTTCATCTTCCTTCATCATGAATATTTGGTGGTATCCTGAGTAGGCGTCAAGAAACGATAGCAAGTCATACCCGGGAGTGGAGTCCACGATCTGGTCGATGCGCGACAAAGGGAAAGGATCCTTTGGACATGCTTTGGTATCCGTATAATCAATGCACAACCTCCATTTCCCATTCTCCTTGCGCACCACCACCGGTGGCCAACCATGTTGGGTGGAGCACTCCTCTTACCAAACCTGCTGCTTCCAACTTCCTAATCTCTTCGATAATAAAGCCTTGCCACTCCAAAGCTTGCTTCCTGACCTTCTGCTTGACGGGCCGCGCATGAGGACAGACAACAAGGTGGTGCTCAATCACCTCCCTAGGAACGCAGGGGATGTCAGATGCTTGCCATGCAAACACATCGACATTCGCCCGTACGAAGGCGATTAGCACGCTTTCCTATTTTCTACCGAGGGTGGAGCTTATAGTGAAAGATCCGCCCGTGCCATCCTCCTTGACGGGCACCTTCTTGGTCTCTGGTGGTGCTGCCTTGTATTTTTTTGCTCTTGCCGGTGGAGCTCTCTAGCACGTCCTCGACGGGAGCAACACTCCGAGAAGGCGCGCTTGCCGGAGTGGGTGCAAGAGGTCTTGCCGGTCTTCTTCTTCCCGAGAGCTCTAGTGGCAGGAGCAAGTGCCTTGGCGGCAGGTGCTACCAGTGCCTCTCGGTAGAGTTGGTCGGTGTAGATGAGCGCATCTTTCTTGTCGGAAGCAACAGTGATGATGCTCATTGGGCCGGGCATCTTCACTGTGTTATAGGTGTAGTGTGACGCCACCATAAACTTGGCCATGCTGGACGGCCAAGGATCCCGTTATACAGCAACGGGATCTTGGCAACATCGAAAATGATCTTCTCTGTCCTATAGTTCAGCTCACCGCCAAATGTGACTGGTAGTGTGATCTTACCCTTGGGTTGGCTTCTCCCCGGATTGATCCCTTGAAAAGTGCCGGTCTCTTGATCACCATGGGCGAGATCAAGTTCAGACCGGCCCCACTATCAACTAACATTTTCATCACCTTGACGTTGCGAATTGTTGGTGAAACCAACAACGGCAAGCACCCGACCGCGGTTGTGCGATCATGGTGATCCTCGGCGTAAACAATAATAGGCGTGTTGGACCATTTTAGTGGCTTCTAGGCATCGATCGATGGCTCCATCGCATTGATCTCGCGAATTGTTTAAGTTGGCGGTGAGAAGAATGCAACGAGGCGCCACCATTGATGCACATGGCTTCTGTGGGTTTTTGAAACTCATGCTCGCTGGACTCGTCATCCTCCTCATGGTCATCATCCCCCTCTTTCTTGTCGCGGCCCCGAGCGGGCCTCTCTTGTTTCTTGTCCTTGCCGTCGCGGCCCCCTCGGCCACCGCGCTACTTGCCTAACCCCTCAACACCATCCTAGCCCTTCTCCTTATCTCACCTTTCGTACTCAGCTTTCTGCCTTTTCCACAAGCTGCTCAACTTGGTAGCAGTTCTGGAGGTCATGGCCCTTGGTGCGGTGGATCTTGCAGTATTGCTTGTGGGAGCCCTCTGGTTTGTCGCAGCCACCAAGGCCTGGCAGGCGGCGCACTCGGCAACCTCCTTGCCGGGGTCATCAACCTTGGCCATCTTGGCAGTGCCGGGGTGGCCGGATTCCTCGACGGCAAGCATGGTCTTGCCCTTGCGTTTCCTGTTGCGCCATCGGCCCTTCTTTGCCGGGGCTACGATGTCTTCATCTCCGGAGTCACGTCCCACGCCGGCATCTTTGCCGGGGTACTTACTTCCTTCCTCAGCCCGAGCACATCTGTCGGCCAGAACATAAAGCTCGGCAACATCCGTAACCTTGTTCATCGCCAGCTCTTCACACATCTTGCGGTTGTGCACATTCTGATGAAAAACACTGATGAAAGGGGCATGATGAACATCTGGGACGTTGTACTGCATACGGCTGAATCTCTGTATGTACTTGCGCAAGGATTCGTCATCTTTCTAGGGGATGAGATGTAGATCACTTGCCTGGCCAGAAACTTGGTGGCCTCCGGTAAAGGCGCCAACAAACTCGTGCCACATATCCGACCAAGAAGAGATGGAATCTACTGGCAGGCGCATCAACCACGACTTGACGTTGGGCTTCAGCACCAACGGGAAGTAGTTGGCAAGCACCTTGTTGTCCCGAGTCCCGACATCTTGCATCACGATGGTGTAAACACTTAGGAACTCGGACGGATGTATCTTGCCATCATATTCCTCAAGGCCCTTTGGTTTGAACATGCAGGTGGTGGTCCACTAGAATCAGCGCAGCTCAAGGGTGAAAACTGGACAACCCACCTCATAAGGTAAGTCACCAGAATCCCCCGGCGCAGGCCTGTCTACAGTGGGCCCTGCACGCCTGTTAGATTGATGGCGTGCTTCTCGTCGCTGCTCGATGGTAGTTCGAGCGTCCTCTTTGACTCGTTCCAGAAGAACTTGACGTTGGTCGCGACGAGCTCGTGGATCGGACGATACCGTGGATCCGTCATCACGGGCATTGACCCGCCGAGCTGGCGACCGTTACTGTCATGGTGGAGGGGAGGGCACCGTGGTTGCAGCGCCTCCAGCCCTTCCGCCATCGGCATGCACCGATTCGGTGGACCGAAGCCATGAAGGGCCTGCCTCCTGGTGCCCATCTTTATTGGCATGGCCAATAAGGTTTTGGATAGCAGCCCTACACTCTTCTTGCTTCTCCGCAGCAGGAGGAAAGTCGAGGAGTAACTGTGTTCGTGCCAACGCTTCTCCTGGCGTAGGTGGTAACGACAAGCGCGAGAAACGGGAGGTGCTCGAACTTGTAACCATGTTAGAAGGAGCCCCATCACGGTTCCGTGCCGTGCGCCATCTCCACCAACATCATGGCATGCATGCCGACCCTGCGCATCTCGAGAGGGATGCTGAGGGCTCTTTCTGTGGGGACGCTCGTGGTCCCCAACGTTGTGGTGCCGCTCGTCGCGCACGGCCTGGCACGCGAAAGATGTCGGGGAAACGACACCTATGTGATCATACAGATCCCTTCTACGGTTTGGCAGGGAAGAGGGGTGCACAAAGAGCGGATCTAACAATCAACACGAGGGATTTTTACCCAGGTTCAGGCCGCTGAGAAGCATAAAACCTTAGTCCTGCTTTGAGTGTATTGAGTGTTCTTTGAGCTTCGGCTAGCTGCTACCCATGCAAACTGGGCCGGAAAGTCCAAAAGTCCCTCCCTACATCGCCCTGGGCCTCCTTTTATACCAAGGGGCTACCACAATGGAGGGTAGGCACACAGGAGGTGTAAAGTGCTACAGTGCACGTGCTTATCACTGACGTCTTAGGACAAACGCATTCAATGCGCTGCTTACGTGCCCTCTAACTTTATTGGGGAAGGAAACAGAGCCCGTCCCATCTGTTGCCGCCTCACCCCGTCTTGACACACATCCAGGATGATGAGGCATGCAACGCCAAGCTGACTGGCTGGCCGCTGCACTGGAGCGACGGCAGGATCTTCACGAAGATCTGCATGCCACCACATAGGTGCTTGCCTGGTTGGCAGGCTAGTTGCTATGCTGGAACGGTGGTAGGGCGGTGGAGCCTTGTCGTGCACGAGCTCGCCGTGGCCTCACAATCATCCCCGACAAGAACCTTGCCGGGGCCTTGCAAACGTCCCCGACAAGAACCTTGCTGGGAACCTTGCCTTCTGGTCATCACAAAGATCTGCATGCCACCATGCAGGCGCCCCTGGTTCTTGATCTTGACATTTTTGATGGTGTCAGAGCTCTCAACCTCAAGGGTGGTGGTCTTGTCAATGCTTCGCAAGTCGCACCGGCAAGTATCTTGCCGGGGCTTCGCAAGCCGTTTCGGCAAGGATCTTGTGGGGGGCAAGCTTGTCTTCTGCTCTCTAGTCACTGTCCTGGACGCCGTCTTGGTCGTCTCGTATTTTGCCCCCAGCTTCCTCCGTCAAGCCTTGTCATGGGTGCGGCTACAACTGCCCGAGCACAAGTAAGAGGTACCAAAGGGCCCAAACTTTAGTACAGTGACAGCTTGCCTCCTTAGGACCAAAGAGGAAACTGTCGCCCTGTGCCCGCTGGCGCTCGCCTGGCCTTGGTCGTCATGGCTCATGTCATCTGAACCTCACGAGGTGAAGCTTGAATAGAAATCTCCGCTCCTCAGGAGCGAGCCTGAGGAGACCGCTCCTCGTGGAGGTCTTGGTGTCATCCGCCTCGCGAGGCTTGGCCCCTCGCGAGGCTCTTGAGTTGTTCATGCTAAAGCTGGGCCGTACCAGGCCGTCGATGGAGCCACGCCATGGGCTGCAAGCAGGCAAGTCTGGGTACCCCCGTTCCTAGAACACCGACAGTAGCCCCGAGACCCAAGGCGCACTCGGACTTGGCGTCGAGGCGAAGCCAAAGGGCAAGTGCGGAGCGCTACGGGCACTAACTGCCTGCGGCCTTGGTCGACATGTGGCGACTGATGGGACATCGGCATCTCCGCTTCCCCACGCGGCCTCGACAACCGTTTGACTTTACGAGACTCTGCTGCATACACAGAAAAACCATCATTGCGCGGGGTCGTGGAGGCCGGCGGTTGGCCTCCCTCCGGCTATAAATGAGGGGAGGGGCGGAGCCCCCCTTGCTCATCTCCATCTTCTCGCCGCCCGCTCCTTCTCCTTCTTCCTTGTCTAGCTATCTTGCTATTGCACCCATGGCGCCGATCAGGAGATTCTCCGCGACAGCGAAGGGAAAAACCCCTCGGGAGGAGCCTGAGCCACTTCCGCCCAAGAAGAGGTTTAGCCGCCCTCACGACACCGGCGTAGGACAGGAGGTAACGCGACCTTGGTACGAGCTGCCTCCGCTTGGATTCCCGCTCCCTCTATCGCCCGGCGCGGTAGCCTTGGCGCCAGTAGCGTAGTTCGGGCGCGATGTGAGCCAAGGCTGCGTGGCCAGCCGGCCCGCGAACCCACGCCGAGGGCAGCTCACGCTGTGTTCTGGTGTGGGCGGCAATGCCACCGCGCACGTGGATCCGGTTCCTGAGGTTCTTCGTTGAGGGGATGCCGCCAAGAGGGCCACTCGGGTTGTGGCTACAACACGCGGGATGCTACAGCCTGGCCATGGGGGCGGAGGTCGAGGTCGTCCCCCCGGGCGACATATTCATGGCTCGAGGGTGGGGCGAGGTCGCCCGCGCCTGCCGTCTAGAGGGGGCCCTCGCCATCCACTTCGAGTACGATGGCGCCTCCACGCTGTTCTTCAAGGTCTTCGACGAGGAGGGCCGACGTCTGGAGTGTGTGGCACCCCGGCTCAGAGCAACCGGTTTACCTTGCATTGCCAGCCCAGAGATCGAGTCTTCTGGCAACACACAACAACATGGTACAGAAATAACCGCTTTATTGATACTAGCGGGGTACATAGGTCTGGTATTACATCGAGATTCGAGGCCAAGCGGCACCTGCGATGCTCTTTGGACAGTATGTACATTATTTAATGAACATGGTTGGGGCCTCGATCACACGAAACTACGCGGCAGCGGAAGAAAGTCGTAGCGGAACTCCATAGCACAGGGACACCAATGTGGACACGACCTAGACACGAGATGCGCTCCGTTGCGAATCGACTTGCCTGAAAGCTGGCATAACACGCCAGGTCAGTACATTGAATGTACTTGCAAGATCACAACAAACATAAGCACGGTGACAGACAATATCATGATAGTTAATCAGGTTAAACTAATGCATGAAAATACTACAGATGCAAAGCAGCCAAACAGCGCACCGAGTCACACGTACTCGCTTACCAGACGGTTACCTCGTAACAAGCGATGACCACCGGGGTCACACCTGAAACCAATCGCTCATGAACACCTAGAGTGTTCAAGGTTCATCACGAAACAATGCATCAAAACAATTTCTAGTTGGCAAGATTAATTACAAAAGTTGATCCATGGTGTGACTTACTCCCGAGTTTTGCCCGTAACCGAGGGCGCGGCTATCGATAGATTAAATACACTCTGCAGAGGTAGCACACTTACCCACACTATGGAATACCTGGCCTCTCACTCCCATTCGGGTGGACCAAAGTATCCCGACAAAACCCTCCCTTTGTCATGCACTCTCCTCGGCCACTCCGACCATCTCCCTCCCAGGGCTAGGTCTTGGGTAGCCCCGTGTCTACCAAAGACACCAACGGCCACCGTCGTGGCAAAACGGTCCCAAATGGGGACAAGGTACCATAAAAACAAAAATGAGCACACAAGGTTATGTCTGCCTACCGGGCCAGGGTATGCACGCCCATAACCTTCCCTCGCGGGAGACACCAGTGAGAGCCACAACAAAGGACCGAATCAAGACCTTCCCATTAGGTAAATGTGGTCGCACTGAACTAAGAACCCGATTCAGTGGCACCATGATGTGATCAACATCATATTCAAGTTGAACTTAATCAAGTTTAACTCTTAAGAAACTTTTTTATTGCTAACAATGGCTTAATACCGGAAATCATGCAACTACTCGCTATGCGAAGCAAACAACTCATGTTCATGGATCAAACTTAACCACATAATTATCTTGCAACACTAAGGATCAAACTTTCTGGTTATACCTCATTTTTATCAACAAGCAATATTTTTATTGGTTCTTTATTTAAATGAAAATATCATTTAGTAAAATTAATAACACCAATTTCCATAGCAATATGCATAGTGTAAAAATCTTACTCTACTTAACCAAGCAAAATCATGCATGCAACTAGTAACTAGAACAAACATTTCTAACAGAATAAAGTTACTAGCATGTTACCAAAAATTATTTACCAAATTTAATGCAAATAACAACTCATATTCAAGTAGAAAATCATAGATATTGAAATAATACCATCCAAATGCTGGTGTGGCTTGCCTTAGTGTAGAGGAGGATCACACCCCTCTTGGTTTGCTTCAAGAAAAGCTTCTCCTTCTGAAAAAAATTTAAAACCACAAAAATAAATGTCAAAACACATTCTGAAAATCACCAGAAATTCTAGACCGCAAGGAAAAATCCACCACTTGGTGTGCTGCTAGAGCTTTTTGTAAAAAGACAATGCAAAAAGAATCAATTCATTTGGACTTATGGTTTAGAAGTAATGGCTGGTCAAAGTTTAGTAAAAATTTCTGAAATAAATTTGAATAAACAGAAAATCCTAAGGGGGGGGGGTGACGTCGAAGGCGTAAAACGGAAGTGCGCCTCCACTGGTACTGCTTGGGGCGCGAGTGGTGAGGCTGACACTGGGCCCCACCCATCAGGAGAGAGAGAGGGGGATCGAGATCAGAGGGGGGCGGCGTTTCGCCGGAGCTCACACCGGCGACGAGGGGTTCGGGACTAAGATAGAGGGATAGATTGGAAGCGGGGCTCGCGGCGCACCTGCTCGTACCCGTGGCTTGGCGAGAGGTGGACGGAGCTGGCCTTGATCGAGCTTCATAGCCGGTGGCGGACGGGGTTCGCCGGAGAGGTTGAAGACGGCGGCTAGAGGCTGCTCCGAGGGCTTGGCGGGGTCCAGGCAGCAGCAGCAGACCCCAATGCCCCGCCCAAGAAGCTGCTTGAGCTCGAGAGGCACCGAAGCGCGGCAGCAGGACTGCGGGGATCGCCGGAGTCCTCGGGTCGGGGCGACGGCTAGAGGCCTGCCCGACCGGGCTTTTGCTCGTTTACGTGCTCCTGGAGGTGGTGTGGAGTGGTGTGTGGCTAGCAAGGAAGGCGGGGGCGCTATATATAGCCAGAACGGAGGGGGGGACATGTCGCCACCGGGGCGTTCTGGACACGCGGCGAACGTCGACAAGAAGCTCCAATGCGAGGGGGCAAGGTGCTGCATCGACTAAGGAGCTTGCCTACGCTTGCGGACGCGCAGAGGAGGCGGTTGGAGAAGAGGACAAGTGCACGCACGCACTATGACGATTTGGACGCGACGTGTCCGTGCTTGCTGTGGCAGCTCCGGTGACGGCGAGCGCCAGGGAGTGCTCAAGGGTGATGGGTCGAGGGTTGTGGCGCGGTGCGGCAGTCGGAGGCGAGCGCTGGAACGGGCACGCGCGAAATAGAGGGCAAGGCGACAGCTAGAGCGCATCGAGACGCTGCCAGGCGCCGTGTCCTTGCACGGTCACCATGATGGCATGGTCAAACCGACGGCCAGGAGCTGCCAAACCTTGTCCAAGCACTCGACCGTGCAGTGTTACGTCAAGGAGGGGTGATGGATCATACCCAGGCCGACCAGACGCGACTCTACCAAGCTGGCAAGTTTCTGGTCAGAAACTTGGTCGCCAAGTTTGGCCACCTTCTAGAAGGCCATTAGGGCTAATCTCCTGGGGTTTAGGATTACTTAGGAAGGTGTTCAACCTCAGAAAAGCTGAGGGCCAAAAGCTCAAGGAAAAATGCACTTGCTGTACAAAGTGCATTTCTGGTCCAGAAGTGAAAAGATTTTCTACAGCAAAAATATTACAAAAAGTGATGCAATATTTTTGCATGGGAACATGTGCCAGGTTTCTAAGAATATTTAGGAATTATCTCAGATTTTTCTGAGCAAGACAAATTGAAGTTGCTTTGGACCACATGGTTTTGAAGCGAGTTTAAGAGAGAAAATGAATATTTTTCTTTTAGGAAAAATATTCATTTGATTATTTTGGGAATTTGTGCGAGGAATAAGATAGATGGGTCACTCGGGCGAAAGCCAAGGATATGCCGAAGTGACAAGACCATTTGAATTGATCCAAACCCCAAATCAAATCAGGGCAAAAACCACGGTGAAAACAAAGTCCAGAAAAAGAGAGAAGGCAAGTCCGGCAAAAGAGAGAAGGCAAAATCCAGGCTGTCACAGAGTGCTGCTCCGAGAGGGGCAGTCCGCGCAGCATGGCCGCGGTCGTCAAATCCGCCCCTGGCCTTGCCAGTGGCTCCTCCAGATGCAGCGACGACTCCCTAGAATCCAGCGACTCTACCGAGCCCAGCGATTCTTGGGAGTCCAGCGACGACAGCTACGTGCCGCTGAGCTCTTGCCGCACCGGGAGCACGGCAGCAGCGTCCGCTTGGCGTTGTCGGTGATACCCAGCGGTTGGGTCCTTCAAGGTCTTCTTCTATTGTTTCCCTGCACGGAATTGTGACAAACCCTGTGGCGGTATGTAAAAAATTGTAATGCTTTTGCTCCAATGCTATTATTTAAAGTATGATGTTGCAGTCGCTTATCCCGATTCGGCATAGTTCCCCCTTTTCATTCTCGCGGTAGCTTAGTGCTCTACACCGACAGGTCCCAATCCCCAGGCATGTTTCAGTCGTCGCTGGTATGCCAGGTCGCGATGCCGTGGTCAAGGCCAGGAAGTGAGCGGCCCGAGGTCCGGTAAGAGCTCCTGAGGAGCGATGCTCAAGAGGTCCCCTTTGGCGTGCAAGCAGCTCCTTGAAGGCCGAAAAGGAAAGCGACATTGCCCGAGCGGGGTTGCGAGAGTCGAGAGATCGGGTCGTGAAGTTCACACTCATATGTATGGGTGACTTATCTTAGTGAGCCTGCGGCTATTTTCTTGTGCAGCCCCTGATCGTGCCTTAGTGGTGACACTTCTAGGTAGGGCTCACGACGGCCTCCCCTTGACCTGCTCATCTAGATGCTCTATGTCCTCGTTTCCCGTCCCTCGAGCCAGGCTCTTCCGCCGCTGGTATGCTAGGTCGCGATGCCATGGGCAAGGCCAGGGGGTGAGGGCTGCAGAGCCAGTAGGAGCTCCAGAGGCGCGGTGCTCAGGAGCCCCCCTTTAACGTGCAAGCTTATTGCATGAAAAAGGGGCGGCCGGCGAGGCCGCCTGTAGTTAAGGTCTGGAGATTCCTGCGGGTTAGTCTGAAGAAGGGAATATAAGACACAACCGTGCTTGTTGTCCTGCCGCTGAACTTTCCACAAGAAGATGAAGGCACTGAGGATCTGTTTGAGGTGACGTGCACAGGGCAGGCCGCGAGCCAGAGCTCGATCTCTCAGGTTTGTCAGCGTCGCAGGGACGGATCCGAGCACAAGCGCTGTCGTAGTAAATGATCACGGGTAGCCTCATCAGCCCCCCATGGTGTTTCAAGACATCGGGGCCGGCTGCGCCCCTCAAGCATCAAAGACAAGGGTCGCCTTCTTTGGGTCAGCTAGTCCAAGCGGCCGGCTGCTAGAAGGTGGCGGAACCCAGAATCCGACCATGAGGTGGGCCAACTCCTAGCAGGCAGCCTCCAGGGAGGCCGGCTCCTAGCAGGCGACCCCTCGTTCCCTTGAAGTCTGCACCCTCATTACCACGACTGGAACGGGCATGGCTACAGTGCGGGCTGCCACCCCTGAATCCGGGGCATAGCATGGCCATAGTGCGGTGTACCAAGCGAACATCCCTCGCCCGACGCGGCACTATACCCGCGCAGCCCATGACATCACTTACGTCAGAGGGAGCCATGCTCCCACGATGGCCGGTCGGTACGGCCCGTAGGCGGCGGGCCCTACCTGTCTGCGAGCCCCAAAAGGCAGTGATGCCCCACCAGACGGCAGCGGGAGTAGGCCGCCTTCCAGCAGGCGGCCCCCTCTCCCCCTCAAAGTCTGTGAGCCATTAACCAGAAGAGACGGGGAGTGGCTACAGTGAATGACCACCAGGCGGCGGGACTGTAGCCACACTCTCCCCAACAAAGCATGCATCAGCAGTGGCACGGCTACAGCGCTAAGCAGCCGGCAGGAGCCGCAAGCGGCAGGCACGACCTGTCGGCCAAGTACAAGATAGCCGGCGGGACCCACCAGCCGGCAGAGAAGCCGACGACCAAAGGCACTGACGGTCCCACACCCGACCGGATTACCATTGTACCCCAGGGGGTAGGCCTATATAAACCCCCAGGCCACCCATGCAAAGTGTTAAAAAGCTTAGAACACACACACACACCACGTAGAGAGAATGGAGTAGAGCTAGCCTTATTCTTCTTCCTCCTCTAGCAAAACAGCTCAAGGAGCAAGCTTGTAGCTACCTTTGTTGAGATAGTGATCATGCAGAGACCCCGCAGAACAGGACTAGGGGTGTTATCTCCTAGTAGAGCCCCGAACCTGGGTAAGATTCGCCGGCTTAGGCGTTCTCGCTCACTCCCGCCTCTAGAGCCGGCGACGTACTTTTGTCCCCATCCATGACAAGCCACCCCTTGGCATATGTCGCACGATATCCCTGACATTTGGCGCCCATCATGGGGCAAGGTGCACCATCGTCCGGAAACACGTTCTGGATGAGAACCCTCTTCCTTCCTGGCAAGCGCAGCCAGCCCGGCACGCCCGATGGTGTCTGCATCGACACGTTGCGTGGTGTGGAAGCCGTTTGCGCCGCAAGCTGCCTCGCCGATCTCATCGACGGGATCCGCCTCTCCGACGAGCCTGCGCCCAACGCAGGTGCAGCCAGCTCTCAGAGCTGCCTCGTCGATCTCCTTGGCAAGATCCACATCACCAACGAGCCAGCCTCTGAACTAGAGTCAATTGGCTCCACCGATCCGATGCTTGTCGACTCCGACACGGCATCCCTCGACCCCTTCCCCACCAATGTGGTGGTCATCGACAACCCGCTCCCTCCTGTGACCAGTGACGCCAGCACTAGCACCATCACGGAAGTGCTAGTCATCATCCATGACGAAGCTTCCGGCGGGGCCGCACAGGACCCGCTGCAGGCGACAATGCGGGACCTGTCCGCACCCATAGCAGCAGATGCCAACGGTGAGATGTTGGAGGCCTGCCGCGTCACGCTCATCGAGAGCGCCAAGAAGTTGGCTACTATGAGACGCCTCATCGAAGCATACTAGAGCGAGATTGACCGCGCCGTCTGTGGCATGCCGGCTGCTGGAGAGCCCAGCCATGTGGGCGTGGTCCGGCAACGCGGCGCGGCCATCGCTAGCATGCTGGGGTAGATCGCCCTGTCTATGCCACGCCCATCGAGAACCTGCGTTCCGCCCAGGCGGCAGCAAAAGAATAGGACCAACTAGAGGGAGACGAGCATCGCTACATGACGAAGCGCGTCTAGCAGCTTATCGACGTGGCCGTCGTGCAACAAGAAGCCGGCCACAGCGTTGGAGAACCCAGCCAGCGAGTTGAGAACCTTCCCCCTCGCCGAGAGCTCGGCGCAACCTCCCGGTCCCCGAAAGGCGGCGCCCATTGTCGAAGGTACCGAGCGCGACCAAGACTGCCGCCCACGAGCGGTGGAATAGCGGAGCGATCGCCCGCCTCCCCCGCGCAGGGAGAGGCGCGCCTCCCCGCCGCCTATTGAGCACCCAACTCTCGGAGACCTGCTAGGTCGCCGTGAAGGAGTCAGAGAAAGCGACGCCCGTTACCGGATCGGCCGCCTGGCTCGATCCCTGGCGGTAGAAGAAGAAGGTGCAATCGGCCCGCCTTGCTTTGGCCCCCGCATTCGCAATGAGCCCTTCGCCAAAGGGTTCTCGCTCCCTTGAGACACTCCTAGTTACAATGGCTCCGTGAAGCCAGAGGATTGGCTGGTGGACTACTCCACCGCAGTCAACATAGCAAACGACAACAAGCGCGTCGTCGTGAAGTATGTCCCCCTCATGCTTCAGGGCACGACCCGGACGTGGCTGAACAACCTCAAACCCTATAGCGTCAACAGTTGGCTGGACTTCACCGAAGCCTTCATCCGCAACTTCACCAGCACCTACAAGCACCCGCCCAAGTCCCGCCAGCTCTCTCTATGCGTCCAAGGCCTGACCGAGTCCACCCGCGACTACCTGACGCGGTGGGCTGAGCTGCGCAACTCCTCCGAAGGGGTGCATGAGGTGCAAGCCATAGAGTACTTCACTGCCGGGTGCCGAGAGGGTACCTTGCTCAAGCACTGCCTCCTCTGCGATCAGCCGGCCACACTCGACGAGCTGCTGATCATAGAAGCCATGTATGCCACTGCCGACTCCTCCATGAAGTTGCAGCTCCGAGTGGACATATCTGGAAAGGTGCTCCCTCCAGCTCCTCAGACGCCGGCTCGTGATAACAGTCTGCGCCAGCAGCAGAACGACAACAAGCGCAAAGCCCCGCAGCCAGCTTCCACCAGCCGGCAGCTGGCAACAGTTGAAGACCGGCAACCTGAGGGACAACCCGACCCCAAGCGTCAGAAAGGTGGCAAGCCCGCCTGGTTGCCCGCCTTCTCCTTCGAGGAAACCCTTGATGTTCCCTGCAAATTGCACAGCGACGCGAAGCCGTCCAACCACACAACCCGGGAGTGCCATTCGCTCATCCGCATTGCCAAGGGCGAAGGATTGCCGTCTCCGCCAGCTGGCCAGCCGGCTCCGCCTCCTCAGCAGCCGGCGGCCCGTCCAGCAGTCGGCGCCATCCAACATTGTCGGCGTGCAGGAGCAGGTTACCCAGACTTGCACACTGCTGACTGCGGCATGGCTCAAGGGTGGCCCAAAGACGGCCCATCTTCATCAGCACAAGCTCAAGACCCTCGCGGGGCGGACGACAGGAAGCTTCCTTCGGCACGGCCTCGTCAGGCTGGCTCGCGAGGAGGCGGAGAGATCAAGGCGGGGTACCTCACGAGGTGCCCATGACACAAGCCATGACGACCAAGGGCGCTAGGCGGGTGCCAGCCCGCGTAGTGTCCTCGTTTCCTCTTTGGTGCAAAGGGGGCAAGCGCAGGCGAGAGCATCAAGCAAAGTCACCCATTTCGGTGCAACAAGACCAAGACCGTCGCAACGGCAGGAAGGAAGTCATCGTGGAGCCCTAGCCGGCGTCACCACCAGAGCCTTTGGCAGGCGAGGACCAACTTTAGTCAGGATAAGTGTACTAGATGTTCCCCTTCAAAATGGACAATTGTTGGCGCCCTTCCCGCTCAATATTTGGGAAGAGGCCCAAGGCCTCCGCCTATAAATAGGACTAGCCACCCACAGGGTAGAGGCAGCTTGATCCGGCATCGAGAGATCAATCGCAGAGAGAGAGAGAGAGAGAGAGAGAGAAGCGACTGAACTCCCCCTAGCAGTTCATCGTACCAGCCAAGAACAGACCCTCGCGAGGCCGTTCCTCCTTGTATTGTTCATCATCAGCCCCAGAGGCAATCCACCATGCCACAAACTAGAGTAGGGTATTACACCACAATGGTGGCCCGAACTAGTATAAACCTTGTGTATCTTGTGTTGTTCTTTTGGTAGTTTAGATCCTAGCAAGGCGGCGAGGTGCTAGTAGGTAGGGGGTGAGATCTCCGCGTGCACCCCAGAGTTCGAACCTAGAGGGCCTGCCGGAACCCAAAATCCGACATTTGGCGCGCCAGGTAGGGGTGCGCCGGAGCTTTCCCTTCCGCCGACCCGCTCTCTGCTGACATCGCGACTCGCCCTACGATGAACGGCGCGCCGCCCACTCCTGGCGCCGGTGCCAGCGCGAGGGCCAGGGGGCTCCGAGCCTTGGCCCCAGCCTTGCGACAGGTGCGGTGGCTAAAGAAGTTCAAGCCGGAGATGCCCCCACGCTACAACGGCACGACTGATCCACTGGCCTTCCTGTTGGCCTACGAGGAGGCCGTACTCGAAGCAGGAGGCGACGATAGGGTCATGGCTAACTAGCTTCCCATGGCCCTCACCGGTGCACCACGCGTGTGGCTGCTCCACCTGCCAGCGGCTTCCGTGGCCTCTTGGGAGGAGCTGCGCAGCCTTTTCCTCGCCAGCACGCTGCGCCTTGGCGCCCGGTCTCATAGCTCTCTGGGCGGCTCGCAGGCACCACCTTCAGACCGCCACATCAAGTCGTTCGCTCGCCAGGTTGGCGCTGCCTCTGCACAGCATGGGGCTCCTCCGGGTCGGTCGGCGCCCAGGGCCGATTTGGCCTTCAACTCGGAGGATCACCCCTCCAACTCAGCTTGCTCGGGCGCGCTCCCAATGTTGTGCACTCCCACCATCTGCCAGGTGGCCGTCACCAGGACCCTCATCGATGGCGGCGCGGGCCTCAGCGTGCTCTCGGTTGAAGCCTTCAGCCTCCTCCACATACCGCCGGAGCGGCTTCAGTCCAGCCGGCCCTTCTAGGGCGCCGGGGGCGGTTCATCCCGCTCCCTAGGGAAAATCCGTCTCCCGGTAACCTTCGGCACCTACGACAACTTCCGCACGGAGCTGATCGACTTCGATGTCGCTCCCATCGGCCTCCCATACAACGCCATCCTCGACTATCCAGCACTAGCCCGATTCATGGCCGCGACTCACCCCGCGTACAACCTCATGAAGATGCCCGGGAGCAATGGCGTCCTCACCGTGTCCGGAGACACCGGGGATGCGTTGTAAGTGCTCAAGCTCGTCTTCAAGACGGCGGCATCGGTGCAGCCCGCCGACTCAGGCGCCTCTGAGCCCAAGGGGGTTGCGCCGGCCAAGAAGAAGCAGTTGTTCACCCAAGACAAGGCAGAAACCAAGCAGATACTGGTCGACGAGGACAGATCCACTAACACCACCTTCACCATAGGCGCCAACCTCGAGCCCGAGCAGGAGGAGGCCCTGGTCAAGTTCTAGCAGCAAACAAGAAGCTATTCGCATGGGAGCCTGATCGGTGGCGGGGATCCCTAGAGGCGTTATCGACCACCACCTCAACGTGTGCCCCAACGCGTCGCCCGTGAAGCGAGAAGGCAAGGCGGCGATCAAAAGCAGGCTTTCATCGTCCAAGAGACCCGCAAGCTAGAAGCTGCGGGGTCATTCGCGAGGTCCGATACCCAGATTGGTTGGCTAACCCAGTTGTCGTGCCAAAGAAAGGGGGGAAGGAACGCATGTGTGTCGACTTCACCAACCTCAACAAAGCCTGCCCGCAGGATCCATTCCCGCTCCCCCGTATCGACCAGATCATCGATTCCACCATCGAGTGCGACCTGTTATGCTTTCTGGATGCCTTCGCTGGCTATCATCAAATCAAGATGGCGGTAGAAGACGTGGAAAAGACGGCTTTCTTGACCCCGTGTGGAGTGTACTGCTACACATGCATGCCGTTCGGACTACATAACCACGAGGCGACCTTTCATTGGTGATGCACATCACCTTGGGCCGCAGCTCGGGAAGAATGTTGAGGCTTACGTCGATGACATTGTGATGAAGTCTCGTAAGGCCAAGACCACGATACAAGACACAGAGGAAACCTTCGCGAGCCGCAACGCAGTGAACCTGCGGCTCAACCCGGAGAAGTGTGTGTTTGGGGTCCCCTCGGGCAAGCTCTTGGGCTTCCTCGTGTCCCACCGAGGCATCAAAGCTAACCCAGAAAAGGTCAAGGCGTTCGAGGACATGAGCCCGCCAAAGACCGTCAGAGAAATGCAGAAGCTCACTGGGCGTGTGACCACGCTAGGACGCTTTATCTCCAAGTTGGGGGAGCGAGCGCTGCCTTTCTTCCAGCTGATGAAGAAAAAGGGGCCCTTCGAATGGACTGAAGAGGCTGACAAGGCATTCCAAGATCTCAAGAGGTACCTAACCAGCCCTCCGATAATGGTGGCCCCGCGCCCTCAAGAACCCTTGGTGCTCTACCTTGCAGCCACTCCCTACTCCGCCAGTGCAGCCCTGGTGGCGGTTAGGGAGGAGCGTCGGACCAAAGCCGCAGCAGCTGCCCGGGTCAAGGCAAAGCAGGATCAAGGAAGACTCACAGAGACCACTACCACAGCCGACAAGGACCAGCCGCCGCAGGGAAACACACTCGGGACGGAAGAGACCCCTCCCCTTGGCGACCAGCCGCTGGAGGCTCTACTGTCTCAGGAAGCGCCACGGTCTCCGGAGGGCGCCATCGACACCAGCACTCCCAACCTCGTTGAACACCCTGTGTACTTCTGTCAAAGATGTTGTTGCGGACGCGAGGGCGCAGTACCCCATGCCTCAGGAACTCCTCCTCGCGCTGTTGGTGGCCTCGCGCAAGGTGCGGCATTATTTTTAGGCCACCCCATCAAGGTTGTCTCAGCCTACCCCTTGGAAAGGGTGCTCAGGAGCCCTAACTCAGCTGGAAGAGTCGCTGAGTGGAACATTGAACTTCAAGCGTTTTAGCTCGAATTCAGCACAACCAGAGTCATCAAGGGGGCCGCATTGGCGAATTTCATGGAAGAATGGACAGAGGCGTCGGGCCTCAAGGCTGATGAGGATCGATCCCTCTCCCTGGGAAGCGAGGTGTCGGACGGTTGGGTCATGTACTTTGACGGGGCATTCTCCAGGCACGGCGCGGGGGCTGGAGCAGTGCTTATATCCCCTACTCAAGACAAGCTCTACTACGCCGTGCAGCTTTGTTTCCAGCACGGAGAAAAGGTCTCCAACAACATAGCAGAGTATGAAGGCCTGATAGCAGGCCTGAAGGCTGCAGTTGCCTAGGAGTGAAGCGCCTTACCATCAAGGGTGATTCACAGCTGCTCGTCAACTTCTCCAACAAGGTATATGAGCTGAGGGATGAGCACATGGAAGCTTACCTCGCAGAGGTCCGCAGGATGGAGAAGCAGTTCTGGGGGCTGGAGTTGCAGCATGTGCCCCGTGGCACCAACCAAGAGGCCGACAACATCGCCAAGCGGGCATCCAGCGGCTACCTCGGGGAGCCTAGCGTCCACGAGGCGGCTCTTCAAGCCCTCGGCCACGCCATCGCTGTCAAACCGCAGTGCAGCCTCGGGATGAGCTCCCCGACCACCAGCCTCGGGGAGCCCGGTGCATGGCCCGGCCTCAGAGCGCACTTTGCTCTTGACGCTGGAGCCTTAGGAGGGTGCTTTGGATCACGGAGCTCCGGAGCTACGATGCAAGGGACCTTGCCGGAGAAGCGGGAGGAAGCGGAACGTCTTGGGCGCGACAAGCCACAAGATCTTGCATTAGGGATGGAGAGCTCTACCGGAAGCGACCAAATGACGTGTCTCTACGCTGCATCTCCAGGGAGCAAGGGAAGGAACTGCTGGCAGATATACACGGTGGAGACTGTGGGCATCATTCATCATCGCGGATGCTCGTTGGCAAGGTGTTCCGCAGTGGGTTCTATTGGCCCACTGCGCTCAATGACGCCATCGAACTGGTGAAGGCTTGCGAAGCCTGCCAATTCCATGCCAAGTAGATCCATCAGCCGATGGGAGGTCTGCAAACTATACCCCTCTCATGGCCATTCGCAGTCTGGGGGCTGGATATCCTGGGCCCGTTTCCTCGGGCGCCAGGGGGCTATCGTTACCTCTACGTCGCCATGGACAATTTCACCAAGTGGGCTGAAGTGGAAGCAGTCCGCACCATCCCCGCAGGTTCTGCGGTCAAGTTCATCAAGGGCATCGTGAGCCGGTTCGGGGTGCCGAACCGCATCATCACCGGCAACGGTTCGCAATTCACCAGTAACCTCTTCAAAACATATTGTGCTAACCTTGGGACATAGATATGCTACGCCTTGGTAGCCCACCCATGGAGCAATGGTCAGGCCGAGCGGGCTAATGCAGAGGTCCTGAGGGTCTCAAGACCAGGACATTCAAGAAGAAGCAGGAGGGCTGCGGCAGAGGCTGGTACGATGAGCTTCAGTCCGTATTGTGGTCCATCCGCACAACCGCGACCAAGCCGACAGGCGAGACCCCGTTCTTCTTGGTCTATGGAGCTAAAGCAGTCCTCCCTCACGAGGTCAGACGTTGTCCCGCACGGGTCCTGGCGTTCGACGAGGCGCAGCAGGACGCCATGCGGGGGACGGACCTCGTGCTGGGGGAGGAGCATCATCGGGAAGCCGCGCTATGAGCGGCAAGATACCAACAAGCGCTACGGCGATACCACTGCCGCAACATCCGCCCCAGGACTCTCGAGGTAGGGGACCTCGTGCTCAGGCGGGTTCTCTCCAGGGAAGGACTGCATAAGCTATCCCCCATGTGGGAGGGCCCGTTCAAGGTTGTTCATGTTTCCAGGCCCGGCTCCGCGCGCTTGGAGACTCAGGAGGGGGTGCCCGTCCAGAACGCGTGGAACATCCAGCACCTCCGGAGGTTTTACCCCTAAAAAGGCCCGGTGCCTGTGAAGAAGGCGAATGCCTGTGAAGCGCTACATTTTGGGAAAAGGCCCGGTGCCTGTGAAGATGCCGAATGCCTGTGAAGCGCTGCGTTTTGGGAAAAGGCCCGGTGCCTGTGAAGAAGGCGAATGCCTGTGAAGCGCTGCGTTTTGGGAAAAGGCCCGGTGCCTGTGAAGAAGGCGAATGCCTGTGAAGCGCTGCGTTTTGGAAAAAGGCCCGGTGCCTGTGAAGAAGGCAAACGCCTGTGAAGTTTATTTTTCTGAGAAAGGCCCGGAGCCTGTGAAGAAGGCCAATGCCTGTGAAGCTCGCCGCCCGTGACACTCTCACGTAATAATGAGTTGGGGCTGTACACGCCCCGGAGTCTCAGGAGCGCTGGCCTTAGGCCCTGGTGCTCCCTCCCACGCCCAGTGGCAGCACTAAGCTTCGCGTTGATGAGAAGACGTCGAAGACTAGATTAGGTGCCGGACGCGGCTTTTCTCATTTGCTTTCTGCAGTTGACTTGTTCATTCCCATTTGATGTTTTATTGGTGTTGTTGCCATCTTTGGCTTGTGACTCTCTGCGTTTTTCGCTCTCCTGCCTCGATTTCTCTCGCGCAAGTCTCGCGAGGGAGCAGCGTGGGCACCCTCGCGAGTGTTTTCTGCCCTCATCGTTTGAGGCTTCCCTACCCGGGTCCACTACAGGAGCACCCCTCCAGTCCATGCCCCACGGGCACCGCGACATAAACTCAGGACCTGGGTTGGATGCCTCCACAGCTGAGGCCGGGAGCTACATCTCTAGACTAACCTTCGCAGGACATGAAGCATACGACGGGGCCTCGGCCTCGGGAAGCAAAGGCCAACCGCCGGCCTCCACGATCGCAGGTAATCATGACCCGCTTTGCATGGAGGGACTTGTCAATTCGTGCAGTTGCCGAGGCGTCGTGGGAAGCAGGGGCGCCCACGTCCAATCAACCGCCACGCGGCGCCCAAGGTCAGAAGTTAGCTCAAGGGCGCTCACACTTGCCCCTTCGCTTCCGCCAGCTAAGTCCAGTGCGCCGCCTTGGTCCCGGAGGCTACTATCGGCGTTCTGGGAACGGGGGTACCCAGACTTGCCTGCCTGCGGCCTGTGGCGTGGCTCAAGGGGTGGCCCAGCACGGCCCATCTTCATTAGCACAAGCTCAAGACCCTCGCGAGGGGCCAAGCCTCGCGGGGCGGACGACAGGAAGCTTCCTCAGGCATGGCCTCGTCAGGCTGGCTCGCGAGGAGGCGGAGAGATCAAGGCGGGGTACCTCACGAGGTGCCCATGACGCAAGCCATGACGACCAAGGCGCCCGGTGAGCGCCAGCCAGCGCTTGATGTCCTCGTTTCCTCTTTGGTGCAAAGGGGCAAGCACAGGCAAGAGCATCAAGCAAAGGCACCCGTTTCGGTGCAACAAGACCAAGACCGTCGCAATGGCAGGAAGGAAGTCATCGTGGAGCCCAAGCCGGCGTCACCACGAGAGCCTTTGGCAGACGAGGACCAACTTTAGTCAGGATAAGTGTACTAGATGTTCCCCTTCAAAATGGCCAATTGTTGGCGCCCTTCCCGCTCAATATTTGGGAAGAGGCCCAAGGCCTCCGCCTATAAATAGGACTAGCCACCCACAGGGTAGAGGCAGCTTGATCTGGCATCGAGAGATCAATCGCAGAGAGAGAGAGAGAGAAGCGACTGAACTCCCCCTAGCAGTTCATCGCACCAGCCAAGAACAGACCCTCGCGAGGCCATTCCTCCTTGTATTGTTCATCATCAGCCCCAGAGGCAATCCGCCACGCCACAAACTAGAGTAGGGTATTACACCACAATGGTGGCCCGAACTAGTATAAACCTTGTGTCTCTTGTGTTGTTCTTTTGGTAGTTTAGATCCTAGCGAGGCGGCGAGGTGCTGGTAGGTAGGGGGTGAGATCTCCGCGTGCACCCCAGAGTTCGAACCTAGAGGGTCTGCCAGAACCCGAAATCCGACAAACATGAATTCCCCGAAGAACATGGAGCCTACGTCGTCTTCACCAGTGTGGCTGATGACGGGCACAGCCGACGCTAGCAGCACAGTGAGGTGAATGCCGCCACGTCTGAAGTCCCAAAGTTCATGCATTGGTCCGAGAGGCCCATTAGCTGGAGCCGTCCAGACCACCTGGAAGTGATGCCTTCTCTTCGCCATGGTGTTGGATGCCACCTTCTCAGCAGAGAGGCGAGCTGCTCGCTTCTCCCGAGTTTTGATAGACGGTGGTAGCAGCATCAACATCCTCTACCGCGACACCATGGAGAAGCTGGGCATCAAAGAGAGACAATTTCAGCCTAGTCAGACTATCTTCCATGGCATTGTGCCTGGCCTTTCCTGCTCACCAATCGGCAAGATCAAGAAGGACGTCCTCTTCGGAGACAGAGATCACTTCCGCCATGAGGAAATTTGGTTTGAGGTGGTTGACCTGGAGAGCCCTTATCACGTGCTCCTAGGCTGGCCAGCTCTAGCCAAGTTCATGGCGGTGCCGCACTATGCCTACCTCCAGATGAAGATGCCGGGAACCAAGGGCATAATCACTATAGCCAGTGACTACAAGAAGTTGGCTGCTTGTGCTGCTGCTAGCAGCCGGCTGGCCGAGTCCCTTATGATTGTTGCCGAGAAGAAGCTCTTGGAAAGGGTTGTGGCCATGGCCAGCAAGCAGCCGGACCTGTCACGAGATCCCAAGGAGTTGGAGACCCAGGGCTCCTTTCATCCAGCCAAAGAAACATGGAAGATCCCCTTGGACCCAGACCACCCGGAGAGGCACGCTGTCATAGGGGCCAGCCTTGACAGCAAATTGGAAAGCGAGCTCGTCGATTTCCTCCGTGAGAATCGGGACATTTTCGCATGGTCTCCCAAAGACATGCCGGGTGTTCCAATGGATTTCGCCGAGCACAAGCTACATGTCAGATTGGATGCAAAACCAGTCGAGCAACCCCTCCGCCGCCTATCAGAAGAGAAGAGAAGAATCGTTGGTGAAGAGATCACCCGTCTGCTGGCAGCCTGCTTCATCACGGAAGTATTTTTTCCAGAATGGCTTGCCAATCCAGTCCTTGTACTGAAGAAGAACAACAAGTGGCGCATGTGCATTGATTACGTCTCAACAAAGCCTGCCCCAAAGATCCGTTTGCTTTCCCACGGATAGACAAAGTGATAGACTCCACAGCCGGATGTGAGCTATTGAGTTTTTTGGATGCCTACTCAGGATACCACCAGATCAAGTTGAACCCGGCCGACCACCTGAAGACCGCCTTCATCACACCATTCAGAGCCTTCTGCTACCTGACCATGACATTCGGCTTGAGAAATGCCGGTGCCACGTTTCAGCATTCCATGCACAAGTGCCTCCTCAAGCAACTCGGCAGAAATGCCCACGTCCATGTAGACGGTATTGTGGTGAAGACAGAAAAAGCGCGGTACCCTCCTGGAAAACCTCAAGGAAACATTTGACAATCTGCGATGTTTTTCAATCAATCTCAACCCATAGAAGTGTGTCTTTGGGATACCAGCCGGCCAACTCCTTGGATTCCTTCTATTAGAATGTGGCATCGAGTGCAACCCTATGAAGATCAAGGCCATTGAGCTAATGGAGAGACCCACCTGACTGTGAGACGTCCAGAAGTTCACGGGCTGCTTGGCATCCATAAGCCGCTTCATCAGTCGGCTGGGCGAGAAGGCTCTTCCCCTGTACCAGCTCATGAAGTAAACCACTCACTTCGAGTGGAACGACAAGGTGGACGAGGCCTTCCTCCAGCTCAAGAAAATGTTGACTACGCCGCCTGTCCTGGCGGCTCCAACTGCTAAGGAGCCCATGTTCCTCTACATCGCCGCCACCAGCTGGGTGGTCAGCACTGTCATTGTGGTGGAGCATCCAGAAGATGGCAGAGCACAGCCGGTCCAGAGACATATGTACTATCTGAGCGAGGTGCTGTCGGCCTCAAAGCAGAACTAACCCCACTACCAGAACTTGTGCTACGGCGTGCACTTTGCCGCCAAGAAGATCAAGCCATACTTTCAAGAGGACCCCATCACAATTTTCTGCACCGCCCGGCTTGCTAAGATCATAGGCAACAGAGATGCATCAGGCCGAGTGGCCAAATGGGCCATCGAGTTAGCCCCCTACACCATCTTCTACCAGCCACGCACCGCCATCAAGTCCCAAGCACTGGCCAACTTCCTCGTCGACTGGGCCGAGACCCAGTACCTGCCGCCAGCTCCGGACTCCACTAATTGGCAGATGCACTTTGATGGCTCAAAGATGCGAAACGGTTTGGGAGCCCGCATCGTCCTCACCTCTCCCAAAGGCGACAAGCTCAGATGCACGCTGCAAATTCACTTTGCCGCCTCCAACAACATGGCCGAGTACGAGGCGCTCGTACACGGACTCTGGCTGGCCAAGGAGATTGGCATCCGCCGGATTCTGTGCTATGGTGACTCGGACTTTGTGCTGCATCAGTTGGCTCCGACTGGGGGGCTGTAGTAGTTGGCTCGGGGACTTCGGCGGGCGGCTCGTGGACTGCAGCAGTCGCACCCCGCCCGGGGACTGCAGCAGTCGGCTCGGGGACTTCAGCAGGTGGCTCGGGGACTGCAGAAGTCGCACCCGGCCTGGGGACTTCAGAACCCGGCTCGGGGGCTGCAGTAGCCAGCCCAGGGACTTCAACGACGTAGCAAGCGGCAGCCAACTCCAACCTGTCGCCTCCCAACCCAACCGCCCTAGTACCAGTAGCGGTGATGACAGTGAACGAGGTCGGAGCACCATCATGGGCGCAGCCCATCCTCAACTTCCTAGTGAGCGGCGAGCTACCAGCCGACGAGATCTCGGCCCGGCAAGTGCAACGCCGGGCAGGCGCATAAAAGATAGAAACAGAAAACTTGTTAGGCGTAGTGTCATTGGTGTGTTCTAGCGCTGCGTAGAGCCAGAGAAGGGCCAAGCAATCCTGAGAGATATCCACCAAGGCGAGTGCGGCCACCATGCAGCCTCAAGATCCCTTGTTGCCAAAGCCTTCCGCCATGGATTCCTCTGGCCAAATGCCTTGGAGGACGCCAAGGATTTGGCCAAGAAGTGTAAGGGGTGCCAAACATTGAGCTCCAAGCAACATATGTCGGCTTCTGCACTCAAGACCATCCCCCTTACTTGGTCATTTGTCGTCTAGGGACTGGACATGTTGGGCCCATTCAAGACAGCACGCGGGAGGCATGACCCATCTGCTCTTCACCGTGGACAAGTTTACCAAATGGATTGAATAAAAGCCAATTAAGAAGCTAAACGGTCCAACTGTTGTGACCTTCATCACGGGTATCACCGTCCGATACGGTATACATAGCATCATCACCAACAACAGCACCAACTTTGCCAAAGGGGCCTTGTCCCGTTTCTACGCGATGCAGGGCCTCCGACTGGACTTAGCGTCCGTTGCCCATCCGCAGTCAAACGGCCAAGTCGAGCGAGCAAACGGCCTCATCTTGTCCGGCATCAAGCCCCGACTGATCGAGCCACTGGAGCGCTCGGCCAGCTGCTGGATCGACGAGCTGCCGGCTGTCCTCTGGAGTCTTCGGATCACACTGAACAAATCAACCGGCTTTACTCCCTTCTTCCTCATGTTCGGGGATGAGGCCGTCATCCCAACTGACATCAAGTTCGACTCACCTCGCCTCACCATGTACACGGAGGCGGAAGCGAAGGAAGCACGAGAAGACGGCGTCGACCTGTTGGAAGAAGGCCGGCTGTTGGCACTCAACCGGTCCGCCATCTACCAATAGGGCCTACGCCGCTACCACAACCGAAAGGTCACACCACGATCCTTCCAAGAGGGGGACCTTGTGCTCCGGCTGATCCAGTGAACAGCCGGCTAGCACAAGCTCTCGGCCCCTTGGGAAGGGCCATTCATCATTAGCAAAGCTTTGGGCAATGACTCCTACTACCTCATCGACGCACAGAAGCCCAGAGCACGCAAGAGGGACGGCTCCGGCAAGGAAACAGAGCGCCCATGGAATGCAAATCTCCTCCGAAGATTTTACAGTTAATGCAGTATGTACCATGCTACCTTTTGTATTAAGAAGCTAAGACATCAGGTCCCTCGAGGAACACTTGGGGGCTACTCTTTTTATCTATATGATGAGATTCTGCCTATGAATGTGTTATTTTTGTTCCTCCGCCTGGCACCGGGTTCGACCAGTCAGCCCGGGGGCTCGCCGCCTTGTCCTATGCTAACGCTACCTGCAGTCTGACAAGTAGTGTGCCGACACCTAAAAGCCCTCTCTTGCCTTAAGCCACAACTAGCAGAGCGGCTATCCGACTGGCAAGAGTTAAAGCGTCCACACGAAAATTGACTAAGGAAAAATGAGCTAGCATAGGCCAAGCCGGCTCCTTGCCTCACCATCCGGCTCCTCAGCAGCCGGCCGGCCGGCTTCTCATTTGACTTGCTACGTTCTAAACAGCCAAAGTACTTGTCTTCCAAGAACTGCTAAGTCCCCGACCCAGCCACAGACCGCAGAGCGGCTGTCCGGCTGGCAGGGTGGCAGCCAAAGGAAAGTGGCAAAGGAAAAAAAGCCAAAACAGAACAGGAAAGTAAGGCAAAGTAGAACCCGGCAAAGCACGCTTGTGCGAGAATTAATTTACGTAGTATGGCTCATAGCCAAAATTCAAGAAAGTCTGAATACACCCCCAGCGGGTGGAACTGCGCAAATTTAACAAGACTTGTTCAAAAGATTACAATTACAGGAAAATATAAGACAAAATTGGCCGCCTAGGCTAAAGGAGCAGCAGGCGAGTCCGGTAGGTGGTGGAGGCAGCAGCGCCGGTTGGTGGAGCAGCCTACTGGTAAGCCTCAGTCTCGTCAGCATCGGCAGTAGTCGGTGCATCCGCGTGCGGCTCGTTGCTCGAGGCTCGGTCGGGCTGAGGCTGGCCGTCCGCTCCATCCTCCGGTGCATCGTCGTCTCCGCCATCCTCTCCCTCGCCCTCTTCACCTTCACCGTCGTCGCTGGAGGCAATCTCCTCCGCCGGGTCATCCCCGTCTTCCGGGTTTAGCCTGAACCATTCGGCCGGCACCTCGGCGCCCCACTCATCCAGCTCGGGGATGAAGACGTTGGTGTTGGTGTACTCGGCAAGCGCCGCCGCACATTGAGCAAGATCGTGATCCACCGCCGCCAGCTCCGGCCCGGCCTCAGCCCGAAAGGTGGCCAGCTGGGCCAGCCTCAAGCTTGGATACCACACCTTGGCAAACTCCAAGGCCGTCCGAGCACCCGCCCGAGCTGCGACGCCCTTCCAAGCCTCGAAGCGGCCGACTGCTACCTCCAGCCACTCGGTAGTCCGACTGGGGGTGCGCGGCACTTGGGCATCCGGTCAGACGGCGCTCAGGACCTGAGCCCCGACGTGCTGAAGGCGATGGAGCATGCGGTGGGCCGGCTGAAGGTGCGTCCTGATGGCCAGGAGTTGCTCGTTGAGGTTTCGAGGCGTGTTGGGCGGAATTTCCACCCCAACCCTCCTACGCCGCTCGCGCCGCGCCTCGATTGCCTGGCTCACAGTGATGGAGTAACCAGGGAAGAATTCTTCGCAAGAAGAAAACCAAAATTAAAAGCCCGAAGCCGACTCCCGCGGCAGTCGACGGCTGTTCAAAGGGAAAAAGGGACGTACCATCGAGCGTGTCCTCGATCTCTCCATAGCCGACGTTGAGGATTTTCTCCTTCTCGGCCTAGTTCGAGCATTGAGTCTCGAACTCGGTCGGGAGTCCTCCACATCCTTCAACTTTAGGAGCTCTGCCTTGTGTCGCTCCGCCTAGTCTGCCAGCTCATGGGCCAGACGGTCGCACTCCTGAGCCGCCTTGCTGCGCAGCTCGGCTTGGACCTTGCTCAGGCACTACTGCAGCTCGGCGGCTCCCTCTACAAAGATAAGAAAGAAAAAGACATCAACAAAAAAGACAAGTAGTTCCCGGGAGATCTGGCCTGACTGCTCAGCAGTCGGGTGGAATCTCGCGGGCTACACCCAGTGGGTGCGCTGGCGCGCCCCCGCGAGAAGGAAGGCAGAGTGCTTACTCCAGCTCTCGGTCAAGTCAGTGGTCCGCTTGGCCAGCTCCTGGACATGGGAGTTGAAGGCGGCTGCGCGGATGATGTGGTAATCCTGCAACGAAGACAACAAAAGAGAAAATAAGTTAGCACTCGGAACTTAACTTGAACTTCCAAGCCGCCTGCTGAGGAGCCGGCCTGGAACTTGGGGGCTAAACCCAGTGGGTGTGCTGGCGCGCCCCCACGGAAGATTAGAAGAACCAAAAATAAGAGGAAAGAGCCATACCCGGACGGCTGCTCACGTGGCCAAGAATGCCTACACGTACTGCTAAAGGGCGGCGCCTTGGGCCTGGAACCGGGCCTGGACGTCCTGCGCGACCGTGTTCAGAACACCCATTCCGCCCGCTGGTGGGGCAGCACTGGTGGCCTCGACGTCGGGGGCCGAAGAGCTAGCAGCTCCGATCACCTGCGGCCGTGGCGCTGAGGCCGTCTTCTCCGCACAACAACGCCCCGGTGTGCGGACCGCCGGAGTCGGGCGCGCCACCAACTCCCGCCCATTGGTGATCTGAGGGCGCTTCAGTGCTGACCGCTGCGGCGTCGGCCGATCGGCGTGAGGAATCACCTCCGCCTCCAAGATGATGGGGCTTCCGCCCTCCCTCTCCGGGGCCGGCTGGTCGCCTCCAACCCCTCCTGTCGCCGCCTGGCCCTCCGGTGTCTGTGGCACCGCGTGCAGCGGGATGACGAGCTCTGCAGTCCGGTCCCGCGCCGCCTCTTCCGCCCGAGCCTTGGCAGCCCCGTCCGACTGCTCCTTGGCCGCCGAGTCAGCCTGAGCCTTGGCCACCGCGTCGGCCTCCGCCTGCGCCACCTCCTTGTTCTCTCGCTCTGCCTTCTCCCGCTCCTCGCGCGCCTCCGGTGCATTCCTCTCCGTCGCCTCCTGGAGGTCGGCAAGCGGGCCCACGCGGCGGGGTTCCGCGGGGCCGCCTGCCGCCCCAATCACCGAGGTGGACAGGGCCCGCTCGAGAGAGAGAGGGGCCCTTTTCAAGATACAACAACGAGAAAACTACTAAGAGGATTGCGAAAAAGAAAAGCAAATGCAAAAGGACGACGGGAAGGAGGACGTACTTACGCAAACACCGTAGGGCGTTGCTTCAGGGCCTTCTAGAATTGGGCCGCCTTCGCGGCGGCCTCCTGCCGCCTGGTCGCGGCGGCCTTGTTCTTGGGCTTCTTAGGCCAGCTGCCGTACAACCCGACATTTTCGGCGCGGCGCTTCGGCGCGCCGCCTGGCGCAGTCGGTGCGGCTGAAGAACTAGCGCCCGCCTTGTCGGGCCGAGAGTACGGCGTGGGTCGTTCTCCTCCTCATCATCATCCGGCCAATCCTCAAGGCCGCTGAGGGAGTCCCGGACTAGGGGGTGTCCAGATAGCCGGACTATCGTCACGGCCGGACTTCAAGACTATGAAGATACAAGATTGAAGACTTCGTCCCGTGTCCGGATGGTACTTTCCTTGGCGTGGAAGGAAAGCTTGGCGATACGGATATGTAAATCTCCTACCATTGTAACCGACTCTGTGTAACCCCTAACCTATCCGGTGTCTATATAAACCGGAGGGTTTTAGTCCGTGGGGCCGAACAACAATCATACCATAGGCTAGCTTCTAGGGTTTAGCCTCCTTGATCTCGTGGTAGATCTACTCTTGTACTACCCATATCATCAATATTAATCAAGCAGGAGTAGGGTATTACCTCCATCGAGAGGGCCGAACCTGGGTAAAACATCGTGTCCCTTGTCTCCTGTTACCATCCGCCTAGACGCCTGATTCGGGACCCCCTACCCGAGATCCGCCGGTTTTGACACCGACATTGGTGCTTTCATTGAGAGTTCCTCTGTGTCATCAACAACGATGCGGTCCAGGGTGAGACTTTTCTCCCCGGACAGGTCTTCGTGTTCGGCGGCTTTGCACTGCGGGCCAATTCGCTTGGCCATCTGGAGCAGATCGAAAGCTATGCCCCTGGCCTTCAGGTCAGATTTGGAAGTTTGAACTATACGGCCGATATCCGCGGAGACTTGATCTTCGACGGATTCGAGCCGCAGCCAAGCGTGCCGCACTGTCTCGATGGGCATGATCTAGCTCTGCAGCCGAACAGTGCCCCGGAGGCCGCACCAGTATCCGCTCCGACCCTTAATCCGCAGCCGGATTCCCCAATCGAGGACGAGTGGTTGGACACTGCCTCGGGGGCCACAATCTCTACAGCGATCGAGCCGAACTCCATCCCTGTCCTTTGTGAAGACTTCGACTCCCGGGTGCCGGACTCCTCTCCGGACTCCGAACCCTCCGCGCCCCTACCAATCGAATCCGATTGGGCGCCCGTTATGGAGTTCACTGCCGCGGACATCTTTCAGCACTCGCCCTTTGGCAACATTCTGAATTCACTAAAGTCCCTCTCTTTATCCGAAGAGCCTGGCGGACTACGGTCGGGAAGGTTGGGATGCAGACGGCGAAGAAATTCAACGCCCACCCACCACCCGCCAGAGCTAATCGTCAAAAGCTTACACGACGTGATCGATTTCGACTCAAGACATCGACGGTATGGACGGCGATGTAGGAGACAACAATGAACCAACACCTATAGGATGCTTTGGACAACCTCATCCCATGACGTATACATGGTGGATACACCTAAAGGAAATGAAGACGAGGAACAACGGGACGCTACGAAGGATAAATCCCTCGAAAAGCAGTCAAAACGGCAACGTAAACGCCGAATCAAGTCCCGCCTCCCCAAAGACCCAGACATAGAGCAGGGCGAACCGGTGGACGACGAACAAGCTATCGAGCAATCGTCCGAACAAGACAACTTGGATAAACAATCTGTCCCCGGCGAAGACAACAGTGCGGACGATCTCACGCCGGACAAACTATTGGAGCAAAATGACCTCCAGAAAAGGCTCGTCGCCACTGTGCGTAGCCTCAAAAAGCAGAAGCGGAAGCTCAAAACAGCGGAAGATGCACTCAGGATTAGATGGAGCAAATTATTTAGCACCGTGAGACAAATGTCTGACGGCGATCGCCCGAACAAAGAGCTACCGAAAAGAAAGCTACTGCCCGAATTGACGAGGAGGCCTTAGAGCCCCCACAATTAAAAAGTAAGAAGGCCACCCGGTCGGATGGACGACCCCACGGCAAAAAGAGAGCGGCGAATGGCGCTGCACACAAGCCAATATGCGATCCGCATAAAGATTCACATCAAAAGGATGGCCCAGTTAGGTTCATCTATGGGCCAAGAAAGCAGGCTCGTCAAAGCAATCAACACGCCAAAATTCCGAAGATCACGGCACACCCAAATATAGGGGCGCCGCACGTCCCCTATGTTTTACCGATGAGGTGCTGGATCATGAATTTCCAGCAGGATTCAAACCCGTAAACATAGAGGCATACGACGGAACAACAGACCCTGGAGTGTGGATCGAGGATTACATCCTCCACATACACATGGCTAGAGGAGATGATCTCCACGCCATAAAATACTTACCCCTTAAACTCAAAGGGCCAGCTCGGCATTGGCTTAAAAGCCTCCCCGAAAATACCATTGGAAGCTGGGAAGATCTCGAGGATGCGTTTCGGGCAAATTTTCAGGGGACCTATGTCCGCCCTCCGGATGCAGACAATCTAAGTCACATAACTCAACAACCCGGAGAGTCAGCCCGGAAATTCTGGAACAGGTTCCTTACTAAAAAAGAACCAAATAGTCATTTGTCCGGACGCCAAGCCTTAGCAGCTTTCAAAGACAAGCGTCCGAGACGAATGGCTCGCTAGACACCTCGGACAAGAAAAACCAAGAACAATGGCCGCATTAACAAGCCTCATGACCCGCTTTTGCGGCGGGAGAGAGGACAACTGGCTAGCAAGATGCACGATACCAGTGACCCAAGTACATCCGAAGTCAGGGATGGAAACGGGAAACCACGGCGCAACAAGGACCAACGCCGGATTAAAGGGAACGGTCCAAAGAGCGCGGCGGTCAACGCCGGATTCAAAAGCTCACGGCAGAACAACAAAAAACTGCCCCTTAAGGACAATAGCGATGAGCTATCCAACTTCAACAAAATCTTGGACAAGATATGTCAAATCCACAGTACTCCCGGGAGGCCTGCTAACCATACCCACAGAAATTGTTGGGTCTTCAAACAGTCCCGGCAGACCGAACGCCAACACAAGGGGCTCGACACACCAAGTGAAGATGACGACAGGCACCACAAGCAGAGCCCCGGAAAACAAAAGACTTTCCCACAAGAAGTTAAAACAGTAAACTCACTTCACGTGATCAAAGGGAAAAACAGAGCGGCGCCCACTAAAAGGCGCGCCGCACACTGGTTGTCAAAGCCAATCACCTTCGACCACCGGGACTATTCTGAAAATATCCAGAACGCAGGATGGAATGCCTTGATATTGGATCCTATAATCGACGGATTCCAATTTACCCAAGTCCTCATGGATGGCGGCAGTGACATAAACCTGATATATCAGGACACAATCCGTGGGATGGGGATAAACCCAACCAAAATTCGCCGTAGCAACACCTCCTATAAAGGAGTAATGCCAGGCCCATATGCCCATTATGCGGGCTCCATACTGCTAGAAGTTGTGTTCGGTTCATCCGACAACTTCCGTCGCGAAAGGTTAATCTTCCATGTCGCCCCGTTTAAAAGTAGCCATCAAGCACTATTGGGACGCGAAGCTTTCGCCCGCTTTAACGCAATACCGCATTACGCATCTCTAACACTTAAAATGCCATGTCCACGCGGCATCATCTCGGTAAAAGGAAGTATTAAGTGTTACTCGAGCACGGAAGAACGGGAGACTGCCTTGACAGCCCCACACCTATCCGGCTCCGCTAGGCAAAGAACCTGAATTGGTCATTCAAACCACGGACACGGTTAGACGAGTCCGGCGCCTACTAGCGGCATACCCCATACAAGGGGCTGCACGCATATATCATAAGAGACACTAAAGCTCAATTTTATTCACTTCTTCGAATCGTACTCTGTTTATTTAATGTACAGTACATCTTTTGCACGATCCTTTTTCTTTTGAACCTAAGTTTCTCTCTTTTACAGACGAACGACGTGCTACACCCGTCCAGGATACGGCACAACGGAGACACAGGCGCAGACGTGCAGTAGGGACACGTTGCAAGGATTCTTTTGATTCGACCTGCGTAAACCTTTTTATTGTCTCTTGTTGATGTACATCCCCGGTTACTTACTATAACCAAGGAGGAGGCTGGCGTTTTGGCATTACCGCACCAGAATTTTCTTGGCGATACTTGGACACGAGGGCTTAGGGCATTATTCTGCCCATTTTCATAAAGACCGAATACCTTAGGGAGTATTCGGCGTCTCAAGATTAGGCCTTATATGCATCAGCTCGAATCATGTCTTTGGTCAAATGTTGGGTTGCCCGGCTCCTGTGTTTTGCTGCCTTACGTTCCGCTTTCCACGGCTAACGCGGCACCGGAGAGAACTACTGCGATTGTGCCGGTTCGGCCGGGCGAGCACCTCAATAGAGAAAGCTGAAAACTGTTGTCATGATATGGCGAGAGACTGGTCAACCACTTTCGATGACTCCTTTGGAATGTTTAGGATTCCTCCGCATTAACGAAGGACGGTTTCGATTAGGGCACATCGCTTTTCCCGAATTCGGGAGAGTGCGGTGCCCCCCAGGGCCTATATAGTAGCCCCACCCTCGAACTCCCATGGCTATGTGAAAGTGATAAAGCATTATAGTCCGGTTGACTGTTTTGCTACGCTATCACCTCATTAACAGGACCAAAGCGTTGGATTAAGTGTGAAAAAGTGCTTTCTTTGCAAACACCCCGCACTATGTGCGTGGGGGCTAAAGCCAAGAACTGCCATCTTTGAGTTATATACACATATAAATAAACGGCCGCCTGAGGAGTAGTTTACTACTTGAACGCACAAGTATAAAAAGCTCTTATATTATATTGAAACATTGATTTCACAAATCATACATGTCATTTAAACATAATATCCTTCGAGCCTGCGTCTCTATTAAACGAAGCGCCTCGGGACTTCTTCAAAGTAGTGCTCGGCGGTACTCGGCTTGTCCGAATCTTGGGATGCAACGTCGGTGGCCTTCATCTACGCGGTATGTCTTGACACGGGCGAGCCATCGGCACTCCTCGATTACGCTGATCGCTTCATTGCATCGTCGCGGTACCGCACCAAGGAACTGCTGCACTAAACCAAAATAGCTCTTGGCTGGGGTTACTGAAGCCACAAGTGAAATCAAGACATGCTTCATGGCAAATCCGGACAATAGATTCAGCTCGGCCCATTCGCCAACGATCGGTCAGCGGCAGAGGACGCTCCGGACTATGGAATTGCGACCAATATAGCTCTTCCCTTCTGTGCCCCTTCTGGCCCCGAAAGTGCTCAACCGTGTCCGCAGCGCTCGCCGCCAAGTCCAGATAAGCATCCTCCAGACTCCACAACTTATCCAACTGAGCATAATTTGCATCCGTATATTTCCTCCACAGCAGAAACGGTTTTCCAGCCGCAATTGCCCCGGCCTGACTCAGCTCCTCCTTGGTAGATCTCAAAGCCGACTGGGCATTCTTGGATTCGGCGGCGGCCTTTTTCAGGCCCTCTTGTTCCGCTTGACGTTCTTTTTCAAGAACCCTGCAGCGATCGGTAGTATTCCTCAATTTTCTGGCCATATCAGCCATTTCCTCTTTGCTTCGGCAGTGAGCAGCCCGTTCGGCTTCTAGCTCTTCGGCCGCCTTTAAAGCGGCCGCATTACTATTCCTGGCTTGCTCTTTCGCTCGGGCGAGCTCCGCCCGCAGCTCCTCCACAGCAGCGGCACCATCTGCATTAAGCATACAAATAGTGAGACATGGGCGTCAAGCTCCCTTACCAGGTGTCCGCATAGAAGTCGCATACCTTGTGACTCGTCAAACCGTTTGTTGACCAGCGCGATGTCCGCATCCGCCTCGTCAAGTTGCCTCTTTAGTTCGGCATATTCATCAGTCCGGCTGGCCACCGGACGCCCCGCCACCTGTTTAGGAGCGGTGATACGTTATAACTGAGAATTTGATCCTCGGCACGTTGTCAATTTTGACAACATACCGAGTCTCGAGAGCTACTATCTATCTGAGGCACATTTTATATGCATAAGCTGTCGGAAGGTACATCATTTTTGCGTACCTCAAACCCCGTCAGTAAGCTTCTGACGGCTTCATGCAAACCGCTCTCCGCGGATGCAATTCTTTCCATCACCGTACCCATTAGAGCACGGTGATCTTCTGAGATAGCGGCTCGCCCGAGCAGATCCTTCAGCTCCTCCGACCGCACACCACTTGGCGCCGGACCTTCCGGCCCGCGGATTTGGGGAACCCTCCGGACGACACCTCCGGGTCGTCCGTTTCACATGAGGTGCAACAGGTGGAGGCGTTCGCTCTCCATCATCTCCGGAAGAAGATCCCCGAAGGCGAGCTCTGCTGAGAAGGGCTGAGGTCCGAACTACAAGGTACAAGTTCGGTTATCTTCATAAATAAATACTGAGGATGTTCCTTATCTACAAGGCGCCTTCTTTTTACTTACGGCTCGTTGGAGGCTGATCCTTGGGGAAATAGTGCGGCTGGGTTACTTCCCGGCGCGGACTCTCCGACGAAGATTCCCTTCCCTCTTTGAGGCCTTGACCTCCGGATCTTCGAAGCGGTCCTCTTCTCTCCTCGAAAGCGGGACTTTTAATCCCTCCTTCCTTGATAGCCTCCTTCGTGAGGCAGTTGCTTCCCGCTCCCTCCTTCGCCTTCTTCAAAAGCGCGACCTTCAACATCTTAGTCGGCATGGGATCCGGCGTGGTCTCCGGAGGGGAGCCGGACACCTTATTAACTTTGCCTTGGCTATCCACTCCTGTTCAAGAAACGGCTCCTTTAAAGGGCATATATATATGATAAATGAATGAACAGCTTGTCCGGTTACAGGACTACTTACTTGAGTATCTGGGCGGTTGCAGCTTAGTCCTGCGTCCTCAGTCAGGTCCAGACACTTCTCTTGTGATCCGAAGAACAGTTTATACATCTCCACGGGCGTCGTGCCCATAAAATTTTGGAGAGCTCATGGTCCCTCTGGATTGAATTCCCACAGGCGGAGGGGCGGCGTTTGCCAGGCTGAAAGGCGCGGATCAACATAACCTGTGCCACTGCAATCAGATTGATCTCCCTCTCTTGGAGGTCTCGAATCTGACCTGCAGCGAGGAGCGTCCTTGGGCGGCCCCAGTCGATCCCCTTGTTGACCCATGGCGCCCGGCCAGCTGTGGTGGACTGGCGGAAGCGGGGCGCCGCCCATTTGGTTCCGGGGAGGCGGTGATATAAAACCACTCCCGTTGCCACAAACCAAGATCCTCTTGAAAAGAGCCCACGGGCCATGGAGCATCGACACATTTGCTTATGACCGCCCCTCCGCACTCTGCTTGTTGCCCCGATCATCCTTGGCTCCACCTTGAAGGTCTTGAGCCACAATCCAAAGTGGGGTAATATGGAGGAAGGCCTCACATACGACAATGAATGACGAGATATGGAGGATGGACTCCAGTTCAAGTCATGGAAATCTAGCCCATAATAAAACATGAGCCCCCGCACAAAGGGATCCGTCGAGAAGCCTAAACCCGAAGGAAGTGAGACCACGAACACCACGTTCTCGCGGGCTCAGAGTGGGAATGACCTGCCACAGGAGGCGGGTAGCCTATGTGAGATCTCGCGGTTAGATACTGGCGTCCTCGCACTTTAGCACATCTTCTTACGTGACGGAGGAAGACATCCGTCGGCCATGCTGGTCGGAGCGGACATCGTCGAAAGTCCAAGCGCCCGAATCTGAAGCTTTGGGTGTTGGAACTTCGAAGCGAGGCGAACTTCGATGGAGGGTGTAAAAGAAGAGGGCCTTGGTCTCATTATAAAGAGGTTGAATACCAAGAGCCCACCCCTGGTAGATTAGGACTCGCCTTTGATAGAGGAGGCGTGCTTAGGCGCAGTTGGGTTACCCACGTCCGTATTGATGGGAATCCCGAAATAAGGGGGCACGATCTATGCTTTGATAAAGGCGTGCGAGGAAACCGCCTCGCTAAGCGCTAAGGTGAAGCGGTAAAAGCGATTAAGTATAAAGGCCTGGCCGTGGTGTGATGTCACGCCATGGCGGAATACGTCAGCGAGATATGTGCAAAAGTTATTCTCTCTACGGTGGAATGTGGAACTTGTTTTGCGAGGCGGACAACTGTCCTTGTGTTCAAAACCTTCTATGAAGTATTCGGAGGAGGAACCCGCCTACATAATGCGAAGACAATCAACCCGCCCGGACTCGTGCGTCATTGAAGCCTGGTTCAGGGAGCTCTTGAGGAGTCCGGACTAGGGGTGTCTAGATAGCTGGACTATCGTCATGGCGGACTCCAAGACTATGAAGATACAAGATTGAAGACTTCGTCCCGTGTCCGGGATAGGACTTTCCTTGGCGTGGAAGGCAAGCTTGGCGTCACGGATATGTAGATCTCCTACCATTGTAACCCGACTCTGTGTAACCCTAACCTATCCGGTGTCTATATAAACCGGAGGGTTTTAGTCCATAGAGACGAACAACAATCATACCATAGGCTAGCTTCTAGGGTTTAGCCTCCTTGATCTCGTGGTAGATCTACTCTTGTACTACCCATATCATCAATATTAATCAAGCAGGAGGTAGGGTATTACCTCCATCGAGAGGGCCCGAACCTGGGTAAAAACATCGTGTCCCTTGTCTCCTGTTACCATCCGCCTAGACGCACAGTTCGGGACCCCCTACCCGAGATCCGCCGGTTTTGACACCGACAGCCGCCTCTTGAGGAACCGCCTACACCACCACCGCCACCTGTCGTGTCGTCCTCTTCCATGGCGGCCTCCCCCATGTCAGGGTCGTCCATGTTGCTTCGTGACCGGTCCGGCAGGTACTCCTGCCCCACAGCCAGAGCATCGGCGGCCGACTTGGTCGAGAAGATCTGCACTACGGCCGATTGGTCAGGCGGCAAAAAGAAGAACCCGAACAAACGAAGAGCAATAGGAATTAAGAACTCAACGCAGGCGGGGGGTGTCCGCGGTTGTACGACGGCTTGCCGAACCACCACTCCTTCTCCGAGAGCTTACAGTTGGAGAAGTAGTTCATCAGCTGGACCACCTCCATATCTGACATCTCCTTGGTGCACATCCGGCACGGGTCCCGGTGCTCGCTCATCCGGCTGATGATGTGGGGCCGGGCTTGGAAGGGAAGCACTCGATGCGCCATGAAGGTGGTCAGCAGGTCCGAAGCCTTGAGGCCCTCCGACTCCATAATCACCTGAAGCCGGGCGAGAGCAGTGGAGGAGGTGGTCAACAGATGCTTCGGCCGAAATTGCTAGTTAGTGCGAGGCTCGGCCGGCGGGCCGGCTGTATAAGCCGGCAGGTTGACATAATCCATCGTCGGATGGATGTTCTGGACATAGAAGTAAGATTCTTGCCACAGTTTGGCTGACTGCAGCAAGGCGAGGGAGGGGAAGCGGATCCCAATGCCCGAACGCGGCACTGCGACGCAGGCTCCGCATTGTGCCGCCTCGTTCTTGATGGCGGTGCCGAGCTTGAGGTACAAGAACTCCCCCTAAAGCTCAAGGGTGGGGAGTATGCCGAGGTAGCCTTCACAGAGAGTGGCGAAGGTGGCTAGCAGCACCACCGTATTCCGCGTGAGGTGGTACGGCTGGACTTTGTAGAACGCAAGGAAGGAGCAGAAGAAGCTGCTCGCCGGCAGGCCGAAGCCGCAAAGAAGGTGCGACCAGAAGACGACGCATTCGCCGTCCTCCGGTGCGGGTGAGATCTCCGCCTTGGGAGGGACACACACCTTCTCGTGCATCTCCCGGGGCAGCCTCCGCATCTTGTGAAGAAAGGCGAGATGATATTCATGGACATTGGAGCCGTCCCAGTCGCCGGCCCGTTCGCACGCCATGGACTGAGGAGCTCGACGAAGGCGCGGTGCGGTGACGGACAGATGAATCCACGGCGGAGCAAGGAAGCCGCGGTGAGAAGAAGCCCGGGGATGGAGGGCTGTGGCAGCGCTTCGGCACGAGGAAGTGGCGCTGCAGCGGCAACAACAAGAAAAAGAGGGAGACGAAGGAAAGGGGAGATGAGGGCGCGCGTGCGTCTGCCTCCCCCCTCCTCCCTCTACTTATCGCCCCAGGCGGCGTAGCCGAGGGGGCGAGACGTTGGGGTCGTGGGGATTAACTGCGCCCACTCCTCCCATGATCCCACGTTTACCGCACCAATAAATGCGTGTATTAACTGCCGTAGAAGCCCAACCGCCCGCCTCAGCCGTAGAGGATCCACGCGCATGCCGAGGCCCTGTAGTGGCGGGCCAAGTCCAGCGGCGACGTCCCGTCACGCTCGTGGGCTGGCAGGTCGGCCTGGCCTGCTGAAGCCGCATGGCGGGCAGGCAACGGGCGGCAAGCCTGACGTCCGGCTAGCGTGCCACCTGGCCCCCACCATGACATTTTGAAATCACCAGGCGGCCTGCCTGGTCATGGCCGTCTCCTAGCAGACGACATCTCAGAAGAAGGACGAAGCGAAGCTACCAGACAACTCAGAGTAGGAAGCTGCTGAGGCTTCTCGCCTTTTCAGCCGCGGCGCCCCACCAGCTTCGGGGACTACTGTCGCAGTAAATGACCATGGGTAGCCTCATCAGCCCCCCATGGTGTTTCAAGACATCGGGGCCGGCTGCGCCCCTCAAGCATCAAAGACAAGGACCGCCTTCTTGGGGCCGGCTGGTCCAAGCGGCCGACTGCTAGTAGGCGGCGGAGCCGAGAAGGCGGCCACGAGGTGGGCCGACTCCTAGCATGGGGCCTCCAGGCAGGCCGGCTCCTAGCAGGCGGCCCCTCATTCCCTTGAAGTCTGCACCCTCATTACCATGACTGGACGGAGAGTGGCTACAGTGCGGCCTGCCACCCCTGAATCTAGGGCATAGCATGGCTACAGTGTGATGTGCCAAGTGGACATCCTTCGCCCGGCGCGGCACTGTACCCACGCAGCCCATGACATCACTTACGTCAAAGGGATCCATTCTCCCATGATGGCCGGTCGGTACGGCCCGTAGGTCGCGGGCCCTACCTGTCGGCGAGCCCCAGAAGGCTGCGATTGAGGGAGTCCTGGACTAAGGGGTCCTCGGGCGTCCGGCCTGTTATCCATGGGTCGGACTGATGGGTTGTGAAGATATCAAGACCGAAGACTGCACCCGTGTCCGGATGGGACTCCCCTAGGCGTGGAAGGCAAGCTTGGCGACCGTAGATTCCTTTCTTTGTAACCGACCTTGTGTAACCCTAGATCCTCCCAGTGTCTACATAAATCGGAGGACTCAGTCCGGAGAGATATACTCGTTATCATAGTCATACAGGCTAGACTTCTAGGGTTTAGTCATCTCGATCTTGTGGTAGATCAACTCTTGTAATCCTCATATTCAACAAGATCAATCAAGCAGGAAGTAGGGTATTACCTCCATAGAGAGGGCCCGAACCTGGGTAAACATCGTGTCCCCTGTCTCCTGTTACCATCAACCTTAGACGCACAGTTATGGACCCCCTACCCGAGATCCGCCGGTTTTGACACCAACATTGGTGCTTTCATTGAGAGTTCCACTGTGCCGTCCTCAAAAGGCTCGATCGCCCCTTCAATCGTCAACAACGACGCTGTCCAAGGAGGAACCTTCCTCCCCGGGCAGATCTTCGTGTTCAGCGGCTTCACACTACGGGCTAACTCGGTTGGCCATCTAGAGCAGATCGATAGCTACGCCCCTGGCCATCAGGTAAGATTTGGGAGCTTGAACTATGTTGCGGACATCCGTGGAGACTTGATCTTCGCCGGATTCGAGACCGCGGCGACCGCTCTTGGTCATCTCGACGAACATGACCTAAATCTGTCGTTGGACCGCTTTCAGGAGATACCTCCTGTAATTACTCCGGCCTTAGATCCGGAGCATACCACGCCATCCAAGGACGGGAAGCTCAACCCCGCCATGGAGGCCACAGATCCCGCGGCGTTGGAGCCACACATGGACATAAACTCATGGGACATCTGCGTTACCAGAGCTCTGGACTCGTCTCCGGTCATAAGTTCTGAACCATATGAGCCCGCGGACGCCGAACTTGATCGTTTATCGATCTTCGAATTCGGCGCCGGAAACATCTTTCAACATTCACCTTTGGGCGATGTGCTAAACTCATTAAAAAACCTGTCCTTGGCTGGGGACTCACAACCGTACTATGTTCGGTTCGAGCTAGGGGCTGATGATGGAGAATCTTGCTTCCCACCCGCCACCCACTTTATAGCCACAGTCGAAGACTTAACCGACACGCTTGATTATGGCTCCGAAGACATCGACGGCATGGACGACGATGCCGAGGAGGAGCAGGGCCAAAACCCGCCATTTATTGGACGATGGACGGCCACTTCCTCATACGACGTATACATGGTAGATACGCCCAAAAATAACACTGGCGACGACAAGGAAAACCCAACAAAGGAGGACCCTCCTAAAACACAACCAAAGCGCAGAAGGAGGGACATCAACACTGGCACAGGAGACAACAACACTCCGGATGGTGCCGAAGATACAGAAGAACCCGATGAACAAACTGTCGAACAAGACAATCGGGAATTAGGGCATGCTAGCCCTGACGAAAATGCCATAGAAGAAGACTCGAAGGACGGTAGTTACCGTCCGCCCTCCGAGGAGGAGGTGAGCCTCAGCAACAAAGAGTTCATCGTGCCTGAGGAGCCTCTGGAGCAGGAGCGCTTTAAGCTTCAGCTAATAGCCACTGCGAGGAGCCTGAAAAAGAAGCAGCAACTTCAAGCTGACCAAGACCTGCTCAATGACGGATGGACCGATGTCACGGCAGCAGAGGAATCTGACCTTAACGCCCAGCCAAAAGTTACCGGAAGCGCAAATTGCTACCTCAGTTCGATGATGAGGCGCCAGAGCCAGCACCAGCATCACGCAATGCGGTTGATCGGCCACCGCGCGGCCAGAATAAAATGGCAACCCGAGCTGAAAAATAGACTGTTCCACCTCGCCGTAAAGGCGAGGATAAGACAGCTCGGGGCTACACATATGACCTCCGTCAAGACCTGGAAAGTAGAGCAGAACATACAAGATCGATCTACGGATCGCGAGGACGTGCTTTAACGCGCGAGGATAGCTACCTATTCGGACGTGACAAACCTAGTCACGCCCGGGCCGAAAACCGCAGACGGACTCCATCAGAGCTACGTCGCGATGCAGCCCGATATAGAGGCGCCGCACACCCTCTTTGCTTCACTAACAAAGTAATGGACCACGAATTCCCAGAAGGGTTTAAACCCGTAAACATCGAATCATACAATGGAACAACCGATCCCGCGGTATGGATTGAGGATTTTATTCCCCACATCCACATGGCCCACGGGGATGATCTTCACGCCATCAAATGCCTCCCACTAAAACTTAAAGGACCAGCTCGGCACTGGCTAAACAGTCTGCCCGAGAATTCTATTGGCAGCTGAGAGGACCTGGAAGAAGCTTTCCTCGACAACTTCCAAGGTACATATGTTCGGCCACCAGATGCCGATGACTTAAGTCACATAGTTCAACAGCCCGGGGAGTCAGCGAGGAAGTTCTGGACTAGGTTCCTAACTAAAAAGAATCAGATTGTCGACTGCCCGGATGCCGAAGCCCTAGCGGCCTTTGAACATAGCATCCGCGAGGAATGGCTCGCCCGCCACCTCGGCCAGGAAAAACCAAAATCTATGGCAGCCCTCACGGCACTCATGACCCACTTTTGCGCGGGTGAGGATAGTTTTTTTGCTCGTAGCAAAAACATGGCCCGATGAGGCGAGCCCTCACGAGGTTAAGAACGAATAAAGCAAGTCTCCGTATGCAGACACAAACGCCAAAGCAATAGTGATAATACCGACGACACTACAGTTAACACCGGATTCAGCGGCTCCAACTCTAGCCCGCGGAAGAAACCGTACAAGAGAAACAACCAGGGACAATCCAGCCTGGACCGCATACTCGATTGCCCGTGCCAGATACATGGCACCCCACACAAACCAACTAATCACACCAATAGAGATTGTTGGGTTTTTAAACAGGCCGGCAAATTAGACGCCGAGAACAGGGAAAAGGGATCGCAAAGCGAGGACGACGAGGAGGAGCCCCGGCAGACAAACACAGGGGGACAGAAGAAGTTTCCCCCTCAGGTCAAAACGGTGAACATGATATATGCTACACACATCCCCAAAAGGGAGCGCAAGCGGTCACTAAGGGACGTTTATGCGATAGAGCCAGTCGCCCCAAAATTCAACCCATGGTCATCGTGCCCGATCACGTTTGACCGTCGGGAACATCCGACCAGTATCCGGCATGGCGGATCAGCCGCACTAGTCCTGGACCCAATCATTGATGGATTCCACCTAACACGAGTCCTCATGGACGGTGGCAGCAGCCTCAATCTGCTCTATCAGGATACAGTGCGCAAAATGGGCATTAACCCATCACGGATCAAGCCCACAAAGACTACCTTCAAAGGAGTCATACCAGGTGTCGAGGCCCGCTGTACGGGCTCAATCACGCTAGAAGTTGTCTTCGTGTCTCCGGACAATTTCCGAACTGAGGAGTTAATCTTCGACATCGTCCCCTTTCGCAGCGGCTATCACGCACTGCTGGGACCAACCGCATTCGCTCGATTAAATGCAATGCCACACTATGACTATCTTAAGCCCGGTCCACGCAGCGTCATCACGGTTAACGGAAATACGGAACGCTCCCTCCATACAGAAGAGCACACTGCTGGCTTAGCAGCAGAAGTACAGAGCAGCCTTCTCAAGTAGAACCCTAATGCGGCTGCCAAGCCCACGGACACCGTTAAGAGGGTTCGAACTACCCTGCAACAGGACAGCTCGGCTCGTCAGGAGCTCGATTAGCAATCCGGCCTCCGTCTCTGTCCCGAACACGCGGTGGCATTCGCGCCGCACGTACATAACTACACACTCAAAATTCCATGGGCATCGACGAGGCACAGCTAGCTTGTGATCCACCGTGCGGCTAAACCGACAACCGACACCAAGACGATAAGAATCAGAGCGGTCAGTTGACCTTGTCGGATGGTATTATACAAGCTCGGCACGGGAGAGCCGCAGACATATGGGGGACTTCTCTAGGTGGTTTCGTTAAACGATCACTCTACCTATTTTTCAGGACCCATATGCAGCTCTCTCTTGGTGAAGGCATAGTAAATAGCCTTTCTGCTTATTGCACCACTTGTACGAACGTGCTTTAACGCACCAATGAAATTATAATAGAAACAGTTTGCGGCCTAAATTTCCACGGCTTTAGCTTACCACTAGTTCTTCCTCTTTCTTTCTTTTTGCCTTTTTCTTCCTGGTAATTCTATCAGATAACACCCATACACTCAGTGTGTTCCACCTTGCCAGGGGCTTCATAGCACCCCACAACATGGCAATAAAAGTCCGAACACTTTTATAGTATAGTTCAACACCTCGAATTTAGCATTATATGCATTGGCTCCGAATCATGTCTTTGGTCAATAGTTGGGTTGCCCGGCTCCTGTGCTTGCTACCTTACGTTCCGCTATATCGGCTAAGGTAGTAAAGGGAGAACTACTGCGATTGTGCCCTGGTTTACCCAAAGGAGCACCTCAGCAGAGAAAGCCGAAAACTGACTGTCATGATACGGCAAGAGACGGTCAACTGTTCGGAGGTTGCAAATAGTTGGAGATTTTTTATGCATTACGTGAAGGATCGGTATTTCCCGATCAGACGCTCATAGCACTCTGGTTCGGATACCAGGGGATGCGCCCATGTTTTATTATAAAACTCCTATGGCTAAGTGAGGGCATTTAAGCCACATAGTCTGATTGCCTGGTTCATTGCGCTAAACAACTCCTTCAAGGACCATATAATTGGATCAAGATTGTTTAGATTCCATCCTGAACACCTCCGTACTATCTACATGGGGGCAGAAGCCGACGACTGGCCAACCCTTAAATTTCATACAACACGTCCGTACAGGAGGAAAAAAATAAAACATAATAAGCATTATATTACAAACCGACTTTGTTTCCTCATACATAGCAAAGACAACACGAATATATTCATTCGAAATAATGTCTTGCCCACACTGCGTTGCCACAATGCGAGACCCCTCTAGGACGTCGGCAAAATAGCGCTCGGGTGTGCGGTGCTCCTTGCCCTCTGGCGGCCCCCTGGCCAGCTCAGCGGTGTCCATCTTCGCCCACCACATCTTGCAATGGGCGAAGGCCATGCGCGCACCTTCAATACAGGCTGATCGCTTGACGACATCCAGCCGAGGACAGGCGTTAACCAGCCGCTTCACGAGTCCGAAGTAGCTGTCAGGAATAGCTTCGGCTGGCCATAGCCGGATTATCAAATCCTTCATGGCTAGTTCGGCCACCCTATGCAGCTCCGTCAGCTGTCTCAGCTGATCGGTGAAGGGCACGGGATGCTCTGGCACAAGATACTGTGACCAGAACAGTTTCTCCGTGGAGCTCCCTCCTTCGGCTCGAAATAACTCCGCGGCGTCGAACACACTGCGCGGCAAATCTGCGTAGGCTCCTGGAGAACTCCGAATCCGGGTTAGTAAGAAATACTTCTTCTTCGTACACTTGCTTTGCATACTAAATGCCTTACCCGCCACGATCTACCTGGCCTCATGGATCTCCTCGAGGGTGCCCTGGGCCTCATTCCGGGCCGTCTCAACGCTCTGACGAGCCTTGGCGAGTTCGGTCTCTCGAACCGACGCGTCGCGCTCCAAGGTCTCGCACTTCCTCACCACGTCATCGAGCTCTTGTTGAATCTCGTTGACCCGGGCCTTGAGCTTCTTACGGGCGGCCTGCTCCTTGACAGCCTTCCCCTCAGCTTTGGCAACAGCCTCTTTCAGGGCCTCGACCTCTATAAGGAGAGGCTGCCATGTGGTGAATGGCTGCCACTTAGTCACTTTGCGGCTTGACACCGCATTGATTGACGACGTGGGTCGTGGCAGAGTAGTTGGTGAGGTGGTTTTGCCTCCGTGTGTCCCGGCAGGCCCTGCCGGGGCGTCTTGGACATCTTCTTCCAAGTGTGGCCTCGCCCCTTGCCGAGCTCGCCTGCTCGACAAAGGAGGCCCTTCTCCTGATGGCATCTTGCTTCTCTGGCTTGATCTTGGTCCCTCTGATCTGCATGTTGGCCCTTTGAATCTCTTAGTCCCTTGTTTTCTGACTAAGGTTGGTGCTTCAATCTCGTCCCCGTGCCTGTGCACAGTCTGGTCAACAGACCCAGGGTTTGTTGCACCGACATGGTGTTTGGATTCTGTTTGATATTGATTTCTTGTGATGTAAAAAACAAGCAAAAAACAACAACTGGCACTGGGCACTGCGTCAATAGGTTAGTCCCAAAAAATGATATAAAGTTGCTACAAAATGATTGTAAAACATCCAAGAATGATAATATAAAAGCATGAATACTTCATAAATTATAAATACGTTGGAGACGTATCATATGCCCACGCAGCGAGGAGTACGAGGGTTGACTGGTTCGGCTGCGGTGTGAGGCTGTCGTCGCCGCAGAATAACAGGGGGTGTGGGTGAGTAGAGGGATGGCCTGACCAGCGGTGGGAGTAGTAGGGGGCGGTGAGGCCTCCGCGGTAGCACAGCCAGCCACGGGAGGCAGGAGTAGGCGGCAAGACAGGCGCTGGTTTGGGTGGCTGGATCAAGAAGACCAGAGGCTGAAGAAGCACTACGGCCGTTGGATGGACATCGTACGGTCACTGGAGCTAGAATCGTTCATATTGACTAAGTTGACAAAGCCCTCCGTCCGCGTCAACTTAGTAGGCCCACAAGTCAGCCTCCCACTATGGTGGGTCCCAGCTAGCAGGGGGTATTCATTTTTTTGTGCTTAATAAGGAGGCACTTCCTTGCATGCAAAGATATAGCTGGTGGGTCCGAGCTGTGAGCGGGGGGATGTTTTTTTATGAAATACGGAGGCTCTTCCGGTGCGTCCCAGCTGTGAGGTGGAGGAATCATTACTTTGCGCTTAATAAGGAGGCATTTCCTTGTGTGCAGCCATGGACCGAGCTGTCATCCTCTCCACGTACGGTCCACTTTCGATGGATGTTGTTCGTTGACCACGTTGACCACGCTGCGCCGAGAGCACCAGGACAGTGGACGACGGCGAGGCATAGGAAGGGAATGACACGGAGCCGGGGAAGACTCGGCAGTTGTTGCCCATGTGGTGGGGAGTACGAGGGTTTACTGGTTCGGCTGCTGTCGCCGTTAAAATTACAGGAGGTGTGGGTGAGTAGAGGAATGGCCTGGCCAGCGATGGAGTAGGATGGGGCGGTGCGGCCTGTGCGGCAGCACAGCCGGCCATGGGAGGCGGGAGCAGGCTGTACCACCGGTGCTGGTTTGGGCGGCTGGAGCAAGAAGATTAGATATTGAAGAAGCAGCACGACCGTTGGATTAACATCCAACGGTCACGGCTGCTAGAATCGTTTGTGTACTAAGTTGACAAAGCCTTTCGTACACGTCAACCTAGTAGTCCCACAAGTCAACCTCCAAATCTGTCCCAAAACAGCATACAACTCGAAATTTCTAGCCAGATTCAATTTAATTTAAAAACTAAACATACCTTAATTTAAATCCAATGAAATTTTACCCGCACAAAAACAATGAAATTGTAAATATCAAAATCCAAAATAAAAAAGTATTTTGGAACTAATTGCCTGTTTGCTGTATTTTTTCATTTTACAGCCCATTTATTATTACTTATAGCCTATTTCTTATTACTTATAGCCCATTTTCTGGGGAAGCCCGAATGCATCCCTCCTCGTCAAGATTTCCGGCCCAGCAGGGCGTAGAAAAGCAAGTAGGCCTACGTTGGTTATTCTGCAAAAAAACAAAAATATTAGGGCTAGCCATTTTCCGAAAGGAAAAAAACAAACTGGGTTGGTCATGTGGTAAACATATGAAATAAAAGCCTGGGCAAGACGGGCCACAGCTCCCGCACAACCCAGTTGATACCCTTCTCCGTCCCAGAAAAAAACTACGCACCTTGTGATACGTCTCCAACGTATCAATAACTTATTAAGTATTCATGATGTTATATTGTAATTCATGGATGTTTTACAATCATTTTATAGCAAATTTATATCATTTTTTTGGACTAACCTATTGAGCTAGTGCCCGGTGCCAGTTGCTATTTTTTGCTTGTTTTTTACATAGCAGGAAATCAATACCAAGCGGAGTCCAAACACTGCAAAACTTTTTGTGGATTTTTTATGGACCAAAAGCCATCCAGTGGGCCAAAGAAGCACCTGGAGGGTGCCCCGAGGGGGGCACAACCCACGAGGGCACGCCTGAGGGCCCAGACGTGCCCAGGTGGGTTGTGTCGACCTTGGCGGCCTCCCGCACCCCCTCCTTGCCCTATAAATCACAAAATATTCCAAAAACACTCGGCGTAACACCTAGATCATAAGTTCCGCCACCGCAATGCTCTGTAGCCACGAGAAACTAGTCTAGACCCTGTTTCGGCACCCTGCCAGATGGGGGAATCATCACCGATGGTCATCTCCATCATCTCGGCTGCCACCACGATGACGAGGGAGTATTCTACCCTCGGGCCGAGGGTTTGTACTAGTAGCTATGTGTTTAATCTCTCTCTCGTGTTCTTGAGATGTCACGATCTTGATATATCGCGGGCTTTGTTAATGTGTAGTCGGATCATATGGTGTTTTCCCCTCTCTATCTTGTGATGAATTGAGTTTTCCCTTTGACATTTCATTTTATCGGATTGAATACTTTTATGGATTTGAGAGCACTTGATATATGTCTTGCATATGGATACTCGTGGTGACAATGGGGTATCGTATTGATTCACTTGATATATGTTTTGGCACTCAACTTGCGGATTCCCAAGGTAGCATTGGGGTAATCTACGCATAGGGGTTAATGCATGTTCTTGTCTTTGTTTCTCCAGTAGAAATCTTGGGGCACTATTTGAGGTTCTTTCTGTTGGATTGAGTATTATCAATCTGAAATTATTTGGTGTTATTTTAGTATGAACTCTTGGATAGATCGATCGGAGAGAATAGCTTCGAGGTGGTTTCGTACCCTACAAACGATTTCTTCTTATATTCTCCGCTAGATAAGATCTTTGGAGTGATTCTTCGTTGCATGTTGGGGGATGGTTATATGATCCAATCATATTAGCATTGTTGATAGATTGCACTAACGAAAGAATGACCCCTAGGCCTCATTTTCAAGCATTGCAATACCGTTTGTGCTCCGTTTTATCAATTGCTACCTTGATGTTTTTTATTTTTCCTATTACAAAAATCAATATCTACTATCCATATTACACTTGTATCACCATCTGTTCACCGAACTAGTGCACCTATGCAAATTACCATTGTATTTGGTGTGTTGGGGACACAAGAGACATTTTATTATTTGGTTGCAGGGTCATTTGAGAGAGACTATCTTCGTCTTACGCCTCCCACGGATTGATAAACCTTAGGTCATCCACTTGAGGGAAAATTGCTACTGTCCTACAAAACTCTGCGTTTGGAGACCCAACACGTGTCTACAAGAATAAAGTTGCGTAGTAGACATCAAGCTCTTTTCTGGCGCCGTTGCCTGGGAGGTGAGTGCTTGAAGGTATATCTTTAGATCTTGCAATTGAATCTTTTAGTTTCTTGTTTTATCGCTAGTTTGGTTTATAGAAGAAAATTACAAAAAAATGGAGATTGGGTTACCTCAATTTGTTCTTTATCTTTGTAATGTCTATCTTGAGAATAAGGATTCCTATAGTTATGCTCAATTGCTAGAAAAAGAATTCAACAAAATTTATGGCACAAAAACGTTGGATCATGGACATGATTGCAATATTGCTAGTTTGAATTCTTTGAATATCCATGATGTTAATGATGATTGCATTAGTCATGATAATGATGTCTCCTACAAGAATGCCAATTTTGGCGCAGTGAATTGGGAGTGCAAATGCACGCCAAAAAGGGAAGATAGATTTTGTAAGAAGCATAAATATTTAGAAATGAAAAAGTTGCAAGAGAGGCTAGATGATTGTGCTGAAAGATTTAATTTTTTCGCCATCCTTGTGAACTTTGCAATGAACGTGGTCATTTAAATATCCAATGCAAATTGTTTCATGATTAAATCATGTCCAAAAATTGTGATAACATGACTACCCTTGAGCATCATAAAGAGCTTAGGCTTCTTTTGGGGTATGAAGAAATGAAACGTATAACTGAGGGAATTCCAAAATTTAATCTCAAGAGATTTCTTGATTTTGATCTAGATGAAATTTATATGTTTTGTGCAGTAAATTGCATTGAGAATCCTTATATTGCCAACTATCTAAAGTCAAGAAAACAAATAGAATATGAAGAGAGTACCAATGAAAGGGAAAATATTTCCCAATACCCTCCTAGTGTTTATTATGATGAATCAGGTAACGAGGAGGAGCTTCCTATCCAACCAATCTCATCAATAAGAAGCTTGAAAAGATTAATCAAACCAACACATAAACAGAAACAGTCTATACTAATATGTACTCAAACCATACTTATGCTACTCCAAAAATTCTAAAAAATTAGGACAACGTAGGAAATTTGAATATCTATCTTCTGTAAAAATTTCAGAATTTTTCCACATTACAGTAAAATATAGGAATTTCTGCATTGGATGCAAAATTTTCTGTTTTTGCACAGAATCAACTCAACTATCATCCACACTATCCCAAAGGCTTTACTTGGCACTTTATTGAAACAAAAGAAATAAAACATGATTACTACAGTAGCATAATCATGTGAACATACAAAAACAGTAGGTAAAAGTGTTGGGTTGTCTCCCAACAAGCGCTTTTCTTCGGTGTCGATCCATTCAGGACTGTCTGGCGTGGTGTTTTGAGTACATCCACCAATGCAAAGCTTCCAAGAGGCCTATCATTCTTCTAAAGCTTGACTTCACAAAGGCATTCGACACCAATGAGCATGATCTGATTCTTAGGATTCTGAAATGTAAGGGTTTTGATGATCGTTGGACAAGTTGGATTGAGATCATTTTGTCCATTGGATCCTCTTCGGTTCTTTTAAATGAGTGCCTGGTAACCATTTCGTCTGTCGTTTGGGTGTTCGTCAAGGAGATCCACTATCTCCTTTGCTCTTTGTGATCGCTGTGGACTTACTTCAATCGGTTGTAAACGAAATGTGCTCAAGGAACATTCTCACCTTACCTATCCGATTGTTCAGTATGCAGACGACACACTCATTGTTCTTCCAGCTATTGACAGCCAGCTCATTGCTTTCAAAGAAATGCTTGAAGCCTTTGCTAAATCAACCGGACTGAGGGTCAATTTTAGTAAGTCCTCTTTGATACCTATCAATATGAGTGATGATGAGGGTAAGCGTGTTGCTTGTTTGCTTGGGTGTGATGTTGGCTCCATGTCGTTCACTTACCTTGGCTTGCCCATGGGTACCTCCCGGCCAACAATTTATGATCTGTTGCCTTTGGTCGATCGTATTGAGAGACGATTATCTGCGTCTTCTTGTCTGTTGAATCAAGGAAGCCGGCTACAACTCTTGCAATCTGTTCTTAGTTCTATGCCAATATATTTACTGTGCACTCTTTCTCTGCCGCATGGCATCTTGAAATAGGTTGAGCGTATCATGCGGCAGTGTTTGTGGAGAGGGAACACGGATACGCCCCGGCAATCACTGGCGGCTTGGGATTTGGTCTGTCGTCCTAAAACCTTGGGAGGCCTGGGCGTTATAGATTTGAGCATCCAAAATGATGCCTTGTTGATCAAGCATCTTTTCAAGTTATTTAATAAGAGGGACATGCCATGGGTATCACTTATTTGGGACACATATTATGCCGCAGCACCTCCCCAAGTCAGTCAAAGCTGCAATTCTTTCTGGTGGAGGGATGTATTGAAGCTATATGATAGGTTTTGCAAGTTGGCGGTACCACACGTACGTGCGGGAGACACGGTGATCTTCTGGCTGGACCGTTGGCAACTAGGCAATAGTACGATTATCATGCAACATCAGTTCCCGAGGCTTCACTCCTTTGTGATTGATGACACTCTCGCCATTAAGGATATGATGGAATTATCGGACCCAACCGACAACCTCCATCTGCCACTGTCTGCTGAGGCCTTCGAGGAATTTAATCAGCTTCAGGGGATGCTGCCTTTGGTCAACCTTCAGGAGGGGGAAAAGGATGCCTGGAAATGGCCTTCCAAGTCTGGTGATTACCAGTCAAGGATTTATTACATGTCATGCTTTTCGGACACTGTGGTTGATCCCATATTCTGGTGGATCTGGAAATGTTCTTGCACCCTTAAGTTTAAAGTGTTTGGTTGGCTTCTTTTGATGGATCGCATGAACACTAGGGACATGATGCAGCGGCGGCATTGGATTATCCAGGATGACACTTGTGTTCTGTGTCACTTTGCATCTCATGAGGACAGAGCGCATCTCTTCTTTGCATGTAACTTTATGTCAACGTGTCTGGAATTACCTGGGTATTTCATGGATTACTCAACCTAACCAGACTACTTATGAGATGGCTTCTACTGCTAGGAGGGATTTTGGCTTCCCTTTTTTCTCAGAGGTAGTCTTCACTGCTACTTGGAATATTTGGACACAAAGAAATGGGAAGATTTTCAGAAATGAGTTACCATCTTTCAGATCCTGTAGGAGAAATTTTCTTCATGACATCTCTCTTTTAGCTCATAAAATCAAATGTAAACATAGGAATAGCCTAATTTCTTGGATAGCTGCCTTACCTTAAACACTCTTTGTAAGTATTCCCCCCTCTCTTTCCTTGCCTTTAACTTGTAACTTCTATTTCTTTGGTTATTTGGTTTAATAAAAGACTGTGAGGCTGTTGCCTTGCAGTATAGTCAAAAAAACAATCGCTTTTCTTTAATGCCTTTTAGGTAGGCATCATGAGTTCAATGATGCCCGCATAAAAGATAAGGTTTGAAACATAAATAGAGCATCATTAATCATAAGTTCCTCTCTCATAATAATTTTCAGTATCATCATGAATAGATTCATCAATATAACCATCATATAAAGCATTCTTTTCATGATCCACAAGCATAGAAATTTTATTACTCTCGACATGAGGAAATTTCTTCTCATTCAGAATGGGTGGAGTATCATATGAAACTCGAATACTAAAAATTGTTTCCACATTGAAAGAGCAATTTTCAAGAAAAGGGTAATCATAACTATGACAAGGTTTATAAATCTAATCATCACTACTTTTTATAAGATAAGTATCATCACAATAATCATTATAAGTAGCAACTTTGTTCTCATCATAGATAGGGGGTATGCAATCATCATAGCAAATGTGATCATTCAAAGTAGGGGGACTAAAAATATCATCTTCATTAAGCATATCACCCACAAGCTTGGGAAAAACATTAATTGCAGCAAATAAATTCTCAAACATGTCATTCTCAGCAAACATAGCATCCCCAAGCTTATAGCTTGTCATAGCATCAGCATAATCACTCTCATCATTAATAGTATGAATAGAACCAATGGTATAACAATTGCTATCATCATAATTCCCCAAGTTGGTGCCAAAAATATTTTCAAGATTATAAGAAGTATCATTATCTTCCCAATCATAATCATCACAATAAGAAATAGGCATAACAAAATCATCATCAAGTGCATCATCGTCCACAATTATTTTTGATTCATTTTCATGAGGCACAAGAATAATAGGAGCAACATTATTACCTCTATTCTTTCTTATTTTCTTCTTCTTCACTAGATTTTGGCAGATTCTGTTTTCAATGCATAGTTTGCTTGTTTCCTAATTCTATGGCTTATATTGCTCAATATATATTGTGGAAATGATATGCTACAGTAGGCATTGTGTGGAAATAATTATGAATCTCGTCTTTGATAGTACCAAAGTGAAATGGTTTTTCTCTTTATCATACTAACCTATCTCACGATGTTCCGTTAAGTTATGTGTGATTGAAGTTTTCAAGTTTTGGGTGAGATGTCGATAAAGAGAATAAGGAGTGACAAGACACTAAGCTTGGGGATTCCCAAGGCACCCCAAGGTAATATTCAAGGAACATCCAAGCAATTAACCTTGGGGATTCCCCTGAGGGCATCTCCTCTTTCGTCTCCAAAAATATCGGTAACCTTACTTGAGGCTATATTTTCATTCATCACATTATATGAGTTTCTCTTGGAGTGTCATTTTATTTTATTAGTATTTGCTTGCTGTTATTTATAATAATGTTTTGCATCTTTCATTTCAATAAAAATATCAAGGATAGCCTTCACCTTTCTTATTTTGCAAGTATACATGTTGTTGTTTCAAAACTGAAAGTTTACCATTGTTGCAAAAATTCCCTAGAAAAGTAAGAATGTGATAAAATGTTGAAACTTTTTGCACAGTAAGCTCTGATAAATTTTATACAGTGTGGTAAATTTTCATAATTTTTGGAGTTAAACAAGTATTGATACTCTTGCGTTCTTTACAAACTATACTGTTCTGGTAGATTGCTGTTATGTTTGCATTATTTGCATATGTTTGCTTGTTTAATTATTCTATTTGAGAATAGGAGTATTAAATATGCAGAGGCATTTAGTATGTAATGTTGAATAATAATTTTACTGATTTGCTACAGTAGAGAATGATAAGGTTTTTACATTGGTTTGTACTAACTTATCTCACGAGTTCTTGTTGAGTTTTGTGTGGATGAAGTTTTTAAGATTTAGGGAAACCGTGATATAAAAGGAATTAAGGAGACACAAAAGCTCAATATTGGGGATGCCCAAGGCATCCCAAGATAATATTTCAAGAAGTCTCTAGCATCTAAGCTTGGGGATGCCCCGGTAAGCATCCCACCTTTCTTCATCAACAATTATCGATTAGTATTGGTTGAGCCTAAGTTTTTTCTTCTTCACATGAGTTGTGCTATTCTTGGACTGTCATTTTATTTTCATTTTGCTTTCTGTTTTAATAAAGTACTTAGATCCGAAAGTTTTAAATAAGAGAGAGTCCTCACATAGCTATCTATTTACTTAACTACTCGATTGATCTTCACTTCTATCTTTCTTGGAGTAGTTTGTCATTTACTCTTGTGCGCCACTTATATCCTATGAGTAAATTGTTGTATGAATTGAATATCATGAAGCTGAAATTATATGTTCATATCATGCCTAGTGGTAGCTTCACATTGGGTTTAGAAAGTGAAATCTTTTAAGGCTTGACAATCACAATATTAGTCATACAAGCAATTCATGAATGATTAGTAGAAGGAAGAGAACTTTTACATGCAAATACACTATCTTGGAAATCTTTTGTGATTGTGAGCCCCCATCAAAATATTATATGCCAAAATTGTTGACGTTGGAAAAGGAAGACAACGTAATGATTTATATTTGTTCATATTCACATAGAAGTTATATTGTCGTAGATCCTTCAACATGTGGTGCTTGCCCCCCATCTTTGCTAGCCAAAAATTCCGCACCAAGTAGAGATACTACTTGTCCATCCAAAAACCCTTAAACCCAAATCTTATTTTCAAGAATCTACCATACCTACCTAAGGATTGAGTAAGATCTTTCAAGTAAGTTATCATCGGTGCAATAAGGCAATAAAAATAGCTTCTGAAAGTGTTAGATCATTTAGTGTAAGAGAAAATTGAGCGTTGTACAAACTTGTGATGGCAAAGAATAAAAGCGACATACTGCATAATAAAGGTTGCTATCATAAGGGGCAATATAATGTGACATTTTGTTCCACTAAGGGGTTGAGCATACAAACAAAAAGCGCATGGCAACCTCTGCTTCCCTCTGCGAAGGGCCTACCTTTTTACTTTTAAGTATTTACTTTCATGCAAGAGTCAAGGTTTTTCTCTCTATTCCTTTTTATTTTTTATTTTGGTGAGCATCATGTGGTGAGGAAAGATCTAGGCACATATATCCAGTTGGATATGGGTAGCATGAGTTATTATTGTTGACATCACCCTTGAGGTGAATACGTTGAGAGGCGAAATTATAAGCCCCTATCTTTCTATGTGTCCGGTTGAAACGTTTTGCTCATGTGTATACGGTGAGTGTTAGCAATCATACAATACTATATGATGGTTGAGTATGTGGAGCTCTTACTTAGACTCGGTTGAATAAGTTGAATTGCAATTGTTTGGTGACTGAGAACATAGGTTGTTGAGTTTCAAGAGAATTCATTGTTTGAACCTTAACATGTGAATTGGTTGCTACTTTAACATGAGAAGTTTTATAAGAAAGAATTGATGTTATGATGCTAGGAAAAGTGATTGAAATTACCATTGATCAAAATTATGCACTTTGCTAGCATTCACACTTCATAAATTATTTCTTCTATCATTTACCTACTCGAGGACGAGTAGGAATTAAGCTTGGGGATGTTGATACGTCTCCAATGTATCTATAATTTAAGAAGTATTCATGATGTTATATTATCATTCTTGGATGTTTTACAATCATTTTATAGAAATTTTATATCATTTTTTTGGACTAACCTATTAACCCAGAGCCCAATGCCAGTTGTTGTTTTTTGCTTGTTTTTTAGATCACAGGAAATCAATATCAAACAGAGTCCAAACATCGTGAAACTTTTGTGGATTTTTTATGGACTGGAAGACATCCAGTGGGCGGAAGAAGCACACAGGGGTGCCAGAGGCACAATCCACCGAAGCGCTTGGGGACCAAGCGCGCCCAGGTGGGTTGTGCCCACCTCGGTGGCCTCCCACACCTCCTCTTTGCCCTATAAATCACCAAATGTTCCAAAAACACTCGGGGTAACCCTATATCAGAAGTTCCGCCGCATCAAGGCTTTGTAGCCACGAGAAACCAATCTAGACCCCGTTTTGTCACCCTGCCGGAAGGGGGAATCATCACCGGTGGCCATCTCCATCATCCCGGCAGCCACCACGATGAGGAGGGAGTAGTCCACCCTCGGGGCTGAGGGTTTGTACCAGTAGCTATGTGTTTAATATCTCTCTCTCTCTCTCATGTTCTTCAGATGTCACGATCTTGATGTGTCGCGGGCTTTGTTAATATAGTTGGATCATATGGTGTTTTCCCCTCTCTATGTTGTGATGAATTGAGTTTTCCCTTTGAGATTTTGTTTTATCGGATTGAATACTTTTATGGAGTTGAGAGCACTTGGTATATGTCTTGCATATGAATACTCATGGTGACAATGGGGTATCGTATTGATTCACTTGATATATTTTTTGGCACTCAACTTGTGGATTCCCGAGGTGACATTGGGATAATCTAGGCATAGCGGTTGATGCACGTTCTTGTCTTTGTTTCTCCCGTAGAAATCTTGGGGCACTCTTTGAGGTTCTTTGTGTTGGATTGAGTATTATGAATCTGAAATGATTTGGTGTTATTTTAGTACGAACACTTGGATAGATTGATCGGAAAGAATAGCTTCGAGGTGGTTTCATACCCTACAAACGATTTCTTCTTATATTCTACGCTAGATAAGAACTTTGGAGTGATTCTTCGTTGCACGTTGGGGGATGTTTATATGATCCAATCATATTAGCATTGTTGAGAGATTGCACTAGAGAAAGTACGGACCCTGTGCCTCATTTTCAAGCATTGCAATACCGTTTGTGCTCCGTTTTATCAATTGCTACCTTGCTATTTTTTGTTGTCCTATTACAAAAATCAATATTTACTATCCATATTACACTTGTATCACTATCTCTTCGCTGAACTAGTGCACCTATACAAATTGCCATTGTATTTGGTGTGTTGGGACACAAGAGACTTTTTATTATTTGGTTGCAGGGTCGTTTGAGAGAGACTACCTTCATCCTACTCCTCCCACGGATTAATAAACCTTAGGTCATCCACTTGAGGGAAAATTGCTACTGTCCTACAAAACTCTGTGCTTGGAGGCCCAACATGTGTCTACAAGAATAAAGTTGTGTAGTAGACATCACGTTGTTAGGTCCCTACTGTCATCCTCACCATGGACAGTCATCTCCTTATTCCTCTCGGTTGTTGACCATGTTGACAACACCGGAGGGCGGCGTCGCGACGAGCGAACCAAGGAAGAGGATGATGGTGAGGTCTCGGACGGGAACGAACAGGAGCCAGGGAAGATGCGCATAGTTTTAGGGTGCGATGTGGCCATGATGCGTGCACGGTAGCACAGCCAGCCATGGGAGGCTGGAGCAGGCGGTCCCGCCTGTCGGATTTCGGGTTCCGGCAGACCCTTGAGGTTCGAACACTTGGGTGTGCGCGGAGATCTCGGCCTCTACCTACCTGCACCCCGTCGCCTCGCTTGGACCTAAAGTACGAAAGGAACAACACAAGAGACACAAGGTTTATACTAGTTCGGGCCACCGTTGTGGTGTAATGCCCTACTCTAGTTTGTGGTGTGGTGGATTGCCTCTTGGGCCGATGGTGATGAACAATACAAGGAAGAATAGCCTCGTGAGGGTCTGTTCTTGGCTGGTGCAATGAACTGCTAGGGGGAGTTCAGTCTCTCTCTCTCTCTGTTGATTCCTGATGCCTCTACCCCGTGGGTGGCTAGTCCTATTTATAGGCAGGGGCCCTGGGCCTCTTCCCAAATGTTGAGCGGGAAGGGCGCCAACAATTGGCCATTTTGAAGGGGAACATCTGGTACACTTATCTTGACTAAAGTTGGTCCTCGCCTGTCAAAAGCCCTGGTGGTGACGCCGGCTCGGGATCCACAATGACTTCCTTCCTGCCGTTGGGCTAGTCTTGGTCTCGTTGCAATCAAGTGGATGCCTTTGCTTGATGCTCTCGCCTGCGCTCGCTCCCTTTGCACCAAAGAGGAAAGGAGGACACTGCGCGGGCTGGCGCCCGCCTGGCGCCCTTGGTCGTCATGGCTTGCGTCATGGGCACCTCGTGAGGTACCCCGCCTTGATCTCTCCGCCTCCTCGCGAGCTAGCCTGATGAGGCCGTGCCTGAGGAAGCTTCCTGTTGTCTGCCCCGCGAGGCTTGGCCCCTCGCGAGGGTCTTGAGCTTGTGTTGATGAAGATGGGCCATGATGGGCCCCCCTTTGAGCCACGCCGCAGGCCGCAGGCAGGCAAGTCTGGGGACCCCCGTTCCCAGAATGCCGACAGTAGCCCCCGGGCCCAAGGCGCGCTTGGACTTGGCTGAGTAGAGAGGCGAAGGGGCAAATGCGAAGCGCCGCGGGCCCTCATAGCCTGCGGCCTTGGGCGCCGCGTGGCGGTTGATTGGACGTGGGCGGCCCTGCTCCCCCACGACGCCTCGGTGACTGCACGAATTGACAAGTCCCTGCATGCAAAGTGGGTCATGATTACCTACGATCGTGGAGGTCGGTGGTTGGCCTTCCCCGGCTATAAGTACGGGACGGCGCGTGCCCTTCTAGTCCATCTCCTCTTGCCTCTTCTTCTTCACCATGGCTCCGCCGAAGAGGTTCTCGGCCGCGGAGAAGGGGAAGGCTCGCCAGGTGGAGCCTGACTCTCCCCCGCCCAAGCACGGTCGAGGCCGTCCTCGCAAACACCCTGTGGCTCCCATGGTGGCTCCTCGCGGTTGAGGAGGTGATCTCCCGCGCGGTGGCGGGCGGCAGGCCGCTGTTGGGGGCTGCGCTACGGCCGCGCGACCCCCTAGGCCGCGCTTCCACTCGGCAGAGGTGTTGCCGGAGTTCGTTGTGTGGTTAGCGGAGCCGACCGGCACCCGGCTCCAGCTTCCTCGCTTCCTCCTAGGTGAGCTTCCGGCTGGTGCCCCGGGCGGCCTCTGGCTTCAGGTGGATGGTTGCTGCAGCCGGGCCTCCTGGGCTTCGCTGGAGGTATCTGCAGCCAGAGCACAGCCTGGCCCGCTGGCCGGTAAACGCGTTTGCTGTGGGCGGTCTGAGCCGGCGATGCACCCTGCACTTCAAGTTCGACGGTGATGCCACCCTCTACGTGAGGGTGTTCGGGGAAGATGGTCGCCGTCCTGGGTGCTGCCCTGAGAACGACGACCGTGGCCGCGGGTCCAGCTCCAGCGACGATGAAGACGACAGCGCGCGCGTGGTCGGCGACGCCTAGGGCTCGTCAATCTTTGACGGTTCTTCTTCGGGCAGCGGCTCCTCCAGCGGTGGCCACGACCAGCCTCCGCGCCGCCGAGCCCGCCTGGAGGGAGGTAGCGAGTCCGCCCGCCGTCTCGCCCCGGTGAAGCGTGAGAGGAGTCACTTTGAGCTCGGAGGCAGTTCGAGTCTCCCCCGCGAGTTGGTGTCAGGCGAGCCGCGCCTGTTTTGTTCTTTTTCCTTTTCCTGCGCAAAGAGAAAGTAGTGTAGGGCCCCGCGTGGGCGTGCTTGGACTATTGCTGTTAATTATCATACTGTTTCTGTTATCTTGGTATTATGCCTTTGTGCTACACGCTTGCGCGTAGAAATTACTTAGCTCGGGGGCGCCCGTCGTGGCCCTCGTTTCCCGAGGTCGAGGCCTCGTCGAACGCTTCATGTCCTGCGAAGGTTAGTTAGGAGAGGTAGCTCCCGGCCACAGTTGTGGAGGCGACCAACCCAAGTCCTGTGTTCGTGTCGTGGTGCCCGTGGGGCGTGGACTGGAGGGGTGCTCCTGTAGTGGACCCGGGTAGGGAAAGCTCGAACAATAAGGGCAGAAAACACACATGAGGCGCCAGGCTGCCCCCTCATGAGACCTTGCTTGAGAGAAATCGAGGTAGGCGGGCGAAAGGTCGAAGAGCCACAAATTAAAACGACAACACCTTCGATAAAACTTCAAATGAGAATGAACAAGCCAACTGCAGAAAGCAAATGAAAAAGCCGCGTCCGGCACCTAATCTAGTCTTCGACGTCTTCTCACCAGCGCGGAGCTAAGTGCTTCCACTGGGCGTGGGAGGGAGCCCCAGGGCATGAGGCCGGCGCTCCTGAGACTCCGGGGCGTGTACAGCCCCAACTCATTATTACGTGAGAGTGTCACAGGAGGCGAGCTTCCAAGGCGTTGGCCTTCTTCACAGGCTTCGGGCCTTTCTTGGGGGAAACAAGTTTCACGGGCATTGGCCCTCTTCACAGGCTCTGGGCCTTTTCAAAACGCGACAGCTTCACAGGCACTCGCCTTCTTCACAGGCTCTGGGCCTTTTCCAAAAAGATAGCTTCACAGGCATTCGCCTTCTTCACAGGCTCTGGGCGTTTTCCAAAAAGATAGCTTCACAGGCATTCGCCTTCTTCACAGGCTCTGGGCCTTTTCCAGAAAGATAGCTTCACAGGCATTCGCCTTCTTCACAGGCTCTGGGCCTTTTCCAGAAAGATAGCTTCACAGGCATTCGCCTTCTTCACAGGCTCTGGGCCTTTTCCAGAAAGACAGCTTCACAGGCATTCGCCTTCTTCACAGGCTCTGGGCCTTTTCCAGAAAGACACCTTCACAGGCATTCGCCTTCTTCACAGGCTCTGGGCCTTTTGAGTAAAACCTCCGGAGGTGCTGGATGTTCCACAGCGTTACGGACTGGCACCCCTCCCGAGTCTCAAGCAGCGGAGCCGGGCCTGGAAACATGAACAACCTTGAACGGGCCCTCCCACATGGGAGAGAGCTTATGCAGCCCCTCCTAGAGAGAACCCGCCTGAGCACGAGGTCCCCTTCCTCTAGAGTTCTGGGGCGGATGTTGCGGCAGTGGTACAGTCGCAGTGCTTGTTGGTACCTTGCCGCCCGCAACGCAACTTCTCGACGACGCTCCTCCCCTAGCACGAGATCCGTCCCCCGCATGGCGTCCTGCTGCGCCTCGTCGAACGCCAGGACCCGTGCGGAACCACGTCTGACCTCATGAGGAAGGACCGCCTCGGCTCCATAGAACAGGAAGAACGAGGTCTCTCCAGTTGGCTTGGTTGTGGTCGTGCGGATGGACCACATCACAGACTGAAGCTCGTCGTACCAACCTCTGCCGCAGGCCTCCAGTTTCTTCTTGAATGTTCTAGTTTTGAGGCCCCTCAGGACCTTCGCGTTGGCCCGCTTCGGCCGCTGCTTGCCGGGTGCGCCACCGGCGTAGCATATCTGCGTTCCCAGGTTATCATAGTATGTTTTGAAGAGGTTACTGGTGAACTGCGAACCATTGTCGGTGATGATGCGATTCATTACCCCGAACCGGCTCACGATGCCCTTGACAAACTTGACCACAGAACCTGCGGGGATGGTGCGGACGGCTTCCACTTCAGCCCACTTGGTGAACTTGTCCACGGTGACGTAGAGGTAGCGATAGCCCCCTGGCGCCCGAGGAAACGGGCCCAGGATATCCAGCCCCCAGACTGCGAATGGTCACGAGAGGGGTATAGTTTGCAGACCTCCTACTGGCTGATGGATCTGCTTGGCATGGAATTGGCAGGCTTCGCAAGCCTTCACTAGTTCTTTCCGTTTCGGAATGCCTTGCCCACGAGGGTTCGTGATGATGAGTGATGCCCACAGTCTCCACCGTGTATATCCGCCAGCAGTTCTTTCCGTTGCTCCCCGGAGATGCAGCGTAGTGCCACATCATTCGGTCGCTTCCGATAGAGCTCTCCATCCCTGATGCAGTACGCTGTGGCTTGCTGCGCCACACGCTCCGCTTCCTCCTCCTTCTCCGGCAGGGTCCCTTGTGTTAAGTAGCTCCGGAGCTCTGTGATCCAGCACCCCTCCTGAGGCTCCATCGCCGAGGAAGCGGCTCTCGAGGCCGGGCCTGTTCGGGCTCTGGGCAGTGGTGGGGAGCTCCTCCCGAGGTTGCTCCGTGTTTGATAGTGATGGCATGGCTGAGGGCTTGAAAAGCCGCTCCTCGAACACACCAGGCTCCTGAGGTAACCGCCTGGATGCTCGTTTGGCGATGTCGTCGACCTCCTTATTGGTGCCGCGGGGCACATGCTGCAACTCCAACCCCCAGAACTGTTTCTCCATCCTGCGGACCTCCGCAAGGTAGGCTTCCATGTGCTCATCTTTTGGCTCGTACACCTTGTTGGAGAAATTGACGAGGAGCTGCGAATCACCCTTGATGGTAAGGCGCTTCACCCCTAGGGCAACTGCGGCCCTCAAGCCCGCTATTAGACCTTCATACTCCGCTATGTTGTTGGAGAACTTTTCACCTTGCTGGAAACAGAGCTGCACAGCGTAGTAGAGCTTGTCCTGAGTGGGAGATATGAGCACCGGCCCAGCCCCAGCGCCATGCCTGGAGAACGCCCCATCGAAGTACATGACCCAGCCTTCTGGCGCTTCGCTTCCCGGAGAGAGGGACCGATCCTCGTCGGCCTTGAGGCCCGGTGCCTCTGTCCATTCTGCCACGAAATCTGCTAATGCGGCCCCCTTGATGGCTCTGGTCGTGCTGAATTCGAGCTGAAACGCTTGCAATTCAATGTTCCACTCAGCGACCCTTCCGGCTGAGTTAGGGCTCCTGAGAACCCTTTCCAAGGGGTATGCTGAGACGACCTCGATGGGGTGACCCTGAAAATAGTGCTGCAGCTTGCGTGAGGCCACCAATAGCGCGAGGAGGAGTTTCTGAGGCATGGAGTACCGCGCCCTTGCGTCCCGCAAGACCGCGCTGACGAAGTACACTGGGTGCTCAACGAGGTTTGGAGCGCTAGTGCCGCTGGCGCCCTCTAGGGACCGTGGCGCCTCCTGAGGCGATGGAGCCTCCAGAGGCTGGTAGTCTGGGGGAGGCACCTCTTCCATCCCCAGTGCGCTTCATCCCCAGTGCAGTCTGGGGGAGGCACCTCGTTCCCCCAACTTGGAGATGAAGCGCCCTAGCGCAGTCACGCGCCAAGTGAGCTTCTGCATTTCCCTGAGGGTCTTTGGTGGGCTCATGTCCTCGACCTCCTTGACCTTTTCTGGGTTAGCCTCGATGCCTCGGTGGGATACGAGGAAGCCCAAGAGCTTGCCCGAGGGGACTCCAAACACACACTTCTCCGGGTTGAGCCGTAGGTTCACTGCGTCGAGGCTCGCGGAGGTTTCCTCCAGGTCTTGTATCAGGGTTCTGGCCTCCCGAGACTTCACCACAATGTCATCGACGTAAGCCTCAACATTCTTCCCGAGCTGCGGACCCAAGGTGATGTGCATCAGCCGCTGGAAGGTCGCCCCTGTGTTACGCAGCCCGAATGGCATGCACGTAGCAAAGACACCCCACACGGGTCGGGAAGGCCGTCTTCTCCACGTCTTCTACCGCCATCTTGATCTGGTGATACCCGGAGAAGGCATCCAAGAAGCATAACAGTTCGCACTCAGCGGTGGAATCGACGATCTGGTCGATGCGAGGGAGCGGGAACGGATCTTGCGGGCATGCCATGTTGAGGTTGGTTAAGTCGACACACATGCGCTCTTTCCCTCCCTTCTTTGGTACAACGACAGGGTTGGCCAACCAATCCGGATACCGGACCTCGTGAATGACCCCAGCGGCTTCTAGTTTGCGGGTCTCCTGGACGATGAAGGCTTGCTTTTCAGTGGACTGCCGCCTCGCTTTCTGCTTTACGGGGCGTACGTTGGGGCACACGTGGAGGTGATGCTCGATTACGCTCCTAGGGATCCCCGCCAACTGATCAGGCTCCGAGGCGAATACCTTCTTGTTTGCGCGCAGGAACTTGACCAGGGCCTCCTCCTGCTCGGGCTCGAGGCTGGAGCCTATGGTGAAAGTGGCGTCAGTGGACCCGTCCTCGTTGACGAGTATTTGCTTGGTCTCTGCCTTGTCTTGGGTGAACAACTGTTTCTTCTTGGTTGGTGCAGCCCCCTTGGGCTCAGGGGTCTCTACGTCGGTGGGCTGCGCTGGCGCCGCCGTCTCGGCGAAGCTTGAGCACTCATGCGCATCTCCGGTGTCCCCGGGCACGGTGAGGACACCGTTGCTCCCGGGCATCTTCATGAGGTTGTATGCCGGGTGAGTCGCGGCCATGAACTGGGCCAGTGCTGGGTAGCCGAGGATGGCGTTGTAGGGGAGGCTGATGGGGGCGATGTCGAAATCGACCTGCTCCGTGCGGAAGTTGTCGTAGGTGCAGAAAGTTACCGGGAGCCAGATCTGTCCGAAGGAGCTGGATGACCCGCCCCCGACGCCCGAGAAGGGCCGGCCGGGCTGCAGCCGCTCCTGGGGTATGCAGAGGAGGTTGAAGGCCTCAACTGAGAGCATGTTGAGGCCCGTGCCACCGTCGATGAGAGTCCTGGTGACGGCCACCTGGCAGATGGTGGGGTTGCACAGCATGGGGAGCGCACCCGAGCAGGCTGAGTTGGAGGGGTGGTTCTCCGAGCTGAAGGTCAGACTGGCCTTGGGCGCCCACCGGTCCTGGGGTGCTCCCTGTTGTCTGGACGCGGCGCCGACCCGACGGACGAACCGCTTGACGTGGTGACTTGAGGGCGGCGCCCGCGAGCCGCCCAGGAGGGCCGCGGCGACCGGGGGCGCCGGCGCAGCGTGGTGGGTGAGGAAGAGGCCGTGAAGCTCTTCCCAAGAGGCCACGGAGGCTGCCGAAAGGTGGAGCAGCCACGCGCGCGGAGCGCCGGTGAGGGCCATGGGAAGCTAGTTGGCCATGACCCTATCGTCACCTCCAGCTTCAAGGACGGCCTCCTCGTACGCCAGCAGGACGGCCATCGGATCGGTCGAGCTGCCAGAAGCGGCGCGTCGTCGACTTGAACTTTTCTCGCCACTGCATTCGTTGCAAAGGCCGGGCTGTGGCTCGAGCCTCGCCCTCAAGGCCGGGCGCCGGGCGTGCCGGAGCGGGCGGTGCGCTTGCTCATCGCGAGGCGGGTTGCGGCGGTGGCGGAAGGGAAACTCCGGCGCACCCCTACCTGGCGCGCCAAATGTCGGATTTCGGGTTCCGGCAGACCCTTGAGGTTCGTACACTGGGGTGCATGCGGAGATCTCGCCCTCTACCTACCTGCACCCCGTCGCCTCGCGTGGACCTAAACTACGAAAGAAACAACACAAGAGACACAAGGTTTATACTAGTTCGGGCCACCGTTGTGGTGTAATACCCTACTCTAGTTTGTGGTGTGGTGGATTGCCTCCTGGGCCGATGGTGATGAACAATACAAGGAAGAACAGCCTCGCGAGGGTCTGTTCTTGGCTGGTGCGATGAACTGCTAGAGGGAGTTCAATCTCTCTCTCTGCTGATTCCTGATGCCTCTACCCTGTGGGTGGCTAGTCCTATTTATAGGCAAGGGCCCTGGGCCTCTTCCCAAATATTGAGCGGGAAGGGCGCCAACAATTGGCCATTTTGAAGGGGAACATCTGGTACACTTATCCTGACTAAAGTTGGTCCTCGCCTGTCAAAAGCCCTGGTGGTGACGCCGGCTCGGGCTCCACAATGACTTCCTTCCTGCCGTTGGGCTAGTCTTGGTCTCGTTGCACCGAAGTGGATGCCTTTGCTTGATGCTCTCGCCTGCGCTCGCTCCCTTTGCACCATAGAGGAAAGGAGGACACTGCGTGGGCTGGCGCCCGCCCAGCGCCCTTGGTCGTCATGGCTTGCGTATGGGCGCGTCGTGAGGTACCCTGCCTTGATCTCTCCACCTCCTCGCGAGCCGGCCTGATGAGGCCGTGCCTGAGGAAGCTTCGTGTTTTCTGCCCCGCGATGCTTGGCCCCTCGCGAAGGTCTTGAGCTTGTGTTGATGAAGATGGGCCGCGATGGGCCCCCCTTTGAGCCATGCCGCAGGCCGCAGGCAGGCAAGTCTGGGGACCCCCGTTCCTAGAACGCCGACACCGCCGGCGCTGGTTTGGCTTTGGCGGCTGGAGGAAGAAGAGACTGAAGAAACACGACAGACGTTGAATGTCAATCCAATGGTCAAGGTTGGCACAATCGCTTGTTGACTAAGCCGACACCAAGTAGCATACTTTTTTTATATAGGAAGAAAAGAAAAACTGGGCTCATTCGCCTGATAACATTCCCGAAACTACGACCATTCAATCTTGCGTTGCAACTAAAACTGCGAGGAAAATGCGTTTGTCTGCCGTCCTCCTCCCAGGGAACATTCGCCACATAAGTGACTAGCACCCTTGGTTTTCAACTGAGAGGTCTTGGGTTCGAGTCCCAGGAACTCTCAATTTTTTCCTCCTTCCTTCCTCGCAAAAAAGAGAAAGAAAATCAAAAACTTGAGAAGGCGTACAAAACAAGCTAGTGTACCAGTAAAGAGACGTTGCTGAGTTTTAGAAAAAAGAGAGATGTGATCCTGTAGTTGGATCGAATCCAAACCTAGACTATGACTATATATGTTGCTATGCTGCTCTGCAAGTAATGAAACTGACATATCCAACGTTCGCTTCTCCTCTTCTCTACTTACTCTGCCTAGCATCAGAAGCTCTGGCCGCAACAACCATGTCCGCTGGCTGCTCGTCCACCTGCTCTTCAGCAGGCAACAACCAGATATGCGCCAAGTCGCCACCCGTACCATCGCTTGTGGGTCTCATCACACCCCCGCCGGCACACGCACCGCAGCCGGTTGCTCATCGCAACCCGCTGCTGTTGGTGTGGTGCCACTGCTGCAAATCACGCAGAGTCATCCGTCGCATCTCAACCACAATTCTCAACCCTGGCCGAGTCTCCTACAAATGCCCGAATCATGGGGTAATAATATGTTTAAGTGTTGTTCTGCTGCTTTCAGTTGCCGATTTTTTAATAGTTTGGTTGATTATCTTCCAATTTGATTCATGCAGAAAAGGGAAGATTCGTGTGATTTGTATTTCTAGGAAGTTGCTGATGTGGGGGAATGCAACTATGCTGATTATTTGGTTAGCCGAGGAATCCCAATACCAGCAGGTTGGGATGTTGGACAAGTAACTGAAGGAACGACAGAAGAGGAAGATGCAGACCAGAAGGTTAAAGATGCAGTTCCTCTGATCATGGCCAAGAAACAGCTGTTGAACGGCCTTGACAGCAATGAAGAGATGAAAGAGCTTGTGAACATAATGGGAAAAATCGATGTGCTCTATAGGATGATTGTCTCTTTATTTGCAGTGTATGTAGCACTCGTGATGTATTCAGTGGCTATGACATCAGCACTTTGCTGAAACTAGTAATGAATGAAAACTGTTTAGCAGGATGGGCATAGTGAATCGGGGGGTATCCCCTTTTGCTGATAAACAAATAAATAGCAGAGGCCCTTTTGCTAATAAATAAATAATTAAATTAGCAGAGGCCCTATCGGGTCAGCTTTGTTCCCATGTGAAGACGTCGTGCAAATTGCAGTCCAACAACAAACTATGTCATCAAATTCAAGTTTAACAACCAAATATGTGATGTTCTCATAAAAAATACTAAACAACAAGTTCATCAGGTTTCAGTTGTCATAGCAAACACAATTTCTCATGGTAGATAAAAAACGTCCTCTGCTAGGCAAATACGACAAAAGCAATCTAATCATCATCCGCAGCAGCAGCGTCAACATCTTCGCCATGTGTATCAGTCTGAATCATAACTCCCCATAGTGTCATCTTCTTCTTCATCCTCAATGTCCTCGAACGTTGGTTTCTTATTGATCAACTCTTGTATTTCCATAGCCCGACAAGAAATATTTTCGCTAGCATCATTGACATGATGGTTCTCAAACATATTAGAAACATCTATGTTATCTTCTACATCAAGAGCAGTGTAAGCATCATCTTGTTGTGCAACTTCATTAAACGAATTCTTCTGCTCAAACCTTTGCAATACTCTCCAGTCATCGCTACGTGCAAATGTGTCTTCTTGCAAAAAAAATATGTGTTGCTTGATTTGGAAAAATAAAAGGCTCGTGGGTCTGGTACGCCACCTTTACATTGATGGATTTGAAATAATCATCAGCTCTTGGTTTTGCGATCCTGGAAAACAGGTTATACCAACGATGGCACAACAGAACCACACACCGATGAACCTCGAAACTGGAGATATACTGCAACTGAACAATGTCTGTTATGTTAGCATACATTTCAGTTGTCACTTCGCCGTACTTATCCATGTCATGATGGCACTATTTTGTGTCTTCCTACCTTCGTCGCATGCAAGGGTGTTGTAGCGCACATCTCCGACAACGCAAGATTCATAATGTCTTACCCGAGTATCAGGACCCATTGTTAGTGCGTAAAGGGCATCCTCAACTGCCTGCCCATCTTCCCGCATCTTCTTAACCTATGGTTAGAAAATAGACAAGCTGATCACCTTATGTACTAAATATATTAAAAAACTGACAGTGCAATTCAAAAGCTTACATGGCTCTTGAACCATTTCACAAATCCTGCCATAACCAGTTTGTTAAGGTTTCTTGGATTTTGCGGTAGTAACTCCTTTTGGTAGATGCTGCACAACATAGTGATCACGTCAAACATCTAAATATATAAGAATGTGCTGCAAGTTTAGTAGATTACGATGTATAAGCTGCAGTACTTAGCACTTACTTGATATAAGGTAGTATCTCGGGACAGTTATTCAGCACCTACCAAACCATTTTGTCCAAATCTTTAGGTTTGTCATCTTGTCGACTCTTCCCTGTAACCTGAATAGAACAATCGAAAACATTGAGCCCGGGATTGTCTTCACCCACCTCTTTGCTAAGCTGATCAGCTGTTTCAATGTATTTTGAGCAGAATGCCAACGCTTCTGTAGCAATGTAGGCCTCTGCAATGGAACCCTCCGGTCTAGCTCTGTTCCTAACATAGCCCTTGAAAGTGCCTACCCGCTTTTCAATAGGGTACATGAGAGAGTCCTGGATTAGGGGGTCCTCGGACATCCGGACTATTGGACTATGAAGATACAAGATTGAAGACTTCGTCCCGTGTCCGGATGGGACTCTCCTTGGCTTGGAAGGCAAGCTTGGCAATTCGGATATGTAGATCTCCTCCCTTGTAACCGACTGTGTAACCCTAGACCCCTCCGTTGTCTATATAAACCGGAGGGTTTAGTCCGTAGGACAACAACAATCATAATCATAGGCTAGCTTCTAGGGTTTAGCCTCTACGATCTCGTGGTAGATCAACTCTTGTAATACTCATATCATCAAGATCAATCAAGCAGGAAGTAGGGTATTACCTCCATCGAGAGGGCCCGAACCTGGGTAAACATTGTGTCCCCCGCCTCTTGTTACCATCCGCCTTAGACTCACAGTTCATTGAGAGTTCCATTGTGTCGTCATCATAAGGGTCGATGGCTCGTCATGTTGTCAAGGATAACATCACCTCGGGGGGAGCCCTAGGTGTGGTCCAAACCCTCCAACTAGGCGACTTCATCATGACTGCCCGTTCAGCCGTTGCACCGACGATGACCTCTCGGGTCATCAAAAAAAGCCTCCACGTTGGCTCGGGATTCGCCGAGCAGATGGATCCAATGGAGCTCTCTTCCCTGAACGAGCTCTTGGATTGCATCGCCGCCTTGGGAGCGCTATGGACTATGATCGGATTGGGCTTAAACCCGACCAAAGGGAGATTATTTCTCCGCCGGTCACCCATCAGATAGCGGTGGTGGAGGAGCAACGCAACTATTCTTCCTTTATCTTGAGGACGAACTATGTCCGGATTCCCGAGCTCTCCGAGCCGGATACCCGTCTACGGGAGGACATGGCCCAAGCTTTGAACCTAGAATCAGACAACAGGCCAGATCAATTGGGCAACATCTCGGAGCCCGAACTGCCAAGCTCGGAAACTCCTCCGCCCCTGGGTCTCAGATCGGGTCAGGATTCGGACCTAAATCTACCCACCCACCCAGATATAAGTGATCTTTCCCACATTAGACAAGAGCCCCAGAGACAGTACATCACTATTGGGCCAGATTCCTCCTTGTAATGAGCAAGGTCAAGGACTGTCGCGAGGAAGATGCAATTTCATTCTTCTACAAAAATTTGACGGACAAGGGAATCCTCAACGCCATAAGTCACCGTGACATAGCACACTTCGCTGACTTGGCGGCCATTGTACAGGAGTATTGTGCGATGGAAAGCGCCTGGAAAACCCAACAAAATTCTGGGATCCTCCGGCTCTCACTAAACCCCCCGTCCGAACTAAAAGGGTGTACTCTCGTAAGTCACCCAGTCCAATTACAAAGAAAACAAAGCCCACTACAGGGCGTGGAACTGTATTGGGGGGATGGCTCAATGGGCCATGCAAAATTCACAGTACACCGGATACCATGCCAACACACAGCCTTAGAGCATGTTGGATACTCCGGCAGGTGGCCAAGAGCGGTGAGGATCTCCTCATCTACAATACCTCATAGCACCATCCCGTGGAAAATAACAATACAATATTGACAGTCTTCAAGAATTTCGCCTCAAATAATAGGCGCAAGCGAGCACTCCGCAGCCTCACCGAAGTCTGCCACGTTGCAGCAATAAATCCATGGAACGATACGGCCATAACCTTCAAAGTACAAGGATTTAACCTCAATTCCGAACAGCCCGAGCACCATCCGCTTTGGTCCTTAGTCCAATTGTGGACGGCTTCCGGCTTACTAAAGTGCTCATGGACAGTGGTAGCGGATTAACCCTCAACTACGAGGAAACCCTTCAAAAAATGGAAATAGAGAAGAGCCGCATTGAGCAAAGCAGCACGACCTTCAGAGGAATCATCCCTAGTCGGGAGGCACGGTGTGCAGGAAAAATCACACTATATGTGGTATTCGGCACACCGGAGAATTATAGGTCCGAAGAAATCACATTCCAAGTGGCCCCGTTCAGTAGCAGATACCACGCCCTTCTAGGGCGGGAGGCATTCACGATCTTCCAAGCTATACCCCATTACGGGTGCATGAAGCTCAAAATGCCCGGGCCCAATGGAATCATCACTCTAGCTAGTGATCCGGACATAGCACTCCGTGCCAAAAATAAAACTGCCGCACTAGCACTCGAGGCGTTATCCCAAGCCCTTACGGCCGAAGAACTAACTGTGATGCGCTCCACAGTGGACAGGGACGACGTGATACTCGACAAAAGACCCAAGTCCACCTTTTTTAAACCAGCAGACAAAATAGTCAAATTCCATGTCCACCCAACGAACCCTGCAAAAACAACATCCATCGGGGCACAGTTAAACCCCACAGTAGACGCCGCACTACGGGAGTTCTTGCGCGAGGATTGGGACATCTTCGCCTGGCATCCTTCAGACATGCCAGGAATCCCACGCAGGCTGGCCGAGCATAGCCTTAACATTCTAAAGGGGTTCAAGCCGGTCAAGCAGACTCTTCGGCGTTTCTCTGAGCCTAAGCGACAAGCCATGGGAGAGGAGCTAGCCAAGTTACATGAGGCCGGATTCATTAGCGAAATAAAACATCTGGACTGGCTAGCAAACCTGGTGATGGTACCAGAGAAGGACAAATCCTGGCGCCTATGTGTCGATTTCAAGGACCTTAACAAGGCTTGCCCCATGGATTCCTTCCCCTCCCCCGCATTGATCAAATTATCGATGCTACCGCAGGACACGACTCATTGTGTTTCCTCGACGCATACTCCGGATACCATCAAATTAAGATGGCGGAATCCGATCAAGCCGCAATGTCATTCATCACTCCATACGGCCCCTTCTGTTTTAACACCATGCCTTTCGGGGTCAAAAACGCCGATGCAACCTATCAACGCTTGATTCAGACATGCCTGGAAACACAAATTGGCAAAACAGTGGAGGCATACGTAGACGACGTGGTCATCAAAACCAGACACGTCGAATCCTTAATAGATGACTTGAGGCTCACGTTCGAGAATCTCTGAACATATGACATCAAGCTCAATCCAGAAAAATGCGTTTTCGGCGTGCCCGCCGGAAAGTTCTTGGGCTTCATCGTCTCCAGCAGAGGAATTGAAGCAAATCCGACTAAAATACGAGCTCTGTCACAGTTGGCTATCCCAACAGACCTCAAGCAAATCCAAAAATTGACGGGATGCGTGGATGCCTTAAGCCGCTTTATCTCCCGATTACGGGAAAAGGCACTACCCCTTTATCGCCTTCTTCGACGCACCGAACACCTCGAGTGGACGGATGCGGCCACGGCCGGATTGGTAGAAATAGAAATAATAGCCATTTTGGCCACCAACCCAATCTTGGCTGTGCCAAATGTCGGCGAACCAATGCTGTTATATATAGCGGCAACACACCAAGTTGTAAGCGGAGTGCTCGTCATCGAACGAGAGACGGATGGACATAAGTTCCCGCTTCAAAAGCCGATATACTATGTATCCACTGTCCTCACTCCATGCAAATCACGGTACCCACATTATCAAAAGATAGCATACGCGGTCTTCATGGCATCCCGGAAATTACGACACTACTTTCAAGAGTGTTCAATTACGGTGGCCTCTGAAGTACCACTGAACGACATTCTAAATAACCGCGATGCCACGGGCCGGATTGCTAAATGGGCTATTGAGCTCCTCCCGTTTGGCATAGCATACAAACCACGGCGAGCCATTAAGTCACAAGTACTGGCTGATTTCGTGGCCAAATGGACAGAAGCCGAACTCCCTAAAGAGTACGGCGCGTACTCCAATTGGATAATGTACTTTGACATCTCTAAGATGTTGGCTGGTCTGGGGGCAGGCGTCGTCCTGGCATCCCCTACCGGAGATACACTCCAATACGTACTCCAAATATTATACACAGACTCCAACAATGCAGCAGAATATGAGGCCCTGTTGCATGGTCTCTGGATAGCAGTCTCCATGGGCATTCAAGGCCTAGAGGTGCGTGGGGATTCGAACCTTGCAATATCTCAAATCAATGGAGACTTTGACGCCAAGGACCCAAAAATGGCGGCTTACCGCAACGCCGTCCTCAAAATGTCAGCTCGGTTCGAGGGGCTGGAATTCCACCATGTGGTCAGGGAAAACAATCAAGTTGCGGATATCCTCGCCTGCATCGGGGCTAAGCGTGACCCTGTCCCACCTAATATCTTCTTGGAAAGGATGTTTAAGCCATCCATGGTGTGGGAACGGGAGACCGGAACAACAGTGCGGACCTGGCCACAACACCAGGTACCGAACACTCTGACGTAATTGGAGGCTCTGCCACCGAAATAACGCCTTCGGCCCACGTGATTATGGTTGTCATCACCCCAAGGACAGAACCCTTCTTGGCCTACTTAACTAGGCAAGAACTCCATGAGGACCCAAACGAGGCATGTTGCATTGTGCGGCGGTCTAAAGCCTACAAGGTCCACGAGGGAGAGCTTTATAAGAAAAGCGCTACCGGAGTACTTCAAAGGTGCATCTCCGAAGAGGAAGGACGGCAACTTTTGGCAGAAATTCATGCTGGACTTGGCGGCCACCACGCCACAGCTCGGGCCCTTGTAAGCAAGGCCTTCCGTACAGGTTTTCTTGGCCGACGGCCCGAAAGGCACGACATGACCTCGTTCAATGTTGCGTCGGTTGCCAGCTGTTTGCAAACCAAAGCCATATGCCACCTACCGCTCTCCAAACAATCCCCATTACATGGCCCTTTGCGGTCTGGGGGCTTGATATGGTCGGACCCCTTAAAGGGGGAAGCCATAAGAAAGAATACCTATTGGCCATGGTGGATAAATTCACCAAATGGATTGAAGCCAAACCAATTAAAACGGCCGAGTCTGGACCAGTGATAGACTTCATATCCGGGGTTGTACACCGTTATGGCGTCCCCCACAGCATCATCACCGATAACGGCTCAAACTTTACAGCCGACGAGGTAAAAACTTGGTGCAGCAACATGGGCATTAAGCTCTATTACGCCTCTGTCTATCACCTGCAAACTAACGGTCAAGTCGAGCGAGTGAATGGTCTTATCATGAGCGGCATTAAACCCAGATTAGTGCGATCCTTGAAGGAATCAGATATGCACTGGGTAGAGGAGCTCGACTCCGTACTATGGGGGTTGCGGACCACGCCGAATCGCACTACCGGATACACACTGTTCTTTATGGTGTATGGCGGAGAGGCGGTACTGCCCTACGACATAATTCATGACTCACCTCGAGTGCGCATGTACGAAGAGAAAGAAGCCGAGCTTGATCGGCAGGAAAGTTTGGACGCCCTGGAGGAGGAGCGTGACATGGCAAAAGCCCGCTCCACATTCTATCAGCAACAGGCTCGACGGTATCAAAGCAGAGAAGTACGGGCCAAAACTTATAATGTTGGCGAACTTGTTCTACGCCTACTGGAGAAGAAAAAGAACAAGCTCAAGCCCAAATGGGAAGGCCCCTTCGTTATCGACCAAGTTCTAACAAGTGGAGCGTACCGTCTGCAGGATGCATCGGACAATCGACTCGAGCGAAACTCATGGAACACAGCCAGACTCCGAAGGTTCTACGCCTAGTGCCGGACTATGTGTTCGTCTCCTTACCTCCGTCAATTTTTTATATACCCGTTATCTGTCTTTTCTCTCTTTCTTTCTTCCCTTTTTCTTCACAGCCTTAAAAGGTTAAAATGTGTCTTGACTACACAATCTTGACACGCTAGGCGTGCTCATTATACCCGGGGGCTTCTTATACAGAAGCTTAATATAATTATGTTCTGGGCATTATGCCCCCGCACATGTGTTACTTTTCCACATATACCTTTTTCTTCGCCATTATATGCATCGATATGACTTAAGTTTTGGCCAAGCTGGGTTGCCTGGCTCTTGTATTTATGCCCTATGTTCCCGTTAATTCGGCTAGGGCATAAGGGGAGCACCTCTGCGATTGTTACTGCTGGGTCAGCCGGATGTGTACCTCAGACTGAGTGAAGCCGAAAGCTAGCGTTCTTAAGGGAATATTCGGTTGGTGAACAAAAGATGGATTTTATTTATTGTAATACATGCCCCTAGATGTTTATATCCTGCGTCTCTTTTCTCAATGCGGACATGCACATTAATGCATGCGTACCCAGGGGAAGGAACCCTTAACGAAACTACTCTCCCTTGAAGATGTTTCTTACTATCCATGTAATATAACATAGCTAGTTGGGTACTTGTCTGTTCAAGCACTTATGACCCCTACGCCTGGTTTCCACGCGTACCCCGGTTTTTACATAACTGAGCGAGTATTCGGATACACTCCGGACTGTCGGGTCCAGAGGTCGAAGCGAAAAGGTCCGCCATGACAAATGATTTACAATCCGGCTAGGGAAAATATATGTCACTTGAAGTATACAGTCACTTAGACTGGCTAAATTCTTCTTCTATACCATCCAACAGGCTGTCTAGCCTATAATCCTGTTGGGAATACTTTGCAGCTAATTTTACCTGGTCATATACCAGACTAACGGGGATCTCTTTCCCATCAGACCCTACAGGTCCGACCTCGGCCATGTGATTCAGGTCAGCCTTGGTATAGCGTGTCTTCACCATGGCCCAGGCTTCCCTTGCACCTTGTCGGCAGGCCGATATCTTCCATAATCGAAAGCGCCACCGTGCTCCCTTGAGCATCTCTACGAGCTCCCCCATGCCTCCAGGCAGGGAGGCGGATGGCCACAAGGCCTGGGCAATGCCCTGCATCACTTGCCGAACTTGTTCGTGCAATTGTGAGAGCTCTTGTAGAAGATCGCCCGCAGATCTGGGCATATCCTCTTCGGGACGACCCGTCAGCATACCTACAAATACAACTCTGTTAGCGTGTTTCTTCGCCGAACTCTATAAAAGTTCATTCAAGCACTTACTAAAAATGCCGCGTCAAAGCCTCTTATTCTCCTTTACGGAGTCAGTGAGCTGGGCCCGAACATCTTTTAGTTCAACGCCCAGCCGGGTATTGGCATCTTGGGGATCGTTCTTCTCCCGCCTAACCCGTGTAAGCACGCGCTCGCCATCCTCTAGCTGTCATTGAGCATGTTGCTCATCCCCTCGAACGATCTTCGGATTCACTTCGGGATTATCTGCAGAATATATTGTTAGATTTGCATGCATGCCGAATACTAACTAGTACATGTCATTTCATTCTCAATCACGACAAGTATTAGCAGATGGGGCCTTCTTGGACTCCACCATTCCGGCAACTGCGGCCCTTAGATGGGCTTTGCATTCCTCCAGCTCTTGAGACAACTGGGTATTCTTCTCCGTAAGAACCTACACATATAATGATCCTTAAATCAGTTGTGCCAACTGTTTCAAGTCTCAGGGGCTACTGGTATACATAATTATGAGATTTTCTTACCCGTATATTGTTTACATACTGGTCCATCGCTCTGGCCAGGCCATTTTGAGCAGCTCGGATGTACGCGTCTCCTGAGTTGAAGCCATCGAACGCCTCTTGAGAGAAACAAGCGTCGCGAGTACGGCCGGCGACGCACTTTGTGATTCATGGCACTCTCCACTTCGGAATTCGTGGCGGACAACCTATCTGCATCCTCTGTAGGAGGGACATCCGGTGTTGGCCCCACGTTAGCGTCTGCCTCAAAGTCCGGCTCTGGAGCCCGGCTGGTTGAGGCGTGGCCGGCAGGCTCTCCGGATATAGTCTGGCAAGCGTTTTTTCTGCTAGGAAACATGGATGTTGTTACATTTTAAAAGACGACAACCATGGAGCGGGGTTCTTTTTCATACCTCTACGACGGTGTCTCGATCCTGACCGCCTTCCTTTTAAGCCTACCCGGTTTCGGTGCCCCTTGTTGGTGAGTCACTGCGGGTTCGGCATGGCGTCCCGAAGACCTTCACTGTAAGACACCATATGTGTGCGGTAGGTGAAGTGCGAAAAAGGGATCCTTCTCGGAAGTTGGGACTCCGGTTTTACTTACATGCGATGTAGGCAGTAGTCCAGGATAATCGGCTATGATGGCCACCAAGGCACCGTCGCAGCTTAATTGATAGGACGTCCTGTCGATGAGCTCCACAAAGGTGTCTGGATCTTCTTCGAGTCCGGGGTCGAGGGCCCGGTTAGGGTCCTCTGGATGTGGAGGCGGGTTGCGGACCTCCCTCACAGCTTTTCGCAGTTCCTCCTATGAAATAGGAAGGTAAATACTTATGACGAAGAATGCGGGAAGGTTCGGAGTAAAAAGTAGCAGCTCACCCAGTTTAGGGGGTTGTACATGGAGAATCCATCCCGTGGCTTAATGCGGATGAACTCCTCTTCTTCTCCTTTACATAAATTGGACAAAATTTTCGCTAGAGCAACGACGGAGTCCGGACCTTTACGACCGCAGCGGGTGGCATCACCTTCTCCTTTGAAGTGCCACATGGGTTGTCCCTGATATTGAAGTGGTTGCACCCCCCGCATTACACATATTGACATAACCTCGATTATTGTCAATCCTGATCTGGCCAGCGTATCTATCCGGCCCATCAGGTATAGGACCTCTCTGTTATCTTCCTCCTGGGGGCTCCGAGGGCGCCAACTGCGGTGTTTCTTCAAAGGGGTGTTATTAAACTCAGGAAGGCCCATCTGAATAGGGTCTGGAAGGGGGACGTCCTCCATATAAAACCACTCTAAAGGCCAGTCTTCAGACGTCTTCTTCGGAGTACCGGACAGGTATCCGGTCCCGGCGATGCGCCATATATGGGTCCCGCCCACTTGATATATTCACCCCTCCTGTGTACGGGGTACGAGGCAGAATAGCCTCTTCCATAGCTCGAAATGAGCTTCGCAGCCCAAAAACAGCTCCCAAAGGGCGTAATGAGCTGCCGATGTGTAAGATGGAGGCGGGAGTAAGGTTATGCAGCCGGAGGCCGAGAACTCTGTGAGCCATGGAGGAAAGGATGGATTGGAAATCCGAGTCCCCTCAATAAGTAAGGGACAAGGCATACCCCCCCCCCCCCCCATGGATGGGTTGGGAAAGCTCTCTGCTTGCTCCCCGCCATTGTAAGTGGCTAATCCGGCTCCGACGGGGACCATATACGCAGGAGGGAGAAAACCCTGGGTCTGTAACTCTGCTAATTGGCTGTGGGGAATGGAACACTTCTTCCAATTCCCTGGCTTAGGGCTACAGGAGCGAGAGGAGGAGCTGTGATGGCCGTCCATGATGGGATGGACTTTTTCGGGCGCTCTTCGATGGATGCTCGCTGTGGGAGAATGGTGTGATCTGGATCTGAGGATCCCCGTCTCTTTAAATAGACGGTTTGCTTACGTGGTTAGGGTGGCAAGTGTAAAAATGCCCCGACTTCTCGCATTGGCTTGACACGTGGAGGATAGCCATTATTAGGTGCAGAAGCCGAGGAGTGCAACATTCGTGGGAAGCCGGACACTACTTGAAAGGTACTCAGAATTTGGAGAAGAGCCCGCCTTGCAATGCCAAACGCAATCTGCGCGCCGGACTCATCGTCATTGAAGCCTGGTTCAGGGGCTACTGAGGGAGTCCTGGATTAGGGGGTCCTCGGACAGCCGGACTATATCCTTTGGCCGGACTGTTGGACTATGAAGATACAAGATTGAAGACTTCGTCCCATGTCCGGATGGGACTCTCCTTGGCGTGGAAGGCAAGCTTGGCAATTCGGGTATGTAGATCTCCTCCCTCGTAACCGACTTTGTGTAACCCTAGCCACCTCCGGTGTCTATATAAACTGGAGGGTTTAGTCCGTAGGACAACAACAATCATAATCATGGGCTAGCTTCTAGGGTTTAGCCTCTACGATCTGGTGGTAGATCAACTCTTGTAATACTCATATCATCAAGATCAATCAAGCAGGAAGTAGGGTATTACCTCCATCTAGAGGGGCCGAACCTGGGTAAACATTGTGTCCCCCGCCTCCTGTTACCCGCCTTAGACGCACAGTTCGGGACCCCCTACCCGACATCCGCCGGTTTTGACAACGACAATACATCCAGCCATACTGTACTGGACCTCTAAGTAGTGCCTCATCAGGTAGATGAACAACCAAATGCATCATCATGTCAAAGATGGTTGAAGGATATATCTTCTCAAGGTCGCATAGGATAGTTGGTATCTGTCGGGGGAAACGACACCTATGGGATCATTGTGATCCCTTCTACGGTTGGCGGGCGCGGGGTCGTGCAAAAAGCGGGTCTGGTAGTCAGCACAAAGATCGTTTACCCAGGTTCGGGCCGCAAGGATGCGTAATACCCTAGTCCTGCTTTGGTGTATATTTGAGTGTTCTTGAGCTCTCAAACTAGCTGTGGTGTGTGCGTAGTCCAAAAGTTCTGAATCCTTTTCCAGTACGCCTCGGGCCTCCTTTTATAGACGAAAGGGGTCGCCACAGTGGCACACAGGAGGTGGAAAGGTGTACAGTGTACAAGCTCATCGCCTGTCATTACGGGATAAGGCGCATTAAATGTGCTCCTTAGGTGTCCCATTGATTTATTGGGGACGGAACGAGGCCCGTCCCGTCCGTTGCCGCTCCGCCTCGCTCTGACACATGTCCAGGCCATCGAGGCATGCAGTGCCACGTAGGCTGGCAGGCTGCTAAGATGGCGTGGTGGTAGGGTCTTCATGAAGGTCTGCATGCCACCACGTAGGTGCTTGCTGAGTTGGCCTCGAGGCCGCACGTCGCCACGCAGGTGCCTGCCCAGCTGGTTGGGATGGCTGTTGTATGGGAACGGTGGTGGGGTCTTGGCAGACGTGGGCCTGGCTGTGGACCACAAGTGTCCTCGGCAAGGGTCTTGTCGGGGACCCGGCAAGGGTCTTGCCATGGCATTGCGGTCGTCCCTGGCAAGGATCTTGCCGGGGGTCTCATGGATTTCCTCGGCAAGGATCTTGCCGAGGATCGTCGTCTTCTGGTCCTCATCTGATCTTGTGTGTTTATGATCTTCACAAAGATCTTCATGCCATCATGGAGTTGCCTCCCGAGCCTTGGTTCCAATGTGGTTGATGGCGTTGGAACCCTTGGGCTTAAGTGTGGCGCGCTCTGCTGGCGTTGGGCAAGTTGCCCCGGAAAGGCTCTCGCCGGGGCTGCGGATGCTGCCCCGGCAAGGGTCTCGCCGGGGGAGTCCACCTCGCCCTCTTATTCTTTGTGTCTCTGGTCTTGGCATTGATCTAGTTGTCTCGTTCCCTTGCTTCTCCCGCCCCGCCAAGCGTGGTCAGGGGTGTGGGGTTGCGACTGCCCGCGCACAAGTAAAGGGGTGCAAAAAGGGACCCCTACTTTTGTACACCGACAGGAGCCTCGGGGCCTGGGCCACATATAAGTGCAGAGCACCATTGGGCTAGGCCCAGAACGGTGCGCGGCCGTGCGTGCGGTGGAGTTTTTACTGCAGTGATTTCCCCACTCGTTGCGCTTCCCCATGACGTGGGGGTCGTGCATGGAATGACCGCAACATGCTTGCGTCATCCCATGGCGAACAGTAAAGAGGTGGCTTGCGTATTCTTTTGAAACTGCAGGGCCGCCGCCCATTTACTCCCTCCGCATCGGAACCGTCGTTCCATGTTGCCCACTACACCTGCCCTTTATGCAACGTACACCACATGCACGGCGGGGGGTAGGTGACAGACGCACGGTATATGGGACGGCACGCGGGGGGCGATACTTACGTGCCTTCGATTGGGCAGGGAGGGCGGCCGATGGCCTCGCTCGCTGCCACTTAATAAGCCAGATTGGAGCGGGCTCTTCAGAGGCTAGAGCTAGTCTTTTGGCCTTTCCTTCCCAATTATAAAAACGGGAATCCAGTGGTAGGAGGAAGGGCATCTTCCTGCATCTCCCCTCTGTCTCCATTCTTCACCCACGATCATGGCGAGAGGGCGTGGCCGCGGCTGTTCTTCCATGGAGCAGACCAGGTCCTCCTCCCGCCAGAAAGTTGCGGCGGTCAAGGAAGAGCCAGATGCCCAAGGTGAAGGCCATGCTTGAGGCGGGGGCACCGGACGGGGCCACGGTCGGCGAGGCGGCCGGGGCCGAAGCGGCCGAGGCAGAGGCGGGCGTGGAAGGGGAACGCCTACGTCATCTCTGTCTCCGTCGCCATCTCCTCCGTCAACCCCTCCTGCTTTGCCGAGTGGTCATGTCGGGGCACGGTGTTCGAGTTTATCCTGCAACTGCATGGGCCGCTATGCAGTCGTCTCTGTCTCCCCTGGGTGTTCGAGAGGGTGTTGGAGATCGACCAGCCACCGCGTCTGAGACTTCACATGAAGGGGTGTTGCCATGGCGACATGTGGGTGAACACAAGGTTCCCTGCCCCACAAGTGATGCTTCTTCGCTGGGGCTGGAAAACCTTCGCACACGTACATTGCTTGATGGATGGGCACGTCCTCTACTTCAACTAGCGGAGAGCGACCTGCTCTCCGTCAAGGACTTCGGGAGCTCGGGACACAGGCTAGGGTGCTGCGCCGAGAGGTCGACCGATGTTGAAAGCTCCTCTTCGGGCGAGAGCGACGGGGAGGATAGTGGCGCGACGACGAGGGTAGCAGGCGGAGGGATGACGGGTCCGACTAGGTGTCCGGGCCATCGTCCCTGCGTGACGCCGGCAGCACCGCCATCTGCATCGCCAGCTCCTTGAACTTCTCGGGGTCGCCTCCCTGGGTGGCTAGCGTGGGAAAGCCTGAGAAGATGAAGAAGGCGGTGGCAGGCCGTCAAGTAGGAGTACGCAGGCACCGACGCCTTCGTCGCGTATTGCCAGCCCGCTGCCTCATCTTTCGGCTCTTCTTCCAGCACCATCATCACCAGCCCTCTTTGGGACGGCTGCCGGGATGTTCTCTTGGTTTCTTCTGTCGCTCATACCTCGCCTAGGCACCCCTTTTGCCTTCTTGTTTTATTTCCTGAGGAGAGGGACAAGAAAGGGATTACGGGCACCTTATCTCTTTTCAGTTTTCAAGCCTACGGGCCTCTGTAAGATTTAAACCTTGTAACCCCTTTGCTTATGTATGCATTCTGTATGAATCGTACTTGTTGGCAAGGTCTTAACAAAGAGAAGGGTGTTTGCCGGGCTTCCTTTGTGCGCGGGCGAGGCCGGCACCAAGGAGCAAGTCCTTGTCATCTTAAGATAAACATTGTAACCCGGCACAGACCTCGCCGTCCTCCTGCTCTATAACTCGACTACACTGACGCCCTTGGCGGTGGAAGGGGCAAAGTAGGATTGGGCCCTTCACTCATTCCTTTCCCACCGCGCTATGACCAAGTTCTGGCCCAAAGTAAAGTTTTTGGACATGGGAAAGAGGGAGCATGACGGTATAAGAGTGAGCGAAGTCTCGCGTGTCCAAGTTTCATACGGAAGCAAGGAGTGGGGGATGAAAGGCTTATCTGATTTCACAGCCCTCGGCAATCTTGGCTTGGCGCGGTCGGATCTTTGGACCTGCAGCCCCCGGCAACCTTGGCTTGTCGGGGTCGGGGTGTCGGCTTGTTCTCTTTCTTCCAAATAGCTCAGCAGAAATGTCCATGCATCCTGTGAACCAAAAAGGAGGGGAAGGAACAGAGAGACGCACACTCGACCTCTATGCTAGGGGTTAGTCGCCGCTAAGCACTATCAACCCTAACAGAGAGAGAGACTGAACCTAGCATGCATGCTAAAACTTAGGGCGCCAACGCTTCATTTGTTTATGCTCAGGGTCTGCTCCTGGCTTTGTACAAAGGGTTACATGCCTTGCCGGCAAAGCTTGCACAAAAGGTGGTTTGCCGGGGGGCCGGCAACAGCGCCTTACGGGTAAAACTTCGGCGTGAACTTGTTGGAATTCTTGGCCGACTGAACGTGTCGAAGAAAAAGGTCACCTTCCTCAAAGCTTCGGGCATGAACCTTGCGGCTATGATAGCGGCGCAAGGCTTGCTGGTAGCGCGCTGCTCGCACAGCTGCCCGAAGACGATATTCCTCAAGGAGCGTTGCATCATCTTGCTGCAACTTCTCTTGCTCAAGCTCATCATAAGTGAGCACTCGAGGTGACCCGTACGTGAGTTCCGTGGGCAGAACTGCTTCTGCCCTGTAAATAAGGGAGAAAGGTGTCTGGCCGGTGGCTCGATTTGGTGTCATTTTGATTGACCAAAGAACCGCTGGCAATTCGTCAACCCAGCACCGTCGGCACTTGTGTAGCCTGTCAAAAGTTCTTGTCCGGAGGCCTCGAAATACTTCAGCATTCGCCCTCTCAGCCTGGCCGTTACTTCGTGGATGTGCGACAGAAGCAAAATAGACCTTGCTGCCGAGGTCCTGGATGTACAGTATGAAGGCGCGGCTCATGAACTGCATGCCGTTGTCGGTGATGACTCTATTTGGAACACCAAAACGGAAGACTAGTCCCTTGAAGAATTTGACGGCCGACTGTGCTATCACCTATCTCACTGCCTCCACCTCCAGCCACTTTGTGAACTTGTCGATTGCAACGTACAAGTACTCAAAGCCCCCGACAGCACGGGGAAAAGGGCCCAGTATGTCGAGCCCCCAGACCGGGAATGGCCAAGAGAGAGGGATTGTTTGGAGAGCTTGAGCTGGTTGATGAAGCTTCTTTAAATGGAACTGGCACGCTTCACACTTGGTTACTAGTGCCATTGCATCCTGGAGGGTTGTGGGCCAGAAGAAACCTTGCCGGAATGCCCACGTATGCCTCCGTGTATCTCTGCCAACAGCTCCAGTCCTTCCTCCCGGGAATGCACTTCAATTTCACACCGTTCGGTCTTTTTCTGTACAGAACGTCGTCGGCGAACTGATACATGGTAGACTGATGGGCTACTTTCTTCGCTTCTTCTTGCTCCTCAGGGAGTTCCCCTGTTTGGAGGAATTGGACAGTATGTTGTGCCCATGCCGGAGCTTGGGGCTCGACGGCAAGGACCAAAGGCATTTCCTCTACCATGGGAGCGGCTGTCTCTACGGCCAGCGCTTGATGCCCTACCGGAGTCTGTTGCCCCATGGCAGGCTTAGTGTCCATGGCAACATCTTTGCCGGTGGCCACTCGGAGCTCGGCGGGAAAGTACTTGTCGGGGCCTGATTTCCTTCGCTTGTTCTGCCTTGTCGATGGTTCAACGGATGGTTGACTTAATCGGAGCACAAAAGTACGTGGTTCCACAGGCAATTTGAAGGCAGCGCGTTTCGACAAGTGGTCGGCCATGCCGTTCTCCACTCGGGGAACACGCTCCGCTTGTATACCGTCAAAACGCTGTTCCAGCTTCCTCACTTCATCTACGTAGGCCTCCATCAATGGGTGTCGGTGTCAAAACCGGCGGATCTCGGGTAGGGGGCCCCGAACTGTGCGTCTAGGCAGATGGTAACAGGAGACAAGGGACACGATGTTTTTACCCAGGTTCGGGCCCTCTCGATGGAGGTAATACCCTACCCCGCTTGATTAATTTGATGATATGGGTAGTACAAGAGTAGATCTACCACGAGATCGTAGAGGCTAAACCCTAGAAGCGAGCCTATGGTATGATTGTTGTTTGTCCTCACGGACTAAAACCCTCCGGTTTATATAGACACCGGATAGGGTTAGGGTTACGTAGTCGGTTACAATGGCAGGAGATCTACATACACGTATCGCCAAGCTTGCCTTCCACGCTAAGGAAAGTCCCATCCGGACACGGACTAAGTCTTCAATCTTGTATCTTCATAGTCCAGAGTCCGCCAACGGTGATAGTTCGCTATCCGGACACCCCTAATCCAGGACTCCTCAAGAGCTCCTGAACCAGGCTTCAATGACGCATTTAGTCCGGGCGCACATATTGTCTTCGAATTGCAAGGCGGGTTCCTCTTCCGAATACTTCATAGAAGATTTTGAACACAAGGATAGTGTCCAGCTCTGCAAAACAAGTTCCACATACCACCGTAGAGAGAATAACTTTTGCACAGATATGCTGACGTATTCCGCGGCGTGACATCACACCACGGCCAGGCCTTTATACGAATCGTTTTTACTGTTCCACCTCAACGCGTTTAGCGAGGCGCTTTCCTTGGCACGTCTTATCAAAACGGAGATCGTGCCCCCTTATTCCGGGATTCTCATCAATACGGGCGTGGGTAACCCAGTCGTGCCCGTTGGCACGCCTCCTCCATTGAAGGCGAGTCCCGAACGGTCACGGGGTGGGCTCTTGGTATTCAACCTCTTTATAACGAGACCAAGGCCCGCTCCTTTCTTTCAATCTCAATCGAATCCGCCCCTCGCCTCGAGTTCCAGCACCCAAAGCTCCAGAGTTAGGCGCTCCGGACCTTCAACGATGTCCGGCTCCGACCTGCACGGCCGGTGGATGTCTTCCTCCGTCACGGAAGAAGATGTGCTAAAGCTGAGAGACGCCAGGTATCTAACCGGCGAAATTTTGCATAGGCTGCCTGCTCAAGGGCAGGTTGTTCCCACTCCCGAGCCCGGTGAGAGCGTGGTATTCGTGTCTCACTTCCTCCGTGGTTTAGGCTTCCCGACGGACCCCTTTGTGAGGGGGCTCATGTTTTATTATGGGCTGGAATTCCATGACTTGGATCCGGAGTCCATCCTCCACATCTCGTCGTTCATTATCGTATGTGAAGCCTTCCTACGCATTGCCCCTCACTTCGGATTGTGGCTCAAGACCTTCAAAGTGGAGCCGAAGATGATCAAGGGGCATCAGGAAGAGTGCGGAGGGGCTGTTATAAGCAAGAATGCGAACGCTCCATGGCCCGAGGGCTCTTTTCAAGAGGAGCTCAATTTATGGCAACAGGAGTGGTTCTATATCACCGCTCCCAGGGGCACCAAATGGGCGGTGCCACCTGCCTTCCGCTCTGGTCCTCCACTGCGGCGAGCGTCATGGGTCAATAAAGGGCTCTACTGGGGACCGTCCAAGGACATACCTCTGTTGCAGGGCCGTATTCGAGACCTCCAAGAAAGAGAGATCAATCTGGTCGTAGTAGCGCAGGTCATGCTGATTCGTCGCACCTTGCTCTGCAAACGCGCCCCTTCCTCCTGTGGGAGTTTAATCCGGAGGGACCGCGAACTCTCCAACATTTTATGGGCGTAACGCCCGTGGAGATGTACCAAATGTTCTTCGGATCACAAGCAATGTATCCGGACTTAACCGAGGACGCAGGTCTGAACTGCAATCGCCCGGATACTCAAGTAAGTAGTCTTGTACCCGGACATGCTATCCGCATATTTGTCATATAATTGCCCTTAAAAGAGCTATCTTTTAAACAGGAGTGGATAGCAAAAGCAAAACTGATCAGGTGTCCGGCCCCCCTCCCTGAGACCACGCCGGATCCGGTATTAACCAAGATGCTAGAGGTTGTGCCTTTTGAAGAAGGCGAAGGGGGGAACAAGGGAGCTACTACCTCCGTGAAGGAGGCTATCAAGAAAGGGGGGATCGAGAATCCCTCCCTCCAAGGGGAGAAGAGGACCGCTTCTGAAGACCCGGAGACCAAAGCCTCGAAGCGGGGGAAGAAATCTTCACCAGAGGGTCCTGCGGCGGGAGATGCCCCGGCCGCACTATTTCCCCAAGGAGATCAGCCCTCCAACGAGCCGTAAGTAAAAAGGGGGGCGTTTTATTTTAAAAGAGAGACATCCCCGTTTTATTTCTGAAGGTAACCGAAAGTTTACCTTGTAGTTCGGATCTCAGCCCTTCGCAGCGGAGCTCGTCTTTAGGGGATCTTGATCCGGAGATGATGGAGAGCGAAACGCCTCCGCCTGCCATACCGTTATGCGAGGTGGACGACCATGAGGTGTCGTCGCGGAGGGCTCCTCCGAATCCAGCGGGGCCTGAAGGCAGCCGTATGTCCCCTCAAAGTCCTCCGTGTCCGGCCTTCGAAAAAGGCCACCGGACGAGTCCGGCACCGATGGGTGTGCGATCGGAGGAGCTGAAGGATCTTCTTGGGCGAGCGTCTATCTCGGAAGATCGTCGTACGTTAATGAGTACGGTGATTGAAAGGATTTCATCCGCTGAGAGCGGATTGCATGAAGCCGTCGTAAGTTTACTGACGGGTTTTGAGGTACGCAAAATGATGTACCTTCCGGCAGCTTTTGCATATAAAATGCGCCTGTATAGATAGTAGCCCCTGAGACTTGGTGCGGTGTCCAACATGACGGCGCGCCGAGGATCATAACCCCAGGTATAATATGCGCTCTTCCTATGTAGGTGGCAAAGCGTCCGGTGGCTAGCCGGGCTGATGAATTTGCCGAGCTGAAGTGGCAACTTGACGTGGCGGATGCGGACATCACGCTTGTTAATAAGCGGCTTGACGAGTCACAAGGTATGCAACTTCTCCACGGACACCTGGTAAGGGAGCTTAACGCTCATGTCTTACAACGTGTATGCTTAATGCAGATGGTGCTGCTACTATGGAGAGCCTTCGGGCGGAGCTCGCCCGAGCCAAGGAGCAAGCCAAAAAAAGTGATGCGGCCGCTTTAAAGGCGGCCGCAGAGCTAAAAGCTGAACAGGCTGCTCACTGCCAAAGCAAGAAAGAAATGGCCGAGATGACCATGAAATTGAAGAATGCTACTGACCGTTGCGAGCTTCTTGAAAAAGTAGATCGAGCGAAACAAACGGACCTGAAAAAGGCCACCACCGAGGCCAAGGATACTCGCTCTGCTATGAGAGCTATGAAGGAGGAGCTACGTCAGGCCGAAGATATTGCGGCTGGAAAGCCCTTTCTGCTGCGGAGGAAATTCACGGATCCTAAGTACGCTCAATTGGACCGGCTGTGGGGTGAGGAGGATGCTTATCTAGACTTGGCGGCGAGTGCCGCAGACGCGGCCGAACACTTCCGAGGTCCAAAGGATCACGGAATGGAAGAGCTTTTTTGGTCGCAGTTGCATAGTCTGGAGCGTCCACTTTCGTTAACTGATCGTTTGGCTGAATGGGCTGAGCTGAATAGGTTGTCTGAAAAGGCTGTCGTGACTCATTTGTGGCCGAAAAGCCCCAATCCGAAGAGTTATTTTGGCTTGGTGCAACAGTTCCTTGGTGCGGTGCCGCATATCGATGCAATGAAGCGGTCATCATGCATAGAGGGAGCGCGAATGGCTCTTGTCCGTGTCAAGACATACTGGGCGGAGATGAAGGCCACCGACGTTGCATCCCAAGATTCGGACAAGTTTAGTACCGCCGAGCACTATTTTGAGGAAGTCTCCGCAGGCGCTTGCTTAATAGAGACGCAGTGCTCAAGGATATTAATGTTTAAATGACATGTATGATTTGTGAAAACAATGTTTCAATATAATATAAGAGCTTTTTATACTTGTGCGTTCAAGTATTAAAACGCCTCAGGCGGCCGCTGATGTATATGTGTCTATAACCCGAAAGATGGCAGTCTTGACTTTCAGCCCCCACGCACATAGTGCGGGGGTGTTTGCAAAAAAGGCGCATTTTCACACTTAATCAAACGTCTTGGTCCTGTAAAGGAGGTGATAGAGTAGCAAACTAGGCAACCGGACTATAATGCTTTATCACTTTCACTTAGCCATAGGAGTTCGATGGTGGGGCTACTATATAGCCCCTAGGGACACCGCGCTCTCCCGAATTCAGGGCGTATGTGCCTGACCGAAACGCCCTTCGTTAATGCGGGGAATTCTAAACATTCCGTGGGTCATCGAGTGGTTGACCAGTCTCACGCTATATCATGATAGTCAGTTTTAGCTTTCTCCATCGAGGTGCTCAACCCAGCTCAACCGGGCACAATCGTAGTGGTTCTCCCAGCGCTACCTTAGCCGATATAATGGAACGTAAGGTACCAAAACATGGGAGCCGGGCAAACCCAACATTTGACCAATGACATGATTCGGAGCTGATGCATATAAGGCCTAACTCGAGACGCCGAACACTCCCTAAGGTATTCGGTCTTTACGAAAACAGGCAGAATAATGCCCTAAGCCCCTGGTGTCTAGGTACGCGCAAAAATTCTGGTGCGGCCGATGCCAAAACGCCAGCCTCCTCCTCGGTTATAGCAAGAAACCGGGGGATGTGTATCAACAAAAGACAGTAAAAAAGTGAATCCTTGCAACGGGTCCCTACTGCATGTCTGCGTCTGTGTCTCCGTTGTGCCGTATCCTGGACGGGTGTAGCACGGTGTTCATCTGTAAAAGAGAAGAACTTAGTTTAAAAGAAAAAAGATCGTGCGGAAAATGTACTTTATATTAAATAAACAGAGTACGGTTCACAAAAGTGAACAAAATTGAGCTTTATTGTCTCTTGTTGTACATGCGTGCAGCCCCTTGTACGGGGGTATGCCGCTAGTAGGCCTTTATATGTTTACGCCGACTCGCCTAGCCATGTCCGGGGTTCGAATGACCTATTCAGTGCTTTGATTAGCGGAGCCGGATTAGTGTGGGGCTGTCAAGGCAGTCTCACGTTCTTCCGTGCTTGAGTAACACTTGGTACTCCCTTTTAATGAGATGATGCCGCGTGGACCGGGCATTTTAAGTGTAAGAGATGCATAGTGTGGTATCGCGTTAAAGCGGGCGTAAAGCTTCACGTCCCAAAGAGTGCTTGATAGCTACTGAATGGGGCGATGTGGAAGGTTAACTTTTCAAGGCGGAAGTTGTCGGATGACCAACACAACTTCTAGCAGAGAGGGAGCCCGCATAACGGGCATATAGGCCTGGCATGACCCCTTTGAAGGAGGTGTTGCTATGGCGAATTTTGGTTGGGTCTATCCCCATTTTATGTAATTGTGTCCTGATATAGCAGGTTTAGATTGCTACCTCGGTCCATTAGGACTTGTGTAAATTGGAGTCCGTCGATTATAGGATCTAATATCAAGGCAGTCCATCCTGCGCTCCGGATACTTCCGGAATAGTCCTGATGATCGAAGGTGATTGGTTTTGACAACCATCGTTGGGACTCTGCTGATAGACCGTATGCGCGCGTGTTTCTATGGGCGCCGCTCTGCTTTTTCCTTTTGTCACTTGAAGTGAGTTCACTGTTTTGACTTTTTGAGGGAAATTCTTTTGTTATCCGGTGCTCGCTTGTGGGGTTCACATCGCCCTCGCTTGGTGTGTCGAGCCCTTTTGTTCGGCATTGAGTTTGCCGGATCGCTTGAAGACCCAACAATCTCTGTGGGTATGGTTTGCGTGCTTCCCGGAGTACTGTGGATTTGGTATATTTTGTCCAAGATTTTGTTTAGGTTGGATAGCTCGTCGCTGTTGTCCTTGAGGGGCAGTTTTTTATGATTCTGCCGGGAGCTTCTGAATCCGGCATTGACTGTCGTGCTCTTCGGGCTGTTTCCCTTTGTCCGGCGCTGGTCCTTGCTGCGTTGTGGTTTTCCATTTCCATCCCTGACTTTGGATGTACTTGGGTCGCTGGTACTGCATCTTGCTAGCCAACTATCCTCTCCCGCGCAAAACTGAGTCATGAGGCTTGTTAATGCAACCATTGTTCTCGGCTTCTCCTGGCCGAGGTGTCTGGCGAGCCATTCGTCTCAGACATTGTGTTTGAAAGCTGCTAAGGCTTCGGCGTCCGGATAGTCGACTATTTGGTTCTTTTTGGTAAGCAACCTGTTCCAGAATTTGCGGGCTGACTCTCCGGGTTGTTGAGTTATGTGACTTAAATCGTCTGCATCCGGAGGACGGACATACGTCCCTTGAAAATTTGCCCGAAAAGCATCCTCGAGCTTTTCCCAACTTCCAATGGTATTTTCAGGGAGGCTTTTGAGCCAATGCCGGGCTGGCCCTTTGAGCTTGAGGGGTAAGTATTTTATGGCGTGGAGATCATCTCCTCTAGCCATGTGTATGTGGAGGATGTAATCCTCAATCCGCACTCTAGGGTCTGTTGTTCCGTCAGATGCCTCTATGTTTACGAAGTTTGAAGTCTACCGGGAATTCGTGACCCAAAGACCTCATTGGTGAAACATAGTGTGCGGCACCCCTATATTTGGGTGTGCCATGATGTTCGGATATTGGGCGTGTTGCATTGCTTGGAAGAGCTTGCTTTCTCAGCCCATAGATGGACCTAACTGGGCCATCCTTTTGATGCGAATCCTTATGCGGATCGCGTGCCGGCTTGTGTACGGCGCCGTTTGCCGCTCTCTATTTTCCATGGGGTCGTCCATCCGACCGGGTGGCCTCCTTGTTTTTTGATTGTGGGGGCTCTACGGCCTCCTCATCAAATTCGGGCAGTAGTTTTCTCTTTGGGTAGCTCTTTGTTCGACGACTGTCGCCGTATTCGTCCGCGGTGTTGAGTACTTTGCTCCATCTGATTCTGAGTGCATCTTCCGCTGTTTTGAGCTTCCGCTTCTTCTTTTTTAGGCTACGCGCAGTGGCGATGAGCCTTTTGTGGAGGTTCTTCTGCTCCAACAATTTGTCCGGTGTGAGATCGCCCGGACTGTTATCTTCGCTGGGGACGGGTTGTTTATCCAACTTGTCCTGTTCGGACGGTCGCTCGATAGCATGTTCGTCATCCACCAGTTCGCCCTGCTCTATGGCTGGGTCTGTGTGGCTGCCGTCTTTGTCGAGGTGGGACTTGTTGCGGCGTTTATGTTGCCGTTTGCTTTGATCGCCGAGGGAGCGATCCTTCGTAGCGTCCCGTTGTTCCTCGTCGTCGCTTCCTTTAGGTGTGTCCACCATGTATACATCGTGAGATAAGGTGGTTCTCCGGTGCCCTATAGGCGCTGGTTCATGCTCCTCCCTTACATCGTTGTCCATACCGTCGATGTCTTCAGAGTCGAAGTCGAGCATGTCGGTTAAATCATCGACAGTGGCTACGAAGTGGGTGGTGGGTGGGCGTTGAATTTCTTCGTCGTCCGCATCCCAACCTTCCTGACCGTAGTCCGCCAGGCTCTCTGATAAAGAGAGAGACTTTAGTGAATTCAGGATGTCGCCAAAGGGCGAGTGCCGAAAGATGTCCGCGCAAAGTGAACTCCATAACCGGGCGCCCAATTGGATTTGATTGGCAAGTACGAGGGTTCGGAGTCCGTGAGGAGTCCGCACCTTGGAGTCACGGTCTTCGCAGCGACAGGATGGAGTTCGGCTCAATCGCCGTAGAGATCATAGCCCCCGAGGCGGTGTCCAGCCACTCGTCCTCGATCGGCGGAGTCGGCTCCGAGCTAAGGGTCTGAGCGGACGCTGGTGCGGCTTCCAGGGCACTGTTCGGCGGCAGAGCAAGATCGTGCCCATCGAGACAGTGCGGCACGCTTGGCTGTGGGTCGAATCCGTTGAAGATCAAGTCTCCGCGGACGTCATCCGTGTAGTTCAAACTCCCAAATCTGACCTGATGGCCAGGGGCGTACCTTTCGATCTGCTCCAGATGGCCAAGTGAATTGGCCCGTAGTGCAAAGCCGCCGAATACGAAGATCTGTCCGGGTAGAAAAATCTCACCCTGGACCGCGTCGTTGTTGATGATCGAAGGAACCATCGGACCTAAGGATGATGACACAGAGGAACTCTCAATGAAAGCACCAATGTCGGTGTCAAAACCGGCGGATCTCGGGTAGGGGGTCCCGAATCGCAAGGCGTCTAGGCGGATGGTAACAGGAGACAAGGGACACGATGTTTTTACCTGTGTTCGGGCCCTCTCGATGGAGGTAATACCCTACTCCGCTTGATTAATATTGATGATATGGGTAGTACAAGAGTAGATCTACCACGAAATCAGAGAGGCTAAACCCTAGAAGCTAGCCTATGGTATGATTGTTGTTCGTCCTACGGACTAAAACCCTCCGGTTTATATAGACACCGGATCGGGTTAGGGTTACACAGAGTCGGGTACAGTGGGAGGAGATCTACATATCCGGATCGCCAAGCTTGCCTTCCACGCCAAGGAAAGTCCCATCCGGACATGGGACGAAGTCTTCAATCTTGTATCTTCATAGTCCAGGAGTCCGGCCAATGGTGATAGTTCGGCTATCTGGACACCCCTAATCCAGGACTCCCTCAATGGGCTTTGATAATCTTTGTTAACTTGTTTGATGAGAAGTTGTGAATCGCCCCTAACGATGATCTTCTTGATTCCGAGGTCTGCCGCGATCCTGAGGCCGGCAAGCAACCCCTCGTATTCAGCAGTGTTGTTTGTTGACATCTCCCTAGGAAAGTGCATCTTGACTACATACTTGAGGTGCTCTCCAGTGGGTGCGACGAGCAGCACACCAGCACCGGGGCCTTGCAGTGAGAAAGCCCCGTCAAAGTACATAATCCAGTCGCGACATGTTTTCTTGCCGGGGAGAGCGGTCTCCTGAGTCTCTTCGTCGGGCGTTGAGGTCCATTCCGCAATGAACACCGCCAAGACTCTACTCTGAATTGTTGAAGTGCTTTCAAACTTCAAACCAAAGCTCGACAGTTCGAAAGCCCATTCCACAATTCTCCCGATTGCGTCCGGGTTATGCAATATCCTTTGCAACGCGAAGCGGGTGACGACGGTGATTTCGTGTGCTTGGAAATAATGACGCAGCTTCCTCGAGGCCATAAGGAGGACGAAGAGCAATTTTCTACACACCGGAGTACCTCGATCTAGCCCCCTGCAAGAGGGAGCTGACAAAGTAAACCGGATGATGCATCATCTTCTTCTACACTATTCATTTGGTTGTGTCACATCTGCTTCGCCAGCGTCAGACTCCGCCGGGGGCCTTGCCTTACCGGCAGTAGGCCCTACTCGGGGGGAGTTCTGGTTTGCCATCCGCCAGCCCTGCCGTTTCCACTGCCTCTTCGTTGACCTCCCTGTGCTACATTAGTGCGGCACGATTATTTCGTTGCCGCTAGATATAGCAGCAACGGTTCTTGTGGTTTAGGCGCAACCAGTATTGGCATCGAGGAGGTACTTCTTCAAATCTTGCAAGGCTGCCTTGGCCTCTGGGTCCATTCCATTGGGCCCACCTTTTTCAAGATTTTGAAAAAGCGAAGGGCACGTTTAGCATACATGGAGATGAATCTGCTCATGGCGGCAACGCATCCAACAACCCGAAGTACATCCTTGATCCGCCTAGGTGCCTCAATTTGCTCAATGGCTTTGATCTTGTCTGGGTTCGCCTCGATCCCATGCTGTGACACAAAGAACTCAAGAAGTTTGCCGGACGGAACACCGAAGACACACTTCTCAGTGTTCAGCTTGAGGTTGATCTTCGCAAATTTGCAAACGTCTCTTCTAAATCTTGTACGAGTGTTGCCCTGTCCTTGGTTTTGACCACTATGTCATCCATATAAGCTTACATATTTCTATGCAGCTAAGGCTCAAAACCAATTTGGACTGCTCTCGCAAACGTTGAGCCAGCGCTCTTCAACCCGAAAGGCATTCACATGAAACAATACGTACCACATGGAGTGATGAACACTGTCTTCTCTTCATCTTCTTTCGTCATGAAGATCTGGTGGTATCCCGAGTAAGTGTCGAGGAATGATAACAAGTCACACCCGGCCGTGGAGTCAACAATCTGGTCGATGCACGGTAACAGGAAAGGGTCCTTTGGACAAGCCTTATTGATGTCTGTGTAATCAATACACAGTCTCCACTTCCCATTTGCCTTGCGCACCACCACCGGATTGGCCAATCACGTCGGATGGAGTACCCCTCTCACCAAGCCTGCCGCTTCCAACTTCCTGATTTCCTCTGTGATGAACCCTTGTCGTTCTAGAGCCTGTTTCCTGGCCTTCTGCTTGACGGGTCGCGCATGAGGACAGACAACAAGATGGTGTTCAATCACCTCCCTGGGAACGCCAGGGATGTCGGATGCTTGCCACGCAAACACATCGACATTCGCCCGCAGGAAAGTGATGAACGCGCCTTCCTATTTGCTGTCGAGGGTGGAGCATATGGTGAAAGCCCCTCATGTGCCATCCTCCTTGACGGACACCTTCTTGGTCTCTGGTGGTGCAGCTCTGGATTTCTTGCTCTTGCCGGTGGAGCTCTCTGGCACACCATTGATGGGAGCACAACACTCCGAAGAGGTGCGCTTGCCGGAGTGGGTGCGAGAGGTCTTGCCGGTCTTCTTCCCCCCCCCCCCCCCCCGGGGCTTCGGTGGCATGAGCAAGTGCCTTGGTGGCAGTCGCTGCAACTGCCTCCCGGTAGAGTTGGTCAGCACAGATCAGCGCATCCTTCTTGTCGTAGGGGACGGTGATGATGGTCATCGTCCCAGGCATCTTCAGTGTGTTGTAGGCGTAATGTGAGGCCGCCATGAACTTGGCTAATGCTGGGAGGCCGAGGATTCCGTTGTAGGGCAAGGGGATCTCGGCTACATCGAAAAAAATCCTCTCTGTCCTATAGTTCAACTCACCTCCAAACGTCACGGGCAGCATGACCTTACCCTTCGGCTGACTCCTTCCTGGGTTGACCCCTTGAAATGTGCCCGTCTCTTCGAGGTCTCCATCAGGAATCTGCAGCATTTTGATCACAATAGGCAAGATCAAGTTCAGACCGGCCCCGCCGTCAACCAGCATTTTTGTCACCTTGAGGTTGCGTATTGTTGGCGAAACCAACAACGGGAAACACCCGACCGCAGTTATGCGATCAGGGTGGTCCTCGGTGTCAAAAATGATGGGCGTGTTGGACCACTTCAGTGGCTTTTTAGCATCGAATGATGGTTCCGCCGTTGTGATCTCAAGCGCCCACTTCTTGAGCTAGCGCTGGGAGGTGTGCAGCGAGGCGCCACCATCGACGCGCATGGCCTCTATAGCTTTCTGGAAATTGTGCTCGCTGGACTCATCGTCCTCGTCACGATCATCATCTTCTTGCTTCTTGTCACGACCCCGAGCGGGCCTCTCTTGCTGGTTATCCTTGCCGCGGTGACCTCCTTGGCCGCCACGCTTCTTGCCGGATCCCTCGGCACCATCCTGACCCTTCTCCTTGTCCCGCCTCTCATATTCAGCTTTTTGCTTATCAGCAAGCAGCTCAACTTGTCGGCAATTCTGGAGGTTGCGGACCTTGGTGAGGTGGATCTTGCAGTACTGCTTGTCAGAGCCTGCTGGCTTGTCGGTGGCTGCCAAGGCCCGGCAAGTGGCGCATCCGGCAATTTCCTTGCCGGGGTCGTCTGCCTTGGCCTTCTTGGCAGCGCCGGTGTCCTCGAATCCCTTGACGGCAAGCACGGTCTTGCCCTTGTACTTCCTATTGCGGCAACGACCCTTCTTCATCGGGGCGGCGATATCTTCGTCTGGGGAGTCGGTTTCTGCACCGGCGTCCTCGCTAGGGTACTTCCTCCCCTCTTTAGCTCGAGCGCACCTATCATCCAGAATATAAAGGTCGGTCACATCTTTGACCTTGTTCATCGCCAGCTCTTCACGCATCTTGCGGTTGCGCACATTCTGATGGAATGCGCTGATCACGACGGCGGGATGAATATCTGGGATGTTGTACTGCACCCAGCTGAACCTTTGTATGTACTTGCGCAGGGTTTCACCTTCCTTCTGGGGGATGATATGCAAATCACTTGACTGGCCATGAGCTTGTTGGCCTCCAGTGAAGGCGCCAACGAACTCATGACACAAATCCGACCAAGAAGAAATGGAATCTGCCGGTAGGTGCATCATCCATGACATGACATTGGGTTTAAGTGCCAACAGGAAGTAATTGGCGAGCACCTTGTCGTCGCGAGCTCCAGCGGCTTGCATGGCGATGGTATAGATGCTGAGGAACTCCGACGGGTGGGTCTTGCCGTTGTACTTCTCGCCAACGTCGGGCTTGAACATGCGGTGAGAGGGCCACTGGAACTGCCGAAGCTCACGGGTAAAGGCTGGGAAACCCACCTCGTAGGGTAGGCCGCCAGAGCCTCCCGATGCTGGGTGGTCCATAGTGGGCCTCGCCCACCTGTCTGACTGGTGGCGTGCTTCGCGTCGGCGCTCGATGGTGGTTCGAGCGTCTTCATGGGCTCGCTCCCGAAGAACTTGGCGTTGATCGCAGTGGGTCCGTAGGTCGGACGACGCTATGGAAATGTTATCACAAGCGTCATCACGACGGACCACTGGTCGCGGATCATCTTTGTTGGCAACGCCGACGAGGCTCCGGATGGTGGCTCTCCACTCGTCGAGCTTTTCCGCAGCAGGAGGAAAGTCGAGGAGCAACTGCGGGCGCGCTAAAGCTTCTGCTGGCATGGGTGGCGGCGAAAGCTGCGTGGACCGTGACGCGCTCCGACTTCTAACCACGTTAGAAGGAGCTCTATCACGGCCTTGCGGTTGTGAACCATTTTCACCAGCTCCTCGGCATGCATGCTAGCCCTCCACGTCCCGCGAATGAGGCACAGGACTCTTCGGCGGCGCCCGGGGTCACCAGCGTAGCGACGCTGCTCGTCGCGCACAACCTGGGAAGAGCGCGTCGTGGGCGCCGGCGTGGCGTCTTGGAAGTCGCCACACCGTCGATGCGTGGCACGACGCCACCCTAGGAGGGCCTCGTGCCGCCTGCGGGGGGCCCGGCTCCGTCTTTGGATTTGGCAGCGTGCGGCCCCCCATCTTGCGCAGGAACAACGCCGCTCGCCAGGCTTTGACTGCCAGAGCGATGTGGGTGTTCTTGGGCCGCGCCTCGGCTTCCGTACGTGACCGCCTCACCACTCGCCCGCACTAGTACGAGCCATTCGGCCTCCAATGAGCCGATCGACGTGATCGTCTTCTTCTTGTGAGCCATGACGATGAAGAACTGCTAAACCAACTGCTAGACCGGATTTTCACAACTGCGCCCTCTACCTGGCGTGCCAAAGATGTCGGGGGAAACGACACCTATGGGATCACTGGAATTCCTTCTACGGTTAGCGGGCACGGTTGTGCAAAGAGTGGGTCTGGTAGTCAGCACAAAGATTGTTTACCCAGGTTCGGGCCGCAAGGATGCGTAATACCCTAGTCCTGCTTTGGTGTATATTTGAGTGTTCTTGAGCTCTCGAACTAGCTGTGGTGCGTGCGTAGTCCAAAAGATCCGAATCCTTTTCCACTACGCCTCGGGTGTACAAGCTTATCACATGTCATTACGGGACAAGGCGCATTAAATGCGCTCCTTAGGTGTCCCATTGCTTTATTGGGGACGGAACGAGGCATGTCCCGTCCGTTGCCGCTCCGCCTCACTTCGACACGCGTCGAGTCCATCGAGTCATGCAGCGCCACGTAGGCTGGCAGGCTGCTGAGATGGCGTGGTGGTAGGGTCTTCACGAAGATCTGCATGCCACCACGTAGGTGCTTGCTGAGTTGGCCTGGAGGCCGCACGTCGCCACGCAGGTGCCTGCCCAGCTGGTTGGGCTGGCCGCTGTATGGGAACGGCGGTGGGGTCTTGGCAGACGTGGGCCTGGCTGTGGCCCCGCAAGTGTCCTCGGCAAGGGTCTTGCCGGGGCCCCGGCAAGGGTCTTTCCGTGGCATTGCGGTCGTCCCCGGCAAGGATCTTGCTGTGGGTCTTGTGGATTTCCTCGGCAAGGATCTTGCCGAGGATTGTCGTCTTCTGGTCCTCATCTGATCTTGTGTGTTTATGATCTTCACAAAGATCTGCATGCCACCATGGAGGGGCCTCCCGAGCCTTGGTTCCGATGTGGTTGATGGTGTTGGAACCCTTGGGCTCAAGGGTGGCGCACTCTGCTGGCGTTGGGCAAGTTGCCCCGGCAAGGCTCTCACCGGGGCTGTGGAGGCTGCCCTGACAAGGGTCTCGCCGGGGGAGCCCACCTCGCCCTCTTGCTCTTTGTGTCTCTGGTCTTGGCGTTCATCTAGTTGTCTCGTGCCCTTGCTTCTCCTGCCCCACCAAGTGTGGTTAGGGGTGTGGGGCTGCGACTACCCGCGCACAAGTAAAGGGATGCAAAAAGGGACCCCTACTTTTGTACACCGGCAGTATCTTGTCTCTAAGACACTCCAAAGCATATATCTTGATATTTCTACTGCAGTGTTGCCTGAAGAATTGTCCCAACACTACAACTGCTCTGTATAAGTCAGGGCGGCCCAATCCTCTAAGGATAACAGGTAAAACCCTATGAAGTAGGACGTGGCAATCATGAGTTTTCAACCGTTGTACCTTGTTTCCATCTACATTGACTCTCCTTGTAGGGTTAGAAGCAAATCTATGTGGGAATCTCACACGTGACAGGACCTTGCAGAATTATTTTCTTTTTACCTTGTCCAAGACGTACACAACTTGTGCCATATCCCGTGGTTTACCTTAATCTTGCACCTATAAATCCTTTCTAATACCCAGGTGTGTCAAATCAATCCTAGATTTTAAGGTATCTTTCATCTTGCCTGCAATATCAAGAAGTGTGCCGATAATGTTGTCACATATATTTTTCTTGATGTCCATCACATCAACATTATGCCGCAGATCCAAATCTTTCAAATACTCCAAGTCCCACAAAGTGGACCTGCGGGTAAACAACAATCTCTCTTATGCCCTGCCATGCTTCCTATTCCCTCTACCATTATCAGGATGGTTTCCTGGTGTAATATGCCTGACCTTCTCTAATTCCACTTGCAAATCATCGGCGGTGAGCCTCTTTGGCGCATCACGTTTTCATGTTTTGCATTGAACACATATCTTTGGTATTTTGTAGGACACGGCTTGTCCTTGGCAATAGCGGTGTCCAATTGTCGGTGCAACAACCCCTGGGTCTGTTGCCCAACTGTGCACAGGCACAAGATCAAGATTGAAGCACCAGCTCAAGACAGAGATTGAAGAACCAAGAGATTTGAAGAACTAGCACGCAGCTCAGAGGGACCAAGATCAAGCCATAGGAGCAAGATATCCGCGAGAGAAGGGCCTCCCTTGCCGGGCAGGTGAGCCCGACAAGGGGCAAGGCCACGACCAGAAGCAAGCAACCAAGACTACCCAGTAGAGCCTACGGGGGCTCGCGGGGGCTGAACCACCCCGCCAACCACTCAGGCACGACCCACGTTGTCAATCAGTGTGGTGTCAAGCCGCAAGATGGTTAAGTGGCAGCCATTCACCACATGGCAGCCATTTCCAACAGGAGAAACCAACAGATGACACCCGTCCTACGACGTGTCAAGGGAACATGCGCGGAGCTGGCAGGATAGCCTAGCAGGCCTTGCCGGGCAACCAGTGATGTGACACTAAGAGGCGCATTTAATGCACCCTGTCAGCCCGCAGAGTTAGGTATGATAGCACTGCTTGCTATCATATCAGTGGATAATGACTACTTTGCCATTGTGGTGACCCCTTAATCTATAAAAGGAGGCCCATGGCACTCGTAGGAAGGGTTAGAGGGTTAGAAAGTTGATGAACCAAAGCCACCACACACGCGTAGTCGCTACGATCCCGAGGAAAACCTTGCCGGGCAAGTGTACTACACACCACTACACTCATTCCACCATCAATCCACCAAAGCAGGAGTAGGGTCTTACGCCTCGCGGTGGACCAAACCTGGGTAATTTGCTTGTGTGCTTTCTGCCGTGCTACCGTGCGCTAATCTGCTCTTTGTGCAGCGCGATGTCCCCCTTACCAAACCAACAACAGGCCACCCGGTCCCATAGGTGGCCGCGGATATCCCTCGACATCTTTGGCGCGCCAAGTAGGGGGCTCGCTTGCACGAACCTGAAAGCGTACGCAGTGCGTCATCTTCATCAACATCTTCATCTTCGACAACACCACCGACCATGGCACCCAAGAAGAAGAAGTCCTGCCATCCGGCCCATCCATCCACCTTAAAGGCTCCACCACCCGCAGCCTCTGATGCTGCAGGGGATGCAGAGACGACCGAGGCGTGGCTGGAGCAGGTGGCGCCACCACCGCTCCCCTCGCGGTCGACACGAGGGTTGGAGATGTCGGAGGAGAACAGCATCAGCGGCATCTCAACAGTCATGCTTCGCGAGGTGCGGACGAGGGGATCACTCCGCTCGCTCCCCCTCCTCCCACCAGCGGGATCAGTCGGAGCAATGACGTTCGGTCCGGTGCGAGCCATCGTCCACCAGCCGTCCCCGCCACGAGGGCCGTCATGGCGCATGTGCCTCCTCCCAGGCGGGCCGACCACACCGTTGCGCCCAACGGATCCACTGACCCTCAAGGAGCACCACTGCGCGACCCCGCTGCCCAAGTGGATGTTCCACAGCTGCGTGGACGCGGCACTACCACCGTCGCCGCCGCTGGCATCGTCAGGAGCCAGGCGACGATACGATCGACGTCACCAACATGTATGCCAAGCACGGACACAGAGGACATGGCGCGAGCTCAGCTACTACTGAGGTTTCCACCGGTGGCCGAGCAGATGGATGAATGGCGTGCCACCATCCAAAGGTTGCTTGGTTTCGCTGAGGCTGGGGGCTCGCGATGAGCCGGCCTGCCACGACCTCCCTAAGCGACGGGTGTGGCGGCCACAATGTCGACAAGCCTATTCTTGGTGTTGGTGGCTGCCTACCTTTCGAGGTCGGCTGCCCTGCCTTTACATGTGAGTTGCGGCAAGTCCGTTGGCCGTCCGTTCGCACGTTCAAGCCAGAGATACCTGAGAAGTACGACGGAAGGCTAAACCCGGTAGAGTTCCTGAGCATCTACACCATCACTGTTCAGGCTGCCAGGGGAAGAGACGAGAAGGTGTTCGCCAACTACTTCCCTTTGGCCCTCTAAGTCCAATGCGACATCTTGGCTGATGCACCTGCCGGAGAACTCCATTTCGACATGGGCAGATCTATGCCACGAGTTCATCGGTGCTTTCACCGGTGGCCACCAAGAGCCCAACAGGCCCAACAACCTACAACTTCTCCAGCAAAAGGAAGAAGAAACCCTCCGTAAGTATTTACATAGATTCAGTAAAGTTCATAGAAGTATTCCAAATATCCATCCGACAGCCGTTATAGCAGCCTTCTAGTCCAATGTGCGCAACCGTCGCATTCGTTCTAAGACGAATGTGCGGTTGCCCAAGACTGTGAAGGAGCTTACATGCTGGTGGATAAGTGTGCTCAGATGGAAGAAGGAAGGAAGTTGCCCGAAGAGGAGGATTGGATGAATCAACTAGTCAGAGAAAGGGCAAGAAGCCTAGTAAGAAGCCAAGAGATAAGGCCGTGATGACTGTAGAAGGTTCGGGCACCCTAGTAACAGCAAGAAGGCCAAGGCTGAGGCCCCGGCAAGGAATCTGCCGTGTGCGCTGCTTTCGGGGAAGCCGTTGCCGCTGAAGAAGTTGGGAAAGGTGATGGGTTGTACTGCAAGATCCACCAGATCAAAGGACGCGACCTTCAGGAGTGTTATCAAGTTGAACAGCTTGTCAAGAAATAGAGGGCAGAGTATGATAAGCATGATAAGGAGAAAGGACAGAATGTTGCTGGCGGTAAGGGCCCAGGCAGTGGAGCAAATCGCCCCGGCAAACCCTTTCGGAACCAAGGAAAACCCACTAGGGGCCAAGAGAAGGAAATCTGTTATGATGTGAGTGATGAAGGGAATGAAGAGGAAACTAGTGAGCATGAATTTCAGAAGCCCACTGATGCTCTATGCATTAATGGAGGTGCATCTTTGCACACCTCTCTTCGCCAACTCAAGCGATCGGCACGAGAGGTCAATGTTGTGGAACCAGAGCTATACGCCCGGAAGCCGCTCAAGTGGTCCCGCACGCCCATCATCTTTGATGAGGAGGACCACCCTGGCCGCACCATTGCGGTAGGGTGTTTGCCATTGTTGGTCACTCCAATAATTCGCAACCTCAAGGTGACAAAGATGTTAGTGGATGGCGGGGCCGGGTTGAATCTGATTTCCCCGGCAGTCATCAACAAGCTTCAGATGGGAGAAGAAGAGCTAGAGGTTACCAGCATGTTTTAAGGAGTCAATCCCGGCAGGAGCCATCCCAAAGGGAAGATTTGCCAGTAACGTTTGGGGGAGTACTGAACTATCGGACTGAGAAGATTGTGTTTTATGTGGTTGATCTCCCCCTACCGTACAATGGAATTATGGGACGCCCGGCCCTGGCTAAGTTCATGGCAGCATCTCACTATGCTTATAACACTTTGAAGATTCCTGGGCCACTAGGAGCCATCACAATCCCATCAGATGAGAAGGATACAATTATCTGCGTGGACAAGATGTACCGGGACAGGCTGCGGCAGCAGCAACTCCCGCCAAGGAAAGCAAAGGAAATAAGAAGGATTGTAGGGCCTCCGGCAAGGAGTCTAGGAAGCGTGCCCCTTCCGAGTGCACGGCACCCGTTGATTATGTGCCGGAGTGTTCCAATAGCAAGAGATGCAAGGTTGCTGCACCCCAAGTGAAGAAGGTCCCGGCAGGGCTGGCTGGCGTTGATGGTACTTTCACTATCAGCGCCACCCTTGATAACAAATAGGAAAGCGCGCTCGTTGCCTTCCTGCTGGCGTATATTGATGTGTTTTCCTGGCGACCATCTGATATCCCCGGTGTTTCCAGGGAGGTAAACGAGCACCACCTTGCTATCTACCCACACGCCCCGACCCATCAAGCGGAAAGTCCGGAAGCAGGTCTTGGAGCGGCAGCAGTTCATTGCTGAGGAAATCAAGAAGCTAGAGGCAGCTGGTTTGGTTAGAGGAGTACTGCACCCTACGCGGTTGGCAAACCCAGTGGTAGTCCGGAAGGCGAATGGGAAATGGAGGCTCTGCATTGATTTCACAGATCTCAACAAGGCTTGCCCGAAGGACCCATTTCCCTTGCCACGCATCGACCAGATTGTGGATTCCACTTCAGGTTGTGATTTGCTCTCCTTTCTGGATGCATACTCCGGATATCACCAGATCTTCATGTCCAAAGAATATGAGGAGAAGACATCATTCATCACTCCATCTGGTACGTACAGCTTTGTCCGCATGCCTTTTGGATTAAAGAGTGTTGGGTCGACTTTTGCAAGAGAAGTTCATATTGGTTTTGAGCCACAGTTGCACAGAAACATAGAAGCCTATATGGATGACATCGTGGTCAAAACCAAGGATAAGGCCACCCTTATCCAGGATTTGGAGGCGACATTTTCTAACCTGCGCAAGATTAACTTGAAGCTTAATCTGGAGAAGTGTGTATTCGGTGTTCCCTCCGGCAAGTTACTTGGATTCTTCGTGCCCCATCGGGGGATGGAATCCAACCCCGACAAGATCAAGGCCATTGAGCAGATCCAAGCGCCAAGGACAGTTAAGGATGTAAGGCTCCTGACGGGATGCATTGCCACACTAAGCAGATTCATTCCCAAGTCTGCCGAGCGTGCCCTGTTGTTCTTAAATTTTTTTAAGAAAGAAGGGCCCATGAAGTGGACCTCGGAAGCAGATACAACTCTGCAAGAATTGAAGGCCTACCTATCGTCTGTGCCTACCTTGGTTGCACCCAAACCCCAAGAGTCGTTGCTTCTTTACTTGGAGGCAATCAACGAAGTGGTCAGTGCGGCCTTGCTAGCATAGCGAGAGGTGGATGAGGCAGAAAGTGGCCAGATCACGGCAGAATCGGAAAAGGATCAGAACAGAAGTGAGCACGGCAACGAGAACAACCCCAAGGACGCGGCAAGGAAGAAAGTAGTGCAGCGCGCCGTATACTTCGTCAGCTCCTTGTTACAAGGGGCTAGATCAAGGTATTCTGGCGTGCAAAAGTTGATCTTTGGCCTCGTCATGGCCTCAAGGAAACTGCGCCACTACTTCCAAGCCCATGAGATAACGGTTGTCACTCGTTTTTTCGTTGCAAAGGATACTCCGAAATTTTGAGGCCACCGGCAGAATAGTGGAGTGGGATTTGAGTTATCCAGCTTTGGTTTGAAGTTTGAGAGCACGTCAACTATTCGTGAGCAGGTATACCGCAGAATTTATTGCAGAATGGATGCCAACCCCTGATGAGGAAGTGGCAGAAACAGCTCTCCCTGGCAAGGAATCACCCCAAGAATGGATTATGTATTTTGATGGTGCTTTTTCCCTACGAGGTGTAGGGGCTGGTGTGCTTCTTGTTGCCCCCTCCGGGGAGCACTTGAAGTACATCGTCCAAATGCACTTTGCCCGGGAAGAAACCACCAACAATACAGCTGAGTATGAAGGGCTCCTTGCCGGGCTCAGGGTTGCAGCAGAATTGGGAATCAAGAAGTTGATCATTCGAGGAGATTCACAGCTTGTGGTGAAACAAGTCAACAAGGATTATCAAGGCCCATTGATGGAAGCATACGTCGAGGAAGTGAGGAGATTGGAGGAGCACTTTGATGCGTTGCAAACAGAGCACGTACCCCGTGCAAAAAACAGCATAGCTGATCACTTGTCAAAGTGTGCTGCGCAGAAGCTTCCTGTGGAACCAGGAACTTTTGTTCTCCGTCTCTCTCAGCCCTCCGTACCCCAGCCACAATGGCCCGGAAAAGGAGAATGTTGGACTATGGTAAGCCTCTCCCGGTTGAGCCATCCACCGCCGGCAGAGAATCTGCCGGAAACAACTCCTCACAGCCTACCGGGCCACCCCCTCCAGCCGGGCCTATGGACCCCGCGAATGAGGTTGGTGCTCCCGCAACAAAGGAGGTGCCGCTAGTCTCGTTGCCTAGCCCCAGGCTCCAACTTGGGCAAGGCACATCGTCCGCTTCCTCCAAACTGGAGAACTTCCCAGCGGCCAAGATGATGCTGAGAAAGTTGCCCGGAGGGCCAGTATGTATCAGTTTGTCGATGACACTCTGTACAGAAGGAGGCCCAACAATGTGAAATTGAAGCGTGTCTGCCAGGAAGATAGAAAGGAACTGTTGGCTGAGATTCACAGAGGAATGTGTGGCTCACACATTGGATCAAGGGCATTAGTTGGGAAAGCATTCCGGCAAGGATTCTATTAGCCCACATCCCTTCAAGATGCAGTTGAGCTCATCGCAACATGTGAAGCCTGCCAGTTCCATTCCAAGAGAACACACCTGCCTGCCCAAGCCCTTCAGACAATCCCTCTATCATGGCTAGGGGCTCGATATCCTCGGCCCCTTCCCCCGAGCAATCGGGGGCATTGAATTCTTGTAAATTGCCATCGACAAGTTTACAAAGTGGCCGGAAGTGACTGCCGTGAAAAAGGTGACTGCTCAGTCAGCTATCAAGTTCTTGAAAGAATTAGTGTGTCGTTTCGGAGTTCCGGCAAGGATCATCACTCACAACGGCACCCAGTTCATGAGCCACGCCTTCATGCAGTACGTTCATGCCCTCGGATGCAAGATATCGTTCGCGTATGTGGCACACCCCAGGAGCAATGGACAAGCTGAGAGGGCAAACGCTAAAGTGCTTCATGGACTCAAGACAAGAACTATCGATACGCTGCAGCAGCATGGCAGACGGTGGATCGAGGAGCTGCCGGTAGTTCTCTGATCCCTCAGAACGACACCTAACCAAGCTACCGGGCAAACTCCCTTCTCCCTGGTCTACGGGGCAAAAGCAGTTATCCCCACGAAACTCATTTACGGGTCCCCTCGAGTGCTTGCCTACGATGAAGTAGCGGAAGATTAGCACCGACGTGACGACGCTGTGCTACAGGAGAACTATCTTCGGGCTGCTACACGTGCTGCACGCTACTAGTTAGCCCTGCATCGCTATCATAGCCGCAGGGTTCATGCCCGGTGTTTTGAGGAAGGTGACCTTGTCCTTAGGCGCGTTCAGTCCGCCAAGGGTACAAACAAGCTATCACCAAAGTGTGAAGGCCCTTACCGCGTGGCACGAGTCACCAGACCCTGCGCAGTCCGTCTGGAGACCGGAGATGGCACCCAGCTGCAAAACTCATGGAATATTGAGCATCTCCGTAAGTACTACCCGTAAGGCGCGAGGTTGTCGGGCACTGCCCGCGGCCACCCTTTTGTACAAGCCTTGCCTCAGCTGCATGTAACCCCTTGTACAAAGCCGGGGCTATGACCCCGTGCAAGAGAAAATAAAGAAGCATTGTAGGGGGGCCCCAACTAAGATTACATGCATGCACGAGCACACCCAGATCACTGCATAAGACTTTCATGAGCATTTGCATATGCATATAGATAGGATTGCATCCCGCATTCATTCTCATCTGCATGGAGTTGTAGGTTCCTACCGTGAACTTGACTTCGACTAAGGACGAGAAGATTGCACGGCACAACGATCCCCGGCAAAGCCAAACAGATAAGTTTACCTCTTGTCCATTAGTGTTCTGTAAGGCTATAACTTTGCATGAGAAAACCTCGCCTCTCTTTTGAGACTTAGGTGCTCCCATCCATGACTCGAACGTTGCTTCGGTCAGGATGGTCACAGTGGCCTCTGATAAAAAGGAGCTAGCGGGGCTGGCCCCTCTATCTGTCCCCCGGCAGACGTAGCTCTCCGGCAGACAAAGAGGGTGCCGACAGGATATCCTGCGAGAAAACTCGTTTATTTTTATTAAAGAGGCACTCCACCTCTGCATGGACATACACATGCACGGGTTCCCGGCAAGGTTCATCTTTTTCATTCATATGACGATACAAGTACAAGCATTACAGAACACAAAGATGGACTTGAGAGATTACATTATTTGAATTAAAATTTGGCGATTGCCCACTGGTTTAAGATTGAAAAAAGGTAAGTGCTCGTTTACGCCTTTGCCCCTATCCATCCCCTGCAGGAACAGTTCAAAGGAGTCGGAGGCGGGCATAGCTGGGATTTGGCGCCTCCCCAGGATCAGGACGGCACTGCTTCCCATCAAGGAGGAAGAAACCGGAGGGCAGGCGTGGATGGTGACTCTGCCGAAGGACCATATGGGAGGCACGGAGTCACCGGCAAACACGACTCGTCGGAACGGTCGTCCCTGTTCTTGGTGCATCGTGGGTTGCCGCTGTCGTCCGCATCACTACCACCCGAAGACCTCGACACGACCACCACGCCAGACACCATGCTCTCTAAGCCCTTCCACAAAGAGCATGGTCGTCCCCAGGAGCCCTGGCATTGGAAGCTACAACACGTCTTGAAGATGCGTGAGAAAGCAAGGAGCCTCCCTGATCGATGAGACGACCGCACCCAGGAGGAGCCAGATTTGCCCCCGTTAATGGCAAATCCTTCCTACGGCTCCTCCCCGATACCGTCGGAAGAAGAAGAATGAGGAGCGGTCGACTACCACACGTCATGCCCTCTTCGAGCCACGACATGGTGTCGGCCGCGTCCCCTGCCACTAAGATCAAGGCTACAGGCGATGTAGCGGCGAATACGCCGGGGTTGCCGCCCCTGGCATCAGCACCACGCCGCCCGAACCTTCCTCCCAGATCCAAGGGAGACCCCAAACGGAGGCCCGGGGGCTGGCCCCAGGCTCCTCTCTTCGGCATCACTGGCGGAAGCAGAAAACAAGAGAAGAAGAAGAGGAATGCAGAAAGGGATGACTTTGCCCTCCTTCGCCCCTCCCTTTTATAGGCCGGGTGGGGAGGGGCAGCGGCTCCATCAACGGGTGACCACCACCCTCCTCCACCAATTCAAGGCGGGCGGGCCCTCGCCAAGATGCTCTCCCGCGCCACGCGCCTCCGTTACCTACCCCGCACGATGCAAGCAGCATACATGGCCAAAGGATAAGGGCACGCAGTTGGAAGAGTAAATTGGCAGTTTCTACCCCGTGCGTTAAAGTCATTCACAGGTCGTCACTGGAGTAGCCCCACCACTATTCGCTTTACACCGCGCGTGGGGAAGTCGGAAACCGCCCCAAACATCAAGACTAATAAAGAAGCAATAGAAACCTCAAAGGGGCCAACCCCTTTGGAGATCCTGTCTGTGCACTTATTAGGCCCTACCCCGACGATGCTCGGCGTGTTCGGGCAGGCACGAAGGCTTCACAAGGTGCAACAAACCTCGGTCTGCATTGCCCAACTGGGCACAGGCACAAGATCAAGATTGAAGCACCAGCTCAAGACAGAGATTGAAGAACCAAGAGATTTGAAGAACCAGCACACAGCTCAAAGGGACCAAGATCAAGCCATAGGAGCAAGATATCAGCGAGAGAAGGGCCTCCCTTGCCGGGAAGGCGAGCCCGGCAAGGGGCAAGGCCACCACCAGAAGCAAGCAACCAAGACTCCTAGGCAGAGCCTGCCGGGGCTCGCGTGGGCTGAACAACCCCACCAACCACTTAGGCATGACCCACGTCGTCAATCAGTGTGGTGTCAAGCCGCAAGATGGTTAAGTGGCAGCCATTCGCCACATGGCAGCCATTTCCTACAGGAGAAACCCACAGATGACACCCGTCCTGCGACGTGTCAAGGGAACAGGCGCGGAGCCTTGCCGGGCAACTAGTGATGTGACACTAAGCAGCGCATTTAATGCACACTGTCAGCCCGTAGAGTTAGGTATGATAGCACTCTTTGCTATCATATCAGTGGATAATGACCACTTTTCCACTGTGGTGACCCCTTAATCTATAAAAGGAGGCCCATGGCACTCGTAGGAAGGGTTAGATGGTTAGAAAGTTGATGAACCAAAGCCACCACACGCGCGTAGTCGCTACGGCCCCGAGGAAAACCTTGCCGGGAAAGTGTACTGCGCACCACCACACTCATTCCACCATCAATCCAGCAAAGCAGGAGTATGGTCTTACGCCTCGTGGCGGCCCAAACCTAGGTAAATTGCTTGTATGCTCTGTACCGTGCTGCCGTGCGTTGATCTGCTCTTTGTGCAACACGACGTCCCCCCGCCGAACTAGCAAGGGGCCGCCCGGTCCCATAGGTGGTCGCAGATATCCCGCGACACCAATGTAACAGATCTTGCTTAGTATTGCGTATGATAGCGGATTCCTATCACAACGAACACATGCATTGTAACCATGTGTAGTTCGCCTTGACATAGTGCCCAAAGCCGGATAATCATGGATGCACCAAATTATAACAACAGGCAGAAAGAAATCAGCTGGTGGGCTGCTATATAGGTCTCGAGTGAGAACACCCCTCCATAGCTGTTGAAGTTCCTCCACAAGAGGCTCCATAAATAAATCAAAATCCTTTCAAAGACTTTTTGGACCTGGGATGAGCAAGGCCATCGTGTAGTTTGATTCTTTGGTGCAGACATTTGGAGGCATGTTGTAAGGGATAACAAGCTAATCGCCACATGCTATATGTGGCGCTCTGGTGGCCAAATGGGTTAAATCCATCTGAAGCTAAGCCAAGTCTAATGTTTCTTGGGTTAGCAGCAAACTTTTTGTGTTTCTGATTGAAGCTTTTCCAGTCACTACCATTAGATGGATGGCGCATTACATTCTGATCTCTGTACTCCTGATTCCTAGAATGCCACAGTACATCCTCTCTTGTTTCAGCATCATGAAACAACCTCTGCAATCTTGGTATATTTGGATAATGTCTCAGAACATTATGAGGAATCCTCCTCACAGCATCACCATCTTTTCATCTTGATGATTTGCATTTTGGGCATTCACTTAAGTTGGCATAATCCTTCGGGAACAGAACACAATTATTCTTACAAACATGGATCATATCATATCCAATTCCAACTGCACGAGGGAAATTCTTCATTTTACTGTAGGTGTGTGGAAGCTCAGATGCATCTGGGAAAGATTTGCGGAAAGTAGCCAACATCACATCGAATGATTTGTTGGTCATCCGCTCAGATGTCTTCACCTGAAAAAAGGTGACCATAGCTGAGAATTCTGACAGCTTATTTCCTGGGGTGGCAGCCATGTTGCATTGTTCCAACATGCGGGCCTACCGCTTTTCTTCTACAGGTGAAAGTTCATGAAATGCACGAGCATTTCATAGCATTGTTTCAATGTTGCTCAAACTCACTCGCTCCGCCACCACCACCTCCTCCTCCTCTTCCACCTGAGCATTAGGCAGATCAAGATGGTGATCTGCTGCTTCCACATAGTCAGTAACATTGACGTTCACAACTTCACCATGATGAACACACCTAGTATAAGTGACCGACATCCCATACAAGTGTAGATGATTTTGCATAGTTGACTGGGGTCTTGTAACTGAATTCATACAACTGCTACACGGGCAGAGCACATCCGATTTCGGACCACCGTACTCAGCTTTGATAAAGTTCATGAAGTTTGCAACCCCCTCGACATATGCAACAGAGAATCTTCGAGCAGAAGTTATCCAAGTCTTGTCCATCTGTTAGACATACAAATTAGTTCTTCTACTAGATATTATAGGAAAAACATATATGCTTTTTTGTGAAGTCAAGAAAAAAAACCTAGGTCGATGTCTAAAGCTATGGCAAGATATTTGGACAAGCAAATCTAAGTAACGAAATATATGTAAAGCTAATTCAGCAAATAGATTTGAGTGCTAAATTATGGCAGGCTGTTTCAGCAGTCAATGAGGCCGAGCACACAGCCATCAAAGGCCATCTCAGCAACAAAGATCGAGTATAAAATGGTGTAGAGCTATTTCACCTAACAGATTGGCTACTAGACCATGGTAATCTATGTCACAATAAATATATGGCAGGATATTTTAGCAACTAATTGGGCTTGGCATGCCATCTCAGCTAAGTAGATTGAGTGCAGAACAGGGCAAGGAAGCTTCTTAAGAAGAGCATATTAACTGTAAACTACTTCGGCAAACAGTGAGATTAACAGCGCCTATCAGCTAACATTCAGCGCTACACCGACATGCACATGGCCTCAGTCTAGGATGCACGTACCGTGGGAGAAGCTGGCCGCCCTGCGTCTCCACACGAACGTCGCCAGTGGTGGCGGCACTGACCGCCGTGCGTCTCCACAAGAACGTCGCCCGCGATAGCGGCGCGGCTAGAGGACGGTAGTCTACGAGAGCATGCTATGGGAGGGAGGCTTTGGCAGAGCAAAGGGAGTGGAGGGGGCCAGGGTAGGTGGGAGGGGGGTTTGGGGAATATTATTGGCTAGTTGGCCGAAGGGCGGTTGAATTTGCGATTTGGGGGGAATTTTTGGGGGGGATTTTCGCGCGGTGGGCGGGGGGAGTTTGGCGCATGGTCAGTTTCTCCAAGTGCAGTCCCACGTGTTAGTGAAGAGCCAAGCCGAAGCGCATTCTGTTTGCGTGAGCCGTGTGCAGGACCGACCGTGTGTGGGCTGCAATGCGACCGCGACAGGCGTGCTGTGAGTGTACCACAGTTTTTCCTTTTAAACTTGGTGCTTCGCCCCCTCAAAAAAATAACTTGGTGCTTCACGCAATCCATCGACACTACTACTAGTAATCTAGTAATCCCGGGTCTTTTCCCGCGCGATATGTTGGGAGGTTGGCTTAGTTGGTTTTTTAGGACGAGTAATGCTACACCTATGTAATCCCAGTTACGTAATTAACATAATGTGAAACGTGTGAGCTGTTGATTGGAGATTGGGGGAGGGAGGGGCCCACCACCATGAAAATCAGGGGGATAGAGAGGCAATATACGTTAACCCTTTCATAGTTTCCCGTAGATGTAGAAAGATGTGAAATGCGTGAATGTGTAATGGACGTACTATTGGAGTGCCTAAGATAAATTGTGTATGTAGACTCTATGTGTTTATTTACTTCACATGTTAGCTTAGTCTCGGGTCAAACCTTCTAAGTTCATACACACAAAAACGAATCATCATTCCATATATTTTCATACTCCTACAATATATCTTACTATTATTGTGAAAGTTCATATACACCGGACGAGATTAATGCAAACACGGCAGATTTTCATTACATTTCGAACTTTTGTAGGACAGAAAAATAAAAGAAACCCGACCCTAAACCTATTCTACAGCAGCGACCGACGTCCTCTATCTGCAATCTCCATGTACGGGGGCGGGGTTCAAGACCCGTGAAGTGAAGCTGCGGTCTCTGGCGAGGAAGAGTAGAACATGGGAGACGGACCGGCCAGTTGGCACACCATGCCCTGTTGCCTCCCATGCCCTACTCATCCTCGGAGGAGTCCCCGACCTCGGCGGTGCCGGTGGATGTGAGGTTGATGATGATGGACGTGGACGGTCCGTCGCTTCACCTGCCACATGCGCCACCGAATGTTGGACGGCGACAAGAAGGATGCGTGGTTGACGGTGCTCCCGTCGTCGGCCGCCCAGGTGGCCACCTCTTGTGCGGTCACGTCCGCGTCCGGCTACGCCGCTATTGCATCGTGAGCGGCGACTTGAGCGAGGGCGGCGACCTCGAGCTTCATCCCCGAAGACAACCTCTCCCGCAGAGCGTTCATGCTTGCGGTCATGGAGGATGTGGTGCCAGGTAGCAGGGGGATGCACTACAGTGTGGAGTTAGCTGGGCGTTGCCGCTTTAAGAAGCGCATTTCGGTGAGGCCAAGCATCCGGGTGCGTCAATAAGTCGCTGGAGTTGGTTCCTCGGGCACCGAGCCTCTTAATGACGGCATAGGGACGGACGGCATGAATGCGGGTAGCTGGCACCGACTGGGAAAGCACCGCGCGACGGCGCGAGGGACGATGGTTTTTGGTGTAAAAGGGTAGTCAGTTGCGGTCGTGGCAATGTTGGATATGCCCTTTGCTCACATGCGATCCCCACATGTCAATGATAAAGCAAGACGACCCGGCATGGTCTCAGGTCCTGGGGATGCAGTTGGCCGGGCTACAACACTCTGCGGATGCGTCGCTGCACGCGCGCACTTCGGCGCCCCATGCACCCTCGATGAGCCGGGTGTTGATCTGCTGGTCGTGCCACAACGCTAATGCCACCCTCGGCACACTGAAAGCCGACCGTGTCCAGCGAGGACGAGCGTGTCGCTCACCAGGGTCGTTGTGTCCAGAGGCGGTGTGGGAGCTGCGCCAATTTAGGCACTGGCACGTTGGCCTACTCGGCTCCATAGAGAGAGAGAGAAGAGATAAATACACGGGCGGTAAGTGTATTTCAAGCGACAAGCACAATACGGTCACCGGACTTCAGAATGCGCTCATTCGGTCACTATATACGTTTTGTGGTGATTATACGGTCACTTGCTCACTGTTCAGCATCGGATTGCACTCTAGTGACTGGCCAAATAGTCTGCGTGGCACTATGTTGACTAGTTAAATTGACCACATTCCTTGTGGGTCCCACCTATCACTTTGCATAGGAAAAATGTCAGATAAACACCAATTTACGCAGGCGCGACAAGACTCCAACCCATGCGCGGGAACCACCTGGTTGTGTATGTGTCTGTCGGGGCCTGATGTGTGCGCATGCATGTGTAGATTGAGCACTTGAGCATGAGAGTGTGTGTTGGTTGTGTGGTGTGTACATGCATGCATGTGTGTGTGCGTGTGAGTGTTGTGTGCGTGTGTGGCTGTGACGTGTGAGTGTTGTGTGTGTGCGTGGCTACGTGTGTTCATGTGAGTGTTGTGTGCATGCAGTTCGTGTGCATGCACGCGTGTGTGTATAATCACCACACCAGCTCATGTGTGTTAAAACAGACGGCTCAGCATACCAATGCAAGGCCACCTTATCCGTTGTGCCCACGGTCATGACTTCGAACCACCGTCCAATATTTTTTATCATTTGTTTTCATTCTTATACACGCCAATAGGTGGTCCCAATGGTAGTGAGATAATGTGATGCAACACTAGAGGTGCCACGTGGGGCGTTTAACTAGTCAACTAGTCGTGTCTTGAGAAAATACAGAGCTGTACGATGAGCCCGTGACTGTATAATAACCACAAAATGTAAATGGTGACCGTAATGAGTGGATTCCGAAGTCCAATGTACCTATCGTGCTTTCGCTTCAAATACAATGATCATCATTGTATATATCGCGGGATAATGATGAAACACGCGTGAATGTGCTGGGGGCGTACTTTCAGAGGACCTGGAGATAGTTTGCGTGCGTACGTGAAAGGGGCGTAGAGGGGGTGTATGCGATGGAGAGAGAGATGCTCTTCGTTTCCCTTTATTATGACTTACTTTATATATAGTATAAAAATATAAAAATTCACAATGCGGAATAAATATCATAGTGGGCACCATGCAATGCAAATTAACATTCATGCTCCTCCATATAACTTTGTAATGTTGTATATACGTAGAAATTCTAAAATAAGTTTTTGGCCTCACTTTATGTGGTTTTATTCAAAAGGAATGTTGTATGCGAAATAAACATGAAGAGTGGGCTTTTTAGATCAATGGGGTATGTGATGTAACATGTGTGAATGTGTAGTTGATGTATTTGGCAGGGCCTAGAGAGGTATGTGTGTGTATTACGTATTCGAGAGAGGCATGGATAGAGGGGCCGGCGGGGGGGGGGGGACGTGGGAGAAATAGCACTAGAAATGAGAGAGGTCTAGAGAGAGAGAGAGAGAGAGAGACGAATATGATGTCACGGCGAGAGATGCCCTTGGGTGTGTATATGCAAGGGGGGAGGGGATAGAGGCAAGAGGAGAAAAAAATTGTGTGGTGTCTGTGTGGGTATGTGTGAGTGTGAGAAGATAACGAGACCTGGGGGCAGAGGGTGTGTCACCGCATGAGGTCCGGTGGGCCGAGGTGAGGCCCTTGGTTCGGTTCCATCCTGCGCCACATTGGTCGGCCCGTGATGCATTTAGGGAGACCCATGGAGGACTTTTCGAACAACACAAAGATAGCAGAGTCGTGAAGGACTGTGTGTCCACTAACAAAGCCGGCTAGGATTTGAACCCTAGGTCCTCGGACTAAGGTAACCCCTTATCTCTGATATTACTATTCATCCAACCTAACTTTAAGGGGCATCCTATAGAATGCTCTGCTAGAATCATAATCGTTAATTAGGAAGAGAGGTGGAGACAATGCGTGAGAGACAGGCCTAAAGATAATGTGCGTGCGGGAGACACGTAGGCAGGTCTATGTATATAGAAAGGGTCGATGGGGATTGTGTGTGTGTATGCTTGTGAGAGGAAGAGTGCTTGTGATAAAGGTTAGTGAAAACAGTCGTAAATGGTTACGATAGGGAGGGAGGGTGATATCGAGAGTAAGAAAGACACCTCGGGAGAGAGTGTGTGAGCATGTGTGAGAGACCACCGATGGAGAGTGAAACTACACGTAAAAGACTGATGTACACATTGATTAAAAATATAAATTGTATCCAAATATTAGGATGGGATCATGATATTTGCAATTCGCGTAAGGAACGGTCATTGATCCATCAGACATCTATATTCTATCGAATTTGAGCATGTCTATGTTATTATTCGACATAATTGATCCACATAGTTAGTATTTTGAACTCCATACAATGCATCGCTTTAGCAATCGAATATAAACGTGAGTGTAGTTCATGTTGTGTGTGTAAAGCACATTATACATACAAAAGTTACACAGTGAACATTATAAATAGCTAGCTATGAACTAGCATACATTTGAATTCAACTGAAGGTGGTTTAAAAATTTTGAATTCAACATGAGGTCCATTCAATTATTTGAATGCGATATCATGGCATTTATAAATCATACCTAAATTATGGGGGCACCTATCTTTGCTCTGCTTTTGTACATAATAGCATATATAGTCGTGTACAAAATAGATAATAATTTACCTCCTCCATTCCAAAATAATCGTAGTTATAGGATTTTCAAGTGTCAAAATTTCAAAAAGAAGCGCATAATTTAATGAGGTTTTCAAACATACAAGGTCAAATTTAACATTGTCTATTTAGGTCAATCCTCAAAGTTCAAGAGTACTCCAAACGTGAATGCTTCTGTTTCAAAATTTTGAACGAAGCGCCAAAAGAGCCTCTACTTGCCCGAAACCGTGTGAGACCACTGTTTGTTAGAAGGAAATTACTTTTCTAACTCCGACCCGTGAAATCTACCGGCCCGACGTCCAAAGGTCTAAACCAGGGTAGGTTTGTAGCTTCATCTAGATGCCATACAACCGCCTCCGAAAAACATGCATACAAAATGGCCGCCTAAGCACACATGCACGTGGCCGAAATCGCGGCCGCCCACTATTTGGGACACTTGGATTACCATCCTACCCCCGACCCGCAGTAGGTCCGAAATTTAAGAGGGGGGCAAAGTTTGTACTTTCCCCAAATTTCAAACAAGCGTGTCCCATCTGTTAAAAAAACAAAAACAAGCACGTCCCAGACCGAAACATGGTTGTCCCCTAGCTCCCCCCCTCCCGTCTGATTCCCCATTCATACTCCGTGTGTGCCAAATCTACCTCCTCGCCAGCTGCGAAACCCCGGCGTCCTCCGTCCGCCACCCCATCCCACCCATCAACCGCCGCCCTCCTCCATCACGCCTGAGTCAATACCCCGACGTTGTCATCCACCGCAACCGCAACCGCAACGCCCTCCACGGCTAGTAGTTGAAGCCAAGGCCAAGCTGCCTCTAGGATGCCAACGTGCATCGTACCCGAGCCAGTTCAACCACGTCGTCCTGCGCCTCACCGCTGCCGCTCCAACTTCGCCACCATCCACCGCACCGGAGCTGTGCCCGCTACGCCGTCCTTCGCCGCCTCGGATCTGCTTCCCCTCCGCCGACAGACGGCCACCACAACACAGTCAATAATTTGGCCATGGGTTCATCCAGGGCTCCACCCTCCTCCAAAACATCGGTTCCCCCGGTTAAAACAAGAAAATTGCAACGACATCTGGAGGACACAACACTGGCAACCAGAAATGGTACTCCTCTTCCCTTATTCGTGCAAATATTACATGTCTGCTTGCACGGTATTCATCCCACAGAAGACACTAGTTGACCCCTTCTTCCTGATACTAGACGTTCCTAGTAACTCGCGATGCACAAGGTTTCTCATCATATACTATTTCACCTTAGCTAGAGGTCCGTTGCCCCCTGGATTTCAATTCCTGGTCAGTTGATTCCCAATTAAAGGAACTGTTCCCCGGCATAGCAGGCGCTAGTCCGCCTATTACATCGGGGAAGCAGCGCCTCAGTGTTTATCTTAGGGGTGTGTGGGGCCTAGGAGCTGTTGGCGCCTGATATGGAGGTCGGCCGGGAATAAAGGGATGGCCGAGGGGCGCTGCCAAGAACTGTGGTGGTGTGAGGTCGAGGGGAGGGCGGGGCGGCAAAGGCAGGGGTATGGGCCGGTGCTCGCTGGCGGTTCGAGAAAGAACGTCAACAGTGACTAGCGGGAGGTAGACGAAGGCCATCTGCCCGTTCCTTATAGATCGGACGGTTCATAAAAATCGAATGACTTATTAATTTTCAGTCGACTGTTATTTTGATAGGACCACATGTGGTGGTGTGCTGGAGGAGTACCTGCATTTCCCAGCCATCCCTGTGCTCATATATTACAAAATCATACGGAATATAATCTAATTTTGTTTTCCATGCAATGTTGTAGAGCTATCATATGTCTCCTGTCATTTATTTTCCAGCCACCTGCTATCTGCTACTTTTACAGTGCACTAGTTCTGCACACACTTCACCCATACTTTCATTATTGTGTTTTTATGCATGGCTATTTCAGACTCTGCCTTGACAGAAGCACGAAATAAAAGAGACCAGTCGCTCATGCTTTGTTCGCAGGCAGGCAAGACACGTTTTGGCGCTTTAAAGGTTGCATGTTCAACAGATGGAGACGGTAAACGTAGCTCTGGAGTTGATGATCTCACTCGCCATGAACCACCATCCCAGGTGCTTGCTTTAACTTCACGATGTCATATGTGGTTGCATGTTGCATATGGTGTCTATCTTGTATTCGAAAGGCTGAAGTCGGTCTTTATTAAGATAAGGAAAGATATTTTTTACATGAACCACCATCCTGGGAGCACCATAAGACAAATAGCTAGTCAGGGCACTGGCCGAGCCAGTGACAAGCCCAGCATAGACATGCATCACTTGGAAGCCAACTAAAAAGCCACTATGGTGGCGAAGCAGCCCGCCTCCCACCAGGCTCTTAGGTCCTTGATGATCATGCTCACCACTCCAGCCGGATGTCTAGCTTCTATTGCTTCCAATTTGGTTAAATTGCATCTGCTTAGCTTACACATTATACCTTTGAATACGACATGCCTTCCTGTTTTTGGTACATGCTAGTACATCTGTCTATTAACCATGTCCTTACATCAAACTAATGTTCTTGTGTATCCCTCATCAATCACTTATGATGAGACAGTCATGCCAGGGGGTTACTGTCAGAAAATACGCTCTTTTAAAGAATGCACTGTCAGCCTCCCCATGTGATTCTCAAGAAACAACAAGGCTAGATGAAGATAGTGAACGTAGCTTTGTAGTTGATGACCGCATTTCCCCTACACCAGCATCGCAGGTGCTTGCTCTAACTTGGCAACGTGATATGTGGTTGCATGGTGCAAACGGTGTCTAGATTGTAATTCTTCCAATCTGGTTAAATTGCATGTGCCATTATGCTTAATTTATACATTATACATGTTAATCTGACATGCCTTCCTATTTTTAGTACATAGTACATCTGTCTATTAAGCATGTCCTTACATAAAACTATTGTTTTCTGTATCCTGCATCAATCAATATGACGAGACACCTTTAGTATATGCAGTGTGATATTAGTTGCATCTTTCATATGATTTATAGCATGCGCTGCTTCTAATTTGTTCAAACGCCATTATGATGGGACGCTTTTAACTTGGCAGAGTCATATTGGTTGCATTTTTCATGTGGTGTCTAGCTTGCATTGTTTCTTATTTGTTGAAATGGCTTCTGCTTAGTTTACACAAACAGTTGTGAATATGCCATCTCGTCCTGTTTTTCGTACATATTCCATCCTAGTATCATGTGTTTGCCTTACATCAAAGTAGTGATTTTCAGTATCATGCACGAATGAGTTCTGAAGAGTGAATTTTATTGCTTTTTCTTGTCTTTTTACTTGACAATTCAAAATCAATAAAGCGGAAGGAAACTAGCAAGGCAGTGGATAAAGGTGCTCCTTCCAAACGGAGGGCCTCTACAGATTCTACTCTACCCCCCTCCCCCCTCCAAGAAGATTTGCAAGACAACACATGCATAGACGTAGTTGTGTTGATGATGAGCACGTCTCCCCTAGTGCACCATCACAGGTGCTCCCTATAACTTGGCACTGTTATATGTGGTTGCATGTTATGTATGATGTCTAGCTTGTATTGCTTCTAATTTTGTTGAATTCCATCTGCTTACTTTACACATTATACTTGTGAATAAGACACATGTTCCTGTTTCTAGAACATACAATATCTGTCTATCACACCATGTTCTTACATCAAAGTACTACTGTTGTGTAACCTGTAACAATCACTTATCATAAGACACATTTGACTTGGGAGTGTGATATAGGTTACATCTCGCATTATTTTCTAGCTTGTACTACTTCTAATTTGCTGAAATGGCACTTATGACGCGACAGTTTTAACTTGGTAGAGTGATATTCGTGGCAGCTTTCATATGGTGTCTAGCTTTCATTGCTTCTAATTTGTTGAAATGTCTTCTGCTTAGTTTACACATCATAGCTGTGAATATGCAATGATGTCCCTTTTTCTTACACATTCAATCATCCTATCATGCGGTCGCCTTACATTAAAGTAGTGCTCGTCAACATCCTGCATCAATGAGTTCTGAAAAGCGAATTTTTATTCATTTATCTTGTGGGTTTGAGTTGACAAGGCAATACAATTAAGAAATAGGAAGGAAAATATAAAGCAGGGACTGATGGCGGTCTTCCAGCGAAACCGGCATCCCAGGTGCTTTCTCTAGCTTGGTAGTGTGATATTGTCTTGCATGTTGCATACGGTGTCTCACTTATATTGCTTGTAATTTGATTAAATTACTTATTCTTAGTTTACAAAAATAGTTGTGAAATATGCCACGCCGTCCTGTTTTTCGTACATATTCCATCCTCATATCATGTGTTTGCCTTACATCAAGGTAGTGATTGTCAGTATCATGCATGAATGAGTTCTGAAGAGTGAATTTTATTGCTTTTTCTTGTTGGTTTTACTTGACAATTCAAAATCAATAAAGCAGAAAGAAATTAGTAAGGCAGTGGATAAAGGTGCTTCATCCAAACGGAGGGCCTCTCCACGTTCTACTCGGCCATCACCCCAACACGATTTGGAAGACAACACATGCATAGACACTCTTAGTAGATGTGTTGATGATGAGCACGTCCACCCTTGTCCACCATCACAGGTGATCCCTCTAACATGGCACTCTTATATGTGGTTGCATGTTATGTATGATGTCTATCCTGTATTGCTTCTAATTTTGTTGAAGTACATGTGCTTACTTTACAGATTATACTTGTGAATAAGACACGTGTTCATGTTTCTATAACATACAATATATGTCTATCACACCATGTTCTTACACCAAAGTACCAATTTTGTGTAACCTGCAACAATCACTTTTCACAAGACACGTTTAACTTGGGAGTCTAATGTAGTTTACATCTCGCATTATTTTCTAGCTTGTACTACTAATTTGTTGAAATGGCACTAACGACAAGATAGTTTTAACTTGGTAGAGTGATATTCGTCGCGTCTTACATATGGTGTTTAGCTTTCATTGCTTCTAATTTGTTGAAATGCCTTCTGCTTAGTTTACACATCATAAGCTGTGAATATGTAATGCTGTGAATATGCAATGGCACTAATGACGAGAGACCTTTAACTTGGTAGATGTTGTTTGCATCTTGCATATGATTTATTTCTTATACTGCTTCACATTTGTTAAAGCGGTTGAGTCTGAATCGTACAAAGGGCCCCATTCTCGGTGGCATCTTTGCTTCGCGCCTTGCTGCACACTTTAATATACCTATTAGGCATTATAAGAAAGAAGAGAAGTTGTTGCCCCATGTCTTTCTAGATTATAAGAGTATGGTAGCACATGATTTTATTGTGAAAAAATAAGAAGAAACTGCTTAAGTATAATCTGATATTCGATAAAAATTACTGTGAATTTATTACCTTGCCTGTGCCCTCTTTGTATAACATATTTTCAGGCACATACCTCATTTTGCCGGAGGACATTCGTGCATACTTGAGCGCGATACCTGCTCGAGAGGCTGAGCCGGAGCTACCACTTGACCCTTATCGGCAGTCTATTTATCAGTGGGATCCGGAGGAGCTCGCTAACCAGTGGCACCCCGAGGATCCTCTTCAGTACACCGGAGAGGACCACCTTGATCCATGGGCATAGACCAACTTAGGCAAAAAGCCTAAGCTTGGGGGAGTACGTATTTCTCACCGATATTACATTCATGTTCACACACTCATTCAAGTTATCGGTGCTCATACTTTTTCATTGTACTATCAATGCTAGTTTATTTTCTTTTTAAGCCTTCTTCTTGTGTCTTCGAGAAAACCTTAAGAAAAACCAAAAAAAATTAGTTGTAGCTTTTAGCTCGTTTACTTTTCATGCCTGTAGTAGTAGTAATTAAAGGAAAACCCAAAAAGATTTCTCGTTCTTCTTTTTGTTTGTTGGCAGCTTTCCCGTGTAAATAGTTTTATTTCTTTTCTTTTCTTCGGGGGTTGAGAGGAGAAGACCATGATGAAAATATTGAAGTGGCTCTTATATACATTATTGTTGATTTAACAAAGAGCCCATATTATTTTGTCTTCTCCCTTGTATTTAAATGCTTGCAGATTCCAACTTAGTCCAATGCGCTTGCACTATTATTTTTATCCACACCATTCGGTCGTGCAAGTGAAAGGCAATAATAATGATATATGATGGACTGACTGAGACGAGAAAAGCTGGTATGAACTCGACCTATCTTGTTTTTGTAAATATGATTAGTTCATCGTTCCTGATTCAGCCTATTATGAATGAAACATGCTTGTAATGACAATTAGAGATTATAGTTGCTTATGCCATGCTTAATTAGCTAGGAGTTTATAATGGTTAACCTTGCGTGCCAACAATGATGTGGTATGATAGGGTGGTATCCTCCTTTGAATGATTCAAGTTGAAACAAAATCAACATAGCCTCCACGATATTTATGTTCATGGTGGATTATATCCTACTCATGCCTGCACTCAGTGTTGATTAATTTTAATGCATGTTCATGACTGTTGTCGCTCTCTAGTTGGTCGCTTCCCAGTCTCTTTCTAGCCTTCACTTGTACTAAGCGGGAATGCTGCTTGTGCATCCACTTCCATCAACCCCAAAGTTATTCCATATGAGTCCACTATACCTTCCTATATGCGGTATCTACCTGCCGTTCCAAGTAAATTTTTATGTGCCAAACTCTAATCCTTCAAATGAAATTATGTTCTATGCTCGAATAGCTCATGTATCAACTAGGCATGTCTGTATCCTCCATGCTAGGTGGGTTATTCTCAAGAGGAGTGGACTCCGCTCCTCACTCACGAGAAAATGGCTGGTCACCGGGATGCACAGTCCCATGCTCAAACCAAATCAAAATAATTGCAAACAAAACTCCCCCAGGACTGTTGTTAGTTGGAGGCACCCGTTGTTTCGGGCAAGCCATGGATTGATGCTTGTTGGTGGTGGGGGAGTATAAACTTTACCATTCTGTTTGGCAACCACCTATAATGTGTGAAGCATGGAAGATATCGAGATCTCTCGGTTGTTATGTTGACAATGAAAGTATGCCACTCAAAATATTATTTCTCTCTATTTCAAAAATCAAGCTCTGGCGCTTCTACAAATCCATCCTTCCCTCTGCGAAGGGCCTGTCTATTTACTTTTATGTTGAGTCATCCTCTTATGAAAAAGCACCAGTTAGAGAGCATCGTTGTCATTTGCATGCATTACTATTAGTTTACATTCAGTATGACTATGACTGGATCTCTTTTACCATAAATTACAATGTTTAGTCAGTCCTTGATTTTTAGAGGTGCTTTGCATTTATGTTTTGCAGTCTCAGAAAGGGCTAGTGAGATACCATCTTGTTATATCATATTATGATTGTTTTGAGAAAGTGTTGTCATCCGAGATTTATTATTATTGCTCTCTAGTTGATTATGCCATTGATATGAGTAAACATGAGACCTAAATGTTATTGTGAATATGGTTAGTTTATAATCTTTGCTGAAAACTTGAATGCTGGCTTTATATATTTACAACTACAAGAGCAAACAGAGTTTGTAAAAGGTTTTCTTTATCACTTTCAGTTTGTCAACTGAATTGCTTGAGGACAAGCAAAGGTTTAAGCTTGGGGGAGTTGATACTCCATCGTATCTACTTTTCCAAACACTTTTGCCCTTATTTTGGACTCTGACTTGTATGATTTGAATGGAACTAAACTGGACTGGCGCTGTTTTCAGCAGAATTGCCTTGTTGTTATTTTTGTGCAGAAATAAAAGTTCTCAGAATGACAAAAAACTTCACCGAGAATATTTTTGGAATTTATAAAAAATACTGTTGAAAGAATCAAGACCAGGGGGCCCACACCCTGTCCACGAGGGTGGGGGCGCGCCCCCTGCCTCGTGGGCCCCCTGGTGCTCCACCGACCACAACTCCAACTCTATATATTCACGTTCGGGTGATGGGTTGGATGTGATTCCATAGTAGGCTTGCTTGACGGTGATGGGTTGTGCTGGACGGTGATGGGTTGGATGAGATTTATCATGTAATCGAATTAGTTTTGTTAGGGTTTGATCCCTAGTATCCATGATGTTCTGAAATTGATGTTGCTATGACTTTGCTATGCTTAATGCTTGTCACTAGGGCCCGAGTGCCATGATTTCATATCTGAACCTATTATGTTTTCATGAATATACGTCAGTTCTTGATCCTATCTTGCAAGTCAATAGTCACCTACTATGTGTTATGATCCGGCAACCCCGAAGTGACAACAATCGGGACCACTCCCGGTGATGACTGTAGTTTGAGCAGTTCATGTATTCACTAAGTGTTAATGCTTTGGTCTGGTACTCTATTAAAAGGAGGCCTTAATATCCCTTAGTTTCCAATAGGACCCCGCCGTCACGGGAGGGTAGGACAAAAGATGTCATGGAAGTTCTTTTCCATAAGCACATATGACTATATTCCGAATACATGCCTACGTTACATTGATGAACTGGAGCTAGTTCTGTGTCACCCTAGGTTATAACTGTTGCATGAGGAATCGCATCCGACATAATTATCCATCACTGATCCAATGCCTACGAGCTTTTCACATATTTATCTTTGCTTAGTTACTTTTCCGTTGTCACTGTTACAATTACTACAAAACTGCTACTGTTACTTTTGCCACCGTTACCGTTACTTCCATACTACTTTGCTACTAAATACTGTGCTGCAGATATTAAGTTTTCCAGGTGTGGTTGAATTGACAACTCAACTGCTAATACTTGAGAATATTCTTTGGCTCCCCTTGTGTCGAATCAATAAATTTGGGTTGAATACTCTACCCTCGAAAACTATTGCGATCCCTTATACTTGTGGGTTATCAAGACTATTTTCTAAGAAATCCTTCTTGCTACCTCTTGAGCATGCGTTGGTTTTCCCTTGAAGAGGAAAGGGTGATGCTGCAAAGTAGCGTAAGTATTTCCCTCAGTTTTGAGAACCAAGGTATCAATCCAAAGGAGGTTACTCGCATGTCGCCTTGTCCCTGCACAAACAAATAAGAACCTTGCAACCAATGCGATAAAGGGGTTGTCAATGCCTTCACGGCCACTTGCAAAAGTAAGATCTGATAGAGATAATAAGATAAATATTTTTGGTATTTTTATGATATAGATTGGAAAGTAAAGATTGGAAAATAAAATAGATCAGAAACTAATATGGTGGAAAATAGACCCGGGGGCCATAGGTTTCACTAGTAGCTTCTCTCAAGATAGCATAATCTACGGTGGGTGAACAAATTACTGTCAAGCAATTGATAGAAAAGCACATAGTTATGAGAATATCTAGGCATGATCATGTATATAGGCATCACGTCCGCGACAAGTAGACCGAAACGATTATGCATCAACTACTATTACTCCACACATCGACCGCTATCCAGCATGCATCTAGAGTATTAAGTTCATAAGAATAGAGTAACGTATTAGGCAGGATGACATGATGTAGAGGGATAAACTCAAGCAATATGGTATAAACCTCATCTTTTTATCCTCGATGGAAACAATACAAAACGTGCCTTGCTGCCCCTGCTGTCACTGGGAAAGGACACTACAAGATTGAACCCAAAGCTAAGCACTTCTCCCATTGCAAGAAAGATCAATCTAGTAGGCCAAACCAAATTGATAATTCAAAGAGACTTGCAAAGATAACAAATCATACATATAAGAATTCAGAGAAGAACCAAATATTGTTCATAGATAATCTTGATCATAAACCCACAATTCATCGGATCTCGAGAAACACACCGCAAAAAGAATTACATCGAATAGATCTCCAAGAGAATCAAGGAGAACTTTGTATTGAGATCCAAAGAGAGAGAAGAAGCCATCTAGCTAATAACTATGGACCCGAAGGTCTGTGGTAAACTACTCACACATCATCGGAGAGGCTATGGTGTTGATGTAGAAGCCCTCCATGATCGATTCCCCCTCGTGAGCGCCGGAAAAAGGCCCCAAGATGGGATCTCACGGTGCACGAAGGTTGCGGCGGTGGAAATAGGGTTTTGTGGTGCTCTCGGATGTTTTCGGGGTATATGAGTATATATAGGCGAAAGAAGTAGGTCAGTGGAGCCACGAGGGGCCCACGAGGGTGGGGGGCGTGCCTCCCTGCCTTGTGGCTTCCTCGTTGCTTCCTTGACGTCTACTCCAAGTCTCCTGGATTGCGTTTGTTCCAAAAATAACTCTCCCGAAGGTTTCATTCCGTTTGATATTCCTTTTTTGCGAAACACTGAAATAGGCAAAAAAGACAGCAATTTGCACTAGGCCTTCGGCTAGTAGGTTAGTCCCAAAAATAATATAAAATAGCATAATAAAGCCCATTAAACATCCAAAACAGATAATATAATAGCATGGAACAATCAAAAATTATAGATACATTGGAGACGTATCAAGCATCCCCAAGCTAAATTCCTGCTCGTCCTCGAGTAGGTAAATGGTAAAAATATAATTTTTATGTGGAATGTTACCTAACATAATTTTCTAAGTAATTCTCTTTATTGTGGCATAAATGTTCAGATCCGAAAGATTCAAGACAAAAGTTTAATATTAACATAAATAATAATAATAATAATAATAATAATAATAATAATAATAATAATAATAATAATAATAATAATAATAATAATAATACTTCAAGCATACTAACTAAGCAATTATGTCTTCTCAAAATAACATGGCCAAAGAAAGCTTATCCCTACAAAATCATATAGTTTGGCTATGCTTCATTTTCGTCACACAGAAATGCTCTCACCATGCACAACCCCAATGACAAGCCAAGCAATTGTTTCGTACATTAGTAATCTCAAATTTTTTTCAACTTTCACACAATACATGAGCATGAGCCATGGACATAGCACTATGGGTGGAATAGAGTATAATGATGGGGATTGTGAGGAGAAGACAAAAAAGGAGAAAGTCTCACATCGACGTGGCTAATCAATGAGCTAGGGAGATGCCCATCAATTGATGTCAATGCAAGGAGTAGGGATTGCCATGCAACGGATGCACTAGAGCTATAAATGTATGAAAGCTCAACAAAAGAAACTAAGTGGGTGTGCATCCAACTTGCTTGCTCACGAAGACCTAGGGCATTTGAGGAAGCCCTTTGTTGGAATATACAAGCCAATTTCTATAATGAAAAATTCCAACTAGTATATGAAAGTGACGAAACAAGAGACTTTGTATCATAAAGATCATGGTGCTACTTTGAAGCACAAGTGTGGAAAAAGGATAGTAGCATTGTCCCTTTTATTTATCTCTTTTTTTGGGCCTTTCTGTTTTTATTTGGCCTTACTCTTTTTTTTATTTTTTTTTATTTGGGACAATGCTCTATTAATGATGATCATCACACTTCTATTTATTTACAATTCAATGATTACAACTCGATACTAGAACAAAATATGACTCTATATGAGTGCCTCCGGCGGTGTACTGGGATGAGCAACGAATCAAGAGTGACATGTATGATAAATTATGCATGGTGGCTTTGCCACAAATATGATGTCAACTACATGATCATGCAAAGCAATATGACAATGATGAAGCGTGTCATAATAAATGGAATGGTGGAAAGTTGCATCGGAATATATCTCGGAATGGCTATGGAAATGCCATAATAGGTAGGTATGGTGGCTGTTTTGAGGAAGATATAAGGAGGTTTATGTGTGATAGAGCGTATCATATCACGGGGTTGGATGCACCGGCGAAGTTTGCACCAACTCTCAAGGTGAGAAAGGGCGATGCACGGTACCGAAGAGGCTAGCAATGATGGAAAGGTGAGAGTGCTTAATCCATGGACTCAACATTTGTCATGAAGAACTCACATACTTATTGCAAAAATCTACAAGTCATCAAAAACCAAGCATTACGCGCATGCTCCTAGGGGGATAGATTGGTAGGAGAAGACCATCGCTCATCCCCGACCGCCACTCATAAGGATGACAATCAAAGAACACCTCATGTTTCAAATTTGTCACACAATGTTTACCATATGTGCATGCTACAGGACTTGCAAACTTCAACACAAGTATTTCTCAAATTCACAACTACTCAACTAGCACGACTCTAATATTACCATCTTCATATCTCAAAACAATCATCAAGTATCAAACTTCTCATAGTATTCAATGCACTTTTTATGAAAGTTTTTATTATACCCATCTTGGATGCATATCATAATAGGACTAATTTTATAACCAAAGCAAATTACCATGCTATTCTAAAGGACTCTCAAAATAATATAAGTGAATCATGAGAGATCAATAATTTCTATAAAATAAAACCACCACCGTGCTCTAAAAGATATAAGTGAAGCACTAGAGCAAAATTATCTAGATCAAAAGATATAAGTGAAGCACATAGAGTATTCTAATATATTCCGATTCATGTGTGTCTCTCCAAAAGGTATGTACAGCAAGGATGATTGTGGTAAACTAAAAAGCAAAGACTCAAATCATACAAGACGCTCCAAGCAAAACACATATCATGTGGTGAATAAAAATATAGCCTCAAGTAAAGTTACCGATGGACAAAAGGCGAAAGAGGGATGCCTTCCGGGCATCCCCAAGCTTAAACTTTGGTTGTCCTTGAATTTCACCTTGGGGTGCCTTGGGCATCCCCAAGCGTAGGCTCTTGCCACTCCTTGCTCCATAATCCATCAAATCTTTACCCAAAAACTTGAAAACTTCACAACACAAAACTCAACAGAAAATCTCATGAGCTCCGTTAGCGAAATAAAACAAACCACCACTTTAAGGTACTGTAATGAACTCATTATTTATTTATATTGGTGTTAAACCTACTGTATTCAAACTTCTCTATGGTTCATACCCCCCGATACTAGCCATAGGTTCATCAAAATAAGCAAACAACACATGAAAAACAGAATCTGTCAAAAACAGAACAGTCTGTAGTAATCTGTATCAAACGCAAACTTTATGTAACTCAAAACTTCTACCAAAATAGGAAGACCTAGATAATTTGAATATTGATCTACTGAAATTGGAATCAGTATTTTATCACGTTCTGGTGATTTTTAACAATTGTTCTGGTGAGCAGAAAGTTTCTGATTTTTTTCATCAAGATCAAATAATTATCACCAAGAAGATCCTATAGGTTTTACTTGGCACAAAAACTAATTAAAACATAAAACCACATCTAACAAGATGCTAGATCAATTATTTATTACTAAACAGAAACAAAAAGCAAGAAACAAAAATAAAATTGGGTTGCCTCGCAACAAGCGCTATCGTTTAACGCCCTTAGCTAGGCATTGATAATTTTAATGATGCTCAAATGAAAGATAGCAATTGAAACATAAAGAGAGCATCATGAAGCATGTGAAAAACACATTTAAGTCTAACATACTTCCTATGCATAGGCATCTTATAGGCAAACAAATTATCAAGGCAAGCAAATCCTAGCATATGCAAGGAAAAAGAAAGAGATTATAGCAATCTCAACATGACGAGAGGTAATTTAGTAAGATAAAAATTTCTACAAACATATTTTCCTCTCTCATAATAATTACATGTAGGATCATAGGAAAATTAAACAAATAGCTATCACATAACATATTCTCAACATGATCCACATGCATGCGAAGTTGACACTCTTCCAAAATAGTGGGAGTATCATTAACTAAATTAATGACCTCTCCAAACCCACTTTTATCAAAAATACCATAAGGTTGAACATTCTCCAAATATGTGGGATCTAAAGTTGTCACTCTTCCAAACCCACTTTCAATATTATTGCAAACATTATTATCAATCTCATATTCAACATGGGGCTTAAATAAATTTTTAAGATCATAAGAAGAATCACCCCAATCATGATCATTTTAACAAGTAGTAGACATAGCAAAACTAGCATCCCCAAGCTTAGGGTTTTGCATATTATTAGCACAATTGACATCAAGAGAATTTATAGTAAAATCCTTGCAATCATGCTTTTTATTCAAGGAGCTATTGTGAATCTCTTCATAAATTTCTTCATCACAATTTTCAGATTCACGAATTTCACACAAAACCCCATAAAGATAATCGAGTGCACTCAAATCACTAGAAATTGGTTCATCATAATCGGATCTCTTAAAAAGATTAGCAAGGGGATGAGGATCCATAAAATTTTAGCAAGTGAAGATGCAAGCAAAAAGAAGGCACATGGTAACACAAGATCGAACGGAAGGAGGGCGAAGAAAAGGCAAAGGTTTTCGAAAATCGTTTTAGAAGTGGGGGAGAGTAAAACGAGAGGAGATTGGCAAATAATGTAATGCTAGGGATAAGAGTTTGTGATGGGTACTTGGTATGTCTTGACTTGTGCATAGATCTCCCCGGCAACAGCGCCAGAAATCCTTCTTGCTACCTCTTGAGCATGCGTTGGTTTTCCCTTGAAGAGGAAAGGGTGATGCAGCAAAGTAGAATAAGTATTTCCCTCAGTTTTTGAGAACCAAGGTATCAGTCCAGTAGGTGGTTACACGCAAGTCACCTTGTACCTGCACAAACAAATAAGACCCTTGCAACCAATGCGATAAAGTGGTTGTCAATCCCTTCACGGCCACTTGCAAAAGTAAGATCTGATAGAGATAATAAGATAAATATTTTTGGTATTTTTATGATATATATTGGAAAGTAAAGATTGCAAAATAAAATAGACTGGAACTTATATGATGGAAAATAGACCCGGGGTCCATAGGTTTCACTAGTGGCTTCTCTCAAGATAGCATAATATACGGTGGGTGAACAAATTACTGTCGAACAATTGATAGAAAAGCGCATAGTTATGAGAATATCTAGGCATGATCATGTATATAGGCATCACGTCCGCGACAAGTAGACCGAAACGATTATGCATCTACTACTATTACTCCATACATCGACTGCTATCCAGCATGCATCTAGAGTATTAAGTTCATAAGAACATAGTAACACATTAGGCAAGATGACATGATGTAGAAGGATAAACTCAAGCAATATGATATAAACCCCATATTTTTATCCTAGATGGCAACAATACAATACGTTCCTTGCTGCCCCTGCTGTCACTGGGAAAGGATACCCCAAGATTTAACCCAAAGCTAAGCACTTATCCCATTGCAAGAAAGATCAATCTAGTAGACCAAACCGAACTGATAATTCAAAGAGACTTGCAAAGATAACAAATCATACATATAAGAATTCAGAGAAGAACCAAATATTGTTCATAGATAATCTTGATCATAAACCCACAATTCATCGCATCTCGACAAACACACCGCAAAAATAATTACATCGAATAGATCTCCAAGAGAATCGAAGAGAACTCTGTATTGAGATACAAAGAGAGAGAAGAAGCCATCTAGCTAATAACTATGGACCCGAAGGTCTGTGGTAAACTACTCACACATCATCAGAGAGGCTATGGTGTTGATGTAGAAGCCCTCCGTGATCGATTCCCCCTTCGGCAGAACACCGGAAAAGGCCCCAAGATGGGATCTCACGGGTACAGAAGGTTGCAGCGGTGGAAATAGGGTTTCGTTGTGCTCTAGGATGTTTTTGGGGTATATGAGTATATATAGGTGAAAGAAGTAGGTCGGTGGAGCCACGAGGGGCCCACGAGGGTGGGGCGCCTACCCCCCTGGGCGTGCCTCCCAGCCTTGTGGCTACCTCGTTGCTTCCTTGACGTCTACTCCAAGTCTCCTTGATTGCGTTTGTTCCAAAAATAACTCTCCCGAAGGTTTCATTCCGTTTGGATTCCGTTTGATATTCCTTTTCTGCGAAACACTGAAGTAGGCAAGAAATACAGCAATTTGCACTGGGCCTTCGGTTAGTAGGTTAGTCCCAAAATAATATAAAAAAGCATAATAAAGCCCATTAAACATCCAAAACAGATAATATAATAGCATGGAACAATAAAAAATTATAGATACGTTGGAGATGTATCAGGCCCGAACCTGGGTAAACACCGTGTCCTTCGTCCCTTGTTCCCATTAATCCAAGATCCACAGCTTGGCACCCCCTACCCGAGATCCTCCGGTTTTGACACCGATAGGGGGGATTTTTGAATTGGGACAAAAAGCAACAATAGGGACTCCAACATGTGAATCAACCATGGCTCATGATACCAAGATGTTGTAGGATGGAACCCTAAGTGGAGATCTTTTCACACTTGGAGGGGGAAAATGGGTGAACACAAGAAAACATAGAGGAAATTCACTCAAACAAAACCCAATCACATATCCACTAGAATAGCTTAGTTGAGATCCACATGAATATAAGAACAATCCAAGGAAACAAGCACAAAGGTAAGGTTCTTCCCACTCCTAAGGAGGTGAGGTCTTGATGATCGTCTTCTCCAAGAGGAGGTCTTGATATCCACTTGGGGTCTTCCCCTAGGAGGTCTTGATCTCCAAGAGGAGTGGTAGAAGGAGAAAAGCTCTATCAATGTCTCACATATACTTTACTAACCCTAACAAATGACTTAGACACGTAATATATAGCTAGAGGGAGGAAGGGGGCGACTTGGGAGGCAAGACAGGAAACCCATGATCGAAACCTGGGAGGGCCGTGTGCACGGGGTAAGTAAGGCCCGTGCGCACGGGGGTCCCTAGGGCACAATACACGCCCGTGCGCACGGAGTGCTATAGCGGAGAGGGACCATGGTCTAGAGGCCGTGCGCACGAGTGTGCGCGTCTTGATTACAGAAGGTTTGTGGGAGGCCCGTGGGCACGGGGTCGCCTGGGACCTACTGTAATCGTCTTGATGGACTACTTCTCCTTCCTTGAGGCCTTGGGGTCCTTCTCCTATGCCCGTGGGATGTTCCATAGCTGTTTTGGTGTGGTAGCATCCAAGTTCCATTCATATCCATATCTATCTCAAGTAGGAGTGAGTTCACCTCGGTTTCGATGGCGCGTGCTCGAGCTCTTGTCTCAGGTCCGTGGGGTGCTTGATGAGTTGAAGTAGAGTCCATGGGGATGATGGAAGGATGCTCCACATCAATGGGCCTTGGTGGCTGTATATCGTGCAGCTCACCCGGAGTTCAAACCAGATTTCCTCACTCATCTTGTGAGAATCTGTGGGGATGAAAGGTTACCAATACTGGTGGGAGGAGATTTTGATATCATAAGGAGAAAAGAAGAAAACAATAATGACAACTTCGATGGAAGGTGGTCATTCATGTTCAATACGATTATTGAGAGCCTTAATTTGAGGGACATCGAATTATCTGGTAGACAGTTGATACGTCTCCAACGTATCTATAATTTATGAAGTATTCATGCCATGTTTACAACAATTCTATACGGTTTTGGTATGATTTGAGTGGAACTAACCCGGACAGACGTTATTTTCAGCAGAACTATCTTGGTGTTGTTTTTTGTGCAGAAATAAAAGTTCTCCAAATGCAACAAAACTTTTTGATGTTTTTCTGGAACAAAAGAGGCTTGGAAGCTTCATGGGAGGACCAGAAGGTGAAGGAGGTGGCCACTACCCACCAGGGCGCGCTAGAGGCCTCGACCGTGTACTGGTGGGTACTAGGCCCCACGAAGCCCATCTAGACGTGAGACCGACGCCAAAAAATCCTATAAATATAGAAACCCCCAGAAATAACCCTAGATCAGAAGTTCCGCCGCCGCAAGCCTCTGTAGACACGAAAAACCAATGTAGGCCCTGTTCCGGCACCCTGCCGAAGGGGGAAATCATCATCGTGGTACATCTTCATCATCCCAGCAGCCACCATGATGAGGAGGGAGGAGTCCACCCTCGGGGCTGAGGGTTTGTACCAGTAGCTATGTGTTTAATCTCTCTCTCTCTCTCTCTCTCTCTCTCTCTCTCGTGTTCTTGAGTTGGCCCGATCTTGATGTATCGCGAGCTTTGTTAATGTAGTTGGATCATATGGTGTTTCTCCCTCTCTATCTTGTTGTGACGAATTGAGTTTTCCCTTTGAGATTTTGTTTTATTGTAATGAATACTTTTATGGATTTGAGCGCACTTCATGTGTGTCTTGCTATGAATACCCTTGGTGACAATGGGGTATCATATTGATTCACATGATATATGTTTTGGCACTCACCTCGCGGATTCTCGAGGTGACATTGGGGTAATCTATGCATAGGGGTTGATGCACATTTCATCCTTGTTTCTCCAGTAGAGATCTTGGCACTCTTTGAGGTTCTTTGTGTTGGATTGAGTATTATGAATCTAAAATTGTTTGATGCATATCGTATAATCAACTCACGGATACTCGTGGTGACATTGGAGTATCTGGGTGACATTAGAGTTGGTTGATGTGTATCATATGGTGTTATTTTAGTACAAACTCTTAGATAGATCGATCGGAAAGGATAACTTTGAGGTGGTTTCGTACCCTACAAACAATTTCGTCTTATGTTCTCCGCTAGGTAAGAACTTTGGAGTGATTCTTCATCGCACGTTGAGGGATGGTTATATTATCCAATTATATTAGCTTTGTTGAGAGATTGCACTAGCTAAAATACGGACCCTAGGCCTCATTTTCAAGATTGGAATACCGTTTGTGCTCACTTTTGTTACTTGCTACCTTGCTGGTTATTATTGTTCCTATTACAAAAATCAATATCTACTATCATTACTACACTTGTATCACCATCTCTTCGCCGAACTAGTGCACCTATACAATTTACCATTGTATTTGGTGTGCTAGGGATACAAGAGATTCTTTGTTATTTGGTTGCGGGTTTGCTTGAGAGAGACCATCTTCATCCTATGCCTCCCACGGATTGATAAACCTTAGGTCATCCACTTGAGGGAAAATTGCTACTGTCCTACAAAACTCTATGCTTGGAGGCCCAACACGAGTCTACAAAATTAAGTTGTGTAGTAGACATCAAGCCCTTTTCTGGCGCCGTTGCCGGGGAGGTGAGTGCTTGAAGGTATATATTTAGATCTTGCAATTGAATCTTTTAGTTTATTGTTTATCACTAGTTTGGTTTATAAAACAAAACTACAAAAATTGGAATTGAGGTGGCCTCATATTATTCGTCTTTATAATATCTTTCTTGAAAATGATGGAAAGGAAAATTGTGCTCAACTGATAGAAGAAGAATTCAATAAAATGTTTGGCATAAACGATCAGCATGATTGCAATGCTGTTAGTATGAATTATATGAATATCCAAAATACTAATGATGATTGCACTAGTCATGATAAAAATGTTTCTTATAATCATGTCAATTGTTGTGGAGTGCATAAAGTTTGTGAAGGCGTGCCTTATAGGGATGATAGATTTTGTAAGAAGCATAAACATGATAGAACCAATTTTTTGCTCAAAGTGATAGATGAATTTGCTACAAAATTATGTTCTCTTTCTCTTATTACTTGTGAACTTTGCAATAAGGTTGGTCATCTTAATTTCCAATGCAAACTTTTTCATGGTCTAATCATGGCCAAATATTGTAATGACTTGATCGTGGGAAACCACGGCCGCCTATGTGACCAAGAGTCCCTTGCTGGTTCGGCAGGGGGATGACATGTTGCACAAAGAGCAGAGAAGCGTCGAACAGCATGGCAGAAATCACACAGGCAGCCTTTACCCTGGTTCGGGCCGCCATGAAGAGTAAAACCCTACTCCTGCTTTGGTGGATTGATGGTGGAAAAAGGGTGCCGAGCGTAACACGCTTTGCCCAGCAGGGTTGCCTATGGGCGAAACAGCCACACTCATATGAATGTGTGAAGGGGTGGATTCTCTAACCCTTTCTACGGTTGCCTTGGGCCTCCTTTTATAGACAAAGGGGTCGCCACAATGGTAAATCAGTCATTATGCACTGATTAGATAGCAAACAGTGCTATCATACCTAACTCTGCAGGCTGACAATGCGCATTAAATGCGCCGCTCAACGTCACATTGCTGCTTTCCCGGCAGGCCTTGCCTGGCTGTTTTGCCAGCTTCGCACCTGCTCACTCGACACGTCACAGGACAGGTGTCGCCTGTAGATATTTCCTGTAGGAAGTGGCTGTCATGTGGCAAACAGCAGCCACTTAATAAATTGGAGCTTGACACCGCACCGATCAACGACGTGCATCGAGGTGAGGTGGTGTGGTGAGGTGGTTGTGCCTTCGCGAGTCCCGGCAGGCCCTGCCGGGGTGGGTTAATGTTTGCTTCCGGGGGTGACCCCGTCCTTGCTAGGCCCGCCTGCCCGACAAGGGAGGTTTTTCCCTTAGAAGTATCACTACTGGAGGATGCTGCTAACGCGACACTACGATCAGAAACCGTTCGACGAAACTGTGTGTGATGCCATAATCGCAAACGGTGGTGTAAAAAAACCGTCAAAAAAGGTGCAAAACGTTTGTGATGGAGGATGCATCAAACACGGTTCTGATTTTAGTTGTGTGTGCGATGCAAGGCATACGGTTCAGTTCAATTAACCATTTGCGATGAGGAGGAACAAAAGAAACGGGCAGCCAGATGGAGGTGTGTGCGATATACAACATACGGTTCACTCGGATGAACTGTTTGTGATTAGGCAACACAAAAGAAATGGTCAGCCAGATCAAGGTCTGTGCGATATACGGCATGCAGTTCACTCGGACGAACTGTTTGCGTTGAGACATGAGGACATAAACGGTTCAACTTAACAAGATGTGTGTGATACGCGGCAAACAGGACAGAAATCAGAAATGTGTGTGAAGACCGATAATAACACAGACAATTGCTGCTAATAAGACATGTGTGTTGTGCGATGGGATTGCATACAAAAAAACATATATATATACACACATAGTTATAAGGACATGCTTGCATAACCAAATTAAACATCCACTTACATAGGTGGCTACTAAAACCATGGCATTTGCACACACCAAAGTAAACTATTACATGCATAATTACATAGGTGGCTACTACACACATGAAATTTCCACACATCAATAAGTAAACTATATATTACATGCATGATTAACTAGCATAAACGATCATCTGATCATCATCTACTTCTTGTGGCGCTTGCTCTGCTTGTGGCTCGATCCGGGCTCGTCGATTTGGGTAACGAGGCACTTCCTCATGTCAACGATCCGCCTGTGCATCTCGTAGCATGTGTACACGCTCTTGGCCGCGAACCCAAGGTGAGGTTCATCCAGTTGCCGCATCCAGGCCCTGTGCCAGGATAGGGGACTTGTTCTCCGGGCATCCTGCTTCATCTTTTTGTAGTAGGGGTCAATGACGGCCGAGGCGAGTTTGACCAGGGAGTCCTTCTTCGTGCTGCCCCAGACCCTGTAGTGGTCACAGATTTCGACAAGGTTCTTGCAGGCCAAGCCCGTAACACTGAGCGCTTTTACATCGTCCATGATTTCGACCGTGGCGAACTTGTAGTCGGTGCTGTTGACAAACCTGTTGAAACGGTCGCAAGGCTCTGTGGCCGTGCTGTAGTGGTAGATGAGGACATGATGGCACACACACAACTGGGCGACGGCAGCCTTCTGATCTATGCCGGGACGACCGGTGGTGTACTGGAGGTTGATGCCGACCACCTTGTACTTGTCTCGAGCAAGCAACTGCTCAACGTTGTTGATGTAGTCGTCCACCATGGCCGGGTCGATGGTGTACACCACCGAGAGATATATCTCCCACGCGTGGGTCTCCACTCTATGCTCGCCGAACTCCATTGGAGCACCGCTGGACATCCCCTCTCTATGTGTCGTCGTGGGTGTGCTTGTTGTGTTGTGGGGCGCGATCGAAAGGTTGAAGAGACTAAGGTTATAATGGCCGCGGGAATTAAAGGGGAAGCCGGACGGCCAGGAATATCAGCAGGCCCAGATGGCAGTTCTAATTTGCAGCGCATAACTCAATCGTGTCGCACGTAACTGCAACGCGTGGCAACGCGCACGGCGCAACCGCATGCATACGGCCCCCCTGACGTGATCGTGTGCCCGCCCAACCGTTGGCAGAGCATGGGCGGAGGGACGTGAGCAGAACGCTCCGCGGTGGCCTCAACGACGAGAAACCATATATATATATATATATATATATATATATATATATATATATATATATATGCATATAGCAGTTGAACACGCAAGGAAAAGTTGTCCACAAGCCGCGCGCGCCGACGGACGCGAGCAGAGCACGCTGCGGCGCCTAACGGCGAGCACATCGCGTTGCGGCACCTAACGGCGGGATAGACCTTCATTCAAGACAATCAAAATAAGACTGGAACGGACATGTCTGTATTGAGCAAAGGGATCACGCATGTCTGTATTGACTAGAACAAGAATGCAATAGCAAGATAAGAATTAAGGCCACAATGATGCGATCACAGTGGTGGTTACAGGAGGCAAGAAGAAAGATGCATCCATCAACGTACGACCTCCTCCTCCTCAACTCAGTGCGCCGGCCGAGCCACTAACCGGCGGCTAGGGAGCGGCGACTTGTGTGGCGAGGTCAAGGTGCTTCTCAGCTAAGGCATCCAAGGCTTCGGCCCGGTGGCGAAAACCAACGTCAGTGGCGTCCTTCGGCCTTGTAGATACCAATGTACATGATTCGCTCATACACATGGATGTGTAGGTTGACTGTTTCTTGCAAATGGAAGCGCCTCGCGGCGAGCGAGACCTCCAGGTGGACATTCTTCGTGGCGTCGGCGGGCAGTCGCAGGGCCACCAGTGCTTGAAAGAGGTTCCGACCATGGAGGCCGATTAGGGTGGCAGGCAATGAGGAGCCCGGGTGCGTGGGCTGGAGGAGTACGATGATGTCGTCCACGAGCTTATTGACGACGGTGAACCTGTTGGTGGTGCGAACGATCATCTGGTCCAATTGAGAGTCGTATCTGGCATCGACGGCGGCCATCCACCAGCCGGTCGCCAACACCGTATGGAGACGATCCACGGTGCCATGTCGCAGGCCGGTGTCGTGGACCATCTGGCACAGCCGCTGGCTGCTCACGCTCATCGCCGCCATGGGTCTGGAGTGGGCACTTTTGCGCTTATTAGTGTAGGTGCTTAGGCAAATGCTTAGGTGCGTACGATGTGGTAGATGCATTGGAATGGAGGGGCACCTTTATATGAGTGCAAACTGCGTTGCATTCACATCGTGCTGCCTCTTTTCCCGGTCCTCCCATTACTTCCCTCATGCATTCACACGATGCTAATTGAAGGAGGATGCATCATTGGCCGTTCAACATTTCGGGAACCGCTACCCTCTCCCTCTTCTTCATTAAAGCCGTATCAGGAACTGCGCCTACTGCTGTCAAATCAAATAGTACTGCGCCGCCCGCTGCACGCCTGGCTGAACACGCTCCTCGCCTCCATCTATGATTCATTACTGAATTTTAGTTGCAAAAATTAGATACTGCTAGTGATTTTTAGCTTCATATTTTGACAAATCGCAGTGTTACAAGGTTGGCAAATGGCAATGTTACTAGATCAACAAATGTCAATCTTTCTAGTTTGACAAATGGCAACATACCCAATATGACAGATGCAAATGGCACCATATTGTTTGTAAGTGGTTCACACGGGTCATCCAAAAAACCGTTTGTGTTCAAGAGATGCACAAATCCTACTCTCACTTTGCATACGGGTGTTCTATCTGGAACCATCATGCTTGTTATGAGAAGCTCTGGTTTGTGAGAAGCATATACCCAAACCTGACCCAAATGGGACAAAAACTTTAGCACGACATGTTGATGCCGCTCCATGATAGCATGCCAAGTTCCATGAATTTCAGACGACTTTCGGATTTACTACAATTTAAAAACCAGGTATCTCAATGTTTGCGGCCAAGTGACGGTGGCAGGGTGTTTGACATTCATTCCCATTTCTTGCATGAGACCTAAGCATGCACCCAAGGACAAAGATTTGATTTTTTTAACCAATTTATATGCACCGGAGCATGTGCATGCAGTTCAAATTTGAATTATGCACATAAATGCATTGAAAACTCACTTAATGCATAAATATGTACAAACGAACCCCGAAAAATCACAAAAAATAACACAACACTATTGTTGTTATATGTTGACACGAGAAATTTTTTGAAAGCAATACGAGGCAATGGATATCGTTTCGCCCCCAAAGTTGGGGCGTTCCCTACCGAAACCATCATGCTTACTGTGAGAAGCTCTGGTTTGTGAGAAGCATATACCCAAACCTGCCCCAAATGGGACAAAAGCTTTACCACGCCATGCTGATGCCACTCCATGATAGCATGCCAAGTTTCATGAATTTCAGATGACTTTTGGATTTACTAGAATTTAAAAACCAGGTATCTCAATGTTTGCGGCTGAGTAACGGTGGCAGGTTGTTTGACATTCATTCCCATTTCTTGCATGGGACCTAAGCATGCACCCAAGGACAAAGATTTGATTTTTCAGCCAATTTATATGCACCGGAGCATGTGCATGTAGTTCAAATTTGAATTATGCACATAAATGCATTGAAAACTCACTTAATACCTAAAATTGTCCAAACGAACCCCGAAAAATCAAAAAAAATAACACAACACTCTTGTTGTTCTATGTTGACACGAGAAATTTTTTTGAAAGCAATACGAGGCAATGGATATCGTTTCGCCCCCAAAGTTGGGGCGTTCCCTACCGAAACCACCATGCTTGTTGCGAGAAGCTCTTGTTTGTGAGAAGCATATACCCAAACTTTCCCCAAATGGGACAAAATTTTACCACACCATGTTGATGCCACTCCATGATAGCATGCCAATTTTCATGAATTTCAGACGAGTTTTAGATTTACTAGAATTTAAAACCAGGTATCTCAATGTTTGGGCCGAGTGACGGTGGCAGGGTGTTTGACATTCATTCTCATTTCTTGCATGGGAGGTAAGCATGCACCCTAGTACAAAGATTTGATTTTTCAACCAATTTATATGCACTAGAGCATGTGCATGTAGTTCAAATTTGAATTATGCACATAAATGCATTGAAAACTCACTTAATGCATAAAAATGTCCAAACGAACCCCGAAAAATCACAAAAAATAACACAACACTCCTGTTGTTCTATGTTGACATGAGAACAAAATTGAAAGCAATAAGAGGCAATGGATATCGTTTCGCCCCCAAAATTGGGGCATTCCCTATCGAAACTATCATGCCTGTTGTGAGAAGCTCTGGTTTGTGAGAAGCATATACCCAAACCTGCCCCAAATGGGACAAAAACTTTACCACGCAATGTTCATGCCGCTCCATGATAGCATGCCAAGTTAAATGAATTTCAGACGAGTTTTGGAATTACTAGAATTTAAAAACCAGGTATCTCAATGTTTGTGGCCGAGTGACGGTGGCAGGGTGTTTGACATTCATTCCCATTTCTTGCATGGGACCTAAGCATGCACCCAAGCACAAAAGATTTGTTTTTTCAACCAATTTATGTGCACCGGACATGTGCATGTAGTTCAAATTTGAATTATGCACATAAATGCATTGAAAACTCACTTAATGCATAAAAATGTCCAAACGAACCCTGAAAAATCACAAAAAATAACACAACACTCATGTTGTTCTATGTTGACATGAGAAAATAATTTGAATGCAATTAGAGGCAATGGATATCGTTTTGTCCCCAAAGTTGGGGCGTTCCCTACCGAAACCATCATGCTTGTCGTGAGAAGCTCTGGTTTGTGAGGAGCATATACCCAGACCTGCCCCAAATGGGACAAAAACTTTACCATGCCATGTTGATGCCGCTCCATGATAGCATGCCAAGTTTCATGAATTTCAGACGAGTTTTGGATTTACTAGAATTTAAAAACCAGGTATCTCAATGTTTGCGACCGAGTGACGGTGGCAGGGTGTTTGACATTCATTCCCATTTCTTGCATGGGACCTAAGCATGCACCCAAGGACAAATATTTGATTTTTCAACCAATTTATATGCACCGGAGCATGTGCATGTATTTCAATTTTGAATTATGTACTGATACGTCTCTGTCGTATCTATAATTTTTGATTGTTCCATGCCAATATTCTACAACTTTCATATACTTTTGGCAACTTTTTATATTATTTTTGGGACTAACATATTGATTCAGTGCCCAGTGCCAGTTCCTATTTGTTGCATATTTTTGTTTCGCAGAAAACCCATATCAAACGGAGGCCAAACAGGATAAAAACTGACGGAGATTTTTTTGGAATATTTATGATTTTTGGGAAGAATCAACGCGACACGATGCCCGAGGGGGCCACAAGGCAGGGGGCGCGCCCCAGGGGGCCAGGCGCGCCCTGGACCCTCGTGGTCACCCCGTAAGGCGGTTGGAGCCCTTCTTTGGCTGCAGGAAAGCGAATTTACGGATAGAGGTCGTGTCCAAAATTCAGCCCAATCGGAGTTACGGATCTCCGGTTATAAAAGAAACGGTGAAAGGCCAGATCTGAGAGCGCAGAAACAGAGAGAGACAGAGAGACATATCCAATCTCGGAGGGGCTCTCGCCCCTCCCATGCCATGGAGGCCAAGTACCAGAGGGGAAACCCTTCTCCCATCTAGGGAGGAGGTCAAGCACTAAGAAGAAGAAGGGGGCCCCTCTCTGCCCCTCTCTTCCGGTGGCGCCGGAACGCTGCCGTGGCCACCATCACCATCACCGCGATCTTCACCAACACATCCGCCATCTTCACCAACCTCTCCATCACCTTCCCCCCTCTAACTATAGCGGTCCACTCTCCCGCAACCCGCTGTACCCTCTACTTAAACATGGTGCTTTATGCTTCATATTATTATCCAATGATGTGTTGCCATCCTATGATGTCTGAGTAGATTTTCATTGTCCTATCGGTGGTTGATGAATTACTATGATTGATTTAATTTTCTTGTGGTTATGTTGCTGTCCTTTGGTGCCCATCATATGAGTGCGCGTGTGGATCACACCATAGGGTTTGTTGTATGTTGATAGGACTATGTATTGGAGGGCAAGAGTGACAGAAGCATCTACCTAGCATAGAAATTGATGCATACGGGATTGAAGGGGGACCGATATAACTTAATGCTATGGTTGGGTTTTACCTTAATGAATGTTAGTAGTTGCGGATGCTTGCTAATAGTTCCAATCATAACTGCATAGAATTCCAAGTCAGGGATGGCATGCTAGCAGTGGCCTCTCCCACATAAAACTTGCTATCGGTCTAGTAAAGTAGTCAGTTGCTTAGGGACAATTTCGCAACTCCTACCACCCCTTTTCCACACTCGCTATACTAACTTTATTGTGTCTTTATCTAAACAGCCCCTACTTTTTATTTATGTGCTCTTTATATTCTTACAAACATATCCAACAACACCTACAAAGTACTTCTAGCTTCATACTTGTTCTAAGTAAAGCAAACGCTAAGCGTGCGTAGAGTTGTATCGGTGGTCGATAGAACTTGAGGGAATATTTGTTCTACCTTTAGCTCCTCGTTGGGTTCGACACTCTTACTTATCGAAAGAGGCTACAATTGATCCCCTATACTTGTGGGTTATCAAGACCTTTTACGGCGCCGTTCTTGGGAGTTATAGTGTGGGGTGAATATTCTCGTGTGTACTTGTTTGCTTTATCACTAAGTAATTTTTATTTGCTGTTCTTAGTTGTTTTCTATCTTAAGTTATGGGTAGGAAACACAAAATACCAAAAAAAATTAGTTGTACCCTCTTGAACCAATGGTTGAAGAACCACTCAAAATCTATCACACTCCTGAAGCTTTTTACTTGGATCATCTTCGATCCCTATGTGCTCGTGCTGAAACCCAACTAGCTTAGTTGAGAGCAGATCTTTAGATGAGCATGCTTGTTATGTGCGATACCACATATCTCAAAAAGGAAACTTTTACTGGATCAAATTCATCGTTTGCAATGCTATGCTTGGAATCTATGTGAAATATATGATGTTACTTGTTGTTCTGAAAACCCTAAGAAACACCTTCCCTACCAATGTGAGATTATTGATAATGGGATCGTATCTTCGTATGCTAAGGGTGTTTATAATTACTATGATGTTGAACAAATTGAAGAATTTGTTGCTTTTAAGGGTGCTTATGAAATTGCTTCTTTGATTGAAACGTATGATGCTACTCTTTACAAATCTGAAAATTTTGCCATACTAGAATATTGTTATGATAATTATGCTTCTAATGCCTATGTTAAACCATATATTGAGGACTCCTCCTCTGTACAAGAAGAGATTAATATTTTGCAGGACTCTATGGAAGAAGAAATTGATGAAACTGTGAGCTCATTGGATGAAAAGGATGATGTGTAGAGCGAAGAACCAAAGGAGGAAGAGAGGATTAGCTACCCATTCCCACCTTCTAATGAGAGTAACTCTTCAACTCATACATTGTTTAATTTCCCTTCGTGCTTACCGAAGGATGATTGCTATGATGATTGTCATGATCCCGTTGATTCTCTTGAAATATCCCTTTTTGATGATGCTTGTTATGCCTGTGGCCAAGATGCCAATATGAATTATGCTTATGGAGATGAACTTGCTATAGTTCCTTATGTTAAACATGAAATTGTTGCTATTGCACCCACACATGATAGTCCTATTATCTTTTTGAATTCTCCCAACTACACTATATCGGAGAAGTTTGCACTTATTAAGGACTATATTGATGGGTTGCCTTTTACCGTTGCACATGATGATTTTGATGAATATAATATGCATGTGCTTGCTGATCCTACTTGCAATTATTATGAGAGAGGAACTATATCTCCACCTCTCTATGTTTCCAACATGAAAAAATTGCAAGAAACTGTTTATACTATGCATTGGCTTTTGCTATGTGTGCATGAATTGTTCTTTTATGACATGCCGATGCATAGGAAGAGAGTTAGACTTCGTCATTGCTTGATATATGTTTCCTTGTGCTCACTACTAAATTACAAATCATTGTTAATTGAAATTGGGTTTGATATACCTTGGGATCCGGGTGGATCCATTACTTGAGCACTATATGCCTAGCTTAATGGATATAAAGAAAGTGCTGCCAGGGAGACAACTCAGAAGTTTTAGAGAGTCATTTATTTCTGTTGAGTGCTTTTATATAGTTTAAAAACAAAAAATAAAGAGGGGAACTCAAAAAATTTCAAATAGAAAAGTGAAAGTGAGATAGACGAGCATTGTGAAAGTGGGGGACGTCCTTGAACTTTGTTCATGCCCATGGAAACTTTGTGAATCTTAATTACAGAAACTTTTCAAAAAAAATAATTATCCCCTTGTACAATTCCATTGTATTAAAAAATAATGTGCCAAGGTTTTCTTTTAGGATGTTTACAATGCTTGTTGGTTTGTGCGGTGCAGGACATAAACTTTGGCTGTAGTGCGCGATTTTACATTTTTTACTGGAACGTCAAATGGTTCTGAAACTTTTTGCACTGTCTTTCTATACAAATATTTTATTTTCCTTGTTTTGGCAGAATTTGTTGAGTTCTAGAGGCATGGTGAATGTTCATATTATTACGGACTGTTCTGTTTTAGACAGATTCTGTTTTTGATACATAGTTTGCTTGTTTTGATGAAACTATCAATTTATATCAGCGGATTAAGCCATGAAGAAGTTATATTACAGTAGCTACAATGCCAAAACAAAATATGAATTGGTTTGCAACAGTACTTAGAGTAGTGTTTTGCTTTATTATACTAATGGATCTTACCGAGTTTTCTGTTGAAGTTTTGTGTGGATGAAGTGTTCGATGATCGAGAAGGTCTCGATGTGAGAAGAAGGAAGAGAGGCAAGAGCTCAAGTTTGGGGATGCTCGAAGCACGCCAAGTAAATATTCAAGGATACTCAAGCGTCTAAGCTTGGGGACACCCTGGAAGGCATCCCATCTTTCTTCAACAAGTATCGGTATGTTTTCAGTTTTGTTTCGTTCATGCGATATGTGCAAATCTTGGAGCGTCCTTTGCATTTAGTTTTCACTTTTCTTTTATGCACCATGCTGGTATGAGATAGTCCTTGGTTAATTTATAGAATGCTCATTGCACTTCACTTATATCTTTTGAGTATGGCTTTATAGAATGCTTCATGTGCTTCACTTATATCATTTGAAGTTTGGATTACCTGTTTCCCTTTACATAGAAAACCACCATTTGTAGAATGCTCTTTTGCTTCACTTATATTTGTTAGAGCATGGGCATATCTTTTGTAGAAAGAATTAAACTCTCTTTCTTCACTTATATCTATTTAGAGAGATGACAGGAACTAGTCATTCACATGGTTAGTCATAAAATCCTACATAAAACTTGTAGATCACTGAATATGATATGTTTGATTCCTTGCAATAGTTTTGCGATATAAAGATGGTGATATTAGTGTCATGCTAGTGGGTAGTTGTGGATTAGTAGAAATACTTGTGTTGAGGTTTGTGATTCCCGTAGCATGCACGTACGGTGAACCGTTATGTGACGAAGTCAGAGCATGAGGTATTTATTGATTGTCTTCCTTATGAGTGGCGGTCGGGGACGAGCGGTGGTCTTTTACTACCAATCTATCCCCCTAGGGGCATGCGTAGTAGTACTTTGCTTCAAGGGCTAATAAACTTTTGCAATAAGTATATGAGTTCTTTATGACTAATGTGAGTCCATGGATTATACGCACTCTCACCCTTCCATCATTGCTAGCCTCTTCGGTACCGTCCATTGCCCTTTCTCACCTCGAGAGTTGGTGCAAACTTCGCCGGTACATCCAAATCCCGTGATATGACACGCTCTATCACACATAAGCCTCATTATATCTTCCTCAAAACAGCCACCATACCTACCTATCATGGCATTTCCATAGCCATTCCAAGATATATTGCCATGCAACTTCCATCATCATCATATACATGACTTGAGCATTTATTGTCATATTGCTTTGCATGATCGTAAGATAGCTAGCATGATGTTTTCATGGATTGTCCGTTTTTTGATGTCATTGCTACGCTAGATCATTGCACATCCCGGTATACCACCGGAGGCATTCATATAGAGTCATATCTTTGTTCTAGTATGGAGTTGTAATATTGAGTTGTAAGTAAATAAAAGTGTGATGATCATCATTATTAGTGCATTGCCCCCCCCCCAAAAGAGAGGCCAAAGAAGCCTAAATAAAAAAGGGGCCAAAGAAGTCCATAAAAAAGAAAAAAAAAAAAAATAAAAGGGGCAATGTTACTATCCTTTTACCACACTTGTGCTTCAAAGTAGCACCATGTTCTTCATGATAGAGAGTCTCTTATTTTGTCACTTTCATATACTAGTGGGAATTTTCATTATAGAACTTGGCTTGTATATTCCGATGATGGGCTTCCTCAAATGCCCGAGGTCTTCATCAGCAAGCAAGTTGGATGCACACCCACTTAGTTTCCAGTTTAATCTTTCGTACACTTATAGCTCTAGTGCATCCGTTGCATGTCAATCCCTACTCCTCACATTGACATCAATTGATGGGCATCTTCATAGCCCGGTGATTAGCCGCGTCGATGTGAGACTTTCTCCTTTTTTGTGTTCTCCACATAACCCCCATCATCATATTCTATTCCACCTATAGTGCTATGTCCATGGCTTGCGCTCATGTATTGTGTGAGGGTTGAAAAAGCTGAAGCGCCTTAAAAAGTATGAACCAATTGCTCGGCTTGTCATCGCGGTTGTGCATGATTTGAATATTTTGTGTGGTGAAGATGGAGCATAGACAGACTATATGATTTTGTAGGGATAACTTTCTTTGGCAATGTTATTTTGAAAAGACATGATTGCTTTATTAGTGTGCTTGAAGTATTATTGTCTTAATGTCAAATGATAGACTATTGCTTTGAATCACTCGTGTCTTAATATTCATGCCATGATTAGATTATGTGATCAAAATTATGCTAGGTAGCATTCCACATAAAAAATTATCTTTTTTATCATTTACCTACTCGAGGACAAGCAGGAATTAAGCTTGGGGATGCTGATACGTCTCAATCGTATCTATAATTTTTGATTATTCCATGCCAATATTCTACAACTATCATATACTTTTGGCAACTTTTTATATTATTTTTGGGACTAACATATTGATCCAGTGCCCAGTGCCAGTTCCTATTTGTTGCATATTTTTGTTTTGCGGAAAACCCATATCAAACGGAGTCCAAACGGGATAAAAACTGACGGAGATTTTTTTTGGAATATTTATGATTTTTGGGAAGAAGAATCAATGTGATATGATGCCCGAGGGGGCCACGAGGCAGGGGGCGCGCCTTGGACCCTCGTGGCCACCCCGTAAGGTGGTTGGAGCCCTTCTTTCGCTGCAAGAAAGCTAATTTCTGGAAAGAGACCGTGTCCAAAATTCAGCCCAATCGGAGTTATGGATCTCCGGTTATAAAATAAACGGTGAAAGGCCAGATCTGAGAGCGCAGAAACAGAGAGAGACAGAGAGATAGATCCAATCTCGGACGGGCTCTCGCCCCTCCCATACCATGGAGGCCAAGGACTAGAGGGGAAACCCTTCTCCCATCTAGGGAGGAGGTCAAGGAAGAAGAAGAAGAAGGGGGCCCCTCTCTCCCCCTCTCTTCTGGTGGCGTCGGAACGCTTCCGTGGCCACCATCATCATCACCGCGATCTTCACCAACACCTCCGCCATCTTCACCAACATCTCCATCACCTTCCCCCTCTATCTACAGCGGTCCACTCTCCCGCAACCCGCTGTACCCTCTACTTGAACATGGTGCTTTATGCTTCATATTATTATCCAATGATGTGTTGCCATCCTATGATGTCTGAGTACATTTTCGTTGTCCTATTAGTGGTTGATGAATTACTATGACTGATTTAATTTGCTTGTGGTTACGTTGCTGTCCTTTGGTGCCCATCATATGAGCGCGTGCGTGGATCACACCATAGGGTTAGTTGTATGTTGATAGGACTATGTATTGGAGGTCAAGAGTGGCAGAAGCTTCTACCTAGCATAGAAATTGATGCATACGGGATTGAAGGGGGACCAATAAAACTTAATGCTATGGTTGGGTTTTACCTTAATGAATGTTAGTAGTTGTGTATGCTTGCTAATAGTTCCAATCATAAGTGCATAGAATTCCAAGTTAGGGATGACATGCTAGAAGTGGCCTCTCCCACATAAAACTTGCTATCGGTCTAGTAAAGTAGTCAATTGCTTAGGGACAATTTCGCAACTCCTACCACCACTTTTCCACACTCGCTATACTAACTTTATTGTGTCTTTATCTAAATAGCCCCTACTTTTTATTTACGTGCTCTTTATATTCTTGCAAACCTATCCAACAACACCTACAAAGTACTTCTAGCTTCATATTTGTTCTAGGTAAAGCAAACGCTAAGCGTGCGTAGAGTTGTATCGGCGGTCGATAGAACTTGAGGGAATATTTGTTCTACCTTTAGCTGCTCGTTGGGTTCGACACTCTTACTTATCGAAAGAGACTACAATTGATCCCCTATACTTGTAGGTTATCAAGATGTACATAAATGCATTGAAAACTCACTTAATTCATAAAAAAATGTCCAAATGAAGCCTGAATAATTCAAATTCGTTTATGATCACTGCAGATAAAAGGTCTAGCAATTCAAACACCATCCATGGCCACTGTGACCCCATTATGTAATTCAAATCAAGACGAAAAATCAAGTAGATCCCACACAGTTTATTATGACCAACCGTGTGATATGTAGCACAAAATATCTTGGAGCACCGTACCGTGAGAAGGTGCGATGGCTAAAGTCCATAGCCCGCTCTGAATAAGGGACCGTGTCTGATGACACTTTGCGCGCCAGTTTTTTGGCTGAAGTGATTCCAAATTTTCGGCTTCCGTGGAAATAGTTACCTCCCTGCCCCCTCTCCCTTACCAAAACCCACATTTCCCCTGTTTCCGCCTTCCTTTCCAAGTTGAAACCTTCACTTCTTTCTTGCAGCGCCGCCGCCTCCTCGCCGGTGACCCCCCTTCACGCTGCTCGGCCTCGCCTATCCAGGCAGGTAATCCACAAGTGACCCCCATCCTCCTTCCACATCCCACATGCCCCGACCGCCGGCGCGAGCGCGACACCTTCCATCGAAATTACCGACCCCTCCACCAAATAAGCGTCGGCCTAAGCCATGGTGCACGTAGTACGGCCAGGACCTCAAGGAGCATTTGGCAGCGGAGAAGCAAATTGTGGCCGCACGCGCGGATGAGGTCGCGATGGCTACCATTCATGTCGTCCCCCAGATCTTGCAGGAGCACCTCCACGTCGAGGCCACCGTCGACGCCTCGCGCGCCGACGCCGTGATGCGGTTTGCTGCTTTAAACGACAGTTCGTGGCGTTTGGTTGAGGCCACCGTCGGTGCCTTCGATGAAGACTACAAGGTATTTTCTCAGCGTGCACGTGTTTACCTCATCTCGAAAGCCAGCAGGTTGGTGCCCTGAGCGGCTCAGGCAACTCACCACTACAATGAGGGCACCCACAATGCGGAGGCCTCGCCCTCTTCCATGTCCAAGGAGCCAATCGTCATCGATATCTCCGACAATGAGGAGTATCTTGTCTTATTAGCTCACTATAAGGACCCATGTTCAGTTTGCTAGCTACTGCCTTTCCTTAACAAATTCTAGTGAATTGTGTTATCACTTTTACCATGAAATATTATGCTATAGTGTATATGTTCTATATGTCGTGCAATGTGGTGTTCAATTAACTGCTTGGTTCAATTCTGCAAATCTGATGTTCAATTCTTCAGGGTGCAGTATTTCCAAGTTGTTAAGCATGCTTGGTTTGGTTAACTGTCTAATCTTCTATTAGGAGTATGTGATATTGTTCAATTGGTGTTTAGTTAACTGCTTGGTTCATTTGTTGTAGCTTGGTTCACCTGTTGTGATGTTTAGTTAACTGCTTGGTTCAGTTCTGCAATGCGATGTTCAATTGTTGTGGCTGCATTCTGTTATTGTATACCATCTGAGGAATAAATCGAATTCGGCTGTAGTAAATACATGAGAAACAAATACAATTGCTATATTTCCAAGTTGTTAAGCATGCTTGGTTTGGTTAACTGTCTGATCTTCTATTAGGAGTATGTTATATTATGCAATGTGGTGCTCAGTTAACGTTTGGTTCATTTGTTGTTGTGTTTAGTTAACTGCTTGGTTCAATTTTGCAATCCAATGTTCAATTGTTGTGGCTGCATTCTGTTATTGTATATCATGTGAGGAATAAATCGAATTTGGCTGTACTAAATACACGAGAAACAAATACAATTGCTATATTTCCAAGTTGTTAAGCATGCTTGGTTTGGTTAACTGTCTGATCTTCTATTAGGAGTATGCTATATTGTGCAATGTGTTGCTCAGTTAACATTTGGTTCATTTGTTGTGGTGTTTAGTTAACTGCTTGGTTCAATTCTGCAATTTGATGTTCAATTGCTATGGCTGCATTCTGTTATTGTATACCATGTGAGGAATAAATTGAATTTGGCTGCACTTAATACATGAGAAACGTATACAAGTGCTATATTTCCTAGTTCTTAATCATGCTTGGTTTGGATAAATGGGTTTTCCATGTGGCTTGAATTAATCTGACGAATCTGCAATGTGCTTATTTTTCATCAACATATTTTATTGATAGCATGTGAACCCTTACTTAACCTGATGACTAACTACCTTAAATGTGTTGTAGGGAAACAATGGTAAGCACTGAGGTTTAAAAGATGGTACTAACTATTATACCTTGCCTTTTTTTTATTCCTTTGACCCGTTTCCAATATAGAGAAGATATTTATGCACATCCTTGTTTTCAGGCTTCATTGATGATTACCTCTCAAACCACCTCTGTGGTCAGGAGTTGAGGAAAGTTTTCATACAACACCCACGGTTCAATATTGAAGTGTTCCTGAAGAGGTCGAAGGATGGACGGTCAATCATCCACAGGCACTAGCCTAAAGTTGCAAATACCTTCAACATGAATGAAGGCTCAATATTCGCCTTCCGCTTCAGCAGTTTCCAAGATGAGATGCATCTCTCTATGTACCGTCTATGATGCTAATTTCGAAAGGTTCTAGATGTTGCATGTGAAACTTGCTGCTGGTGCAGTTGTGTAATGCGGTGGCTGAGTGCTGAAGCTATATCATGTTGTACTACGATGTATTTCAATTATGAAATCCTGCTTCCTTAATATGGAAATTGAATATAGTATGTGCTTAATATGAATGTCAATTAGATTAGTAAATGGATTATTAATAATAGGACAATTAGCCCGCTAATTGGATTTTCCTATTGCAAATGATTAATGAGGAAACACCGTGGGCGATGACCTCAGGCAACACACATAGTTTCTAGGAATAAACCGTGCTGGATCAACGAATAATCACACATGACATTCTGTTGAAAACTGTTTGCGTTACGCCACCTTCGCAAACGTTTTCGTTGGAGTGACTGTGTGGGATGTATATACGAAGGGAAACGTTTAGCCGTGACTGGCTGTGTGGGATGTACTTACGACTGGAAATGATTTTTCCTGTATAATTGTATTTTTTTGAGCAATACTGTATGTATTTATGTATTTGAGTGCTCGACAGTCGCACACGATCTCATTTTGCCAAGCGTGTGTGCCAGGACGGCATATCCCCGATGGTTTCTGGGTCGTGTGGGAAGGACCCCCCTATCACCCACACTCACTTGGCGACGGTTCCGAATGCCGTCGCGGAAAGGGGTTAAAAACCGTTTGTTTACGACCGACGCGTACCAGTGTATCTTGTTCCTCTAGCTAGTCTTGGCCTTCTTGTGATGCACGTTGGCCCTTCGAAGAACTGATTCCTTGTGCTCCATTCTGTCCTTGGTGCTGTAATATTGTTCTTGTGCCTATGCATAGCCTGGGCAACGAACCCAGGGTTTGTTGCACCAACAGAGGCCCCTGGGCCTATCCCGAACGTGCTGCCGAGCGTCGTCGGGGTAGGCCCTAATAAGTGCACACACAGGGGTGTGGAAGTGGCTGGCCCCTTGATATCTTCTTTGCTTCCTCATTAATCTTGAGTCCGGGCCAGTTTCCGGTTTTCTCGCGTGTCATGTAAAGCCAGTCATGGTGGGGCTGCTCTTGTAATGGCCCGTGATTGACTTTAACACACGGGGGGAGAAACTGCCAATTCACTCTTCCCACCACGCCCTTATCCTTAGCCACGTATGTTGCATGCATCGCGCGGGGTAGGTAATGGAGGCGCGTGGTGTGGTAGAGCATCAAGGCGGGCCCCCGTCTTCTTGAATTGGTGGAGGAGGCCGGTGGTCGTCTGTTGAGTGATCAGCTCTCTTCCTCGACCCGCCTATAAAAGGAGGAGTGAGTGACAAGCGGAGTCATCCATCCTCGCATACTTTCTTCTACATCTTTTGCCTTCTCCGGGCCATGCTGAGGAGACGGGCCTGGGGTCAGGCTCCAAGTAGTAGCTTGAGGTTGGAAACACTGAAAGCTTGTGTTGTCACTCGGGGAGTGAATCTGGTCCAAGCCTGGGGAAGATGCGGTGGACGAGCCACCCATGGTGCGGGAGATATAAAAGCTCCCCCATTGTGGGGATATGCTTGTCTCTCCCACCACGGTCGGTCGTCCGTCGGGTAATGTGGCATCTTGCCCTGAGCTGCTGCTGCTGGTTGGATCGGCGATCAGGTTCTCGCCGCCTTCGATGCTCGCCCGGGAGCCAGGGCTGAGGCTTGTTGGCAATCCCAGCACTACCCCTCTCGGTGGATCCAGGGCTGATGCTGAAGGGAGGCGCGCCTTCCATCCTGCCAAGGTGGGGAGCGGCGCGCCCCGAGCCCGTTGCCGACTTGGCCTTCGGTTGCTTCTCCGGGGATGGCGTCGGGCTGGGGTCCTAGTGCTTCTCTGGAGTGGTGTTGATGAAGATGAAGCCAGGGAAGACGAAGAAGGCGGGAGGCAGGTCGCCAGGTCGGAGTACGATAGCACCAACGCGTTCGTCTTGTACTGGCGACCTGCTGCCTGATGACCCACAAGTATAGGTGATCTATCGTAGTCCTTTCGATAAGTAAGAGTGTCGAACCCAACGAGGAGCTGAAGGAAATGATAAGCGGTTTTCAGCAAGGTATTCTCTACAAGTACTGAAACAAGTGGTAATAGATAGTTTTGTGATAGGATAATTTGGAACGAGCAACAAGTAACAAAAGTAAATAAAGTGCAGCAAGGTGGCCCAATCCTTTTTGTAGCAAAGGACAAGCCTAGACAAACTCTTATATAAGGAAAAGCACTCCTGAGGACACATGGGAATATCGTCAAACTAGTTTTCATCACGTTCATATGATTCGCGTTCGGTACTTTGATAATTTGATATGTGGGTGGACTGGTGCTTGGGTGCTGTTCTTACTTGAACAAACATCCCACTTATGATTAACCTCTATTGCAAGCATCCACAACTACAACAAAAGTATTAAGGTAAACCTAACCATAGCATGAAACATATAGATCCAAATCAGCCCCTTACGAAGCAACGCATAAACTAGGGTTTAAGCTTCTGTCACTCTAGCAACCCATCATCTACTTATTACTTCCCAATGCCTTCCTCTAGGCCCAAATAATGGTGAAGTGTTATGTAGTCGACGTTCACATAACACCACTAGAGGCTAGACAACATACATCTCATCAAAATATGGAACGAATGCCAAATTCACATGACTACTAATAGCAAGACTTCTCCCATGTCCTCAGGAACGAACGTAATTATTCACAAAGCATATTCATGTTCATAATCAAAGGGGTATTAATATGCATAAAGGATCTAACATATGATCTTCCACCAAATAAACAACTACATCAACTACAAGGAGTAATCAACACTACTAGGAACCTACTAGTACCAATCCTGGACTTGGAGACAAGAATTGGATACAAGAGATGAACTAGGGTTTTGAGAGGGGATGGTGCTGGTGAAGATGTTGATGGAGATTGCCCTCTCCCGATAAGAGGAGCGTTGGTGATGACGATGGTGATGATTTCACCCTCCCGGAGGGAAGTGTCCTCGGCAGAACAGCTCTGTCGGAGCCCTAGATTGGTTCCACCAGGATCCGCCTCGTGGCGGCGGAGTTTCGTCCCGAAAGGTTGCTTCTGATTTTTCTCTCGATGAAATACCTCGTATAGTAGAAGATGGGCATTGGAGGCCACCAGGGGGCCCACGAGGTAGGGGGGCACGCCTAGGGGGTAGGGCGCGCCCCCCACCCTCGTGGCCAGGTGGGGACCCCTCTGGTGAACTTCTTCCGCTGAATATTTTTTTTATTTCCCAAATGATTTTCGTGGAGTTTCAGGACTTTTGGAGTTGCGCAGAATAGGTCTCTAATATTTGCTCCTTTTCCAGCCCAGAATTCCAGCTGCCGGCATTCTCCCTCCTTATGTAAACCTTGTAAAATAAGAGAGAATAGGCATAAGTATTGTGACATAATGTGTAATAACAGCCCATAATGCAATAAATATCGATATAAAAGCATGATGCAAAATGGACGTATCAACACCCCCAAGCTTAGACCTCGCTTGTCCTCAAGCGAAAGCCGATAACGATAAATATGTCCCCATGTTTAGTGGTAGAGGCGTCGATAAAAATAAAATACGGACATGAAGGCATCATGATTATTCTCATAACAGCAGCATATATAGGAAATGTCATATGATTTCTTATGTTCAAGTAATAATCCATTCACAATGCAGACTACGAATCATAAACTTTATCGAGAACCAACAAACTATAATCTCAGTCATTGAAGCAATTGCAATTTATCATAACATCGGAAAGAGTCTATGTCAGAGCTTAATAGCAAGTCCACATACTCAACTATCATTTAGTCTTTCATAATTGCTAACACTCACGCGATACTTGTGGTTACGGAGTTTTAACCGGACACAAAGAAAGATAGGGGCTTATAGTTTTGCCTCCCAACCTTTTACCTCAAGGGTAATGTCAACAATAATAACTCATGCCCCCTACATCCAATTAGATATATCAATCAGGATCTTTCCAACACACTGTGCTTGCCAAAGGATAAAATGTAAAAAGGAAAGGTGAAGATCACCATGACTCTTGCATAAGGTAGAGGATAATAATAAAAGATAGGCCCTTCACAGAGGGAAGCAGAGGTTTCCATGCGCTTTTATGGTTGGATGCACAAAATCTTAATGCGAAAGAACGTCACTTTATATTGGCCCTTGTGATATGAACCTTTATTATGCAGTCCGTCGCTTTTATTTCTTCCACATCACAAGATCGTATAAAGCTTATTTCTCCCACACCAATCAATCATACATATTTAGAGAGCAATTTTTATTGCTTTGCACCGATAACAACTTACTTGAAGGATCTTACTCAATCCATAGGTAGATATGGTGGACTCTCATGGCAAAATTAGTTTAAGGGTTTTTTGGAAGCACAAGTAGTATCTCTACTTGGTGCTGAGAATTTGGATAGCATGAGGGGGAAAGGCAAGCTCAACATGTTGGAAGATCCATGACAATATACTTTATCTCAGATATAAGAGAACATAACCCATTACGTTGTCTTCCTTGTCCAACATCAACTCTTTAGCATGTCATATTTTAATGAGTGCTCACAATCATAAAAGATGTCAATAATAGTATATTTATATGTGAAACCTCTCTTTCCTTATTACTTCCTATTAATTGCAACGATGACCAAAGCTATGTTTGCCAACTCCCAACAACTTTCAATCATCATATCCTTTCTATGTGAAGTCATTACTCTCAATAAGATCAATATGAACTCTTTGTTTCTTTTTTTCTTTTTCTCTATTCTTTTATTCACTCAAGATCATGGCAAAACAATCAAGCCCTTGATTCAACACTAATCTTTATCATATAGCTCACGGACTCGATTACATAGAGAGATCATAAAGCAAAAACTCAAAACTAGATCATGCCATAAACTTTATTCTACTAGATCAAGATACTACTAATAGGATCGAACTAAGAAAAATGGTAAAGATAGGAGATGTGGTTGTGATACGATACCGGGGCACCTCCCCCAAGCTTGGCAGTTGCCAAGGGGGAGTGCCCATACCCATGTGATTATATCTCCTTTGCTGGTGAAGAAGGTGGAGGTGTTGTTGATGATGCGGGCTTGTCGTCCATCTTCCAAGGCATGGGCTCACCATCATGGAAGGATGATCGAGTCTCCGGGATCCTCAAATCTGCAGCCAAACTCGTCCTTTTGAATCTATATTCATACTCACAGTTTTGATTTTGCAGGTCATAGATTTGGGCTTGAAGGTGCTCGATCTTCTCATGAAGCTTGAAGATGGCCTCCCCGATATTGCCGGCATCCAACTTGTGGTTGCTAGTGAACTCCGTGATCATCATGTGGTTGGAGTTGAGTCCACGTTCCACCATCCCCTAACACTTGAAAACTTGTTGCTCCACTACTTCGAGCCTCGTCTCCACGCTTCCGGTCCCCTTGGGTCCCTCTTCATCGCGGATGTGCAGCAACCCATCACGCATCTCAATGGTTTGAGGGTGTCGTAGCACCTCCGCGAGGTAAGGGTTGATGACCTTCTCGAAGAACTTGTCCTTGGAGGTACTTGGGGACGTCATGATAATCTAGATCTGTCAGAAAAACAGCTGTAAACAAAAACAAACGATAATTGCGTGATACGGGAGTCAAAACCTTCGGGAGAATATATAATGATTTTTTACCGACCAAAATATGTATCTTGCAAGAAAACGGAGTTCGGAAGGCACACGAGGTGCCCACGAGGTAGGGGGGCGCGCCCAGGGGGGTAGGACGCACCCTCCACCCTCGTGGGGCCCTCGTGTCCTTCCCGGACTGGTACTTATTTTTCTATTTTTCTAAATATTCCAAAACGGAGAAATATTGCCTTAAAAATTGTTTTGGAGTCGGTTCACTTACCGTACCACATACCTACTCCTTTTCGGAGTCTGAAACGTTCCGGAAAGTGTCCCATATGTATTCCTCCGGGGTTACGGTTTCAATAACATTGGTTTCAACATTTATAGGATTACCTGAGATATAGTGTTTGATTCTTTGACTGTTTACCACCTTCGGATTTGTGCCTTCGAAGTTATGGATTTTTATGGCACCGGAACGATAGACCTCCTCGATAACATAGGGTCCTTCCCATTTGGAGAGAAGCTTTCCTGCAAAAAATCTTAAACGAGTGTTGTATAGCAATACATAATCACCTACATTAAACTCGCGCTTTTGTATCCTTTTGTCATGCCATCTTTTGACTTTTTATTTAAACAACTTGGCATTTTCATAACCTTGGGTCCTCCGTTCATCAAGTGAGCTAATATCAAATAACCTCTTCTCACCGGCAAGTTTGAAATCATAACTGAGCTCTTTAATGGCCCAATAAGCCTTATGCTCTAGTTCAAGAGGTAAGTGACATGCTTTTCCATAAACCATTTTATACGGAGACATGCCCATAGGATTTTTATATGCAGTTCTATAGGCCCATAATGCATCATCAAGTTTCTTGGACCAATTCTTTCTAGACCTATTGATAGTCTTTTGCAAAATTAGTTTGAGCTCTCTATTACTCAATTCTACTTGACCACTAGACTGTGGGTGATATGGAGATGCAATTCTATGATTAACATCATATTTAGCAAGCATTTTTCGGAAAGCACCATGAATAAAATGTGAACCACCATCAGTCAATAAATATCTAGGGACTCCAAACCTCGGAAAAATAACTTCTTTAAGCATTTTAATAGAGGTGTTATGATCAGCACTACTAGTTGGAATAGCTTCTACCCACTTAGTAACGTAATCAACAGCAACTAAAATATGTGTATATCCATTAGAGGCAGGAAAAGGTCCCATATAATCGAAGCCCCAAACATCAAATGGTTCAATAACAAGTGAATAATTCATAGACATTTCTTGGCGTCTAGTAATATTACCAATTCTTTGACATTCATCACAAGATAAGACAAACTTACGTGCATCCTTGAAGAGAGTAGGCCAATAAAAACTAGATTGCAATACCTTATGTGCAGTTCTATCTCCAGCTTGGTGTCCTCCATAAGCTTCGGAGTGACACTTGCGTAGGATATGTTCCTGTTCATGCTCAGGCACACAATGTCTAATAACACCATCTACTCCTTCTTTATAAAGATGTGGGTCATCCCAAAAGTAATGTCTTAAATCATAGAAAAACTTTTTCTTTTGCTGGTATGTGAAACTAGGGGGTATAAATTTAGCAAAAATGTAATTAGCATAACCAGCATACCATGGAGTACCACGAGAAGTATTTATGACATTTAATTGCTCATCAGCAAAGCTATCATCAATAGGTAGTGGGTCATCAAGAACATTTTGTAACCTAGACAAGTTGTCCGCAACGGGGTTCTCAACTCCCTTTCTATCAACAATATGCAAATCAAATTCTTGTAGCAAGAGAACCCATCTAATAAGTCTAGGTTTAGCATCTTTCTTTTCCATCAAATATTTAATAGCAGCATGATCAGTGTGAATAGTTACTTTAGAATCAACAATATAAGGTCTGAACTTATCACATGCAAATACAACTGCTAAGAATTCTTTTTCAGTAGTAGCATAGTTTCTTTGAGCATTATCTAGAGTCTTACTAGCATAATGGATAACATTTAATTTCTTGTCAACTCTTTGCCCGAGAACAGCACCTACAGCATAATCACTAGCATCACACATAATTTCGAAGGGTAAATTCCAATCAGGTAGAGATCAATGCTTTCTTAAGTATTTCAAATACTTCTACACAATCATCATCAAAGACAAATGGTATATCTTTTTGTAAAAAATTAGTCAGAGGCCGAGAAATTTTTGAGAAGTCCTTAATGAACCTCCTATAAAATCCGGCTTGACCAAGGAAACTTCTTATACCTTTGATGTCCTTGGGACATGGCATTTTTCAATAGCATCAACTTTGGCTTTATCAACTTCAATACCTCTTTCAGAAACTTTATGCCCCAAGACAATACCTTCATTAACCATAAAGTGGCACTTTTCCCAATTCAAGACAAGATTAGTTTCTTCACATCTCTGCAAAACTTGATCAAGATTGCTCAAGCAATCATCAAAAGAGGATCCATAAACGAAAAAGTCGTCCATGAAAACCTCACAAATCTTTTCACAAAAGTCAGAGAATATAGCCATCATGCATCTTTGAAAGGTAGCAGGTGCATTACATAAACCAAAGGGCATACGTCTGTAAGCAAAAGTACCAAAAGGGCATGTAAAAGTAGTCTTTGATTGATCCTTAGCTGACACAGGTATTTGAGAGAAACTAGAATAACCATCTAGGAAGCAATAATTTGTATGTTTACATAATCTTTCTAGCATTTGATCAATAAAAGGTAAGGGGTAATGATCTTTCTTAGTAGCTTTATTTAATTTGTGGAAATCAATTACCATCCTATAACCTGTAATAATTCTTTGCAGGACCAATTCATCTTTATCATTAGGAACAACAGTAACACCTCCCTTCTTAGGGACACAATGAACAGGACTTACCCACTGACTATCGACAACGGGATAAATTATACCTGCCTCCGAAGCTTTAGTATTTCTTTTCTTACCACTTCTTTCATCTTAGGATTAAGCCTTCGTTGATGATCACGAACCGGTTTGGCATCTTCTTCCAAATTTATTTTATGTTGACATAGAGTGGGACTAATGCCCTTAAGATCATCAAGACTATATCCAATAGCAAGACGGTGCTTCTTGTAGTTTTCAATAATCTCCCTTCTTCATGCTCTGAAAGGTTAGCACTAATAATAACAGGATATATTTTATTTTCACCAAGATAAGCATATTTAAGATTATCAGGCAACGGTTTAAGCTCAAACACGGGATCACCCTTGGGTGGAGGAGGATCCCCTAGGATTTCAACAGGCAAATTATGTTTCAGAATAGGTTCCTGTTTAATGAATACTTCATCTACTTCCCTTCTTTCCTTCATAAACATATCATTTTCATGGTCTAGCAAATAATGTTCTAGAGGATCACTAGGAGGTGCGGCAATAGAAGCAAGACCAATAATTTCATCCTTACTAGGTAATTCTTCTTCACGGTGTTGTTTACTAAATTTAGAGTCTCATGAATCATATCATCCAAGCCAATAGTAACAACATTCTTTTTGCAGTCTATCTTAGCATTAACAGTGTTCAAGAAGGGTCTACCAAATATAATTGGACAAAATCTATCTTGTGGGGAACCAAGAACAAGAAAATCAGCAGGATATTTAGTTTTCCCACACAAGACTTCAACATCTCTAACCATTCCCACTGGCGATATAGTATCTCTATTGGCAAGTTTAATTGTAACATCAATATCTTCTATCTCAGCGGGTGCAATTTTATGCTTAATTTCTTCATACAAGGTAATAGTATAACACTAGCACTAGCACCCATATCACATAAGCCATGATAACAATGATCTCCTATTTTAACAGAAATAACAGCACGCCTACCACAGGTCTATGTTTATCTTTAGCGCTGTGTTTAGCAATTCTAGCAGATTCACCATGTAATTGAAAAACATGCCCATCAATATTATCAGACAAGAGATCTTTAACAATAGCAATATTAGGTTCTACTTTGACTTTCTCAGGAGGTGTATAAGTTCTAATATTGCTTTTACTTAACCTGATTGAAGCTTTAGCATGATCCTTTATTCTAACAGGGAAAGGCGGTTTCTCAACATAAGAGGTAGGAACAATAGGATCATTATAAGTGACAGTCTTTTCTTCAACTTTAATAGGTGCAACTACTTTTACTTCTATGGGAGGATGATATTTAAACCACTTCTCCTTGGGGAGATCAACATAAGTAGCAAAATATTCACAGAAAGAACCTACTATCTCAGAGTCAAGTCCATCTTTAGTGCTAAACTTATGGAAAATATCGGTATCCATAGAAGATTTAACACAATCAAACTTAGGTGTCATACCTAACTCCTTACCTTCGTCGAGGTCCCAATCTTCAGAGTCGCGTTTAATTCTATCCAATAAATTCCATCATAAAAGAGCCAGCACAAGAAGTATCGAGCATGGTGCGATTATTTTCAGAAAGCCGAGCATAAAGGTTTTGAATAATTGTTTCTCTTGGGAGCTCATGATTGGGGCATGAATACAACATTGATTTAAGCCTCCCCCAAGCTTGAGCGATGCTTTCTCCTTCGCGAGGCCAAAAATTATATATATAATTGCGATCACGATGAACAAGATGCATAGGATAATACTTTTGATGAAATTCCAATTTCAGTCTTCTATAGTTCTATGATCTTGTATCATCACATAGCCTATACAATGTAAATGCATCTCCCTTCAAAGATAAAGGGAAGACCATCTTCTTAACAACATCATCGGGTATACCTGCAAGCTTCAATAGTCCACAAACTTCATCCACATATATTAGGTGCTCATTAGGATGCTTTGTTCCATCTCCTACAAAAGGATTAGCTAGCAGTTTTTCCATCATACCCGAAGGAAATTCAAAGAGAATATTTTCATATTCATTTTCAGTAGGTTCATTAGGCTGAGGAGCAAATCTTTGCTCTACTGGTTAGGGTGAAGATACCCCGAACAAGCCCCTCAGAGGATTACTTCCCATAGTAACTAGTGACAGTAAATTTCAGCACACTATATAAATTTTTCCTAACCAAATTCCACCTACCAAAGGCACTTCACTCCCCGGCAACGGCGCCAGAAAAGAGTCTTGATGACCCACAAGTATAGGGTATCTATCGTAGTCCTTTCGATAAGTAAAAGTGTCGAACCCAACGAGGAGCAGAAGGAAATGATAAGCGGTTTTCAGCAAGGTATTCTCTGCAAAATCTTTGAAACAAGTGGTAACAGATAGTTTTGTGATAGGATAATTTGTAACAAGCAACAAGTAACAAAAGTAAATAAAGTGCAGCAAGGTGGCACAATCCTTTTTGTAGCAAAGGACAAGCCTAGACAAACTCTTATATAAGGAAAAGCGCTCCCGAGGACACATGGGAATATCGTCAAACTAGTTTTCATCACGTTCATATGATTCGCGTTCGGTACTTTGATAATTTGATATGTGGGTGGACTGGTGCTTGGGTGCTGTTCTTACTTGAACAAACATCCCACTTATGATTAACCTCTATTGCAAGCATCCGCAACTACAACAAAAGTATTAAGGTAAACCTAACCATAGAATGAAACATATGGATCCAAATCATCCCCTTACGAAGCAACGCATAAACTAGGTTTTAAGCTTACATCACTCTAGCAACCCATCATCTACTTATTACTTCCCAATGCCTTCCTCTAGGCCCAAATAATGGTGAAGTGTTATGTAGTCGACGTTCACATAACACCACTAGAGGCTAGACAACATACATATCATAAAAATATCGAACGAATACCAAATTCACATGACTACTAATAGCAAGACTTCTCCCATGTCCTCAGGAACAAACGTAATTACTCACAAAGCATATTCATGTTCATAATCAGAGGGGTATTAATATGCATAAAGGATCTAACATATGATCTTCCACCAAATAATCCAACTAGCATCAACTACAAGGAGTAATCAACACTACTAGCAACCTACTAGTACCAATCCTGGACTTGAAGACAAGAATTGCATACAAGAGATGAACTAGGGTTTTGAGAGGGGATGGTGCTGGTGAAGATGTTGATGGAGATTGCCCTCTCCCGATGAGAGGAGTGTTGGTGATGACGATGGTGATGATTTCCCCCTCCCGGAGGGAAGTGTCCCCGGCAGAACAGCTGCAGCCGAGCCTAGGTTGGTTCCGCCAGGTTCCGCCTCGTGGCGGCGGAGTTTCGTCCCGAAAGGTTGCTTCTGATTTTTCTCTCGACGAAAGACCTCATATAGCAGAAGATGGGCATCAGAGGGCCACCAGGGGGCCCACGAGGTAGGGGGGCGAGCCCAGGGGGGTAGGGCGCGCCCCCCACCATCGTGGCTAGGTGGGGCCCCCTATGGTGAACTTCTTCCGCTAGATATTTTTTATTATTTATGACTTTCGTGGAGTTCTAGGACTTTGGAGTTGTGCAGAATAGGTCTCTAATATTTGCTCCTTTTCCAGCCCAGAGTTCCAGCTGCCGGCATTCTCCCTCCTTATGTAAACCTTGTAAAATAAGAGAGAATAGGCATAAGTATTGTGACATAACGTGTAATAACAGCCCATAATCCAATAAATATCGATATAAAAGCATGATGAAAAATGGACGTATCACTGCCTCGTCTTTTTGTCTTTCCCCTCCCTTCCCCGGCACCGTCATCACTGTTTTCTCGGTTGCCGGGGGAGGGGTCACCCTCTTGGCGCATTCGTTTCCTCCATCAGTCTTCCAGCCGAGCTCCGACGGCCTTCTCTGCCGGTGCCTGTGTTGGAGCCTCTTGACTGGCCCTGGAAGCAGTGACCAGGGGCCCGCTTGGGTGCTCCCTCCATCCTCCTCCTTCGCAGCCTCGCCACTCCCGATCTTGCCAGGCTGTGCTTGGCAGGTCCTGACGGGATCGGGGTGGCGTTGTGCTGGCGCGCACCTCACGCTCTCTTCTCTTCCCACCGCAATTCCTGGGATAAGAGGGATAGTGAGAGGAGTTTACGGGGCACTTATCTTTTTTTTATCTTAAATATGTAGGCACTTGCCAAATTTTAGTTTAAATAATGTCATTTCTCGAGTCCATCTTTGTGTCTGTAAGGTTTGTACTTGTTTGATCAGCATATAAATGAAAAAGATAAACCTTGCCGGGGACTCGTGCATGTATATGTCCATGCAGAGGTGGAATGCCTCTATATTTTAAATAACCGAGTTTCCCCCGGCAGGCTATCTTGTCGGTACCCTCTATTTGCGGCCGGGGACTAAGCCTACCGAGAAAAAATTGCGATGGGGACCAGCCCCCGCCAATCTTTTTTCACCAAAGGCCACAGCGACCATCCTGACCGAAGCAACGTTCGTGTCAAGGGATGGGAGCGCCTAAGTTTCAAAAAGTGGTGAGGTTTTCTTATGCACAAGTATTTGCTTACAGAACACATATGGACAAGAGATATAACTTATCTGTTTGGCTTGCCGGAGGTTGCAGTATTGGTTTATCTTTCCAGCTTCCTGTAGAGGCCAAGCTCACGGCAGGAACCTGCAATTTTATGCAGATGCAGATGATGCAAGATGCGGTCTTATCTATATGCATATGCAATGCTCATGAAATGCGTATGCATGCATGCAACTTGTTGGGGGCCCCCAGCGCTTCATTTATTTCTCTACTGCTCAGGGTCTGCGCCTAGCTTTGTAAAAGGGGTTACATGAAACTGAGGCAAGGCCTGTACAAAAGGGTGGCTGCCAGGCAGGGCCCGACAGCCGTGCCTTACGGGTAGAACCTGCGGAGATGCTCAATATTCCATGAGTTTTGCAATTGAATGCCATATCCGGTCTCCAAACGGAATGCGCCGGGTCAGGTGACTCGAACTACCCGGTGTCGGTGTAAAAACCGGCGGATCTCTGGTAGGGGGTCCTGAACTGTGTGTCTAGGATCGATGGTAACACGAGACGGGGGACACGACGTTTACCCAGGTTCGGGCCCTCTCTATGGACGTAATACCCTACTTCCTGCTTGATTGATCTTGATGAATATGAGTGTTACAAGAGTTGATCTACCACGAGATCGTAATGGCTAAACCCTAGGAGCCTGGCCTATGTGTATATGGTAATGAATCTCCCCTATCCGGACTATGCTCTTGGTTCATATAGACACCGGAGAGATGTAGGGTTACATGGGGTCAGTTACATAAGAAGGAATCTTCACAGCTAGTCGCCTAGCTTGCCTTCCACGCCAAGGAAAGTCCAATCCGGACACTGGTATAGTCTTCGGCCTCTGTATCTTCACAGCCCATCAGTCCGACCCAATAAATAACAGACCGGACACCCGAGGACCCCTTAGTCCAGGACTCCCTCAGTAGCCCCTGAACCTGGCTTCAATGACGAGGAGTCCGGCGCGCAGATTGTCTTCGGCATTGCAAGGCGGGTTCCCCTTTCTCCGAACTCCAAGATAGTCATCAGACGCGATGATTGTATCCGGACCCGTTACACAACCGCAGAGAGAATATAATATTTGTATGAACCTAATCTGTTGACAGCTTCTTTACAACACGACATCGTGTCTGTCCGGTCATAATTTTGAACCGCTTTTCATCTGCCATCCCAAGTTTCAAGACGCGGTTGCTACTGGCATGTCCTGTCGAAGCAGAGATCGTGTCCCCTTATTGCGGGATTCTCATCAATGCGGGCATGGGTAACCCAACCGTGTCGTTTATACAACCCTTGGGAACAGGCAAATCCTAAGGCGAGTGAGGCGTTTTTATGCGGAACATCCCACGTTCATCTCCATGTACACCTTCATAGCACATCAAGCCCCAAGTGGACCTACCGGACTTAAGGTGAACCCGCTCCTCTTCAAGATTTACATGAATATCTATGGGACTTGGTCGCTACCTCACCACAGAACATTGTGCATTATTAGGTATGAGGACGACCACCACCCAACAGCTACATAGCATCCCGGAGGCCAAGGATAAGGACCCCAAGGCCATGAGGAAGAACGGGAAGCACAACCGCAGCTGGACAGGAGGTCCCAGGCGACTGCAAGACGGGGCCCCTCCCGTGCCCACGGGCTACACAGGAGTCAAGGCTGAGCACCTGCGGCAAGACGGGCATGTACTGGGCCACGGGACCGCCCGTCTTGCGCAGGCCCAACTTACCCCGTGCGCACGGGCACTACAGGATGGATGGCCGTGATTGCTGTTTGGGCCTCCTCTTCATCCACTTCGTCCCCATGCCTATATATTCCGTACCTAGACCATATGTTAGGGTAAGCAATGGATATGACATGATCTATGTGAGCTTTGCTCCTTGTACCACTCCTCCTCTTGAGAGAGAGAGAGACCTCTCCCATGGAGATCAAGACCTCCTATGGAGAAGATCCCTAGTGGATAGATCCCCATCGCAGGATCACCAAGACCTCATTCCTCATAGGATTGGGACTAACTAGTACCTTGTATCTTTCCTTTGTTGTCTTTGAATCATTGTATCTCTCTTTGTGTGATTGGATCTAGCATATGTGTGAATGGATCTAGTCAATTTGAGTGTTTCCCCTTGTGATTTCTCTCCGTTCTTCCCCGTGTTCATCGTGTTCTTTGAGGGAACCCACTCCAATTGTATAAGATCGGCCTATGCCGGGTTAGCCCCGTATCATATGGTATCAGTGCCACGTTTATCACGTATTTGGAGTCCCTCTCACCCTCCCATACCACCCCCATACCCCCAGCTAAACCCCAGCAACGAGATCCATCCATTTGGAGCCCAGATCGGGAAGAAATCCGGCAAACTCGCGTGTCCCAGGTGACCCCGTGCCCTCGGTGTGTGTACCGTGCGCACGACACCCCGTGCCCACGGGCCCTAGACCCCCTTCAGCAGCCGCGTGCACTTCACCGTTTCGGCCATAACTTCCAGATCTGGAGTCCGATTTTCGTGTTCTTTAGCTCGTTGAGTAGCTATTGACATCCCCCATCCACCTAGATAGGTTCCAACATCATTTGACTCCATCAAAAGTTTGACAATTTGACATATTTTCCTAGGCCCTCCACCATATCATCCGCAAAACCACCATAGCCTTCCATAGCGTAACCCATTTTGCTCCATTTAGCATTTTTGGTTGTTTGAGTTGTGACTTGAGTCTCCTAAGGTGTTTCGGCTACTTAGGGACGGTTTCTTCTTCATCAACCACCACCACCACTTCCGCATTGCCAACTCCGGAAACACCACCACTCTCCGCTAACAACATTTGACTTTTGTCCTTTAGATTTTGAGTTCGGTTTTTACCGTTTCCTAAGGTGTTTCGGCTACTTAGGGACGAGTCTCCATCATCTTGGTATCTACATCAAGAACACCGCCACTCATCATCTTCAACGACGGTAATCTCGACGACACCATTGTACATTTCCCATGCAATTGCATTGATAACCCCTAGCCCATTTTGCGTCACTTGCCTATCGAGACTAGCCATTTGAGTATTGCCAGCAACGTTACTTGTGCACATTAGTGATCTACACCTCCCATTGCATACATACCATATCATATTGGTATCACATCATCTCTTGTGTCACAAGATTGATCCCGCATATACACAATTGCTATCTTGGTTTGTGCATTGTGCAAAAGTGTCCATATAAAAAAAAAGAGAGAATAAGCTTTTAAGAAAAGAGAAAGAACAAAGAGCTTGTAAGCAAGTGCCATAGCATCATACCACATTGCATAAGTTTTTCATATCCGATCATCTTGGATCAAACACCAGGAACCATACATACATACAATACTTGGGATAGAAAGTTTACCCACTTTGCATCTTATAGGTTGTGCACAAGTGTCGTATCCGCCTGTTGAGCAATCGTGCTAGCGTCTCTCTTGAGTTGTGCAACACGAGCATTTTCCGTGGATTCCACATTTTGTGCTCATTCCTTGGTTGCACGACCCCATTTATCTATCCGTGTGTGTGTTTCCGTGTGCCACATATTGCTATTGGTCTACTTGTTTCACTTGCGAATTTGTGAATCTCTTTCAACATTATTGACTATTGCTAACATTTTGCATCAAATTTTTGTGCCACTATCCTCACCGAGCTCCACCATAAGCCTTATTTGTGTAGGTGTGAGAATCGACAAGATCCGGTACCAATCGTGCTATTTCCTTAATACATTATTGAGTGATCATTGATCTATTTTCAACATTGGAAAAGGTACATTTGGTCTAGTTCTTTCCTTTCTTCCACTCACATTTGCTCGAGTCTTGTGATGGTGTAACACCCCCAGTGTCATGCTACAGTAACCTTCTGTGATTAAGCTAATCATTTTACTGAACAACGCTTGATCACATTGAAATCATATCTCATTTCAAATTCCAACTCAAATTGAAATTCAAATATGAGGTGAAATATAAGTTGTCCAAATCCAGGAACTAAAAAGTTCATAATTTTGTAAATAATCCATTGTGAACTATGTTCAGGGTAGCAACATCATCTAAAGTACCTGGATGACTCTATCATCTTGAAAACAGAGCCAACATCACCTTTTCAACTCTTTTAATTCAATGCAAAAATTCAAAATGGAATTATATTGCTTCCAAACTTGTTGTGGCAATGCAGTATATTGCATCATAATTATTTGGCCAGATTGGACATTTTTCAAAAATGTTTTGGTGGCCAAGCAATTTGCAAACAGAAAGAAAATGGCAATGCAGTAAAACAAAAGGAAAAGGGAAAAGTCAGAGAAGAGAGAGAAAGCCCCGTGTTCCCTTTGGGCCTCGGCCCACATCCACTAGGCCACCAGGCCGGCCCGCACCATCGCCCAGCCGGCCCACCCCGCTCCCACCTTATCCCCCACCCGACAGAAACCCTAACCGCTACCCCCACGATCCCCTCGCTCCTCCCCCTTCCCCCTCGATCCAGATCGGCCGCCCCTGGCGCCGATCGACACCAACTCCGCCGCCGCTCGGGCCCTCCCTCGCTGGACTACCTCGCCCCACCGACATCGCCCTCGACCTCTTCGTCCCCGACGGCCCCACCTCATCCCGACGTTGCCCCGCCGCCTCGTCCTCATCACTGCGCCGTCCTCGACCTCCTCCTCAACCGCGGCTCCTCCGAGCCTCGCCGGTGTTCACCTGCAACGGGGGTGAGCCGCCGTCCGTCCTCCTCTTCCCAATCTGCCCCGATGCGTCCACCATACCCCGCGCCTCACCCCGCTGTGGCCATGCGCCGGTCGCGCCCGTGTAGCGTCGACCACGTCCGACGCAGCGCCCACAACGCTGCCCTCTCGGCGCCCTCGCGTTCGCGCCCAACCTCTATCCGCGACCGCGCGCCCGGGCTCTGCCGCTCGGGCCGCCCCTGCAACCGCCTCCCTACGCGCTCTCCAACGTCGCCGCCACTGCACGTCGTCGCCCCCGTTGATTTCGGCAGCCCCCGCGCGAGCCGCGGTCGACAGTCGACATGCGACGTCGAGCACGTGCCGTGGGAACCGTCCCCAGGCCAAATAGTGGCCGGAGTCCACTGAACGGCCGCCGCCGGCGCGTTCTGCCATCACTGCCGTTAGCCACTGACGTGGCCTCAATAGCGATGAGCTAACGACCCCCATGACTCCCTGACACCGGGCCCCACCTCGCTAATTAATGTTTTCTTTTGCTTAAATAAACTTTGTAAAAAATGACTCACTGATAGCCTGGCCCCACATCACTAATTAAAATATTTTTAGAGTAACTAAACATTGTTAGTTGCCTCTGCCAATGACATGAGAGTCCCAGGGCCCCCTTTGACCAGTCAACCGTGGACTACCAACTCCTCGATCGAAAGGATGATTGACCCCACCTGTCAGCCACTCTGGGTGCATGCACCGGGTGCACCTAGCAGTTTATGTTTATTAATATTCTTGAATTAAATTAAATTCAGGAGATTAGAAAATCATTTAATCTTTGTAATTTCTTATAAAATAGTCCGTAGCTCAGATTTTCGGTGCGAGGACGACACCTATGGGATCACAAGAATCCCTACTACGGTTGCGGGGCGCGGGGTCGTGAGAAGAGCGGATCAAACAGATAACACACAGTCTCTTTATCCAGGTTCGGGCCGCGAGGATGGGTAAAACCCTACTCCTGCTTTGGTGGTTTGTTTATCTGTGTTCTTGAACTAGTAATGGGGCGTGAGGAGCTCCAAAAAGCCGAATCCTCCTCCTGGTCGCCTCGGGCCTCCTTTTATAGGGAAAGGGGTTGCCACAGTGGCACAGGAGGTGGAAAGGATGTTGATGCGAGTCTATCCCTCGCATTACACGACAAAGCGCCTTAAATGCGTCTTGCTTAGGTGTCCTTGCTTTATCGGGGACGGGGGAGAGCCCGGTCTCGTCCGTCGCCGCGCCCTCTCGTGTTGACACGCGCCCTGGCCAGCGGTGCCCGCGGTGCCATGTAGGCAGGCAGGCAGCTGAGGTGGCGCAATGGTGGGTCTCCATGAAGATCCGCTTGCCGCCACGCAGGTGCCTGCCCAACTGGTTGGGTTGGCAGCTACATGCGAACGGCGGTGAAGGTTTGATTGACGTGGGCCTGATGGTGGCCCTACGGGTGTCCTTGGCAAGGGCCTCGCCGTAGCCCCGGCAAGGGTCTTGCCGTGGCGCCTGCTGTCATCCCCGGCAAGGCTCTTGCCGGGGGCCTTGTGGTCCTCCTTGGCTGGGATCCCGCCAAGGGTCGTCATCTTCTATAGTGTGTATCTGATCTTGAATGTCTTCACAAAGATCTGCATGCCACCACGGGGATGTCTCCCGAATCCTTGCCCCATGGGGGTAGTGGACTCAAGGGTGATCCGCTCCATAGGTGTGGGACGAGCTGCCACGGCAAGGGTCTTGCCGGGTTTGCTAAAACCGCCTCCCGGCAAGGGTCTTGCCGGGGGAGTCTGCTTCGTCCCCTTTGCTCTTTGTGGTCTTGGTCTTGGCGTCGTTACATTTCCTTTTCGAAGCTTCGGCCTTACCTTGGCTCACCTCCCTTGCCTTGCTTTCGGGCGGTGGTGCCAGCGGCTCAGACTGCCCGTGCCTGCAGTTATAGGGGTACAAAAGTGTACCCCTCTTTTTGTACACCGACAGAGCCCCGGGCCTGGGCCACACGTAAACAATCGCGTCGTTGGGCTAGGCCCAAAAAGCAATCTTGTGGCAAAGGGTAATTTTACCGTGGTAAGTTTCTTCGCGCGCTGTGCTTCCCATGCCTCCCGCGCGTGGCTCGGCATGGGGAGGCGTGCGTGACGTGGGCGGCATGCGTGGGGCTGAGCTCTGCGCGCATGCGTCACGTCGTAGTAAAGGTGATAGGAGGCGGCCCGCGTTTTCCCCCATAAGAAGGAATAACCATGGGCGCGCTGCTCACTTTCTCCTCTCCTCTCGTGCCTTTTCCAATCTCAGAGCCGCCGTTTCTTCTCTTCCTTCCTTCCTAAGCTTTCGCCATCGCCCGCCGTTGCTGCTTCGCCACCCCTCTTCCTTAATCCTCTAGACTTCTCGGCCGCCATGGCGCCCAAATCCGCCAAGGGCAAGGGGGTGGCTAAGAGCTCTGGGACCGTGGAGCCGCCGGAGAGAGCGCTGTCGGGGGACCGGACGCAGTCCGCCTTCTTCTTCCCCTCGTCGATTGGTGTTCATGAACTCTTGGCCTCCTTCAAGCCCTTATGGGGAGTGAAGACGGGGCGAGAGAATTTGGGGCACCCGGCGGCGCGTATCATTCCTGCCGCCTGCGCCGATCCTGCCCCAAATCGGTATCCCTAAGTCTTCTTTCCCTCGTCGATTGGTGTTCATGAACTCTTGGCCTCCTTCAAGCCCTTTTGTCGATTACCTTTCTTGCGGGTTATGCCCCCCTTTCTCCGATTTCTTCTGCGACATCATGCACACCTTCGGCTTTCGCCTCTTGGATTTCACTCCGAATGCGGTGGCGTGCCTGGCTCTCTTCGCGCATCTTTGCGAAGGCTTTGCCGGAGTGCAGCCCAACACGGCACTCTTTTGCCATTATTTCTCCCCTTGAATCCAGCCAGGAGGCGCCGTCTCCGGATGCGTCGCCTGGATCTCAAGATCCAAGGGGGCGTACCCGGATGGCGCCATGAAGGAGAGGTGGGATGAATGGCGTGGCCGGTGGTGCTGGATTGAAGACGAAGACCCACCGGAATTCTGCAAGGTCCGTCGCACGCCGCCGGTCCGCGGCAGCGACTGGGGTGATGTCGATGCTGCCGACGGGAGGCTTACCGTCGCTACCACCAGGATCCTCCGGCTGACCCGGGCTGGGCTCACCCTGGAGATGATCGGGGCGGACTTCATTCACCGCCGGATTGCCCCGTTACATAACAACGGGAGGCCAGCTGGCTTTTTACGAACCCGGCTCACATTATGCGGCTCCGCCCTGGCCTCGACCACAACTTCACGGTGATGGCGCATGCCCACTTCTGTCAGCGGCTTTTCCAGCTCGATGTGGGTCGCGACGGCAAGATTGAACGGACCGGCAAGGCCGCGAGGGCTGCCGCAAAAGTCGGCAAGGCCGTCAAGGGGTCGTTCTTCAAGTTGCCAGCGGGGGTAGTCCCGTTGTGCAATAACTCACGCCGGTCCGAGATCATTGCTATGATGCCAGACTGCAACGCGCACGGCCCTGTTCCGAGCTGGCAGGAGCCGACAGATGCAAATGTGCAGCAATTCTTCGACTCCTTGATCGAGGTATACGTCAATGCTGACGTCGAGCGGTGGCTTGTCATGGACACCACCCAGGCGGAGCTGGACTACATCGCCACCAGGGCGAGGGAGGCACAGCTTGCCATGGAGGCCGGCAGCGCCGGGGGTGTGGAGGACAAGGCCGCGACGACTGCGGAGGAGGAGCAGTTCACCCTGTGGGAGGCGGCCACCGAGGAGGTCAGCAGCATCGACGCTGGAGCTCCGCTTGTCGAGGACGCGGCCGACGAGTCGTCGTCGGAGGAGGACGTGGCGGCGGGCTCGACGCCAATCAGGGAAGAGGGCGAGTCCTGCGGCGGGCTGGATCCGGCGAGCCGGTCCGGCCCGGCAGGGCTGCGCGGCCTCAATTGACCCTGGAGGGGTCCGGGCCACACATGAGGGCCACGGCGGCGAAGGGGCTGACGAAGGCCGCTGAGAAGAAGAAGGCGACAGCCCCTTTCTCATCCGGGCGCGCACAAACCCCGCCGCCTTCTTCACCTCCTCCGGCAGGCGTTGATTCAGATGATGATGTGGAGCTCCCTTTTGATCTCGGGCCTCTCAGCCCGGAGAAGAAAAGGAAACTGGTGGAAGAGGAGGAGACGGACGACGAGTAAGTACTCCGTTCCTTACTGTCATTTCCACTTCCCCGAATCGGTTCGCTTGTCTTGATCCATTTTTGATTTTGCAGGGAGACAGAGACGTTGGCCCAGAGGGCGAAGAGGGCGAGGACCTTGGCGAGTGGTCAGTCCCCGGCTGGGGCTTCAGAGACACCACTGGTGGTGCCGAGCAGCCCGGACAGCAGCCCCCGGCGCAGCCCCCGGCGTAAGTTCGTCACCCTCTTCTTACTCGACGTGTGGTAGGCGCTCGATGCTATGACGCTGACCTTGCCGGGTTTGCAGGAGGGGAGCGGCAGCAGGAGGAGCCACAGAGGGCTACTCCTAACACACCACCCCCATCGACTACGCTGCCACGGGGGGCATCCCCGGCAAGGGCATCATGCACGGAGCCTACACCCATGGAGGAAGAGGGGAACTTGGGCGCTGGTGACTCTGCCGCGACGCCAAATGCTGGCGGAGAGAGGACTTCTGCTTCACAGCCTGGCACTGGTGAGTCGCCTGTCCTTCCTCTCTGTTTTTCCCTTATTCTTTTCTTGGCTTCATCGCTCCCATTTCTACCCAGGCCCTCCTTCAACAGACATGGAGGACCTGGACACTGTTGTGGGAGACATTGCTAAGGAGGCCGCGGCGGAGGCCAGCAGGATTGCCGCCGAGGAGGCCGCCAAAGATGCTGATGAGGCCGCCGCTGACGAAGCCGCCAAAGGTGCTGCCGAGGACGCCGCTGCGGGGGCCGCCAAGGCGACCGGCGAGGCTTCTGCCGAGGGCACCAGCAATGGACCTGCCGGTGAGGCCGGCAAGGCCTCCGCCGAGGAAGAGGTGGCGGGTGACCAGCCCCCCTCCTCATCAACCTCGGGCCACGTCAGATATCTGAAGGTGGGCGACGATCTTTTCGTCCATCTTCCAGTGGCGTCAAGCCGAGCGCCCGCCGAAGGGGAAGCCTTTGACGGCGAGGTGCTTGCCGCCACTGGGCTTGAGGTGGTTGATGAGCCGGGCGTTGGCGGCGACAATTCTCCAGAAGATCAGCTTTTCCGTGCCATGGGGGCCGACTTCCAGAAGCTCCAATCGCTCTACCATGCCCGCCTAGACAAGGTCAAGTCCAGGATGGCATCGGTGGACAATGCGGAGGTGGACTTCAAGGCACGTGTCGCTGAGACGCAGACTTGGTTCCACTAGACTCACGAGGAGCATAGGGCCTTTCAGGAGGAATTGGCCAAGCGCGATGTGGAGCTCACCATGAAAATGGCCGACGTCGAGAAGGCCCAGGAAGAAGCGGCGAACTTGGCCGCCGCGGCCGAAGCCGCCCAGAACCAGCATCAAGCCGCCTTGGACTCTCAGGAAGAGGACCTCTCCGCGCGTGAAGCGAAGCTTAGCGCAACGCTCCGTGGCAAGGATCAGGAGCTCGATGCCCTTGTCGCGCGACGGACTCGCGAGCTAGAGTAGAGGCACAAAGAGGCACTCGATGCCCAAGCTCTGGCCCATGCCGGCAAGGTGAAGGAGCTGGAAGCGGAGCGGGACGAGTTGAAGGAGCAGGCCCTCAAGCTGTCCGGTGAGAAGAACACGCTCAACCGCGCCTTGGTAGAGGCGCAAGAAGCGATCATCAAGAGATCGGGAGCTCTCCGACGCTGAGAACTCCATCAGAGACCTCAAGCTGAAGCTGGAGGGTCTCGAGAAGATCTTGTCGGAGAGCAGGGCTCGGAGGAGACCTTGACCAGGAGCCTCGAGGAGGAGAAGCAGATGCGGGCAAACGAGGCCGCCTCCCACCAGGAATATGTGGTGGGTGAGAACAGGTGGATCATCCATCTGGAGGTCGTCGCCGGTAGGGTCACCTCGCAATTGGCCACCATGGGGTTGCCAAACGTGAGGTATGCCCCCGAGCGCAGCGGGACCGTCAACGCCAAGCTGACCCAGTTCTTCGAGGGCGTCCTCGGAGCCTTGGCCAATCTTCACTCCAACAGGACGGCCATGCTGGCCGAGGAGGCCCGGCGACTTTGCCGGAGGGTCGTGACCAAGGTCCTCACCAAGGTGGCGCACTGGAATCCCGACCTTGACTTCGCGGCCTCGATGAAGAGTTTGCGGACGATGTTGACCTCACGGTGCTCAAGGAGCGCATCAAGCCCATCACCAACGGCATCGACGAAATCAAGAGGGTGGAAGGCCAGCGCCGGGATTAAGCATCCCGTTCCTCTCGCCACTGCGGGTTCTCGACCAAGCCAAAATTTTCCTTTAGTTAGAACCGTAGCTATGATGTGGTGTAATATAACTTTGAAGTACTCTTAATTTTCATGCATGTTATTTCCCCGTTCAATTCCTCTTTGTATGTGTGCCCCTCGTCGATCGGGTAGGCTTGCCGGGCGCGGAAGCCCTAAGCGGCGCTTTTGGGGACGGATCCCTGTGGCCTGCTGAGTGCAGCGTGCTGCCGGACGAGCCACCTTTCCGTTCCAAACGCGGCCGCTCGAACTGTCGAGATTGACTCGAGTCAGGATCGAGGGCGTTGTCGATCGCGGAAGGTTACTCTGCCATTCTCGACACAACCGCTTGAGCTGTTGAGCGGACTCGAAACAGGGCAAGGGCGTTGCCGATCGTGGGAGAGCCCCCTGGCATTCAGGTTTCTCATACAAAGGCGTGACATCTCCGGGGGGAATAACCTCAGATAAGAAGGGTAGCAAAAATAAGGGTTCAGTGCAACTTAGCTTATGTTTGCGATCGCTCGAGTGTCGATCTTCTGGCCTCCTTTCTTCTTCAAGGGTCGCGAAGATGAAGGAGTGCCGGGCTAACTGCTAAAGCCGATTCTCACAACTGCGCTTCTACAGCGCGCCAAAGATGTCGGTGCGAGGGCGACACCTATGGGATCATAAGAATCCCTACTACGGTTATGGGCGGCGGGGTCGTGAGAAGAGCGGATCAAACAGATAGCACACGGTCTCTTTATCCAGGTTAGGGCCGCGAGGATGCGTAAAACCCTACTCCTGCTTTGGTGGTTTGTTTATCTGTGTTCTTGAACTAGTAATGGGGCGTGAGGAGCTCCAAAAAGCCGAATCCTCCTCCTGGTCGCCTTGGGCCTCCGTGTATAGGGAAAGGGGTTGCCACAAGATTACTACAGGGAGGTGGAAAGGGTACAGTGATGCAAGTCTATCCCTCACATTACATGACAAGGCGCCTTAAATGCGTCTTGCTTAGGTGTCCTTGCTTTATCGGGGACGGGGGAGAACCCTATCTCGTCCGTCGCCGCTCCCTCTCGTGTTGACACGCGCCCTGGCCAGCGGTGCCCGCGGTGCCCGCGGTGCCATGTAGGCAGGCAGGCAGCTGAGGTGGCGCAATGGTGGGTCTCCACGAAGATCAGCTTGCCGCCACACAGGTGCCAGCCCAACTGGTTGGGTCGGCAGCTAAATGCGAACGGCGGTGAAGGTTTGATTGGCGTGGGCCCGATGGTGGCCCTACGGGTGTCCTTGGCAAGGGCCATTGTAGCCCGGCAAGGGTCTTGCCGTGGCGCCGTTGTCATCCCCGGCAAGGCTCTTGCCGGGGGCCTTGTGGTCCTCCTTGGCTGGGATCCCGCCAAGGATCGTCATCTTCTATAGTGTGTATCTGATCTTGAATGTCTTCACAAAGATCTGCATGCCACCACGGGGATGTCTCTCGAATCCTTGCCCCATGGGGGTAGTGGACTCAAGGGTGATCCGCTCCGTAGGTGTGGGACGAGCTGCCACAGCAAGGGTCTTGCCGGGTTTGCTAAAACCGCCTCCCGGCAAGGGTCTTGCCGGGGGAGTCCACTTCGTTCCCTTTGCTCTTTGTGGTCTTGGTCTTGGCATCGTTCTGTTCCTTCCGAGCTTCGGCCTTACCTTGGCTCACCTCCCTTGCCTTGCTCAGTGTGGTGGTGCCCATGCTCAGATCGCCTGCAGTTATTATAGGGGTACAAAAAGTGTACCCCTCTTTTTGTACACCAACACAGATGAAAATGTTCTCTACATGAAAGTTGCTCAGAACGACGAGACGAATCCGAATACGCCCTCCGTTTGTCTATTGCACGCCCCTAGCATAGCGAACGTTGAAATTTTCCCCTCTGGTCCATCTGTCTAACAGACGTCCGGAACCGGGAAAACTTCCCCGGATGTTATCCTCCTTCGCCGGTATCGCAGAGCGCTGCGTTAGAACACTTCTAGCCCCGCTTATTGTCCTGTTATGCACTTGCTTGCTATGTATTTACTGTTTCTCCCCCCTCTTATCTTCGGTAGACCCCATGACGATGCTGAGGCCCCTGCGATTGACTACGTCACCGACGACCCCCTCCTTCTCGTCTGAGCAACCAGGCAAGCCCCCCCTTTGATCATCCCGATATCGCCCATTCCATTATCTCATGCTTGCATTAGATTTTGCTACTGTTATTGATTGCTCCTATTCTGATGCATAGCCTGCTTTTGTAACCTGCTGTTGTACCTTACCTGCTTATCCTAAACTGCTTAGTATAGGTTGGTTAGAGATCCATCTGTGACCCCCACTTTGTCCTGACTGCCCCGCTGGATAATCGGAAGACCCGATCAACGGGATCGAAGACCAGGCCCCGACACCGCACATCACTTCCCCTTAGTTGCTCGACACTACTAGGTTACTATCGAGTACCGAGGGTGAGACCTCATCAGCACTTCTGATGTTAACCCTGTAGTGTAGCTATTCGGTCGTGGTCATCGAGGGTGATTTCCTCTTTAACCACTTCCGATACGACTCTGTCGTGCAACTCCTCAAGTGTGGACCTCGAGGGTGAATCCTCTTACGTTCTCCTTGAGACTACATCAAGTGGAAGTCACCGGGGGTGATTCCTCGGGTTTTCCCCTTGATTTTTAGACACACAGTTACTATGGTTACTATGACTTTACACTGAACCATGTTACTAAAGACGGGTCGACCCTGAGGGGTACCCGCGCGAGCTTAATTGCGAGTGATGTGGAGTCGGGTTGACCTGGAGGGTGCCCGCGAGATAATTACGAGGTGTGGCCGGGCATTCCTAGCCCTTCCCGCAAGTCCTCGAGACGGAGGAACGGGGTCACAACTTTCGTGAGTATCTGCTTGTTACGGCGCGCTCCTAATCCATTATGATTTGGATATTTGATCCGAGGGGCCTTTGGCCTGATAGCACTAACCATCACGTGGGCATAGTATGGGCATTCTGCGTCGTATACATCAACCGAAGCTTAATAGACGTCAGCGACTGAGCGGCGCGCTCCGGGTTTTACTCGTAAGCTCCTACCTTTTTAAGGAGGTAGCTAGGTCTGCTCACCGGCCGCCCACGCAACGCGCAGGAGTTCCCGGGGCGATGGCCCATGACCCCTGGGGGCATAGGTTCAGTCCGGCGTACTGACCTCTCTATTAAGCCTAGGTCGGGTTGCGGCGTATTGTTTGGACGAGGCCGGGCATGACCCAGGAAAGTGTGTCCGGCCGGAGTTAATCGAGCGTGGTGGGTAAGTTGGTGCACCCTGCGGAAAGAAAACATCTATCGATAGACTGTCCTCTGATAGCGGACACTTGGAGTTGTATCCCGATCGATACAACTAGAACTGGATACTTGTGATGAGAATTGGATGGTGATGAGTAACGGATTGTGATGATAACTGGATAGTATGGCTCTGGGATTTCTTTCTCGCAGGGAGTCGAGAAAGGATCTCCGGCCGAGGTTGGTAACACTACTTCTACTACTTTACGTTATGCTACTCTACTCCCTCATGTTTGCTGCAAGATGGTGGTTTCCAGAAGATGCTAGTCTTCGATAGGACTAGGCCCTCCCTCTATTCTGGCATTTCTGCAGCCCAGTCCACATATATAGCCTTCTTTTGATAATGTTGCATATGTAGTGTAGATCCTTGCTTGCGAGTACTTTGGATGAGTACTCACGGTTGCCTTGCTCCCCTTTTCCCCTTTCTTGTTTTTTCGATTGATGCAACCAGATGTTGGAGCCCAGGAATCAGATGCCACCGCCGATGCCTACTACTACGTGGAGACCGTCGACGACTAGGAGTAGTTAGGAGGTTCCCAGGCAGGAGGCCTTGCCTTTTCGATCGTAGATGCTTTTGTGCTAGCATTCTTAAGGCAAACTTGTCTAACTTATGTCTGTACTCAGATATTATTGCTTCCGCTGATTCTTGTGTATTTGAGCTTATGTATTCGAGCCCTCGAGGCCCCTGGCTTGTAATATAAAGCTTGTATTATTTTAATATGTGTCTAGAGTTGTGTTGTGATATCTTCCCGTGAGTCCTTGATCCTGATCGTACACATTTGCGTGTATGATTAGTGTATGATTTAATCGAGGGTGTCACAAGTTGGTATCAGAGCTGACTGCCTGTAGGTAGCCCCATTTCCAACTCCTTGGCCGAAGTTGAGTCTAGTCACTGAAAAACTTTTACTAACATGGCTGTGTGGCTTACGGGCCCACGTCGCCATTGGGTGGTATTAGGATATTTTACTCCTCGTCTATACTCTGGGACTCTGATCTCTCGTCTATTCGGGTTAAACATTTTACTAACTCTGACATTAGGTTCTCGTAACAACTTCCTCCCGGAGAGCCCCGACATTATCGATGATCGCTTGCTTCACCAGAAGATTCTGCAGATACTCCTCGATGTTTCTCGAGGCCCTGTGCCAACTTCCTTGCAGTTCCTGACCACCGATAATCCCCATGTATAACATCCTTGCCGCTTGTACCTTCATCCCTAGTTGCTCCTGTTATTACAAGATACCACTAGTACTCTCCGTTGTTCCGAGAATCCTTTGTGCCTTCTGCTTTACAGCTTCTTTTCGAACTACGGATAATTCACTTAACAGGGGTTCGTTCATCCCCAGTTGATCATATGATTTCCAAAATACCTGAAAATGCTATCTGATCTTTCAAAAATCCGCTGCAGCCTATTACTCTTGATTCTTCTTACCTCCTTGAATTATGGATAATCCCATAAGTCTAGTAATCTTATTGGCATCCTTTGTCACTATCCTTTTGAGTCCGTTGATTCAATATGTTGCGGATGCTCGCAGTCCTCGGTCGGATCATAGAATTCATCCTTCCGGCTTGGACGTCATTTGACCAAGAGTTGTTTCTCGACCAATCAAATTGCCGTCAATTGTATCCCTAGGGCTATTCAACTTACTTATCTTTTGATCAGAGCGTCTGCTTCTGATCTTCTATTTTGGAAATCATGATTTCTTTGCATTTAAGCATCGAATTATTAAGATGTTTCTATAATCCGAAGCCTTTCCATTCCTTCTTCTTCTTTTGGTTGAGTACCGATACTCACATCAGATCCTATGTGGACCGCCAGATCCTTTGTTGGATTATATCTGACAACGTCCTTCATATTCAATAACCTTTTGGAGCCTTTCCTCAGATACATAATGCCTTTGGTAAATCGTATCCTTTGCCTTCTCAACCATGCTCTGCTTTCGAGCTGGTATATTTTAATCCTGAAGTTAGTGGTATATGTTCCTAAGATACCCCTACGGGTTGAACCTATGTCGTCCCTAATCCGTGTGAACTCGAAAGAGATGTGAGTCATACTCTTCTGGTGCTTCACCAAATAAATCTAAGCACTACGAATTCTTCGAAAACGAGAAGTGAATGAAAGGTTATGCATTGGAGAAGTGGGAGTCGACCTTGAACTTTGTGTTCATGCCCATGGAAACGATGTAGATCTCATCATGGAAGCTTCTCGTAACAATAATTATTCCCTTGGTATAATTTGATCCTCAGATTCGTGATTTTGGCCCTTGCAATCGTGGGTTCCAACCAAGATTGTCTTTTTGATCCTTTCTCGGACAAGTTGAAGTGCTTGCCTTCTGCATATCAATACACATGTCCAAACTCTAACATGGTATACCTTCGAGTATTACCCCTGGTATCCCGAGAATATCAAAGAACTATGTTTCTTCTTATGAGTCTTCATCAAGTATTGCTTCTCACCGATTTCAGTATTCCCCGGGTTCTGAGTTATTAATCACTCAAGGACACTGATAAGTGAATGGTTGGATCGGTTCTGCACTCCGATTCTATAAGTAATTTTCATTGCTTACGAGTTTAATAATCATTCAAGCCGTTCCTAGCATTATCGGCTATATCATTATCATGCTAAATTTTAACTATGCTACCTGGTCCTTCCTCCCGGAGCACAATTTTCGGCGATGAGCTAAACTTACGTCGATCTTCCTCGTCATATCATTTTGCCTTGAACAACAAGCTTGATTTCGAGTTTGTGTCGTATCCGTGGTTCCAATAGCCTTTCGCTTCATCCTTCCTATTGCTTGATGTCGTCGCTCCTCAATGACATCTTCCTGAAATCTCTCGACAATTGTGTCATGCTCACAACAATCTGAGCTCTTCCAAAGATATCTATCGAATTCAGATAAGAAATACCATCCTTGACCTTCGATGATTTGATTTGTCATCGACAATCCCCTTGTCTTATTTCCAACACATATTTGATAATGTTTTGGTTATACCTTGGACTCCTTGCTATTCCTGCAATTGTTCTTGAGTATTTCTTGTGATCTTCAACTCCAACCCCTACTTGGAACACCATGTTAATGCTACCTCGAAGCATGACTGAGGTATTCCGAGTATCAACAAGAACATTGGAAGCACATTGTCGAATGTTACTTGATCTATTATCCAAACACTTGTATGGGTAATATCATGATTCTTCCCTCCCCCCTTTTATCTAAATGCTTTTGAACTTGCTGTCATATCATGTATATCCTGCTCCGCTTCCTCTTGGGAAGGATATACTCCCAATTTTGGTGTGTAAACACATTTTCCTTTCCATTGGTCTGATTAATCCGATAATTTCATTTTTCCTTTCCATTTGGGTTGTTTAACCTTCTTGTGATCTATATGATATAAGCAAAAATAAATCCCTGCTTATAAAACAACCAAATGTACAACCTTGTCAGTGAGACCCTGTTACTATTGTTGATGACATTCCGGTAACAACCGATGGATGAGAACCTTGCCTATTGGTCCGCCTCATCTTAACGAGCAGGAAAATGGTTCTCTTCGTCCCTCGCCCTTGGTACCAACGTTGTTGCCAACATAACTGACTGGCTATCCTCCGACATGCCTTGCTACCATGACCGTGCAATATGTCAATGTCCTTCATACTTTTGGACCACAAGGTGGGCCCATAACCCATAGTACCACAGGATCGAAACCTAACTCTCATGTATATCTTTGATTCCAAAATATTCTTGCATTTGGCTTCATATCATGTCACGAGCCACCTTCCGAGAGATGATCTATGCCCAATGCTCTGAACCCCTTTCTCACACTCTATTCAGGTATCAGTCGTTTGTCCATTCGGTTGAAACTTCCTATTGTACCTTCATACTTCGCTCTCGATGTTTTATTAAGTTTCAACTCGAGAGATACTTCTGCCTCTTTCCCTGAATTGTTCACCTGATAATTAACCCTATAAGGGTCAGTTCTCCCGAAGTTACTCTTTACTTCCCCACTTAAATCTCAGGATGAGACTTCTTGTAGTGGAGAAGATTTGTAACACCCCCAGTGTCATGCTACAGTAACCTTCTATGATTAAGCTAATCATTTTACTAAACAGTGCTTGATCACATTGGAATCATATCTCATTTCAAATTCCAACTCAAATTGAAATTCAAATATGAGGTGAAATATAAGTTGTCCAAATCCAGGAACTAAAAGTTCATAATTTTGTAAATAATCCATTGTGAATTATGTTCGTGGTAGCAACATCATCTAAAGTACTGGATGACTCTATCATCTTGAAAACAGAGCCAACATCACCTTTTCGACTCTTTTAGTGCAATGCAAAATTCAAAATGGAATTATATTGCTTCCAAACTTGTTGTGGCAAAGGCAGATATTGCATCGTAATTATTTGGCCAGATTGGACATTTTTCAAAAATGTTTTGGTGGCCAAGCAATTTGCAAACAGAAAAGAAAATGGCAATGCAAGAAACAAAAGGAAAAGGGAAAAGTCAGAGAAGAGAGAGAAAGCCCCGTGTTCCCTTTGGGCCTCGGCCCACATCCACTAGGCCACCAGGCCGGCCCGCACCATCGCCCAGCCGGCCCACCCGCCCCACCTTATCCCCCACCCGGCGAAACCCTAACCGCTACCCCCACGATCCCCTCGCTCCTCCCCCTTCCCCCTCGATCCAGATCGGGCGCCCCTGGTGCCGATCGACACCAACTCCGCCGCCGCTCGGACCCTCCCCCGCTGGACCGCCTCGCCCCACCGACATCGCCCACGACCTCTTCGTCCCCGACGGCCCCACCTCATCACAACGTCGCCCCGCCGCCTCGTCCTCATCACTGCGCCGTCCTCGACCTCCTCCTCAACCGTGGCTCCTCTGAGCCTCGCTAGCGTTCCCCTGCAACGGGGGTGAGCCGCCGTCCGTCCTCCTCTTCCCCCTCTGCCCCGATGCGTCCACCATACCCCGCGCCTCACCTCGCTGGTGGCTACGCTACGGTCGAGCCTGTATCGCCCGGCCACGTCCGATGCGCGCCCGCGAACATGGCCCTTCGGCGCTTCATCGCGCGCGCCCAACCTTCGACCGCGACCACGCCGCTTCGCCGGAGCTCTGCCGCTCGGGCCGCCCCTGCAACCGCCTCCCTCCGCACTATCCAACGTCGCCGCCACTGCACACCGTCGCCCCCGTCGATTCCGGCAGCCCCCGCAGGAGCCGCGGTCAATAATCGACATGCGACGTCGAGCACGTGCCGTAGGAACCGTCCCCGGGCCAAATAGTGGTCGGAGTCCACTGAACGGCCGCCGCCGGCGCGTTCTGCCATCACCGCCGTTAGCCACTGACGTGGCCTCATTAGCGATGAGCTAACGACCCCCCTGACTCCCTGACACCAGGCCCCACCTCGCTAATTAATGTTTTCTTTTGGTTAAATAAACTCTGTAAAAAATGACTCACTGATAGCCTGGCCCCACATCACTAATTAATATATTTTAAGAGTAACTAAACACTCTTAGTTGCCTCTAACAATGACATGAGGGTCCCAGGGCCCCCTTGGACCAGTCAACCGTGGACTGATCAACTCTCGACCGAAGCAGATGATTGACCCCACATCGACCACTCACGGGTGCAAGCACCGGGTGCACCTAGCAGTTTCTGTTTATTAATATTCTTGAATTAAATTAAATTCAGGAGATTAGAAAATCATTTAATCTTTGTAATTTCATATAAAATAATCCGTAGCTCAGATGAAAATGTTCTCTATATGAAAGTTGCTCAGAATGATGAGACGAATCTGAATACGCCCTCCGTTCGTCTATTGCACGTCCCTAGTATAGCAAACGTTGAACTTTTCCCCTCCGGTTCATCTGTCTAACAGACGTCCGGAACCGGGAAAAAACTTTCCTGGATGTTATCCTCCTTCGCCGGTATCGCCTAGCGTTGCGTTAGAACACTTCTAGCCCGCTTATTGTCCTGTTTTGCACTTGCTTGCTATGTATTTACTGTTTCTCCCCCCCTCTTCTCTTCGGTAGACCCCGTGACGATGCGGATGCCCCTGCGATCGAATACGTCACCGACGACCCCCTCCTTCTCGTCTGAGCAACCAGGCAACCCCCCTTTGATCATCCCGATATTGCCCATTCCATTCTCTCATGCTTGCATTAGATTTTGCTACTGTTATTGATTGCTCTTATTCTGATGCATAGCCTGCTTTTGTAACCTGCTGTTGTACCTTACCTACTTATCCTAAACTACTTAGTATAGGTTGGTTAGAGATCCATCAGTGACGCCCACTTTGTGCCGACTACCCCGCTGGATAATCAGAAGACCGGATCAAGGGATCGAAGACTAGGCCCCGACACCGCACATCACTTCCCCTTAGTTGCTCGACACTACTAGGTTACTATCGAGTACCGAGGGTGAGACCTCATCAGCACTTCTGATGTTAACCCTGTAGTGTAGCTATTCGGTCGTGGTCATCGAGGGTGATTTCCTCTTTAACCACTTCCGATACGACTCTGTCATGCAACCCCTCAAGGGTGGACCTCGAGGGTAAATCCTCTTACGTTCACCTTGATGACTACATCGAGTGGAAGTCACCGGGGGTGATTCCTCGGGTTTTCCCCTTGATGTTTAGACACACAGTTACTATGGTTACTATGACTTTACACTGAACCATGTTACTAAAGACGAGTCGACCCTGAGGTGTACCCGCGCAAGCTTAATTGCGAGTGATGTGGAGTCGGGTTGACCTGGAGGGTGCCCGCGAGATAATTACGAGGCGTGGCCGGGCATTCCTAGCCCTTGCCGCAAGTCCTCGAGATGGGGCAACGGGGTCACATCTTTCGTGAGTCTCTGCTTGTTACCGCGCGTTCCTAATCCACTACGATTTGGATATTTGATCCGAGCGGCCTTTGGCCTGATAGCACTAACCATCACGTGGCATAGTATGGGCGTTCTGCGTCGTATACATCAGCCGAAGCTTAATAGACGTCAGCGACTGGGCGGCGCACGCCGGGTTGGACTGGTAAGCTCCAACCTTTTTAAGGAGGTAGCTAGGTCTGCTCACCGGCCGCCCACGCAACATGCAGGAGTTCCCGGGGCGATGACCCATGACCCCTGGGGACATAGGTTTAGTCCGCGGTTGACCTCTCTATTAAGCCTAGGTCGGGTTGCGGCGTATTGTTTGGCCGAGGCCGGCATGACCCAGAAAGTGTGTCCGCCGAGTTAATCAAGCGTGGTGGGTAAGTTGGTGCACCCCTGCAGGGAAGAAAACATCTATCGATAGCCTGTCCTACGGTAACGGACACTTGGAGTTGTATCCCGATCAATACAACTAGAACTGGATACTTGTGATGAGAATTGGATGGTGATGAGTAATGGATTGTGATGATAACTGGATAGTATGGCTCTGGTATTTCTTTCTCGCAGGGAGTCGAGAAAGGATCTCCGGCCGAGGTTGATAACACTACTACTACTTTATGTTATGCTACTCTACTCCCTCCTGTTTGCTGCAAGATGGTGGTTTCCAGAAGATGCTAGTCTTGGATAGGACTAGGCCTTCCCTCTATTCTGGCATTTCTGTAGCCCAATCCACATATACAACCTTATTTTTATAATGTTGCATATGTAGTGTAGATCATTGCTTGCGAGTACTTTGGATGAGTACTCACGGTTGCTTTGCTCCCCCTTTTCCCCCTTTCTTATTTTTCCGGTTGATGCAACCAGATGTTGGAGCCCAGGAATCAGATGCCACCGCCGATTCCTACTACTACGTGGAGACCGTCGACGACTAGGAGTAGTTAGGAGGTTCCCAGGCAGGAGGCCTTGCCTTTTCGATCGTAGATGCTTTTGTGCTAGCCTTCTTAAGGCAAACTTGTCTAACTTATGTCTGTACTCAGATATTGTTGCGTCCGCTGACTCTTGTGTTTTCGAGCTTATGTATTCGAGCCCTCGAGGCCCTTGGCTTGTAATATAAAGCTTGTATTATTTTATTTTGTGTCTAGAGTTGTGTTGTGATATCTTCCCGTGAGTCCTTGATCCTGATCGTACACATTTGCGTGTATGGTTAGTGTACGATTGAATCGAGGGCGTCACAGATGGATAGGCAAGGCATTTCATCTCCGGTCTTCAACGACAACGATGACACGAACAACTACATCACCAAAATGTCCATCTTCGGACTACAACACGAAATGCAAGGCGCACAATCTTCCTTGCGAGAGCGCCTCGACAACCTCGCCGTCGACATACACCACTCCAAAGCAAGGAAAAGGGACTACATCGACACCAAGTTGGGCGAGCTAAAGGATCAACTACGAGATTTGGTGGCCGACTACAAGTCTTCTTCGCCTTCATCATCATCAAGGCGGCGGCGAGCAAGTCGATCATCTTCGGAGCGCAAAAATGATGCAAGTGCAAGTCGTCCACGTCCACATCTCCACGGTGACTACCATCACGTTCGTGATCCACATCGTCATGAAGGGCAAGTCACCTCCAAGCAACATGTGCACGATTTACCATTTAACGACATCTACTACGAGCTCAAGTGCGACAACGACGCCATCATGAAGATGCTCCACAAGTGCAAATGCACAAGTCCCAACAAGCTCTACTTCACGACAAGTCCAAGTTTCAAGAGCACAAGAGAAGACCGCGAGACGAGCACCACCAAGACGGAGCTAGCACAACAACCACTTCGGCATCTTCGCCAAGTGCTATGAAGGCATCTTCGCCTTTGGACGTACGGCATCTTCGCCTACTTCCCGTGAGTTCGCCTACATCGACATCTTCTACAACAAGGCGACCACCTACGAGCGAGGGCGACACTTCCATCTTCGGGAGCCCCTCAAGGACGATGGCCGAGCATGGGAAATTCCCTTCGGTCATGGAGACGAGCTATGAGGTGCCACATCATATGGGCCTCCAACAACAAGACGGCGACAAGAAGGTTGAGCATGGGAATATCCCTTCAACCAAGGCGGAGATAGGAGTTGAGCATGGAGACATTTGCACCACCATCTCTCCGACACCCACATATGAAGAGATGCCTCAATTCCCATCTGAGGAGAGCCACCCCACCATGAGTGATATGAGTGACTCCACCATATGTGACATTAAGTGCATTTCCTATGAGAGGATGAGTGTGACCACCACTAGCCCCACACATCAGAGCATGCCACACATCCTATGTGAGGTTGAGAGCCATTTGAGTGACTCCACCAACCATACGAGTGAGAGCATCCAAGAGGGAGTAAGTGAGCCACAACACTTAGTGAGTGAGGTAGTTGACACAGCATGTGAGACCACTGTGATTTCTAATGACTTAACCTCTACTCCTAGTGTGTTGTCTTCTTTGGTGATAGGTCTCCTATATGATGACACGCCTATCCTCGACGATTCCATACCTCCAATGGGAAAACCGATGGCCATGGTGGAAGAAGATGCACCCCCCACATGGTACCATCAAGTTGCAACCTCACCTACAACACATGAGCGATGCTCCAAAGGTAGCATAGGTGATGGTGCTTCTCTTGTCCCACTAGTGGACTATCTTACCAATGATTGCTTGCATGATGTTGATCCACCTATGCCCATGTTTCATGCTAGAGGGAATTCCTCATGTCATGACTTACCCATTTATGATAAATATGATGATGATCATGTTGAGTTGCCTAGTTGTGATGCTATGCTTTATAGGATATCATGTGAAAATTCTATAGGTCACATCATGTTTGACAATCTTTTAAACTTGTCATATGCTATGAGTGAGATCTCCCATATTGCATCATTTCAATCTCAACATAGTAACTATGCATGCCCCATTAAGATAAATCCCATTTGCACTTACGACATAGATGACGAGATGATGGTCATTGGCCTTTGTTTCTCTTGTGATGATATTGCCATGCTTCATTTAAATGATTTGCACAATTCATCTAATATGCCATGCCATGATCACATTGTTCCAAATATGCTTTGTTTTGGATGTTGTCAATATTCTCCATGTGATGTTTCTACAAATGCACATGAGGAGACCCCCATAGTTTCCTCAAATATATTAGGAGATTTTGATACATTCCATACTTTGCATGATTCCCATAATTGTGTGCACCATATGCATTCCATTAATAACAATGCTCTACATATTTCTCATGATGCATTACACAATTTGAGTCTCCATTATGCTATACATAAAAACAAACCTATCATGATTGATGACATGTTTCTATATCATGCAACTCATCTATTTGAGCATTGGCTATTTGGTGCTAACCAACACAAGCACGTGCGCATCATGATGGATGATGTGTACATCTACCACGCACACCCAAATTTCCCTTTGTTTTTGTTGTGTGTAGGTACTCACGTATACTCGTCAACCTCTCAATCCCAAGAGTTGACGAAATGAGCTCTTGAGAGCAATGATGATTTGCGATCCCGTGGACTATCCTTACCACCATTCCTTTTGTGCAAGGACTATGCGCATCTCTTTTACTTGTCTCTCACACGGCTATGGGCTATATATCACTTGTTACCTTATGCTAATTTTTCCGTGTCCACTTTGCAGGTTATGCTTGCTTCTATGCCTTTTCCATGCAATTGTGACCCTTGCTTGCATTTACCCATGATTCACAATTATGCTACTTCTATGTGTATTTGCATGCTTGGTGGAGATACTTGTTGCTATTGCCATGTTTATCATGTGCCTTGTGCTATTGATGCTATTTTGCTCATATATTGCCTTCATGCTTGTGATATGTCACGTGCACTATTCATGCCCACTATTTGCACACATGACATGTTTGCCATGATTCCTTCTAGTATGTTGCATCTTCGCACTACTAGCTTGCTTGACTTGATCACTATGATTACTTGCTTGGTTGCATCACCCTTGTTCCATTCTTACTCGCTTTATTGGGTTGATGACATATATGTTCATACCTCTCACATGATATATCTTAATCATTGTCGCTTGTCTCCATTAGTTGCATCTCTCATATCATCTTCTCTTGAGTGCAAACTTTCTATGCTTATTGAGCTTGGAGGCTTGGACATATTACTTGTGAAGCATGCTTGTTTACTTGAGCCTATTGTATTTGGTTGTTCTCGCATCATATGCCTCCATACTATGAAATACAACCTTGTCCTTTCTTATGATGAGCATGATGCATACACTTGTCGGTTATCTTACCACACGAATGATAGGTTTTGCACTTTCGCTAACCTCATTTGTTTTTCCGAGTGTTTGTCATGTTCTTTCGTTTAGAAGGATTTGCAAGGCGGTACCATGACGAGACACATTGGTTATGTGAAGACATGCAAGATGCGCAACTCCAACATCATTGAGAAACTCCTAATGGTGAACTCCTTCACTTTGAGACATCCTCACATATGCATATCGGATGGGTCATTCTTTCATTGTTGTTTCCTTCTTGTCTACATGATACATCTATTGGATGGAGGACCGACATTGGGGATGGACCCTCTGAACCTTCAAGTTGAGGAATGCCATGACATCGACCTGTGGTACATCCATGCCTACCGTGTACATGGTGATACGGTTTATGATCCGAGGTCGGATCTTTCTCAAGGGGGAGGGGATGATGCAGAACATCCCACGTTCATCTCCACGTACACCTTCATAGCACATCAAGCCCCAAGTGGACCTACCGGACTTAAGGTGAACCCGCTCCTCTTCAAGATTTACATGAATATCTATGGGACTTGGTCGCTACCTCACCACGGAACATTGTGCATTATTAGGTACGAGGACGACCGCCACCCAATAGCTACGGAGCATCCCGGAGGCCAAGGAGAAGGACACCAAGGCCACGAGGAAGAACGGGAAGCACAAACGCAGCTGGACAGGAGGTCCCAGGCGACCCCATGCGCACGGGCTCTGAGACCCCGTGCCCATGGGGTACACAGGAGGCTGGCTGGAGCACCCCTGCAAGACGGGGCTTGTACTGCGTGCCACAGGACCCCGTCTTGCAAGACGGCCCTACAGGATGGACGGCTGTGATTGCTGTTTGGGCCTCCTCTTCATCCACTTCATCCCCATGCCTATATATTCCGTACCTAGACCATATGTTAGGGTAAGCAAAGGATATGACATGATCTATGTGAGCTTTGCTCCTTGTACCACTCCTTCTCTTGAGAGAGAGAGAGAGACCTCTCCCATGGAGATCAAGACCTCCAATGGAGAAGATCCCTAGTGGATAGATCCCCATCATAGGATCATCAAGACCTCATTCCTCATAGGATTGGGATGAACTAGTACCTTGTATCTTTCCTTTGTTGTCTTTGAATCATTGTATCTCTCTCCTTCTCCGCCTTTCCGATCTCAAGCTCCAGCGCCCAAGTTCTCATCTCCTTTCCACTCAAGCAACCATGTACGGATCCGGCGGTCAGGGCAAGTGGATGGTCTCCTCTGTCAAGGAGGAGGACATTACTGAGCTTCGGGCGGCTGGATATTTGGCGAAAGAGATCGCCCATCGTCTGCCGGCCGAAGGACAAATCGTCCCCACGCCGGAGCCCACAGAGAGGGTAGTATTCATCCCCCATTTCTTCCGCGGGCTAGGGTTTCCAATCCACTCGTTCTTCTGCGGGCTGATGTATTTTTACGGGGTAGATTCCCATGATCTATCCCCGAATTCCTTCCTCAACATCTTGGCGTTCATCATCGTGTGCGAGGCCTTCCTCCGTATCCAACCCCACTTAGGGCTGTGGCTCAAAGTCTTCAACATGAAGCCGAAGGTGGTGGATGGCCAGTACGCGGAGTGCGGAGGAGCCATGGTGAGCAAGCTGCCCAACGTCTCCTGGCCAAAAGGTATTTTTGTGGAGATAGTGAAGGAGTGGCAGAGACAATGGTTCTACATCACGGAACCCCGCGGCACCACCTGGGCCGCGGCTGCCGAATTCCACTCCGGTGCTCCCATGCACCTCTTGGGTCGAGAAGAGTCCGGACTGGTGTTCGTCCGATGAGCTGATAGCGTTGCAGACGAGTGTCCAGAGCATGATAGCCAAGAACGTCATGCTCGTCGATGTGATCCAGGTGATGCTAGTTTGCCGGATTCTTCCATGCCAGCGCAGAGGACGGCCTCTATGGGATTTCAACCCGAAGAACCATCAGACCTTGGTGAGGCTCTTCGAGACCACCCATGAAGATGCCTGGAAGTTGCTCTTTAAGGGCAATGAGAAACCGCCAGCCACGGATTCAGACCGTGATCACGACTGTAAACACCCCGCCAGCGAGGTATGTTACTTTTGACGTAGCCCCAGCTTAAATGTTTCGAGGATGATTTCTGAGATTTTATTGTTGCTCCCTCAGGACTGGATGGAAAGGGCGAAGAGGATCCAGTGTCTGGCTCCGCTGCCCGAAGAACCAGTCATCCCACGCCTAGCGGAGATGCTGGTGTCGGCGCCATACAAGGCGCCGGAGAAGAAGGCCAAGAAGAAGGAAAAGGGGGCCAAGAGTGGCCCCCGTCGCAAGGGCACTTCGGACGCGACGTCCGAAGACGACGAGGCCCATTCCTTTGTCCCTGAGGACAATGACGAGGAGGAGGAGGAGGAGGAGGAAAACAACCCTCCTCTCGAGGAGAAGAAGAAGAAGAGGGCGGCCTCAGCACATCCGGAGGCGAAAGCGCCCAAAAAGGGGAAGGGAGCCCCATCGGTCAACACCGTGTGGGACGTTGACAGTAGTCCGGAACGGCGCCTTCGCACTAAGCCCCAGGCCGCATCATAAGTGACACGGCTTATTTATGCACACATCCAACCATTTCTCTTTATTATTTTAACATGGTTAACTACACCATTGCAGTCCGGCCCGTGACCTTATCCAGCGATCCTCATCTGGAGGTTCATTGGCTCCATCGGAGATGGCGAGCATGTCGCCACCGGCTGCTTACTCCCCCGGGGCCAAGGACGACACCGAAGTGCTTCCCAGAGGACCGCTCCGAAGGGAGGAGCCCAGGACGTTGTCCGGGAGGCATCACAAGGCGAGACCTCCACTGCCGGACATATGGGGGAGCCAATCCCCATGAAGACTAGCGAGGAGGGCCGTATCCAGTTTGGCCCTTAGCCGAATACTATTCCGGAGACCCATATGGCTCCAGAGTCGGGCGAGCAGCCCCCTTTGAAGGAGGGGGGTGCGCCGCCTCCGCCGGTGGCTCCTGTCTATCCAGGAGCGCCGGATGACCTGATGGGGGCGCTATGAAGCGCCTCCGTCGTGGATGAGCACCGTGTCCTTATGGGTGCGGTGATCGAGAAGGTTCAGTCTGCCAAGAGCGGACTTAATGAAGCCTGCAGCAGCCTCTTAACAGGTTTCGAGGTAAGAAAGAGAAAACCCACGTGTAGTCCGTAGCCCCTGAGACGTTGTCCGGTGTTTGGCGAGAAGAACCGAACAGGGGATCAATCCTTAATTATAAGAGGCTGACTGATAAGCAGGCGTCCCTGTTGGCCGTGACCTCGCATGCTGCCGAGGTCTCCGAGCTGAAGCGGAGGCTGGAGCGGATCGAGAACGAGCTCGGCGAGGTTAGAATTCGGCTCCAGGAGAAGCAAGGTGAGGAACGACCTGCTATATGTTCGGGAAAGAATAAGCGTTGTATATTGACAGCGGTATTGTGGTACGTGCAGAAGCCGCGACCGAGGTCGAGGCCCCGAGGAAGGCCCTAGGCAAGGTCGAAGAGAAGGCTATCCAGCAGCAAGCTGCCCGTAAGAAGCTTGAGGCCTGGGTCAAAGAAGTCCAGCAGGAGCTCCAGGATGCGGTTAACAAATGTGAGACCTTGGAGAATGATGCGTCGGCTCAAGGGTCCGAGCTCACCAAGGCTCGTCAGGGCGCGGAGACCGCACGGAATGAGGCCCAGGCCACCCTTCAGGAGATCCAGGAGGCCAAGAAGATCACGGCGGGTAAGGCTTTTAAGATGCAAAGCAAGTATGCGGAGAAGCAGTACCTTTTACTAACCCGGGTTCGGAGATCCCCAGGGGCTTTTGCTGATCTACCGCGCAGTGTATCGGACGCCGTGGATTTCTATCGAGCCGAAGGAGGGGGTTCCATGGAGAAGCTCTTCTGGTCGCAATATGCGGTGTCAGAGCCTCCCGTGTCCTTCACCGATCAGCTGAAACAGCTGGTGGAGCTGCACAGGGTGGCCGAATTAGCCATGAGGGATTTGACAGTCCGGCTATGGCCAGCCGAAGCCATGCCTGGAAGCTACTTCGGACTCGTGAGGCGGATGGTGAATGCCTGTCCTCGGCTGGACGTCATCAAGCGTTGCGCCTGTATTGAAGGTGCCCGTATGGCCTTCGCTCACTGCTAGATGTGGTGGGCGAAGATGAACGTTGTTGAAGTTGCCAGCGGGCCGTTGGAGGGCAAGGAGCACCGCACACCCGAGCGATATTTCACGGATGTCGTAGAGGGGTCTCGACTTGTGGCGGCGCAATGTTCGCAGGACATTGTATTTGAATAAATGTATTCATGTTGCCCTTGCCTTGTATTATGGGAACAAAGCCGGTTTTTGTAAAATAATTTTATTATGCTTTGAATTGTTTCCTCCTGTGCGGCCGTGTTATTTGTAATCTGAGGGTTGGCCAGTCGTCGGCTTCTGCCCTCGCGTAGGTAGTACGGAGGTGTTCGGGATGGATTCTAAACAATCTTGATCCAATTATATGGTCCTTTGGAGGAGTTGTTTAGTGCAACCAACGAGGCAGTCGGACTGTACGGCTTAAACGCCCTCACTTAGCCATAGGAGTTTTATAATTAAGCAAGTGCGCAGCCCCTGGTCCAAGCCGAGGTCTTTGTCGACATCTGATCGGGAAGTGCCGATCCTTCGCATGTCGCGGAAAAAATCTCCAACGATTTTGTAACCCTCGAACAGCTGACCGGCTCTCGCCGTATCATGACAGTCCGTTTTTGGCTTTCTCTACCGAGGTGCTCATCAGGTCAAGGCCAACACACAATCGCAGTAGTTCTCCCTTTACTACCCTAGCCGATAGAGCGGAATGTAGGGTAGCAAGCACAAGAGTCGGGCAACCCAACTATTGACCAAAGTCATGATTCAGAGCCAATGCATGTAATGCTAAATTCGGGGTGCCGAACTTATGTATAAGAAGTGTTCGGACTTTGCTGCCGTATTGTGGGGCGATAAGTAGCCCCTGGCGAATATCAAACGTATAGAAGAGTATCGATGCAGCAAATAAGCAGATCGAGATAAAACGAAGTAAGAAGCGAAAACCACAGAAACTGGGCCACAAACCATTTTTATTATAACTGGATGTATACGTCAAGGCGTATCTTGTACAGATGGTCCGAGAAGTATCCGGGCTATTTAACATGCCGGAATCAGTATGGCGCAGCGTGCGGGTCCTGGGAAATAAGTATGAATACCGTCAAGAAGAACGTATAAAGGTTACCCTACACACCTGTGCTGCTTGCCTCCGTTGTATGCCAATCCTTCTAAAGGACTTGCGATTAGGCCCGCGAAAAAAAGGGACCTGAAATAAAAAGTTAAAGTATGTGTGTCTAGGATCGGTCTGGCCGAACTGTAGCCCCCGGGTTATCTTGTGCCTCCGTCGATGTCCATGGAATTTTGAGTGCGTATTTGTTCACGCGTGGTACGAATGCCACTACCTCATTGGGACTGGGACGGAGACTGAATTGCTAGTCGAGCTCTTGATGAGCCGCGCCGTCCTGTTGCAGTGTAGTCTGGAACCTCTTAATGATGTCTAAGGGCTCGACGGCCATACTATGGTGCTGCTTGAGAAGGCCGCTCTGTACTTCTGCTGCTAGGGCGGCGGTGTGTTGCTCTGTTCGGAGGGAGCGTTCTGTATTGCCATTGACTGTTATGACGCCGTGTGGACCGGGCATCTTGAGCTTGAGATAAGCATAATGTGGCACTGCATTGAATCTAGCAAACGCGGTTCGTCCGAGCAGTGCGTGATAGCCACTGCGGAAGGGGACGATATCGAAGATTAACTCTTCGCTTCGGAAGTTGTCCGGAGAACCGAAGACCACCTCCAGCGTGATTGAGCCCGTACAGCGGGCCTCTACGCTTGGTATGACTCCTTTAAAGGTAGTCTTTGTTGGTTTGATTCGCGAGGGGTTAATGTCCATCTTCCGCACCGTGTCCTCATAAAGCAGGTTGAGGCTGCTACCACCGTCCATCAGGACTCGTGTTAGGTGAAACCCATCAATAATTGGGTTGAGGACTAGTGCGGCTGAACCGCCATGGCGGATACTAGTTGGGTGATCCCGATAATCTAAGGTGATCGGGAATGATGACCACGGATTGAATTTTGGGGCGACTGGCTCTACCGCGTAGACGTCCCTAAGTGCTCGCTTATGCTTCCTTTTGGGGATGTGCGTAGCGTATATCATGTTCACTGTTTTGACTTGAGGGGGAAATTTCTTCTGCCCCCCTGTGTTCGGCTGCCGGGGCTCTTCGTCCTCGTCCTCACTTTGTGATCCCTTCTCTTTCTTTTCGGCATTTAACCTGTCGGCCTGCTTGAAAACCCAACAATCCCTGTTGGTATGATTGGCTTGCTTATGTGGGGTGCCATGAATTTGGCCCGGACAGTCGAGTATGTGGTCCAGGCTGGAAGGTCCTTCGCTGTTTCTTTTGTAGGGCTTCTTCCGTTGGCCGGACTTGGAGCCACTGAATCCGGCGTTGACTGCGGTGTCATCGGTGTTGTCGCAATTGCTTTGGCGTTTGTGTCTATTGCGCCGGAGCTTTCCGGTGCTGTTCATGGCCTCAGTGGGGCCTGCCTTGCTGGCTGTGTTTTTACTACAAGCCAGCCAGCTGTCCTCACCCGCACAGAAGCGGGTCATGAGTGCCGTGAGGGCTGCCATAGACTTCGGCTTTTCCTGGCCGAGGTGGCGTGCCAGCCATTCATCACAGATGCTGTGTTTGAAGGCTGCTAGGGCCTCGGCATCTGGACAGTCAACGATCTGGTTCTTTTTGGTTAGGAACCTTGTCCAGAATTTTCTGGCTGATTCTCCAGGTTGTTGAACTATGTGGCTTAAGTCATCAACGTCCGGTGGCCGGACATAAGTTCCTTGGAAGTTATCAAGGAAAGCCTCTTCCAAGTTTTCCCAGCTGCCGATGGAATTCTCAGGCTGGCTATTTAACCAGTGCCGAGCTGGCCCTTTGAGTTTTAATGGGAGGTATTTGATGGCGTGTAGGTCATCTCCTCGAGCCATATGGATATGGAGATTGAAATCCTCGATCCATACTGCGGGATCGGTTGTGCCGTCGTATGATTCAATGTTGACAGGCTTGAACCCCTCGGGGAATTCGGTGATCCAAGATTTCATCTGTGAAGCAGAGAGGGTGTGCGGCGCCTCTATATCGGGCCGCGTCATGACATAGCTCTGATGGAGTCCGTTTGCGGTATTCGTCCCGGACGTGGTTAGGTTTATCACGTCCGAATAGGTAGCCGTCTCCATGCCTCGAGGCACGCCCTCGTGATCCGTAGATCGATCTTGTATGTCCTGCTCTATCGTCCAATATCTGCCGGAGGTCGTACGTGTGACCCCGAACTGTTCCGTCTCTATTTTTACGAGGCGGTGGGGCGGGCTGCTGTTCGGCTTGAGTTGCCGCTTTATCCCGGCCGCGGGGTGGCCGGTCGGCCTCCCTGTCTCGACCACGTGGTGGTCGTTCCGAATTACGCTATGGAGATGTGTGCTCCGGTGCTTAATCATCGAATTGAGGTAGCAGTCTGCGTTTCGGGTAGCTCTTGGTTGGGCGCCTGAGGCCGTATTCTTTGGCTGTCAGGACATCAGTCCATCTGTCGACGAGAAGATCTTGTTCAGCTTGAAGCTGCTGCTGTTTCTTTTTCAGGCTCCTTGCAGTGGCTATGAGCTGAAGCTTAAAGCGCTCCTGCTCCAGAGGATCCTCAGGCATGATGAAGTCTTCGTTGCCGAGGCTTGTCTCCTCCTCGGAGGGTGGACGGTAACTATCGTCCCCCGAGTCATCTTCTATGGCATGTTCATCATGGTTGTCTTGCCTGTTGCCGTGTTCCTCCTGATCGGATGCAGCTCCGACAGGGTCTTCATTGTTTTCAGCGTCGCCTAGAGTACTATTTTCTCCTGTGCTGGTGTTGTCATCCTTTGAGCGATGAGGCTTAGGACGGCGTTTGGGGCATCGGCGCTTGGACTGCGTCTCAGAGGTTTTATTCGCATCTGGCTCCTCTTTGTCGTCGCCAGATCCTTTGGGTGTATCAAGCATGTACACGTCGTACAAAGAGGCAGCCGTCCAACGTCCAGTGAATGGTGGGTCTTGGCCTTGCTCCTTATCTGCATCGTCGTCCATACCGTCGATGTCTTCGGAGCCATAGTCATGCACGTCGGTTAAGTCATCAACGGTGGCTATGAAGTGGGTGGCGGGTGGGAAGCACAATTCTTCGTCATCCGTCTCTAGCTCTAACCGGACGTAGTTCGGCTGTGAGTCCTTCTCCAAGGACAAATTCTTTAAAGATTTTAGCACGTCACCCAAAGGCGAGTGCTGGAAAACGTCAGCGGCGCTGAACTCGAAGATCGATAACCGATCTAGCTCGGTGTCCGCGGGCGTACACAGTCCGGAACTTATAGCCGGAGACAAGTCCGAAGTTCCGTTAAAGCGAATATTGCAGGGCGTTGAGTCCGTGTGCGGCTGCAACGCCGCGGACTCTGCGGCCTCAGATGGCACGATCTACTTTGGCTCTAAGGCCGTTGCAGCAGCAGGAACCATCTCCTGAGTGTGATCCAATGACAGATTTAAGTCACATTCATCAGGGTGAGGGGGAGCGATATCCGTGGAGACTTGATCGCCGCATAGCATCATCAGCCGGTGCTGATCCTGCGCTACTTCATCATAGGAAATCACTTGAGGTGACCCGTAAATGAGTTCCGTGGGGATAACTGCTTCTGCCCCATAGACTAGGGAGAAGGGAGTCTACCCGGTAGCCCGATTTGGTGTCGTTCTGAGGGACCAGAGAACTACCTGCAGCTCGTCGATCCATCGCCTGCCACACTTCTGCAGTGTATCAAAGGTTCTCGTCTTGAGTCCTCGCAGCACTTCAGCATTCGCCCTCTCAACTTGTCCATTGCTTCGGGGATGTGCAATAGAACCAAATGAGATATTGCTTCCGAGGGCATGAACATATTGCATGAAGGCGCGACTCGTGAATTGGGTGCCGTTGTCGGTGATGATCCGGGCAGGGACCCCGAAGCGGCACACCAATTCTTTCAAGAACTTGATAGCTGACTGAGCAGTCGCCTTTCTCACGGCAGCTACTTCCGGCCACTTTGCTAACTTGTCGATAGCAACGAACAAGAATTAAAAGCCTTCGGCGGCTCGGGGGAAAGGGCCGAGGATATCGAGCCCCTAGACAGAAAACGACCATGACAAAGGGATTGTCTGAAGAGCTTGTGCAGGAAGATGGATGTTCTCGGAATGGAACTGGCAATATTCACACTTGGTGACTAGCTCGACCGCATCTTGGAGGGTTGTGGGCCAATAGAATCCTTGTCGGAATGCTTTCCCAACTAATGCCCTTGATCCAATGTGGGAGCCGCACATGCCTTTGTGAATTTCAGCCAGCAGTTCCTTTCCTTCTTCCTGGCAGATGCACTTCAATTTCACACCGTCGGGCCTCCTTATGTATAGAGTGTCCTCGACAATTTGATACATACTGGCCCTCCGGGCTACTCTTTCAGCTTCATCTTGCTCATCGGGAAGTTCTCATGTTTGGAGGAAATGGACTATGTGCCTTGCCCAAGTTCGAGCCTGGGGCTCGACAACAAGGACTAGCGGCACCTCCTCATCTGCGGGAGCCCGGCAAGAGACGGGGAGTTGTTTCCGTAAGGGTCCCTACCAGGAGCCCCGGGAGGCTCTACCGGGAGAAGCATACCAGAGTCCAACTTCCTCCTCTTTCTGGCCATTGTTGCTGCGGATACGGAGGGCTGAGTAAGATGGAGAGCAAAAGTTCATGGTTCCAAAGGAAGTTTTTGCGCAACACACTTTGACAGATGATCAACTATGTTGTTTTCTACATGGAGTACGTGCTCTGTAGGCAATCCGTCAAAGTGCTCCTCCAATCTTCTCACTTCCTCAACGTATGCCTCCATCAATGGACTTTGGTAATCCTTGTTGACTTCTCTCACCACAAGCTATGAATCTCCTTGAATGATCACTTGTTGATTCCCAATTCTATTGCAATCCTGAGCCTGGCTAGGAGCCCTTCATACGCTACTGTATTGTTGGTTGCCTCCTCCCGGGGAAAGTGCATCTGGACGACGTACTTCAAGTGCTCCCCTGTGGGAGCAACGAGAAGCACGCCAGCCCCTGCACATTGCAGGGAGAAGGCACTATCAAAATACATGATCCATTCTTGGGAGGCTTCCTTGCCGGGGATAACCGTTTCCAGCACTTCTTCATTAGGGGTTGGTGTCCATTCTGCAATAAAGTCTACCAATGACCTGCTCTGAATTGTTGACGTGCTCTCAAACTTCAGGCCAAAGCTGGATAACTCCAAAGCCCACTCCACTATTCTGTCGGTAGCCTCAGGGTTTCGGAGTATCCTTTGCAACGGGAAGCGGGTGACAACCATGATCTCATGGGCTTGGAAGTAGTGGCGCAGTTTTCCTTGAGGCCATGATGAGGCCGAAAATCAACTTTTGCGCAAGATAGTACCTCGATCTAGCCCCCTACAACAGGGAACCGACGAAGTACACTTGGCGTTGCACCACTTTCCTCCTTGCCGCGTCCTTGGGGTTGTCCCTGCTGTCGTGCTCTTCTCTGTCCTGATCCTCGTCTGGTCTTGCCGAGCTCTGCTCCCTCTCTGCTTCTTCTACTTCCCGTTGTGCTAGTAGGGCTGCACTAACCACTTGATTAGTTGCCGCCAAGTACAGCAGCAACGGCTCTTGGGGTTTAGGGGTAACCAAAGTGGGCACAGAGGACAAGTAGGCCTTCAACTCTTGTAAACCTGCGGCTGCTTCTCGGGATCCACTTCATGGGCCCTGCCTTCTTCAAAATCTTGAAGAACGGCAGGGTGCGCTCGGCAGACTTCGAGATGAATCTGCTAAGTGCGGTAATGCACCCTGTCAGACGCCTCACATCCTTGACCGTCCTAGGTGCCTATATCTGCTCGATAGCTTCGATCTTGTCGGGGTTGGTTTCGATTCCTCGATGGGGTACGAAGAACCCAAGAAGCTTGCCGGGGGGAACGCCAAACACACACTTCTCCGAATTCAGCTTCAAGTTGATCTTGTGCAGATTAGCAAATGTCTCCTCTAAATCCTGGATGAGGGTTGATCTGTCATTGGTCTTGACCACAATATCATCCATGTAAGCCTCAATGTTTCTGTGCAACTATGGTTCAAAAACAATCTTGACTACTCTTGCAAAGGTGGACCTGGCACTCTTTAACCCGAAAGGCATGCGCACAAAGCAGTACGTACCACATGGGGGGATGAATGATGTCCACAATGCAACTTTATTCTTGTAGACTCGTGTTGGGCCTCCAAGCGCAGAGTTTTGTAGGACAATAGCAATTTTCCCTCAAGTGGATGACCTAAGGTTTATCAATTCGTGGGAGGTGTAGGATGAAGATGATCTCCCTCAAACAACCCTGCAACCAAATACAAGAAATCTCTTGTGTCCCCAACACACCCAATACAATGGAAAATTGTATAGGTGCACTAGTTCGGCAAAGAGATGGTGATAAAAGTGTAATATTGATGGTAGAAATATATTTTTATAATCTAAATAAATAAGAACAGCAAGGTAGCAAATAGTAAACAGGCACAAAAACGGTATTGCAATGCTTGAAAATGAGGCCTAGGGTCCATACTTTCACTAGTGCAACCTCTCAAAAATGCTAATATAATTGGATCATATAACCGTCCCTCAAAGTGTGCTGAAGAACCACTCCAAAGTTCCTATCTAGCGGAGAACATAAGAATAAATTGTTTGTAGGGTACGAAACCACCTCAAAGCTATTCTTTCCGCTCGATCTATTCAGGAGTTCGTACTAACATAACACAAAGCTATTCTTTCCATTTGATCTATCCTAGAGTTCGTACTAAAATAACACCAAAGAAAATTCATATTCATAATACTCAATCCAACACAAAGAACTTCAAAGAGTTCCCCAAGATTTCTACCAAAGAAACAAAAGACGAGAACGTGCATCAACCCCTATGCATAGATTACCCCAATGTCACCGCGGGAATCCACAAGTTGAGTGCCAAAACACATATCAAGTGAATCAATATGATACCCCATTGTCACCATGAGTATTCATATGCAAGACATATATCAAGTGCTCTCAAATCCATAAAAGTATTCAATCCGATAACACCGAAATCTCAAAGGGAAAAACTCAATTCATCACAACAAGATAGAGAGGGGAAAACACCATATGATCCGACTATATTAACAAAGCCCGCGATACATCAAGATCGTGACATCTCAAGAACAGGAGAGAGAGAGAGAGGGAGAGAGAGAGAGATTAAACACATAGCTACTGGTACAAACCCTCAGCCCCGAGGGTGGACTACTCCCTCCTCATCATGGTGGCCGCCGGGATGATGAAGATGGCCACCAGAGATGATTCACCCCTCCAGCAGGGTGCCGAAACGGGTCTAGATTGGTTTTCGGTGGCTACAGAGCCTTGCGGCGGCGGAACTTCTATTCTAGGTTAACCCCGGGGGTTTTTGGAATATTTGTGAATTCATAGGGTAAAGAGGGGGTGCGGGAGGCCACCAAGGTGGGCACAACCCACCCCAGGCATGCCCTGGTGGGTTGTGCCCCCCTCGGGGTACCCCCAGGTGTTGCTCTGGCCCATTGGTGGTCTTCTGGTGCATAAAAAATCCACAAAAAGTTTCGTGGTATTTGGACTCCGTTTGATATTGATTTCCTGCGATGTAAAAAACATGCGAAAAAATAGCAACTGGCACTTGGCACTATGTCAATAGGTTAGTACCAAAAAATGATATAAAATGACTATAAAATGATTATTAAACATCCAAGAATGATAATATAACCGCATGGAACAATAAAAAATTATAGATACGTTGGAGACATATCAACATCCCCAAGCTTAATTCCTGCTCGTCCTCGAGTAGGTAAATGATAAAACAAGAATTTTTGATGTGGAATGCTGCCTAACATGTCATCTCATATTTTTTTCTTTGTAGCATGGATGTTTGGACTTTTATATGGTTCAAAGCAATAGGCTAGTTTTGACATGAGACTTAAATACTCAAGCATATCAACAAGCAACCATGTCTTTCAAAATATCAACACTAAAATAAGTTATCCCTAGCCCAGCATGCTCAAGCATTGATCCATTCATGAAACACACTCGCATATTAGATACACCCAATGCTCAAGTACGATCATAGTGCATCCCAGTTGGTGCTTTATAAGAGAAGATGGAGACTCAAATTAAAAAAATTTGCATAAAGTAAAAGAAAGGCCCTTCGCAGAGGGAAGTAGGGATTTGTAGAGGTGCCAGACCTCAAAGCGAAAATTGAGAGATAAAAACATTTTGAGAGGCATACTTTTTCCACCAACGAAAACAACTTAGAGCTCCCAACACTTTCCATGCTAGATATATCATAGGCGGTTCCCAAACAGAAAATAAAGTTTATACCTTTTCCAACCATAATTTCACTTCCATGGCTAACCGTATCCACGGGTGCCCTCCATACCAACACTTTCCAAGGAATTTATTACTTGACAACATAAAGTAAATTCATTTTTCATTTCGGGACTGGCCATCCCTAATACCTTTGCCTTACTCTCGTGCAATCACAAGTGAATAAACACTCATCGTGAGAATAACACATCTAGCATGGAAAATATTGGCCACCCCTCACCACCTCATGATGTACGAGCACACAAAAGAGAAATTTATTTTGAAAATTAGAGATGGCACATACAAATTTGCTTAGAACGGCAAAAGAATACCGCATATAGGTAGGTATAGTGGACTCATGTGGCAAAACTGGTTTAAAGGATTTTGGATGCACAAGTAGTGATCATACTTAGCGCAAAATTAAGGCTAGCAAAAGATTGAGAAGCGGCCAAGCAAGAAACGAATAATCTCATAAGCGAGCATTAAGCATAATTAACACCGAATAATGCACCACAAGTAGGATATAATTTCATTGCATAACTATTGACTTTCGTGCTTGCATAAGGAATCACAAACCTTCACACCAATATTCTTACTAAAGCCATCAACATGACTCACATATCACATCATCATATCTCAAAACTATTACAAGGAATCAAGTTTATTTTGTCCAATGATCTTCATGAAAGTTTTTATTATATCCTTCTTTGATATCTATCACTTTGGGACTAATTTTCATGTGTTGCTTTTGAAAAGCTCAAACAAATATAAGTGAAGATCATGAGCATAATATTTATTTCTCTCGAATTAATTTAAGTGAAGCAAGATAGAATTTCTTCAAAAATACTAAAGCACACCGTGCTCAGAAAGATATAAGTGAAGCACTAGAGCAATTCCGTAGAAAAGAGCTTTGTTGACGGGATGTGAGTGCCGCTTACCTAGCCTCCCTGGCAACTATTTGAGGACTCTATTTTATTTAAAAACTTTCAGATATAAGAATTTTATAAAACAGCAAGCAAAACAAAATAAAATGGCATTCTAAGAATTGCACATATCATGTGAAGAAGCAAAAACTTAGGCTCAACCGAGACTAATCGATAATTGTTGATGAAGAAAGGTGGGATGCCTACCGGGGCATCCCCAAGCTTAGATGCTTGAGACTTCTTGAAATATTATCTTGGGGTGCCTTGGGCATCCCCAAGCTTGAGCTTTTATGTCTCCTTAATTCCTTTTGTATCACGGTTTCCCTAAATCTTAAAAACTTCATGCACACAAAACTCAACAAGAACTCGTGAGATTAGTTAGTATAAACCAATGCAAAAACCTTGTCCTTCTCTGCTGTAGGAAATCACTAAAATTATTATTCAACACTGCATACTAAATTCCTCTGCATATTTAACACTCCTATCCTCAAATAGAATCGCCAAAACAGTACAGTCTGTAAAGAATGCAATATTCATCATACTTACCTAACTCCAAAAATTCTGAAAAAATAACCACACTTTAGAAAACTTATCAGAGCTTATTTTTCAAAAAGTTTCAACATTTTATCACACTGGATTTTCTAGGTAATTTTTGCAACAGCGGTAAACTTTCTGTTTTCAAACAGCAACATGTAGACTTGTAAAATTAATAGAGTAAAGGCTATCATTCACATTTTTATTGAAATAAAAGATGCAAAACATTATTCTAAATAATAGCAAGCAAATCGTAACAAAATAAATTGACGCTCCAAGTAAAACTCATATCATGTGACGAATGAAAACATAGCTCCAAGTGAGGTTACCGATAATGTTGGAGACGAAAGAGGGGATGCCTTCCGGGGCATCCCCAAGCTTAGTTGCTTGGATGTTCCTTGAATATCACCTTGGAGTGCCTTGGGCATCCCCAAGCTTAGGGTCTTGTCACTCCTTATTCTCCTCATATCGACATCTCACCCAAAACTTGAAAACTTCAACCACACAAAACTTAACGGAACTTTGTGAGATAGGTTAGTATGATAAAGAGCAAACCATTTCAATTTTGGTACTGTCAAAGACAAGATTCATAATTTTTTCCACACAATGCATACTATAGCATATCATTTCCACAATTTATATTGAGAAATATAAGCCATAGAAACTAGAAAACAAGCAAACTATGCATTGAAAACAGAATCTATCAAAAACAAAACAGTCTGTAAAGATCTGAATATTAGTCATACTTTTGCAACTCCAAAAATCCTGAAAAATAAGGACCACGTAGACAATTTGTATATAAATCATCTGTAAAACAATCAGAATTTTTCGACGCTCCAGTGAATTCAAACAAATTTTTTCTGGAAGCAAAAGTTCTGTTTTTGCACAGATTCAAGTCAACTATCATCCACACTATCCCAAAGGCTTTACTTGACACGTTATTGAAACAAAAGCTGTAAAACATGATTACTACAGTAGCATAATCATGTGAACACACAAAAACAGTAGGTAAAAGTTATGGGTTGTCTCCCAACAAGCGCTTTTCTTTAATGCCTTTTAGCTAGGCATGATGATTTCAATGATGCTCACACAAAAGATAAGAATTGAAACACAAAGAGAGCATCATGAAGCATATGGCTAGCACATTTAAGTCTAACCCACTTCCTGTGCATAGGGATTTTGTGAGTAAACAACTTATGGGAACAAGAATCAACTAGCATAGGAAGGCAAAACAAGCATAACATCAAAAGTTTCAACACATAGAGAGGAAACTTGACATTATTGCAATTCCTACAAGCATAAGTTCCTCCCTCATAATAATTTTCAATAACATCATGAAGAAATTCAACAATATAACCATCACATAAAGCATTCATTTCATGATGCATAAGCATAGAAATTTTCTTACTCTCCACATGAGCAAATTTATTCTCGTGAATGGTAGTGGGAGCAAACTCAACAAAATAACTATCATGAGATTGAGAACTAAAATCATGATGACAAGCTTCATGGTTATATTTATTCAATATAGCATAGATGTCATCACCATAATCATCATAGATAGCAACTTTGTTATCATAGTCAATTGAAGCCTCATCCAAAATGGTGGATTCATCACTAAATAAAGTCATGACCTCTCCAAATCCACTCTCATCATTATAATCATCATAAATAGGAGGCATGCAATCATTATAACAAATTTGCACATCAAATCTTGGGAGACTAAAAATATCACCTTCATCAAACATAGCATCCCTAAGCTTATTGCTTTGCATATTATTAGCATCATGGGTATTCAAAGAATTCATACTAACAACATTGCAATCATGCTCACCATTTATACTAAACATTCTATAGAATTCTTCTTTTATCAACTAACCATAATTTTCCTTTCCATCATTTTCACGAAATACATTATAAAGATGAATAATATGATGCAACCTCAATTCCATTTTTTTGTAGTTTCCTTTTACGAACCAAACTAGTGATAAAACAAGAAACTAAAATATTTGATTGCAAGATCTAAAGATATACCTTGATGCACTCACCTCCCCGGCAATGGTGCGAGAAAAGGGCTTGATGTCTACTATGCAACTTTATTCATGTAGACTCGTGTTGGGCCTCCAAGCGTAGAGTTCTGTAGGACAGTAGCAATTTTTCTTCAACTGGATGACCTAAGGTTTATCAATTTGTGGGAGGTGTAGGATGAAGATAGTCCCTCTCAAACAACCCTTCAACAAAATACAAGAAATCTCTTGTGTCCCCAACACACCCAATACGACGGCAAATTGTATAGGTGCACTAGTTCGGTGAAGAGATGGTGATAAAAGTGTAATATTGATGGTAGAAATATATTTTTATAATCCGAGTAAATAAAAACAACAAGGTAGCAAATACTAAACGGGCACAAAAACGGTATTGCAATGCTTGAAAATGAGGCCTAGGGTCTGTACTTTCACTAGTCCAACCTCTCAACAATGCTAATATAATTGGATCATATAACCATCCCTCAAAGAGCGATGAAGAATCACTCCAAAGTTCCTATCTAGCGGAGAACATAAGAATAAATTGTTTATAGGGTATGAAACCACCTCAAAGCTATTTTTTCCGTTCGATCTATTCAAGAGTTCATACTAAAATAACACAAAGCTATTCTTTCCGTTCGATCTATCCTAGATTTCGTACTAAAATAACACCAAAGCAAATTCATATTCAAAATACTCAATCCAACACAAAGAACTTAAAAGAGTGCCCCAAGATTTCTACCGGAGAAACAAAAGACGAGAACATGCATCAACCCTTATGTATAGATTATCCCAATGTCACCGCGGGAATCCGCAAGTTGAGTGCCAAAACGCATATCAAGTGAATCAATATGATACCCCATTGTCACCACGAGTATTCATATGCAAAGCATATATCAAGTTCTCTCAAATTCATAAAAGTATTCAATCTGATAACAATGAAATCTCTAAGGGAAAAACTCAATTCATCACAACAACATAGAGAGGGGAAAACACTATATGATCCGACTATATTAACAAAGCCCGCGATACATCAAGATCATGACATCTCAAGAACATGAGAGAGAGAGAGAGAGATTAAACACATAGCTACTGGTACAAACCCTCAGCTTCGAGGGTGGACTACTCCCTCCTCATCGTGGTGGCCGCCGGGATGATGAAGATGGCCACTGGAGATGATTCCCCCTCCAGCAGGGTGCCGGAACGGGTCTAGATTGAATTTCTGTGAATAAAGAGCCTTGCGGCGGCGGAACTTCTGATCTAGGTTAACCCCGAGGGTTTTTGGAATATTTGTGAATTTATAGGGTAAAGAGGGGGTGCGGGAGGCCACCGAGGTGGGCACAACCCACTGGCGCTGGGCCCCTAGGCACGCATACAGTGGGTTGTGCCTCGTGGCACCCTCTAGGTGCTGCTCTGGCCCATTGGTGGTCTTCTGGTCCATAAAAAATCCACAAAACGCTTCATGGTGTTTGGACTCCGTTTGATATTGATTTCCTGTGATGTAAAAAACATGCAAAAAACAGCAACTGGCACTTGGCACTATGTCAATAGGTTAGTACCAAAAAATGATATAAAACGACTATAAAATGATTATAAAACAACCAAGAATGATAATATAGCAGCATGAAACAATCAGAAATTATAGATATGTTGGAGACGTATCAATGAACGAGGTCTTCTCTTCATCTTCCTTAGACATGAATATCTGATGATACCCAGAATATGCATCTACAAAGGAGAGTAAATCACAACCTAAAGTTGAGTCCACAATCTGGTCGATGCGCGGCAAGGGAAAGGGGTCCTTCATGCAAGCCTTGTTATCGTGAAACCTATGCAAAGCCTCCATTTCCCGTTAGCCTTGCACACGACCACTGGGTTGGGTAACCATGTCGGATGCAGTACTCCTCTGACTAGACCAGCTGCCTCAAGCTTCTTGGTCTCTTTGGCAACGAACTGCTGCCTCTCCAAGGCCTGCTTTCGGACCTTTTGCTTGACGGGTTGGACATGTGGGCAGACAGCAAGGTGGTGCTCGATTACCTCCCTGGGAACATCGGGCATATCAGATGGTTTCCAGGCAAACACATTGATATTCGCCCGCAGGAAGGCAACGAGCGCGCTTTCCTATTTGTCATCAAGGGTGGCGCTGATGGTGAACGTACCATCAACGCCAGCCAGTCCTGCCAGGACCTTCTTCACATGTGGTGCAGCGACCTTGGATCTCTTGCTGTTGGAACTCTCCAGCAAGTCATCGGCAGGCGCAGCGCACTCTGAAGAGGTACGCTTCCCGGATTTCTTGCTGGCGTCCCTGCTATCCTTCTTCTTTCCTTTGTTTTCCTTGGCGGGAACTGCCGCTGTCGTGGCCTCTACCACAAGTGCGTCCCGGTACATCTTATCCATGCAAATGATTGCGTCCTTCTTGTCTGACAGGATGTAAATGATTCCTACCGGCCCTGGCATCTTCAAGGCGTTGTAGGCATAGTGGGATGCCGCCATGAATTATGCCAGAGCTGGGCGTCCAAGAATCCCATTGTACGGTAGGGGGAGGTCGACTACGTCAAACACAACCTTCTCAGTCCGATAGTTCAGTTTCCCCCAAATGTCACTGGCAACGTGATCTTTCCCATAGGATGACTCCTGCCGGGATTAACTCCTTGAAACGTGCTCGTGACCTTCAGCTCCTCCTCTGCTATCTGAAGTTTTCTAATAACCAACATCTTTGTGACTTTGAGGCTGCGAATTGTAGGAGAGACCAACAATCACAAACATCCTACCGCAGTGGTGTGGTCAGGATGGTCCTCTTTGTCAAATATGATGGGCGTGTGTGACCATTTGAGCGGCTTCCGAGCCTCTGGCGCTGGCTCCACGGCGTTGACCTCACCCGCCCACCGTTTAACCTGCCGTCAGTGGCCTTCTGGAACTCCTGCTCGCTGGTTTCCTCTTCATCCCCTCCATCACTCTCATCATTGCAAACTTCCTTCTCTTGGCCCCTGGCGGATTTTCCTCGGTTCCGAAAAGCCTTGCCGGGACGATTTGCTTCACCGCCCCAGCTCTTACCACCAGTACCATTCTTACCTTTTTCCTTGTCTCGTTTCTCATATTCAGCCCTCTGCCTCTTGATGAGCTGCTCAACCTGATTATATTCTTGGATATCGTGGCCCTTTGTCCGATGGATCTTATAGTACGACCCATCACCTTTCCCAGCCTTCTCGGCAGCCACAGCCTCCCGGCAGTCAGCGCACACGGCAGCCTCCTTGCCGGGGGCTTCGGCCTTAGCCTTCTTGCCGGTACAGGGTGTGCCCGATCCTTCGACGGTCATCACTGCCTTATCCTTGCGCCTCTTGTTGCGCTTCTTGCTTCTCTTCTGACTGGTGGGTTCATCGTCATCCTCTGAGTCGACGTTGATGCAATCTTCTTCTCTGGGGAGTTTCCTTCCCTCCTCCATTTGATCACACTTGTCCACCAAGGTGTAAAGCTCCTTCACAGTCTTGGGCAACCGCACGTTCATCTTGGAACGAATCCTGCGGTTGCCCACATTGGACTGGAAGGCAGCTATCACAGCCGTTGGATGGATATTCGGGATATTTCTGTGGACTCTGCTGAATCTCTGCAAATACTTGCGGAGGGTCTCCCCTTCTTTCTGCTGGAGAAGCTGCAAGTCGCTGGGCTGTCCTGGTTCTTTATGGCCGCATGTGAAGGCGCCAATGAACTCATGGCACAGGTCAGCCCATAACGAAATGGAGTTCTCCGGTAGGTGCATCAGCCAAGACCTCACATTGGACTTGAGTGCCAAAGGGAAGTAATTGGCAAACAACTTCTCATCTCTTCCTCCGGCAGCCTGAACAACGATGGTGTAAATGCTCAAGAACTCTGCCAGGTTTAGCCTTCCATCATACTTCTCTGGTATCTCTGGCTTGAACATGCGAGCGGATGGCCAACGGACTTGTCGCAGCTCACGAGTAAGAGAGAATTCCTTATTTGGCTGTTCCTTAAAATTTGGTTCCCTTTCTGACCCTAGTAAAAAAAATCTTCCTGTTCTGACACTCAAACTTCAGTTTGTTCCCTATAAGACATTTCCATCAGTTTTGGCAACTAATACCGTTAAATCTGACATGAAAAGTCCATTTTACCGTTGGTGTAGTTTGTGACGAAAATTGTGAACTAGAAGTCAAAAGCAATGATGATGTGATCTGTTTTGTCTTGAATACACTACCAAAATGAAACCAAATCTTCTATTTAGCACATATTTAATTTTAATTGGATAATTGGACAGAACCTCCCTTGTATTTTGATGATATATCCCCTGTACAGTTCAAATATGCAAAAATTATAATATACTTGGAGCAGATTCACATGTATGCAAACTAAAATTTCATAGAAACTAGGTCCAGGTTCACATATACGCAAACAGTCCACATATATAGTCCTCTACACACATTCAGGTTCACACAGAGTTCACATATAATAGTCCAGGTTCACATCATGTCAAATACAACACATAAAGTCACATATAGCATGTACAAAAGCCCAGGTTCACATATATATCACATAAAGAGCTCAAATGTTTCCAAAATGAACCATGATATGGAAAGGGATCCAAAGAGAATCACAAGCTAAGTCTCCTTTTGCTTTGTGTGCTCATTGCAAGGCTGGCAGGATTCATTTTTTTGCTTTGTGTGCCCATTACAGGGTTGTCATGTGGCACCATAGGAAGGTGTGACAACTTATCAGCAACGTCTTTGCTTGTTCTTTTGGCATGTACCTTCACAGCAATAGATGTTCTTGATCTACACATACACATTGATGGCAGCACATCATACATCACATATAGTAGCCCAGGTGATACGTCTCCAACGTATCTATAATTTTTGATTGCTCCAGGCTATATTATCTACTGTTTTGGACCATATTGGGCTTTATTTTCCACTTTATATTACTTTTGGGACTAACCTATTAACCGAGGCCCGGCCCAAATTGCTGTTTTTGCCTATTTCGGTGTTTGAAGAAACGAAATATCAAATGGAGTCCAAACGGAATGAAACCTTTGGGAACGTGATTTTCTCACCGAATATGATCCAGGAGACTTGGACCCCACGTCAAGAAAGAAGGGAGGCGGCCACGAGGGTGGAGGGCGCCCCCCGCCCCCCACCCACCTAGGGCTCGCCCCCCTGCCTTGTGGGCCCCCCTTTGCTCCACCAACGTACTCCTTCCTCCAATATATACCTACGTACCCCCAAACGATCAGGGACGGACCCAAAAACCTAATTCCACCGCCGAAACTTTCTGTAACCACGTGATCCCATCTTGAGGCATGTTCCGGAGCTCCACCGGAAGGGGAATCCACCATGGAGGGCTTCTACATCATCACCATAGCCCCTCCGATGAAGTGCAGTAGTTTACTTCAGACCTTCGGTCCATAGTTAGTAGCTAGATGGCTTCTTCTCTCTTTTTGGATCTCAATACAATGTTCTCCCCCTCTCTCGTGGAGATCTGTTCGATGTAATCTTCTTTTTGCGGTGTGTTTGTTGAGACGGAAGAATTGTGGGTTTATGATCAAGATTATCTATGAACAATATTTGAATCTTCTATGAATTCTTTTATGTATGATTGGTTATCTTTCCAAGTCTCTTTGAATTATCAGTTTGGTTTGGCCTACTAGATTTGTTTTTCTTGCAACGGGAGAAGTGCTTAGCTTTGGGTTCAATCTTGCGGTGTCCTTTCCCGATGTGATGAGAGGGCAGCAAGGCACGTATTGTATTGTTGCCATCGAGGATAACAAGATGGGGTTTTATCATATTGCATGAATTTATCCCTCTACATCATGTCATCTTGCTTAAGGTGTTACTCTGTTTTCTTGAACTTAATACTCTAGATGCATGCTGGATAGCGATCGATGATTGGAGTAATAGTAGTAGATGCAGGCAGGAGTCTGTCTACTTGTCTTGGACGTGATGCCTATATACATGATCATACCTAGATATTCTCATAACTATGCTCAATTCTGTCAATTGCTCAACAGTAATTTGTTCACCCACCGTAGAATACTTATGCTCTTGAGAGAAGCCACTAGTGAAATCTACGGCCCGGGGTCTATTCTCATCATATCAATCTTCCATCACTTTATTATTGCTTTGCTTTTTTAGTTTGCTTTTATTTTACTTTGCATCTTTATACCAAAAATATTATCTATCATCTCTATCAGATCTCACTCTCGTAAGTGACCGTGAAGGGATTGACAACCCCTAATCGCGTTGGTTGCATGGAGCTATTTGTTTTGTGTAGGTACGAGGGACTCGCGCGTAGCCTCCTATTGGATTGATACCTTGGTTCTCAAAAACTGAGGGAAATACTTACTCTCCTCTGCTGCATCACCCTTTCCTCTTCAAGGAAATGCAACGCAGTGCTCAAGAGGTAGCAGGAAGATTTGTGGCGCCGTTGCCGGGGAGTCTACGCAAAAGTCAACATACCAAGTACCCATCACAATCCCTACATTATTTTCCATTTGCCTCTTGTTTTCCTCTCCCCCACTTCACCCTTGCCGTTTTATTCGCCCTCTCTTTTCCGTTTGCCTTTTCCTCGCTTGCCTTTTTGTTTGCCGTGTGTTGGATTGCTTGCTCGTCACGATGGCTCTACCTAGGTTTGATGATCTTGACCTTAAAAGGTTAGAGGAAATTGAAAGCAACCTTAGGAGTTTTACGGCTTTGCAATTTGAGCATAATAATTTTTTCAGAAACGAGCTTAAGGAACAAAAAAGTTTTATGAGTTATATGAATAAATAGCTCGATGATATGTCTAAAGAATTTGATGGTATAAGATCCCAAATTGCTCGTCTTGAGAAGTTGGCTACTGAAATCTCGGATAAGCAGGCTACCTTAGTCAATAAGATGGCCACTAAACCGGATATCTATGAAAATAAAGATGAAGATCTAAAAGTTATTGATGTGTCCCCTATTAAATCTTTGTTTTGCAAAATGAATCTTGATGAGACTGAGTATGATCCACCTTTACCTAGAAGGCGTTCCAAAAATTTGGAGTTTTTAGATCTTGATGATGAAATTGATAAAAGTGGGATTGAAAAGAATAAAACCCTAGATATTGCTAAAACCACTATTTTGGATTTCAAGGAATTTAATTATGAGAGTTGTTCTTTAATTGATTGTATTTCCTTGTTGCAATCTGTGCTAAATTCTCCTCATGCTTATAGTCAAAATAAAGCGTTTACTAAACATATCGTAGATGCCTTGATGCAATCTTACGAAGAAAAACTTGAGTTGGAAGTTTTTATCCCTAGAAAACTTTATGATGAGTGGGAACCAACTATTAAAATTAAGATTAAGAATCATGAATTTTATGCTTGATGTGATTTGGGTGCTAGTGTTTCCACTATTCCCAAAACTTTGTGCGATTTGCTAGATTTCCGTGATTTTGATGATTGCTCTCTAAACTTGCATCTTCATGGATTCCACTATTAATAAACCTATGGGAAGATTTAATGATGTTCCTATTGTTGCAAATAGGAATTATGTGCCTGTAGATTTTATCGTTCTTGATATAGATTGCAATCCTTCTTGTCCTATTATTCTTGGTAGACCTTTCCTTAGAACGATTGGTGCAATTATTGATATGAAGGAATGGAATATTAGATTCCAATTTCCATTAAAGAAAGGCATGGGACACTTCCCTTGGAAGAAAATAAAACTACCATATGAATCTATTATGAGAGCTACTTATGGATTGCCTACCAAAGATGGCAATACATAGATCTATCCTTGTTTTATGCCTAGCTAGGGGCGTTAAACGATAGCGCTTGTTGGGAGGCAACCCAATTTTATTTTTAGTTTTTTTTCTTTTGCTTATGTTTAGGAATAAATAATCCATCTACCTTCTGTTTAGATGTGGTTTTATGTTTTAATTAGTGTTTGTGCCAAGTTAAACCTATAGGATCTTCTTGGATGATAGTTATTTGATCTTGCTGTAATTTCCAGAAACTTTCGGTTCACGAAAACAATTGTTAAAAATCACCAGAACGCGATAAAATAGTGACTCCAATTGCTGCTGATCAATAAACAAATTTCCTAGGTCTTCCTATTTTTGCTGAATTTTTGGAATTCAGAAGTTTCCGTTAGTTACAGATTACTACAGACTGTTCTGTTTTTGACAGATTCTGTTTTTCGTGTGTTGTTTGCTTATTTTGATGAGTCAGTGGCTAGTAAAATAGTTTATAAACCATAGAGAAGTTGGAATACAGTAGGTTTAACACCAATATAAATAAAGAATGATTTCATTACAGTACCTTGAAGTGGTCTTTTGTTTTCTTTCGCTAACGGAGCTCACGAGATTTCTGTTGAGTTTTGTGTTGTGAAGTTTTCAAGTTTTGGGTGAAATCTTTTGATGGATTATGGAACAAGGAGTGGCAAGAGCCTAATCTTGGGGATGCCCATGGAACCCCAAGATAATCTAAGGACACCAAAAGTCAAAGCTTGGGGATGCCGGAAGGCATCCCTCTTTAAATCTACTTCCATCGGTAACTTTACTTGGAGCTATATTTTTATTCGCCACATGATATGTGTTTTGCTTGGAGCATCTTGTATGATTTGAGTCTTTGCTTTTTAGTTTACCACAATAATCCTTGCTGTACACACATTTTGAGAGAGCCATACATGAATTGGAATTTGTTAGAATACTCTATGTGCTTCACTTATATCTTTTGAGCTTTATAGTTTTGCTTTAGTGCTTCACTTATATCTTTTAGAGCACGGTGGTGGATTTGTTTTATAGAAACTATTGATCTCTCATGCTTCAGTTAGATTATTTTGAGAATCTTAAATAGCATGGTAATTTCTTAATAATAATAATAATATGCTTGGTATTCAAGATTTGTAGAACTTTCTTTTGAGTGCGTTGAATACTAAGAAAAGTTTGATGCTTGATAATTGTTTTGAGATATGAAGATGGTGATATTAGAGTCATGCTAGTTGAGTAGTTGTGAATTTGAGAAATACTTGTGTTAAAGTTTGTGATTCCCGTAGCATGCACGTATGGTGAACCGTAATGTGATGAAGTCGGAGCATGATTTATTTATTGATTGTCTTCCTTATGAGTGGCAGTCGAGGACGAGCGATGGTCTTTTCCTACCAATCTGTCCCCCTAGGAGCATGCGCATAATACTTTGCTTTGATAACTTCTAGATTTTTGCAATAAGTACATGAGTTCTTAATGACTAATGTTGAGGCCATGGATTATACACACTTTTCCCGTCCTTCCACCATTGCTAGCCTCTCTAATACCGCGCACTTTTCGCTGGTATCATACACCCACCATATACCTTCCTCAAAACAGCCACCATACCTACCTATCATGGCATTTCCATAGCCATTCCGAGATATATTGCCATGCAACTTTCCACCGTTCTTTTTATTATGACACGCTCCATCATTGTCATATTGCTAGCATGATCATGTAGTTGACATTGTATTTGTGGCAAAGCCACCATTCATAATTCTTTCATACATGTCACTCTTGATTCATTGCATATCCCCGGTACACCGCCGGAGGCATTCACATATACTCATATTTTGTTCTAAGTATCGAGTTGTAATTGTTGAGTTGTAAGAAAAATAAAAGTGTGATGAAAGGATGATGGAGACCATGATTCCCCCACAAGTCGGGATGAGACTCTGGATGAAAAAAAAAAAGAAGAAAAGAGGCCATAAAAAAAGAGAAAAGGCCCAAATAGAAAAATGAGAGAAAAAGAGAGAAGGGACAACGTTACTATCCTTTTACCACACTTGTGCTTCAAAGTAGCACCAAGATCTTCATGATAAAGAGTCTCTCATTTTGTCACTTTCATATACTAGTGGGAATTTTTTATTATAGAACTTGGCTTGTATGTTCCAATGATGGGCTTCCTCAAAATGCCCTAGGTCTTCGTGAGCAAGCGAGTTGGATGCACACCCAGTTAGTATCTTTTATTGAGCTTTCATATACTTATAGCTCTAGTGCATCTGTTGCATGGCAATCCCTACTCACTCACATTGATATCTATTGATGGGCATCTCCATAGCCTGTTGATACGCCTAGTTGATGTGAGACTATCTTCCCTCTTTTGTCTTCTCCACAACCACCATTCTATTCCACATATAGTGCTATATCCATGGCTCACGCTCATGTATTGCGTGAAGATTGAAAAAGTTTTGAGAATGTCAAAAGTATGAAACAATTGCTTGGCTTGTCATCGGGGTTGTGCATGATTTAAATACTTTGTGTGGTGAAGATAGAGTATAGCCAGACTATATGATTTTGTAGGGATAACTTTCTTTGGCCATGTTATTTTGAGAAGACATAATTGCTTTGTTAGTATGCTTGAAGTATTATTATTTTTATGTCAATATGAACTTTTGTCTTGAATCTTTCGTATCTGAATATTCATATCACAATTAAGAAGAATTACATTGAAATTGTGCCAAGTAGCACTCCGCATCAAAAAATAATGACGGAAGTGTCATAGAAGGAAGAAAGTATAGTTATGGTGTCAAAGAAGGAAAAAATAAATTTTTAGGGCCAAAAAGGGAACCAAAATTTAAGAAAGGGCCAAATAAGGAATTCTCTCCACGAGTAAAGGCAGGGCATCCAACCTCGAAAGGCAGACACCCGTTGTCCTTGAGCGAGGGCTCGTCGACGTCGAGACCATCGCACCCATTGGTCCGGCGGTGGTCATCGTGGCGTCGCTTGATGACGACGCGCGCGTCTCCCCTCCGCCCGACCTCCGTTGCTCGCCGTAGGCCGGGACGTGCTCGAGGGTCGGAAGAGGCCATTGAGACATCGTCGGGTTCTTGGTTCTGCCGCACCCGCGCTGGCTGCCGCGGTGGGGACTGCATCGTGGGAGTGGCCCGCTCCGTACAACCAGCAGCGCGAGTCGTTGTCATCACTTGGGGAGGCCGCGACGGGTCGGCTAGCTATGAGCCCCTAGCCTCGGTGAAGCTGATCAAACTCTGAATGGTGGCTCTCCATTCGTCCATCTGATCAGCCGCCGGTGGAAACCTCAGCAGCAGTTGGGCACGTGCCATGGCCTCCGTAGCGGTGCTTGGCATCGGTGATAATGATGTAGACTGTACTGTCACCCGGCTTCTGACGGTGCTGGTGGCAACGGCGTCGCACCCTCGCTGTTGCGGGCCAGCCACTTGGAGGGCAAGGCGACGCGGTGAAGGCGCTTGAGGGCCAGCGGCTCCATTGGGCACAGTGGCTGGGTCAACCTGTTCTGGAGGAGGCACACGCGCCACGGCCGCGCCCGTGGTGGGGGCGGCCGGAGGGCAGTGATTTGCCCCAGATCGGACGCCGCCACCATGGTTGTGCCCTTCGGTGAGGGGAAGAGGTACAGGTGGAATAACTCCTTCGCCCGTACCTCGTGGAGCATAGCCATTGGGATGTTGCTGATGTTGCTCACCTCCGGTGCTCCTCGCTCTTGTTTCTGCCGCAGGGGAGGTGGTCACGACACCGCTTGTGTCGACGGCGTCCCCCGCAACGCCCACATCCTCGTGGGCCTCCGCATCCCCCGCGGCGGCGGTGGCCGCGGGCAGCGGAGCCTTTGAGGTGGACGGATGAGCTGTAGCACCGGGTTTCTTCTTGGCCGCCATAATCGACGAAGCCGCAAGATGATGAAGATGGCGATGAAGATGACAGGTTGCTCACGCTCTCAGGTTCGCTGAGAAGCAATATCATCATAATTTCCCTATGAAAATGAATCAAAAATAATTGTGGAAGATGATGCACTTGATGATGATATTACTTCTCTGTCTTATAGCACAATGTCCGAAAGAACTATTGGTGATGATTTTGTTATATTATTGGTGCTATTCATACTATTAATGATGAGAGTGATTATGCTTATGATATGCAAGCCACAAGCTTGGGGATGCTATGTTTGATGAGAATGACATGCTTGAGAATTTATTTTCTACAATTAATGTTTGTTCCAAGCTTGGGGATGCTATGCCTAATGAAGATGATCTTTTTAGTCTCCCTACTTTGAATGATCAAAATTTTCATGATGATTGCATGCCTCCTATTTATGATGATTGCAATATTTATGAAAGTGGGTTTGGAAGAGTGTCAACTTTATATAATATTTATCCCACTATTTTGGTGGGTGTTGAATCTTATTATAACAGAAATTTTTTATTTGGAGAGGTCATGACTTTATTTAGTAATGCTTCCACTATTCTGAAAGAGGTCTCAATTGACAATGACGAGAACAAAGTTACTACTTATGATGATTATTGTGATGATACTTATTTTATAAAAAGTACTGATAATTATTGCCATAATTTTGAATATCCTTTTTCTGAACATTACTCTTTTAATGACAAAACAATTTATTGTATTCGATTTTCATATGATACTCCCACCATTATGAATGAGAAGAAATTTGCTTATGTGGAGAGTAATAAAAATTATATGCTTGTGGATCATGAAAAGAATGCTTTATGTGATAGTTATGTTCTTGAATTCATTCATGATGCTACTGAAAATTACTATGAGGGGGGAACTTATGCTTCTACAAATCTCAATAATATCAAGTTTCCTCTCTATGTGTTGAAAATCTTGAAGTTGCACTTGTTTTGCCTTCCTATGCTAGTTGATTCTTGCTCCCATAAATTTTTTGCTCACAAAATACCTATGCATAGGAAGTGGGTTAGGCTTAAATGTGCTAGTCATGTGCTTCATGATGCTCTCTTTGTGTTTCCATTCTTATCTTTTATGAGACCGTCATTGGAATCATCATGCCTAGCTAAAAAGGCATTAAAGAAAAGCGCTTGTTGGGAGACAACCCAACACTTATACCTAATGTTTTTGTGTGTTCACATGATTAGTATACTCCATTAATCATGTTTTATAGCTTTTGTTTCAATAAAGTACCAAGTAAAGGCTTTGGGATAGTGTGGATGATAGTTGACTTGATTCTGTGCAAACACAGAAACTTTTACGCCCAGTAACATAATTGTTTAGAATCACTGGAGTGTCAAAAAAATCTGGATTTTTTTTATAGATGATTATACAAATTACCTATGTTTTCCAAAAAAAATTAGAATTTTTGGAGTCACAGAAGTATGGTCACTCTTCAGATCATTACAGATTGTTCTGTTTTTGACAGATTCTGTTTCCAATGCATAGTTTGCTTGGTTTAGTGTTTCCATATCTTATATTAAGTGATATAAATTGTGGAAATGATAAGGTACAGAAGGCATTGTGTGAGAACAATTATGAATCTTGTCTTTGACAGTACCAAAGTGAATGATTTGTTTTATCATACTAACCTATCTCACGAACTTCTGTTAAGTTTTTGTGTGATTAAAGTTTTCAAGTTTTGGATGAGATATAGACATGAGGAGAATAAGGAGTAATAAGACCCTAAGCTTGGGGATTCCCAAGGCACCCCCAAGTAATATTCAAGGAAGATTCAAGCAACTAAGCTTGGGGATGCCCCGGAAGGCATCCCCTCTTTCGTCTCCAACATTTTATCGGTAACCTTACTTGGGGCTATTTGTCGGTGTACAAAAGTAGGGGCTCTGCTTTTGACCCCTTTACTTGTGCATGGGCAGTCGGAGCCTCCCGCCACGACCACGCATAGACATGGCAGGAAAGGGGAGCCGGAGAGGAGTCAAATCCATGACGACAAATGAAACAGCGATAAGGACCAAGGCCACAAGGATCGGATGGGCGAAGCAGGTTTTCCCAGCAAGGACCCTTGCTAGAGCAGCCTCAGCCGCCCCGGCAAGACCCTTGCCGGGGCAGCCACTCGCCTGCCGGTGGCGAGCCACCCTTGAGCCCACCAATGCTCACACAAATGCATTGGGACAGGGCTCGGGAGGCACCTCCGTGGTGGCATGCAGATCTTTGTGAAGACATAGAATGCTCAAGATCAAATGAGGATAAGAAGGCAACCATCCTCAGCGAAGAGACCCACAAGACCCCCGGCAAGACCCTTGCCAGGGAGGCCAATGCACTGCGTCAAGACCCTTGTCGGGGAGGCCAGCGTGCCACCCGGCAAGACTCTTGCCGGGCCACCCGACAAGGCCCTCGCCAAAGCGCACCAGCTGGACCACTGCTAGGCCCGCCCCAGATAAGTCTTCGCCGCCGTTCGCATGAGGCTGCCGACCCAACCAGCTGGGCAGGCACCTGCGTGACGGCATGCAATCCTTCGTGGAGGCTCCACCACCGCACCACCTCAGCTGCCTGCCTGCCTACATGGCACGGCATGCATCGCTGGCCAGGGCACGTGTCGAGGCAAGGAGGAGCGGCGGCGGATGGGACGGACCTCGCTCCTGTCCCCAATAAAGCGAAGGGACACCTAAGCCTCGCATTAAAGGCATCTTGTCCGGTAATACGAGGGATAACCTCGCAGCACTGTACCCTTTCCACCTCACCTTGCCCTTGTGCGACCCCTTTCCCTATAAAAGGAGGTACGAGGCGACCAGGGAAAGGATTCGGCTCTTTGGAACCTCCCAGCACCCAGAGCTAGTTCGAGAGCTCAAGAACACTAAATACATCCACCAAAGCAGGACTAGGGTTTTACGCATCCTCGCGGCCAGAACCTGGGTAAAATCCCTTTGTGTTGTCTGCTGGTCCCGCTCTTCTCACAATCCCCGCGCCCCGCAACCGTAGAAGGGATTCCAGTGATCCCATAGGTGTCATCCCCCACCGACACTATTTTTTATTCGTCACATGATATGTGTTTTGCTTAGAGCGTCATTTTGTTTTGTTTGTATTTGCTTGATGTTATTTAGAATAATGTTTTTCATCTCTTACTTCAACAAAAGATAAAAGTTTCAAGTATAGCATTTACCATCCTTATTTTGCAAGTCTATATGTGGTTGTTTGAAAACAAAAAGTTGCATGCTAGTGCGTGAATTCTTGAGAAAAATCAGAATGTGATGTTGAAATTTTTTGCACATTAAGATATGATAAATGTTATACAGTGTGGTAAATTTTCAGATTTTTTTGAGTTAAATAAGTATGGGTCCTTCTTCATCCTTTACAGACTGTCCTATTTAGACAGATTGTTGTTATGATTGCATTGTTTGCATATGTTTGCTTGTTTAATGACTCTATTTGAGGATAGAGTACTAAATATGCAGAGGCATTTAGTATGCAATGTTAAATAATAATTTTAGTGATTTGCTACAATAGAGAATGATAAGGTTATTGCATTGTTTTATACTAACTTATCTCATGATTTCTTGTTGAGTTTGTGTGGATGAAGTTTTTAAGATTTAGGGAAACCATGATATAAAAGAAATTAAGGAGACACAAAAGCTCAAGCTTGGGTATGCCCAAGGAATCCCAAGTTAATATTCCAAGAAGACTCAAGCATCTAAGCTTGGGGATGCCCGGGTAGGCATCCCACCTTTCTTCATCAAAAATTATCGGTTAGCCTCAGTTGAGCCTAAGTTTTTGCTTCTTCACATGATGTGGTTGTTGGAATGATATTTTATTTTTTTGCTTGCAGTTTTAATAAAATACTTAGATCTGAAAGTTTTTAAATAAGAGAGTCCTCAAAATAGCTACCCTTTTACTTAACTACTCACTTGATCTTCACTTATATCTTTTTGGAGTAGTTTGTCATTTACTCTTGTGCTTCACTTATATCCTATGAGTAAATTGTTGAATGAATTGAATATCATGAAGCTGAAATTATATGTTCATCTCATGCCTAGTAGTAGCTTCACATTGGGTTAAGAAAGTGAAATCTTTTGAAGCTTAACAATCACAATATTGGTCATACAAGCAATTCATGGATGATTAGTATAAGGAAGAGAACTTTCACATACAAATATATTATCTTGGACATCTTCTATGATTGTGAATACCCATTAATTATTTTCAAACTTGAGCAAATTAGTTGAAGTTGGACAAGGAAGACAACGTACTGAGTTATGGTTGTGTATATTTGCATAGAAGTTATATTGTTATGGATCCTCCAACATGTGGTGCTTGCTTAGGATATTTTGCTACCCAAAAATTCATACTAAGTAGAGATACTGCTTGCGCATCCAAAACCCTTAACCCAGTTTCGTCCCATGAGTGTCCACCATACCTACCTATGGATTGAATAAGATCCTTCAAGTAAGTTGTCATCGGTGCATAAAGCAATAAAAATTTCTCCTAAATATGTTTGATCTTTTATTGTAAGGGAAAATAAGCGTTGTACAAACTTGTGAGGGAAAAGTAATAAAAGCGACGGACAACATAATAAAATTTGCTATCATAAGGGGCAATATAACGTGATGTTCCTTTACATTAAGAGCTTGCACATCCAAAAATAAAACGCGCATGAAAACCTCTGCTTCCCTTTGCAAAGGGCCTATCTTTTACTTTTTAGTATTTAGTTTTATGCAAGAGTCAATAGTATGCATTCTCATTTCAACCTCAATTATTCTCTAGTTGGCAAGCATCATGTGGTGGGGGAAGATCTAGGCACATATGGCCAGTCAAATATATTTTATCATGAGTTATTATTGTTGACAATTATCTCTATGATAAATGAGTAGGGAGGCGAAACATTAAGCCCCTATCTTTCTCTATGTTCGATGGATGCAATTCTTTCTAAAAATATGCTTTGAGTACTAGCAATCATAGAAGACTATATGATAATTGATTATGTGGAGCTCTTACTTAGACTTTGTTGAATAAGTTGAATTGCAATTGCTCGGTGACTGAGAACATAGGTTGTTAAGTTTCAAGAGAAGGCATTGTTTGAACCGTAACATGTGAATTGATTGGTACTTTATCATGATAAGTTTTATGAGAAAGAGTTGATGTTATGATGCTAGGAGAAGTGATTGAAATTATCATTGATCAAACTTATGCACTATGCTAGCATTCACACTTCATAAATTATTTCTTTTACCATTTACCTACTCGAGGATGAGTAGGAATTAAGCTTGGGGATGCTGATACGTCTCCAACATATCTATAATTTATGAAGTATTCATGCCATGTTTACTATAATATATTATATATATAAAAACAGAGTTGGTGATGATGGTGTGCCTGCCATCCTGCAATATAGGCCGTCCGATTTATATCTGATGGATAGGAAGGAAACTATGGCAATTTTGAATAAAGATACCCACACCCCTCTCCACATTTGCAAATAAGGCCTTCCCTCGTTCATCCTTTTCTCCCACAAGATAAAGTACTCATACAAATGCATCTTGATGTTCTGTGCAACGCATGGGCATCTTGCTAGTACTACATATAATATATAGAACATTGATTATAATTTGGGATAATGTGTGGCTTTTGCAGCTCAGGGCTAAATACTTGTCATAATGTATGGGGCGGGGCACTATAGTTTGTGTAATAAACATGGTGTATGCATGGAACATGGTTTAGATTATGAATATCTAGTTAGTACATCAAATGTACTATTATTTGGAATCAACATCAAGTGTATTCAAAAATTGAATTCGAGTTCATATAGTACACATAGTTCATATCTATCTCTATAGTAATCATGTGGTGTGTTGTTAAGGTAATACATGGTTGGTGGTTTAAGTTGGCAACAACCATGATTGTAGATTCTTATTCAAATAGAGAAACGAACTCAAATTTAGTTTGAATTGCAGCGGTAGTATAGACATTTGGAATGCACTAAAATGTTGGTATGAGTAGGTTACATGCATTATACAACCAGCAAAAAATTTAATTGGACATAACATGGATTCATAGCTTTCAATAGCATTTGTATAGTAAAACGGGACAAGACTCTCTGATGTAGGGCGGAACCCTATGTGGACGATCTTTCACGTTTGGAGAGGATCCCTACGAGGAACACGAAGAACGGGCGGAAGAGCACGAGGGAAATCACGGGGGAAAACACAAGAGAATCACTCAAACCAACAAGATTCGATTACACATGCGCTAGATCAATGAACACAAAGAGAGATACACGATCCACGATCAACAAAGGACGATAAAAGAGGTAACCGAGTTCTTCTCCGTGAGGAGGTCTTGATGGGGGCCACCGAAGAGGGGGTCTTGAATCCGCTTGGAAGGACCTTCTCCGGTGGAGGCACGTCTCCGAGGAGAAGGTAACCAAGTGGATGAGCAAATCTCTCACACAAACATGAGCTAATCCTTTGCTAACCCTAACTAGGAGGAGGTCGAGGAGTATATATAGTCTAGAGCCATGAAGGGGTAAGTGAGGGCGAAGGGGTACATGGGCTCGGCCCAATACACTATCTGCAGGCGGTAGTACCAGTCCTTGGTGTAGTACCGCTTGAGGCGCGCACGCGGTAGTACCGCTATGATGGGCGGTAGTACCGCTCTGGAGCCGTTCGATCTCCGAAGTTTGTCGGACTTTGCGGAAGTGGAGTGGATGTAGAGCGGTAGTGCCGCTTGTGATGATAAGCGGTAGTACCGCTGGGCCTGGGCGGTAGTACCGCTTGCTCCCGGCTTCTTCTTCCCTCTCTCTTCCATGCTTGGCCTTGGTCCTTGGATCGTGCATGGTCGTCTCGGTTGTACCTGAGTGTATGCAAGGTCCATGCATGAGGTAGTAGCCATGTCTCACATGTGGAAAGTGACGGTTCGAAGAGGAGTGAGTTCACCTTGTGACCTATGGCGTATGGTCGAGGTCTCGTCATATGTCCTCTTGGGGCTTGGAGAGTAGTCGGAGTGTACATGGGGATGAACTTGGGATGCTCCGCATCATCTCCCCTCCCTTGGGAAAGATCCGACCTCGGATCGTGATCCTCATCACCATGGAAACGGTTGTCGTGGACGGACTCGAAGTTGGACAGAGTTGAAAACGTGGCGCAATCCAAGTACTCCCAGGTGTCGCCGGAGTGGTAGACATGCAAAAAGAGCAAACACAAGCGACACTCGGGAATACAATGGTTAGCGCACACAAAGAGTCCATCAAGGAAGTATGAGTCCGTGAGGCAATATTGTTCATGACAAAGCGCATGAAGTTGAACAAGATGATATAGAATGATATGCAAAGCATTCATGGGAGCAAAAGCATTCATTGTGCACACAAATGTGTTGTGAATATGATCAAGGCAACCACGGTGCAAAATGATGCCATAGTGAGACTGTTTATCAGTAGCATGAATATGGCAATGGATGCGCAATATGATTATGTTATCATGCAATTGATGGTAGGCAATGTGATCATTATGTATGAAAATGCCATCAAGAAAGATCACAACAAATTTGCTAAGGAAATGCACAAGCTCATATATCATGGATGACATAGAAATACAAGATGCACCAAGGCAATCATAATGCAAGTCAATCCATGTATAAAGTGCAAACTTGTTAGGGAGTTGTTGTACCATGGCTCAATGTCGTGGTAGAAATGGTGGTCGGTTGGTGAATCCACTAAGTCCGAGCACTCCTCAACTGAAGGTCCATAGGGTCCATCTCCAACGCCGGTCCTCCATCCAATAGATGTATCATGTAGACAACAAGAAGGAAACAACAATGAAAGAATGGCCCATCCAATATGCGTACTTGAGGATGGCTCAAAGGGAAGGAGGTCACCTTTAGGAGGTTCTCAAGGATGATGGAGTTGCGCATCTTGTATGCCTTCACATAACCAATATGTCTCATGACGGTGTCGCCTTGTGAATCCTTCAAAGAGAACGAACATGACAAACACTCGAAAAAACGAATGAGGTTAGCGTAAATGCAAAACCTAACATTCGTGTGGTAAGAGACCCAACAAGTGTATGTATCATGCTCATCATAAGAAAGAACAAGGGAGCATTTCATAGTATGGATGCATATGATGCGAGAACAGCCAAATACAATAGGCTCAATCAAACAAGCATGCATCACAAGTAATGTGTCAAAGTCTCCAAGAGCAATAAGCATAGATACAACAATTGGAGGCAATCGACAATGAACAAGATATATCATGTGAGAGGCATGAACATATATGTCATCAACCCAAGGAAGCGAAAAGAGTGGAACATGGGTAATGCAACCAAGCAAGTAATCATAGTGGTCAAGTCAAGCAAGCTAGTAGTGCGAAGATGCAACGTACTAGAAGGAATCATGGCAATCATGTCATGGGTGCAAATAGTGTGCATGAATACTTCACATGACATAGCACAAGCATGAAAGCAAGATATGAGGAAAGTATCATCGATGTATTGGCGAGAGGCCATATGTAAATAGCAATGGGTCATCATGACTCTCCCAACACAACAAACATCAATAGCATGGGGGACAAAGAAATCATGGCAATAGCTACTAGTATCTCCACCAAGCATGCAAATACACATAGAATTATCATAATGGTGAATCATGGGTAGATGCAAGCAAGGGTCACAATTGCATGGCAAAGGCATAGGAGTAAAAATAACATGCAAAGTGAACACGGGAAAATGAGCATAAGGTGACAAGTGGTAAATAGCCCATAGCCGTGTGAGAGCCAAGTAGGAGAGATGCGCGTAGTCCTTGCGCGAAGGGAATGGTGGTAAGGATAGTCCACGGGATCCCAAAGCGTCATTGCTCTCAAGAGCTTGTTTCGTCAACTCTTGGGATTGAGAGGTTGACGAGTATACGTGAGTACCTACACAAAACAAAGACAAAGGGAAAATTGTGTGTGCGTGGTAGATGTACGCATCATCCATCATGATACATACGTGCTTGTGTTGGTTAGCACCAAATATCCAATGCTTAAATAAATGAGATGCGTGATATAGAAACATGTCATCCATCATGATAGGTTTGTTGTTATGTATAGCATAATGGAGACTCAAATTGAGTAATGCATCATGGGAAATATCTAGAGCATTGTTATTCATGGAATGCATATGGTGTACAATATCATGGGAATCATGCAAAGTATGAAATGCATCAAGATCTCCTAATATGTATGAGGAAACTATGGGGGTCTCCTCATGAGCATTAATGAAACATCACATGGCGAATATTGACAACATCCAAAACAATGCATATTTGGAAAAATGTGATCATGGCATGGTATAGTAGATGAATTGCGCAAATCATGTAAAGGAAGCATGGCAATATCATCACATGAAAAACAAAAGCCAATGACCATCATCTCGTCATCTATGCCATAAGTGCAAATGGGATTGATTTTAATGGGGCATGCATAGTTACTATGTTGAGATTGAAATGATGCCATATGGGAGATCTCACTCATAGCATATGACAAGTTCAAAGGATTCTCAAACATGAAGTGACCAATAGAATTTTCACATGATATCCTATGGAGCATAGCATCAAAACTAGGCAACTCAACATGCTCATCATCATATTCATCATAAATAGGTAAGTCAAGGCATGAAGAAGTCTCACTAGCATGAAGCATGGGAATAGGTGGGTCAACATCATGGGAGCAATCGATGGTAAGAGAGTCCACTAGTGGGACAAGAGAAGCACCATCACCTATGTTATCGTTGGAGCGTTGCTCATGTGTTGTAGGTGAAGTGTTGAAGATCGTCTCGTTGTCATCTTCATCTTGATGGAACCATGTGGGGGTGCATCATTGTCCACCATGGCCATCGGTTTTCCCTTTGGAGGGATGGACTCGTTGAGGATAGGCATGTCGTCATGTAGGAGACCTAGCACCAAAGAAGAAAACACACTAGGAGTAGAGGTGAAGTCGTTAGAAATCATGGTGGCCTCACATTCCGTGTCAACTACCTCACTCACTAAGTGTCGTGGCTCACTCACTCCCAATATGATGCTCTCACTCGTATGGTTGGTGGAGTCACTCAAATGGCTCTCAACCTCACATAGGATGTGTGGCATGCTCTCAAGTGTGGGACTAGTGGTGGTCACACTCATCCTCTCATAGGAAATGCACTCAATGTCATATAGGGTGGAGTTACTCATCTCAGTCATGGGTTGGTGGCTCTCCTCACATGGCAATTGGGTCATCTCATGATATGTGGGTGTCGGAGAAATGTTGGTGAAAATGTCTCCATGCTCAACTCCTATCGCCGCCTTGGTTGAAGGGATAGTCCCATGCTCAACCTTCTTGTCACCGTCTTGTTGTTGGAGGCCCATATGATGTGGCACCTCGTAGCTCGTCTCCATGACCGAAGGGAATGTCCCATGCTCGGCCATCTTCCTTGAGGGGCTTCTGAAGATGGAAGTGTTGCCCTCGCTCGTATGTGGTCGCCTTGTTGTTGAAGATGTCGATGTAGGCGAACTCGCGGGAAGTAGGCGAAGATGCCGTACGTCCAAAGGCGAAGATGCCTTGATAGCACTTGGCGAAGATGCCGAAGTGGTTGGTGTAGCCATAGCTCTGTCGTGGTGGTGCTCGTCTCGCGGTCTTCTCTTTTGCTCATGAAGCTTGTACTTGGCGTGAAGTAGGGCTTGTTGGGACTTGTGCATTTGCGCTTGTAGAGCATCTTCATGTTGATGGTGTCGATGTCGCACTTGAGCTCGTAGTAGATGTCGTTCGTCCTCGTCATGCACATGTTGCTTGGAGGTGACTTGCCCTTCATGACGATGTGGATCACGAACGTGATGGTGGTCGCCATGGAGATGTGGACGTGGACGACTTGCGCTTGCATCGCTTGGGTGCTCCGAAGAATTGTGGCTTGAACGTCGCCGCCTTGAAGATGACCAAGGGGAAGAAGACTTGATCAAGGCCCGAATCTCCTCCATCCTTGCATCTTGCTCCTCCTTTTGTGCGGAAAGCTTGTTGTCGATGTAGTACCTTTTCCTTGCTTCGGAGAGATGAATGCCGATGGAGAGGTTCTCGATGCGCTCTTGCAAGGTAGATTGTGCTCCTTGCATTTCGTGTTGTAGTCCGAAGATGGACATTTTGGTGATGTAGTTGTTCACGCCGTCGTTGTTGTCGAAGACCGGAGATGAAATGCCTTGCCTATCTATCACAAAACTCGAGCAAATATGAGTGGGAGAAAGAGAAGAACTTATACCAAATGTACCTTGACCTATGTTGAAAATGGATCAATGATCACTCAATGATGTAACAAGGAAATAGCACAATTGGTACTAATTCTTGTCGGTTTCTCACACCTATACAAGTAAGGCTTATGGTGGAGCTCGGTGAGGATAGTGGCACAAAAATTTGATGCAAAATGTTAGCAAGAGTCAATAGTGTTGAAAGAGATTCACAAATTCGCAAGTGAAACAAGTAGACCAATAGCAATGAATGGCACACCGAAACGCACACACGGATAGATAAATGGGGCCGTGCAACCAAGGAATGAGCTCAAAATGTGGAATCCACAAAAACGCTCGTTTGCACAACTCAAGAGATACGCTAGCACGATTGCTCAATAGGCGGATATGACACTTGTGCACAACCTATAAGATGCAAAATGGATAAACTTTGTATCCCAAGTATGCTATGTATGTATGGTTCCCGGTGTTTGATCCAAGATGATCGGATATGACAATCTTATATGCAATGTGGTATGGTGCTATGGCACTTGCTTACAAGCTCTTTTCTCTCTCTTTTTCTTTGCTTAAAAGCTTATTCTCTCTTTTTTTAGTATGGCCACTTTTGCACAATGCACAAACCAAGATAGCAATTGTGTATATGCGGGAACAAACTTGTGACACAAGATATGATAGCAACATATGCACCACGATGATATGGTATGTATGCTATGGGAAGTATGATCACCAATGTGCACAAGTAACGTTGCCGGCAAAACTCAAATGGCTAGTCTCGATAGGCAAGTAACGCAAAATGGGCTAGGGGTTAACAATGCAATGGCAAGGGGAATATACAATGGAGGGATACCACGATACCAAGATGATATGGAGGTTACCGTCCGGCGATGATGAGTGGCGGTGTTCTTGATGTAGAAACCAAGATGATGGAGTCTCATCCCTAAGTAGCGAAACACCTTAGGAAGCGGAAAACCGCGAACTCAAAATCTCAAACGTCAAATGTCAAAATGGTGGTAGCGGAAAGCGGTGGTAGTGTGCACTTGGCAATGCGGAAGTGGAATGATGGGCTATACACGGTGTTGGAGTTGGTAGCACGGTCCCTAAGTAGTCGAAAGACCTTAGGAGACACAACTCTCAACACAACAAGATTGGGTTAAGTTGGGGTGGCAGAAGTGTATGGTGGGTGTCGGTGTCAAAACCGGCGGATCTCGGGTAGGGGGTCCCTAACTGTGCGTCTAGTCGGATGGTAACAGGAGACAAGGGACACGATGTTTTTACCCAGGTTCGGGCCCTCTCGATGGAGGTAATACCCTACTCCTGCTTGATTAATATTGATGATATGGGTAGTACAAGAGTAGATCTACCACGAGATCAAGGAGGCTAAACCCTAGAAGCTAGCCTATGGTATGATTGTTGTTCGTCCTATGGACTAAAACCCTCCGGTTTATATAGACACCGGATAGGTTAGGGTTACACAGTCGGTTACAATGGTAGGAGATCTACATATCCGTGACGCCAAGCTTGCCTTCCACGCCAAGGAAAGTCCCATCCGGACATGGGACGAAGTCTTCAATCTTGTATCTTCATAGTCCAGAGTCCGCCAGCGGTGATAGTCCGCTATCCGGACACCCCTAATCCAGGACTCCCTCAGTAGCCCCCGAACCAGGCTTTAATGACGATGAGTCCGGCGCGTTGATTGTCTTCGGCATTGAGAGGCGGGTTCTTCTCCAAATTCCATATACTTGTCGAATAGTGTCCGGCTTCTGATAAATGCTGCGCTCCTTGGCTTCTACGCCCAATAATGGCCATCTTCCACGTGTTTGAATGAATGCGAAAAGCTAGGGTATTTTTACAATTACCCCCCTAGCCGCGCAAATGAGCATTCTATAAAAGGGGCAATGATCTAGATCTGAGTCACACCATCCCCCCTTTGCGAGCTTTCATCGGAGCGCCTCTGACCAAAGCCCATTCCATCATGGACAGTCGACGCGGCTCCTCCTCTCGCGCTCCCAGCCCTCAGCCCGGAAATTGGGAGAGATGCTCAGTCCCGCATAGCGAGCTAGTTATACTCCAAGCCAAGGGATTTCTTCCCCCGGCCTTCATGGTTCAGTTCGAGCCGGACTTGCCACCTACAAGGCGGAAAGCAAGCGGAGGGCGTCCCGATCCCTCTAAAGGAGAGCGGGTATGCTTCATCTCTTATCTAGTAAGAGGACTCGGATTACCAATCCATCCGTTTCTCCGGGGCTCTGGAGTTCTCTGACCTCGATTGCACCATCTTACTCCTGCCTCCATCTTGCACATCGCGGGCTTCGTGGCCCTTTGCGAACTGTTCTTGGGCCTCGAGGCTCATTTCGGGCTGTGGAAGAGAATATTCTGCCTAGTACCCCGTTCTCATGAGGGGTCAATATATCAAGTGGGCGGAGCCGAGCTATGGCGCATCACCGGGACCGGATACCTATCCGGAACCCCAAAGAAGGCGTCCGAAGACTGGCCTTCGGGAATGGTTTTACATGGAGGACGTCCCGCTGCCGGATCCTGTTCGGATCAGCCTTCCGGAGTTCAGCAATGCTCCTCTGAAGAAGCGCCTAAGCTGGCGCCCTCGGAGCCCCCGGAGGGAAAATGACCGGGATGTCCTTTATTTGATGAGCCGAATAAGGTTACTGGCTCATGCCGGATTGACCATGATTGGAGTCATGGCAATCTGTATTATGAGGGGAGTGCAGCCGCTCCAATATAGGGCCACCCCATGTGGGACTTCAACGGGGAGGACGATGCCACCCGCCACGGCCGCAAAGGGCCGGGATCGGTCACCGAACTGGTGAAGATCTTATGCGCCATGTATAAAGGAGAGGAGGAGGATTTCCTCGCGTCAATCCATCGAAGGAGTTTTCTTGAATAATCCTCGAAGCTGGGTAAGCAAACATCTTTGTGACCTACTCGATCCATGTTCCCGTGGTTAAATATCTCATTTCATGGTTTTTGCGCAGAACTGCGCCGGACTATGGAGAAGATACACAGCCCGCCCCACAACCCGAGGATCCGGGCGGTTCCTTGATCCGACCTCGAAGAGGATCCGGATATAAAGGTGGAGTTGATCGACGGGTGTTCTACCAACTTAGCGTCGACAATGCTTTGGTTGCCATTACGGTGATTACCGGAATACTTCCGACCTCACGAATGGCGAGACCGAGATCCCAAAACCACGATAATGACCCATCCATGCTTATTTTTTATCACCAGATACCAACGGTGCTTCGCAGGGTACCTTGAGGCGGAAGCCGAGCCATGGCGGCTGGCCAACAAAGGGCGCGGCGGCCCCGCAGGTAAAAAAGAAGTGCGGTCCGGATCGAAACTCCGCCGCAACGGTATGGCGTGTCACCATACTCCTGTGATTGATTCTGGAAGGCGTATTAACGCTGGTGCTCTTTTCAGAAAAAGAGCGCTCGCCGTCTTGAGTCCGGTGAGGTTGCCAATCGAACCTTCACCGCCAGGGCTTCAAAGCCGGGTCCGGAGGCTGAGGCGAGCACGAGACGTGCGTCGGATGCTCCTCCGACAGAGGATGCCGACAGGTTGTCCGCCACCAACTCCGAGGTGGAGAGCGCCTTGAATCACAGGCGCCGCCGGACAGTTCTTCGTGATGCATGTTTCTCCCAGGAGGCCTTGAATGCCTTCGATTCAGGAGATGCGCACCTCCGTGCCGCTCAAGATGGTCTAGCCAGAGCCACGGAGCAGTATGTGAAGGACATACGGGTAAGGAAATCTGTGATTATATATGCCAAGAGCCCCGAGACTTAAAATAGTTAGAATAACTGATTTAAGGATCATTTGTTATGCAGGATCTTACAGAAAAGAATACCCGACTATCCCAGGAGCTTGAAGAGTGCAAGGCCCAACTTAAGGCCACACTAGCCGCTAAAGGGGGAGCCGCAGAGACCCCCACTGGTAATATACGCTTTAAAAGATAAATAGTTTATGAAGTGCGACGGGTTTGTAAATTTGACAAAAATATTGCAGATGGCGCCGGACTAGATCCGGACAAGCAGCAGCTCTTGCGCCAGCTAAAGGCCGGCGAGAGCGTGCTTACGAGGGTGCGGCAGGAGAAAAATAACCTCCAAGACACCAACACCAAGCTTGGTGAGGAACTAAAGGATGTTCGTGCCCAGTTGTCTGACTCCGTAAAGGAGAATCGGCGGCTTCGTCGCGGGATTTTCAGTAAGTGCTTGAGCGAACTTTAAAAGAGTTCGGCGAGGAAGGCAACTAACATAAACATGTATGTAGGTTTGCTCACAGGTCGTCCTGAGGAGGAGATGCCTAGTTCTTCGGGTGATCTTCTTCCCGAACTGCGTCAGCTGCACGAACGAGTCCGGCAGGTGATGAAAGGCATCGGCCAGGCCTTGTGGCCATCTATCTCCCTGCCCGAAGGCATTGGGGAGTTGGCGGAGCGGATGCAAGGAGCACGGCGACGCTTCCGACTATGGAAGATATCGGCCTGCCGTCAAGGCGCCAGGGAGGCCTGGGCCATGGTAAAGGCAGCGGTACACACGGTGACCCAAACCACATGGCCGAGGTCGGACTGTGGGGCCTGATGGGATGGAGATCCACAGAAAGCTTAGTGTACGGCCAAGTAGAATTGGCCGCCAAGTATTCCCAGCAAGATTGTAAATTAGATAGCCCATTAGATGGCATTGAGGAGGAATACAATGAGTCGAGTTGACTATGTAAAAATGTGACATGAAAAAATTTCTTCTAGCCGGATTGTAGATCGTTTGTCATAGCGGACCTTTTAAGTCGACCTCGGGACCCAATAGTCCGGAGTGTGTCCGAATACCTTCGTGGTTATATAAGAACCGGGGTATGCATGGAGACCTGGCGTAAGGGTCATTATTGTTGTATCAGACAAGTGCCCAACTAGTTATGTTATATTACATGGGTAGTAAGAAACATCTTCCAGGGAGAATAGTTCCGTTAAGGGTTCCTTTCGCTGGGATGCATGCCCTAAAGTGCATGTCAAAGCTGCTATGAAAGCAGAAAAATCATCTGGGGGCAGATGGGTAAATAGTTAAAAATCATCTTTCAGTTCACCGACCGAATATTCCCTCAAGAACGCTAAGCTTTCGGCTTCACCCACCGAGGTACACATCCGGTGACCCGGCAAGAATAATCGCAGAGGTGCTCCCTTTACCACCTAGTCGAACAATCGGGAACGTAGGGGTAAGCACAGAGCCGAGCAACCCAGCTTGGCCAAAACTTAAGTCATATCGATGCATATAATGGTGAATAAAAGGTACATGCGGAAGTTTAACGCATGTGTTGGGCATGAAGCCCGTATAAATAAGCTTACATTAAAGAAGCCCCAGTATAATGAGCGGACGGTAGCGTCAAGTGTGTCTTGAAAAAAAGCGCAAAGCGAGCCTCTAGAGGCTTCAAGAAGAAGAAGGAGGAAGGAGAGAAATAAAAGACAGCAAAAATAAAAAATGTGGACGGAGGAAGGAGACGAACTTGGAGTCCGGCACTTAGGCGTAGAATCTTCGTAGACGGGCTGCGTTCCATGGGTTTGGCTCGAGTCGGTTATCCGATGCGTTTCACAGATGGTATGCTCCGCCGGTCAGGACCTGGTCGATGATGAAGGGACCTTCCCATTTGGGCTTGAGTTTGTCCTTTTTCTTGTCCCGCAGGCGTAGAACTAGTTCGCCAACGTTGTAAGCTTTGGCCCGTACTTCTCTGCTTTGATATCTTCGAGCCAATTTGTTGATAGAATGCGAACGAGCTTTTGCCATGTCGCGCTCCTCCTCCAATGCGTCCAAACTGTCCTGCCGATCAAGCTCGCCTTCTCTTTCTTCATACAGGCGCACGCGAGGTGAGTCATGTATTATGTCGCAGTGCAAGACCGCCTCTGCGCCGTACACCATGAAGAATGGTGTGAATCCGTAGTAAGATTCGGCGTGGTCCGCAGCCCCAGTACGGAGTCGAGCTCCTCAACCCAAAGGCGTGTTAGATTCCTTGAGGGACCGCACTAGTCTGGGTTTAATGCCGCTCATGATTAGACCATTTGCTCGTTCGACTTGGCCGTTGGTTTGAGGGTGATAGGCGAGGCGTAATCGAGCTTGATGCCCATGTTTTGCACCATAATTTGACCTCATCGGCCGTGAAGTTGGTGCCATTATCGGTGATGATCTTGTGGGGACACCATAACGGTGCACTACCCCTGATATGAAGTCTATCACCAGTCCGGATTTGGCCGTTTTAACAGGCTTGGCCTCTATCCATTTGGTGAATTTATCCACCATGACCAATAGGTATTTATGCTTGTGGGTTCCTCCCTTAAGGGGTCCAACCATGTCAAGCCCCTGCATGACGGCGGTGATGGGTATAGTTTTAAGGCGGTGGGTGGCATGTGGCTTTGGTTAGCAAAAGCTGGCAACCGACGCATCGTTGGACTAAGTCCTCAAGATCTGCCTCGGGCCGTCGGCCAATAAAATCTCAGACGGAAGGCCTTGCCCACAAGGGCCCGGGCTGCGGCGTGGCGCCCACCTAGTCCGGCATGAATTTCAGCCAGGAGGTTTCGCCCTTCCTCTTCGGAGATACACCTTTGAAGGACTTTGGTAGTGCTTTTCTTATAAAGCTCTCCCTCATGGACTTTATAGGCTTTAGAGCGCCATACTATGCAGCGAGCCTCATTTTGGTCTTCGGGGAGTTCCTGCCTAGTTAGGTAGGCTAGGAATGGTTCCGTCACCAGGCGATAACCGCCATTATTTCGTGACCAGAGGGTGTTATCTCGGCGAGCCTCCGGTTGTGTCGAGTGTTCGGCGTCAGTGCGATTGGGTCCGGATTGTTATTGCGGACTCCCTTCCCATAGTCTGAGATGGCTTGAAAAGCCGTTCGAGAAAGATATTGGGTGGGACGGCATCGCGTTTGCACCGATGCGTGCCAATATATCCGCCGCCTGGTTGTTATCCGGGCTATATGATGAAATTGAGCCCTTGAACCGTGCTGACATTTTTAGGACCGCATTGCGGTATGCTGCCATTTTCGGATCTTTGGCATCAAAGTCCCCGTTTATTTGAGATATTGCGAGGTTCGAATCCCCACGCACCTCTAGGCATTGAATGCCCATGGAGACTGCCATCCGGAGGCCGTGCAGAAGGGCCTCGTATTTGGCTGCGTTGTTGGAGTCCGTATACATTATCTGAAGGACGTATTGGACTGTGTCCCCGTTTGGGGACGTTAGGACGACGCCAGCCCCCAGGCCGGCCACCATTTTGGAGCCGCCAAAGTGCATGATCCAATTGGAGTATACGCCGTACTCTTTAGGGAGTTGGCTTGATCCATTCGACCCACGAAGTCGGCCAAAACCTGCGACTTAATAGCTCGCCGTGGCTTATAAGTTATGTCGAATGGAAGGAGCTCTATGGCCCATTTAGCAATCCGGCCCGTCGCGTCATGGTTGTTTATAATGTCGTTAAGAGGTACTTGGAGGCTACCGTTATCGAACACTCTTGAAAGTAGTGTCGCAGCTTCGGGATGCCATGAACACCGCGTATGCTATCTTTTGATAGTGTGGGTACCGGGACTTGCATGGAGTTAGGACGGTGGACACATAATAAACCGGTTTTTGAATAGGGAACGGTGTCCGTCTGCTTCTCTTTCGACAACGAGCATCGTCGACAACTTGATGTGTTGCGGCGATATATAATAGCTTTGGTTCGCCCACGTTGGGCGCGGCCAGGACCGGATTTGTTGCCAAAATGGCCTTTATTTCTTCGAGTCCGGCCGTGGCGGCATCCGTCCACTAGAAGTGTTCGGTGCGGCGGAGGAGGCGGTAAAGGGGTAATGCCTTTTCTCCCAAACGGGAAATAAAGGCCTGGCTCTCCGGATCCCAACCTTCCTATTCGTAGTCCGGCCAGGGCTCTCCGGATAAATAGAGAGACTTTAGTAAATTCAGGATGTCGCCAAAGGGCGAGTGCTGAAAGATGTTCGCGGCAGTGAACTCCATGACCGGTGCCCAATCGGATTCGATTGGCAGGGGCGCGGAGGGTTCGAAGTCCGGAGAGGAGTCTGGCACCCTGGAGTCAAGGTCTTCGCAAAGGACAGGGATGGAGTTCGGCTCAATCGCCAGAGAGATCGTAACCCCGAGGCGGTGTCCAAACACTCGTCCTCGATCGGGAATCCGGCTCCGGATTAAGGGTCGGAGCGGATCGCGATGCGGCCTCCGAGCCTTTGTTCGGCTGCAAAGCTAGATCATGCCCATCGAGACAGTGCGTCACGCTTGGCTGCGGCTCGAATCCGTCGAAGATCAAGTCTCCGCGGATATCGGCCGTATAGTTCAAACTTCCAAATCTGACACGATGGCGGGGCGTAGCTTTCGATCTGCTCCAGATGGCCAAGCGAATTGACCCGCAGTGGAAAGCCGCCGAATAAGAAGATCTGTCCGGGGAGAAAAGTCTCACCTTGGACCGCGTCGTTGTTGATGATCGAAGGAGCCATCGGGCCTATCGGTGACGACACAGAGGAACTCTCAATGAAAGCACCAATGTCGGTGTCAAACCGGCGGATCCCGGGTAGGGGGTCCCGAACTGTGTGTCTAGGCGGATGGTAACGGAGACAAGGCATACGATGTTTTACCCAGGTTCGGGCCCACTCGATGGAGGTAATACCCTACTCCTGCTTGATTAATATTGATGATATGGGTAGTACAAGAGTAGATCTACCACGAGATCAAGGAGGCTAAACCCTAGAAGCTAGCCTATGGTATGATTGTTGTTCGTCCTATGGACTAAAACCCTCCGGTTTATATAGACACCGGATAGGTTAGGGTTACACAGAGTCGGTTACAATGGTAGGAGATCTACATATCCGTATCACCAAGCTTGCCTTCCACGCCAAGGAAAGTCCCATCCGGACACGGGACGAAGTCTTCAATCTTGTATCTTCATAGTCCAGGAGTCCGGCCAACGGTGATAGTCCGGCTATCCGGACACGGGACGAAGTCTTCAATCTTGTATCTTCATAGTCCAGGAGTCCGGCCAACGGTGATAGTCCGGCTATCCGGACACCCCCTAATCCGGGACTCCCTCAGTGGGCAAGCCTATGCGGAAGTTATAGAGGTGGTTGATGAAGAATAAACCGTCCCTAAGTAGCCTCAACACCTTAGGAGACTCAGGTCACTACTCAAACAACCTCAAATGCTATGGTGAACAAAAAGGGTTAGTTTGCGGAAGGCTATGGTGGTATTGCAGATGATGTGGTGGAAGCCCTAGGCAAAGATGTCAAAGTACCAAAAAATTTACGGTGTCAAAAGGTGGTGAAACCAAGGTGAGGACCTCGGGCACGTCGATAGCTTCAAAACGAGCCAAAGAACACTCAAATCGGATTTCGGAGTGAAAAGTTATGATGAAAATGGTGAAACTCGGAATGCTGAAACTTGCATGGGCGGTAGTACCGCTTGTTGCGCTTAAACGGTAGTACCGCTAGGGGGGCGGTAGTACTGCTGGTGTCGGGATATTTCACAGATCGAATCGGGGCGCGATTTTGGGGCAGAAATGGATGATTTCGGGGTCAAGATTGGATGGATTTCGTGGATGGAAGGTGGGGAAACTTGGGGAGATGCTAGATCCACTCGAAACCAAGAAAATCCACGGATCAAAATCAACAAAACATCATCAACCCAACTAATCACAAAAAAATTTGGGGCTATTTTTGGTGAGGATTTTCGGATTTAGGACGAAAACAACAAAATCAAGCTAGAAAACACGGGGTAGGGGCTCCAAAAACGTGATCAACGTGGCTCATGATACAAAGATGATGTAGGGCGGAACCTATGTGGACGATCTTTCACGTTTGGAGAGGATCCCTACGAGGAACACAAAGAACGAGCGGAAGAGCACGAGGAAAATCACAGGGGAAAACACAAGAGAATCACTCAAACCAACAAGATTCGATTACACATGCGCTAGATCGATGAACACAAAGAGAGATACACGATCCACGATCAACAAAGGACGATACAAGAGGTAACCGGGTTCTTCTCCATGAGGAGGTCTTGAATCCGCTTGGAAGGATCTTCTCCGATGGAGGCACGTCTCCGAGGAGAAGGTAACCAAGTGGATGAGCAAAGCTCTCACACAAACATGAGCTAATCCTTTGCTAACCCTAACAAGGAGGAGGTGGAGGAGTATATATAGTCTAGAGCCACGAAGGGGTAAGTGAGGGCGAAGGGGTACATGGGCTCGGCCCAATACACTGTGCACGCAGCAGGCGGTAGTACCGGTCCTTTGGGCGGTAGTACCGCTTGAGGCGCGCAAGCGGTAGTACTGCTATGATGGGCGGTAGTACCGCTCTGGAGCCGTTCGATCTCCGAAGTTTGTCGGACTTTGCGGAAGTGGAACGGATGTAGAGCGGTAGTGCCGCTTGTGATGATAAGTGGTAGTACCCGCTGGGCACAGGCGGTAGTACCGCTTGCTCCCGGCTTCTTCTTCCTTCTCCTCTTCCATGCTTGGCCTTGGTCCTTGGATCCTCCATGGTCGTCTCGGTTGTATCTGAGTGTATGCAAGGTCCATGCATGAGGTAGTAGCCATGTCTCACATGTCGAAAGTGATGGTTCGAATAGGAGTGAGTTCACCTTGTGCCCTATGGCGTATGGTCGAGGTCTCGTCATATGTCCTCTTGGGGCTTGGAGAGTAGTCGGAGTGTACATGGGGATGAACGTGGGATGCTCCGCGTCACTCTCTCTTTGTGTGGTGTGAATAGTTTTTTTTTTTTTTGTTTTTTCGTTGAGGGAAGTGCGAAATTGATTTGGTACATACAAGTACAATATTACACGTTAGGCTTGTCCCTTAAATTCAACCCGCGAATTGTTATATCCTGAAAATTCAGATATCGTGCTCCCTAAACTCATGCCTTCACAACCCGCCCTTGCTATCCCAAAATTACAACGCGCGCGAAAACTCCCTCCAGCTGCCAAATCCCGTCACGCGAAATCACCCTTCTAACCCTGAGCCGAAAGGGCCGCTAGTTCAAGTCGGTGGGGGTACTTTTGTAACACCAACTACATTTTGGACAAGCGCGTCCCTAAGTCATGGTTCCCCCTCCCATCACCTCCTTTTCATCATTTGAAATCCCAGGCCGCCATAACCTCTTTGCTCCAGCCGCGAAACCCCACCCTCCTTTGTACGCCACCTCACCGCTGCCCAGCCGGAGCCTCTTCCCCCACAACATCGTCCACCACAACGGCTCGACGTCCCTCGTCCACCTCCCCGGATGTGGATCTGTCATCCATCTCGTCGTCCCGCCGGTTCAGCCGCCCCGTCCTCCACCTCCAAGGAGCTGATCCGACGATCGCCTCGTCTATCGTGGCTGCTCCATCCCCACAGCGCTGCCTTAACCTGCTCCACCGAAACTGCAACTTCCTCACCGACCCCTCTGACGAAGCCGAGGCCTACTCGGCACCACCAAAGAGGTTGTACACTCATCGCAAAGCACCTTCTCCTTAACTCGACCTCCTGGCGTCGATGGTGCTCCATCCGGCACCCCCATGACGCGGCTACCTTGAAGCCGGCGCCGCGGGTGACATCTCCATGGTGGCTCTCCCCTAGTGCAAGGCCCCTCGGTGACGGCATCAATACCACCCGGATCTGCTGGTGCTGCTCCGGCTCACGCTCGCTCGCTCGTGCTGCTGGTGCTGCTCCGGCTCTCGCTCACTCGCTCGCGCTGGTGCTGCTGCTCTAGCTCTCGCTCGCTCGTTCACGCTGCTGCTACTCCTCCGTCTATCGCTCGCGCACGCTGGAGCTCTGCTCTCCCCCTCGCTCGTGCTGCTTCTCTACTCTTGCTCTCGCTTGCGCTGCTGATGCTGGTACATGGGTCGCTGCAGCTACACGAGTTGTTGCCCTAGCACTAGTTGCTGCTCCTCCAGGCGCCGCTGCTCCGGCTGCTAGCTATTACTGTGTTCCCCGTCGATCGCCTGCTGATTTATATCACTGTTTCTCTACTACTAGTGCTCGGGCGGCCTAAACTACATGTGAAGTGCCTCTCTGCTACCAATGTGTTCAGTTTCCACAGTAACATTCAGATTCCACAGTAAATTTCAGTTTCGACAGTTAAGTTCAAAGTCAACAGTTTTTACCTCATCTGTTGTAGTCAGGTGTTTTTTGGTGATGTAAATTTTACAACTATCACTTTTTGGTAATGTATTTTACATCATCTATTGGAGATGCTATTAGAATCCCACCTGAGATTAACGATGTATGTCTTGTACTGCTTCAGCCTCGACGTCTTACGGCTCGCCGGAGCTGCTCCAACGACGTAACCATCCATCACAATAGAGCAGTGGCCTGGACGCCGTCTACAGATTCCAGATCTTCCTCCACACCTCTGATAGCCACCTCTGCCTCAACTTCTTCAACGACCAACCCAATGATGCTGAGGTCGACACGGCTACAGCAAAGAGGTTGTACACTTGTCGCATCACTTATTACTCTACATTCATGTCGATCCATTAGGGCTATTTTGGTTCAAAGGAAAAACATAGCAATAGGAAATTTTCGTATGGCACTCTACTATTCAATTATTCATGCATTCTGTTGAAAGGAATGGAGCAAAACATCCACCTGGACCTACTTTTCAAAATCCTATGCATGAAAACAAGACCAAGTGCATTAGTGGCAGAATAACATTCTAACTGTACACGCTTTCATATGGTTTCACTTTAATTTGGCCATGTTTCTTTCCATTCCTCTGCTCTTCCAATTCCTGTGAACCAAACACCCAAGTCGACAGAAATCCTGTGTTTACAAATGCTATGTTTCCCACGTGCATTTCCTATCCTATTCCGTTCTTTTTCCTATCCCTGTGTTTTTAGAATCCTGCAAGCCAAAGGAGCCCTTATAGAATTACTTCAGTTACAGGTAGGTGTCGAAGAAAACTTTGTGTGGTTTTTCCCGCTCCTGCCGCGACGTCGTCCACCTCACTTGAGCTGCTCCATCGACAAAAGCATCCATCAAACCAGACATCACGACTCCTGGCCGTCTTTCGCCGCCTCAGATCTCCTTCCCTGTTGTCGGCACCCATCGCAACGACATCACCATCATCGACTCAGTAGATGAAACTGAGGAGTACACGGGTCCACAAGAGAGGTCACACTCTTTTGTTTCTGCTTACGTTATGCATTGCTTAATATATATTACCTGCTACTTTATCGTCATGTTCACCTCTTAGACTACAAGTCAGGTCCAAATTAATGTTCAAACTTGAGTTTTAAAATTATTTGTGAGGCACATATCGAGGCAGCTATAAATAGTATCTCTGTCTATTATCTGGTTCCCCTATGGTATGCCTATGTTGTTCATCTTGGGTAGGAAAAAAATAGTAAAGCAATCATCATCTGTCTTTTTATTAAATTAAAGCTATCATGAACCTGCTATAATTAATTTCGGATCCATCCACTGGTTGTTACCATCACTCTAGATTTCTGCATGCTCTCCTTACATAATCTCACTATTTTTTCGTATGCATGTCAGATATTGTACACATTCATGCTGAACATGTAAAGAAAAAGAGAAGAGTTTTGCGTGGCAATACAATGTCATGCAAACATTGCTCCATGGTGGGTTCAATGGCAAACCCTCGCCCCCCTCTCCAGATTGTAATCCAGAGGAAGATGTCTATTCTGAGGCGAATTCAGACGCAGCTGACCACTCCTATTTACCCCCCAAGGTGTTTGCTCTAACTTGGCATGATGATTTTAGTCATATCATGCATATGTTGCCTTGCAGTGCCTACTTTCGGCATCATATATGTCATATGCTTAATTTAGATATGTCCTATAATGCCACATGTTTAGTTTCTATATCATATATGGTAATTATGCGGTGTCATGTCTTTTAGCCAGCCATAATATATGTGAAATATGCAATGCCATCCTGTTTAACCAGGCATCATATATTTTAATGATATCTTGCCCATCCTTTTCTTCATTACATTTCCATTTGTCGACAATGTTTGTACATTAAACTACTCTTCTTGTGAATCAGCCGTTTGAGTGGGTGATGGAAAATCTGGAGTGAAAACAAGGTCTTCAGAGTAGACAGTGCTACCTGTCGAAGCAGATCTCTTGCTGGGTCCCGATAGCTCCTCAGAGATGGGTTCAGAGACAGATGACCAGTCCTATTCCCCCACCAAGGTGAATGCTCTAACTTGGCACTGCTATACTGCTCATATCATGCATATGGTGTCTTGCATTTCATAGTTTAGACACCATATACACAATATTCAACACCATGTTCTTAGTTTGGACATCATATATGTGAATGCCTCTGCTTAGCATATAAATCATATATGTGATTTAAATCATGTGATCCCGATTACTTAGATAACATGTATGTGAATTATGTCATGCGAACCTGTTTACTAAAGACATCATATAATTATCTCATGCCACCCTATTTAGTTAGTCATCATATCTTTGAATTATGTCATGCTATGCTATCCAGTTTAGATAGACATCATATATGTGAAATTATGTCATGCTATCCTTTTTAGTTAAACAATATAAATGTCAGCTATTCCATGCCCTCTTTTCTCCACACTATCTATTACATCTGTCTCTCATACAATGTATGTACATTCAACTTTGTTTCCTGTTTATCAGCCATTTGAATTGGAGCGGGTGATGGCAGTATCTAGTGGAGTAAAAACACGGTCTTCAAATAAAACAGTGCTACCTCTTGGTGGAGATAGCACCCCGGTTGTACATGCACGAGAACCAGCCCTACCACACATAACACAGACTCTCATAGATTGTACCCCTACTATGATGGACAGATAACCAGCTTCACCCAATCTAACCCCAACCCCAGTAGATAGTAACCCAGTTCCTGTTGACACAACACCATCTCCACCACAGAGCTCCCAAACAAGAGAAGTTAATAAGGCAGCTCCAGTGCCCAAAGCGCCAGTACTACCACGGCGAACCCCAACTCCAGCAGTTAGTACACCTTTTCCTATGGGGGAAGCACAACCATCAATTCGTAGTTTAGCATCTATCGCATTTGATGTTGTTAAATCCTATGTGCGCATCTCCCATCATGGAAATATTATATTGAAGATGAAGGGAAATGCCAGTTGCAGGTGTTTGGCCAAGAGTTAAGTGTAATAATGTTATGCATGGCAATTACTTTGCTTTGTCCCATACATTCTACCTCCATGATGGTTATAATACATCAAAATTTCCCATTTTTCTCTATATAGAAGGACTGATTTGGAAACTCTGGATGAGGTAACCTGTGCCAATACCTCTGCTATCTTCAAGAATGCTTGGTGGCAGTATCGGAATTACCAACTTCGCTGGCAAAGAAACTCATCAAATTCCCATACATTCCCCTAAGACACATTTACTAGACGATGACTAGGAACACCTTGTTCTGTACTAGTCCCGAACCAAGAATGTGGTAAGGTCTGTGAGCTCATTTTTTATTTTTAAGTACTATATGCTTGCGTCTTACTATACTCTGTTCATGTAGAACAAGTGCTTAAACCTGAATAATAGTTATTCTCATTTAAGATTCCATTGCTATCGTGCATACTGCTTTGCTCTTGTATCATTGTATTTACTCATACAAACTTATTTTTAAATCGAAGGATCCAATCGAAACTCCAATGGCACAACAGGTATGTTTACGCATGTTTCTTTAACATGTTTGCTCTTATAAATAGCTCTGTTCATTTCAATTTCAATTGCGTATACAGTTGACTTCTCATATCATGCACATTACTAGCATCACAACGAAGCCAGTTGTACATGTAGACCCGTGGTACCCATCTGAAATCTTGTTGTGCCATGTAGTTTCCCATGCTTTGTATTCTTTCAGTGCTGCTTTGTCTTGAACTGGTATGATTTGAACCGTGTCTCTATTTTGATTTGGCAAGACAATGCAGTGACCATAGGACATAGATATATGTTTGTTTGATGCTTTTATAATGTACTACTTGGCAATAGAATACTTGGTAGTTTAATCCTGTCCACCTTACTAATGAACTGGTTCACCAAAATGAGTTTCATATACTAGTACATGCTAAACCTATTATGTATGCCTTGATTCTTCTTTTAGAATCTTGTGAGAATATTGGGGAAGAGTGCCTTATTAAGTAATGGTAAAGGAAGTAATGCAGATATGGTTCAGGATAGTGAGACATCCTTGTTGGTCTCCAACAAAGCTGATAAAACAGCTAAGTAAAACTATCTTGAAGACAATGAGACAACTCCAAAGTCCTGTCTTGGTTTAGTGTTCGAGTTACTGGCCACTACCGCTGGCACAAGAAATTCAAACTCACTGTCTGAATCAGTTCGGTTTCTTGAGTCCCAACTACTAGCTGAAAGACATCGACAGTTGTGCTGGGACAAGAAATGGAAGGACCGCGGAAGTCCCTGGAGCATTCAAATGCATACTTTCTGGTGCAACAGCAAGCGTTGGAGGATTTTAGCGCCAAATAGGACAAAGATAATAAGCTTGGTAAGCTTATTGCTAGCATGGTGGATACCCAGGATAATGTTTCTTGAGCTCTTCTGAAGTTGTTTCAGTTATGGACTTGTTTTCCTGCCGTGTTTATTTGCACTGGTGGCCAATTTAGACGGCCAGTGTATGTAATATGCTGGTTTGTTCCCTATATTTGCACTGTTGGCGAACTTTGATGCCCAGTGGATGTAATATGTGTAATAGCCATAATAGCCTAGTGTTAGTTGCTTGCTTATTTATTTCCTTATTGTCTTGTTTGGTTGTTTGCTTGTAGTCACTACAGTTATTTTTCCGCGTTTTTCTAGTGGCCACAATGACCTATTTTTTATAACTAGGCCAAAACAACCATGGCAACACACGGACTGTTGTAACCATGGTCCTGCTACCTGCTGTAGTGACCTATGGGCCTCCTACGGGCCGTAGAATCCACGGGCCTTCTAGGTCGTAGGATCCATGGGCCTTCTACGGGTCGTATGATCCATGGGCCTTCTACGGGCTGTAGGATCCATGGGCCTTCTACGGGCCGTCTAATCAATGGGCCTTCTACGGGCCGTATAATCATTTCGCCAAACATGTGCCATATTCTTCGTGGACCAATAACGGTCCGCAAAATGGGTCGTAAACGGGCTAGAGTGGAAATCGTCTGTTTATGGCCCGACCATAACAGGCCGTTAATAGGCCGTATTTGATGACTTTATGAAAACAGCCCAATGGGTTAACGGGCCACAAACGGGTCGACTGTAACCACGGGCTGAATTTGGCCCACAAATAGAACAGGCCAGTAATGGACCGTAATTAACCGAATACTAGAAATGAGCCGAAGAATAAATGTGCCCTTAGAAGGGCGAAAGTTAACACAGGCAGGAAACGGCTGACGGAATAATCGGTCGTTAATGGGCATAAAGCGATACATTGTTCATTATGGGCCAGTTTCATCTCGGGCCTTTAATGGGCCCAGATTTACAAAGGGCCTCCCATGGGCCGAAAAACGTCATGGGCCATACATGGGCCGGAAGATAGAACGGGCTGCAATCATATTGGACGCCCCAGATGATGCTACTGGGCCGAATTCCGGTAAGCCGTGATGGGTCGTGAGTTAGCGGGCTATAAATGGGCTATATTTGAACAGGCCATTAACAGGCTTTCCGTGGGCCGGCCCGCTACCTTTTGACCAAGTAAAATGGGCCGGCCTTCTCACTGGAATGGGCCTCCATTGGGCCGTGCCATGTGTCAACATATCATAGGCGCCTTCGGTCCAATGATTGGATGACATCTGTCCCAACGGCAAGCTGACACGTGGTTCCTCCGGCCATTGAGAATCTTACATGTGGAAAATCCCCATTGGTCCGGCCTGTTAACGGGCTATCGGATCCAAACCGGAACCCGATAGCTTAACAGCGACCCGTTACGGTGGATGCCACATGTCGGTCACCCTTGTTGAAAGCACTTCTATGACGCGTGATTTATCGTCATGGAAGTGGACACTTCCGTGATGATAATTTTTGTAATGTCATGGAACACTTCTACGACAGCACAGGTATGACTATCTTGATTATGTCATAAAATCATCATGGATGTACATGCATGACAGAATACGTGACCTACTATGACAAACACGTAACATCACGGGAGTGTATTTTTTTGTAGTGAAGGCGCCCGTCTCGGATGACTCTGAGCTGTTAGCAGTCGTTGGTGTTGTGGATGTGTACATTGTGGAAGATGCAGAATGGGCGACTGCCCTTCGAAGACTCGGGGTGGTCGCAGTCGCGCTTCATCTCAAGTTCGGCCGCGAGCACAGCCGGGCCCTTGCGCCTCACGCCCTTGGCCTTGGACTTCTTACCTTCAGGATCAGCCTCCGGGAGCTCAAGGAGGGAGAGGCGACCTTCCACAGCCCTCGCGCATTCTGATTGCCATGTTGAACATCTCCAGAGCCGAGCACAGGTCCTCATGTATGGCGAGCTCTTCCTTCATCTTGAAATCACGGATGCCATCAGCGAATGCCGAAATGATGGCCTCATCCGACACCTTGGGGATCTTGAGGTGAACGTTGGTGAAGCGCTGGATGTATTTGGGCAAGGTCTCCCCTGGTTGCTGCTTGATGCGCCGCAGGTCGCCTGCAGCAGGGGCGCGGTCGCGAGTGCCCTGGAAGTTCGCAGTGAAACGCTCTCGCATTTCATCCCAGGAGGAGATTGATCCCGCGGGGAGGTTCAGGAGCCATGAGCGCATGCCATCCTTGAGGGCCATGGGAAACCAGTTTGCCATGACCTTCTCTTCACCGTTCCCCGCCTCAATGCTCAGTTCGTAGAGCTGGAGGAACTCGGCAGGGTCAGGGGTGCCGTCATAATGCGGAGGCAGGTCTGGCTTGAACTTCCTAGGCCAGACGATGCAGCGCATCTCCGGGGTGAACGCATGGCAGCCTGTCGTGCTCACGAGAGCCCACCGTAGAGGGGGAGCCTGGTCTTAGTGCTCGCGCACCGCCGCCTCGAGAAGCATGCGGTCTTGACGCGGTAGTGCTGGGAGTGCACGCGCCTCTCCTTGAGGCCGCTGCACCACTTGGCAGCTTTCTTCGTCGCGGGTCGGCTCCCTACGCAGCAGGTCGCATCAGGGGGGCTCACGTCTTGGCTCGAGGATGACATCTTGCCTGGGAGGTGGAGGAGGCGAACCGTGGGCCATGTTGCCCGCAAGAGGTGGCGGGGGAGGCAGCGAGTGAGACAGTGCAGGGGCCTCTCCAGCGGCGCTGATGAGCTCGGCGATGCGGTCCAGCCAGTCCTCGTAGAGGTCATTGGTCGGGCGATAGCACAGAAGCTCGCGTGCGATGAGCAATGCAGCCTACGCGTTCGCCGGCCCGCGATGATCATGGGAAGACGAAGCAGCAGCCGGAGTCAGCGATGGAGTGGCGGTTCGTCCATCGCGCCACACAGAAGGCTGCAATGACGAAGCCTGCTGCTCGTGGGCCGCAGGGCCAGTGGCGGCATTAGCCACACGTGATGGGGAACGATGGGGCGCGCCGTCGCCCGCGGGCGCTGTCTGGGCGACGCGGGCGGCGAGGGAAGCCCGTCGCTCAACACAAACTCGACGAGCGTCAGCCATGAGATCAGTGGAACGATGGTGAATCGACCGATGGGAGAGAGGCCCCGATGCACCACAGACCCAAGAAATGTTCGAACTCTGGGGTGTGTGCGAAAAACTCGATCTCCCCAGCCTACCAACTCGTCGCTCTCACAACCTTGCTTGATGAACGAGAAGGAAAAGAGACACAAAAGTTTACCCATGTTCGGGCTACCTTGCGGTGTAAGACCATACTCCTGCTTTGGGGTGGATTAGCCTCGCGAGGGGCTGAGGATGAACTAGTCCAGAGGAAGAACAACCTCAGGAGGTATCTTCTTGTGTTGGTGTGAGCTAGTGAGGGTTCGGGTCGGATCAGATCCCCTCCTATGGTGGTGGCTAAGCTATATTTATAGTGGCCTCATTCCTCTTCCTCCAAAAAGAAGGCGGGAAGGGATCACACAATGGCCAAGTTTGAAGGGAGACAAGTAGTACATCTTATCCTGACAAAAGGTGGTCTTCGCCTGCAAAGCTTCTGGTCGTGACACCGTGGTGGGCTCGGCGATGACATTCGTCCTGCCGTCCTGGCGGTCTTGGTCTCGTTGCACGGGAACGGAAACCTTTGGTTGATTCCTCGGGACTCTGCGCCTGCGCTTGCCTCCTTAGCACCAAAGAGAAAACCTGCTGCTCTGCGCCCGCTGGCGCCCATTAACTAGCAGATTTATTGTAAGGAATATCACCATCATCAAACCTTATAAGAGAACTTACCTCTACTACCTGTGTTGGGGTATCGAGTCCATGTATTTCTTCAATAGGAGGTAAATTCTTAACATCTTCAGCTTTAATACCCTTTTCTTTCATAGATTTCTTTGCCTCCTCCATATCTTTAGGACTAAGAAATAGAATACCCCTATTCTTTGGAGTTGGCTTAAGTGGTGGTTTAGGAAGTGTTCAATCATTATCATTCCTCGATATATAATTCAGTTGTTCTTCCGCTTGTTCAATAGTTTGTTCCCTGGAAACACAACCGGCACAACTATTTAGGGAATCCCTAGAAGCATCGGTTAGTCCATTATAGAAGATATCCAGTATTTTCATTTTTCTTAAGAGGATGATCAGGCAAAGCATTAAGTAACTGGAGAAGCCTCCCCCAAGCTTGAGGATGATTCTCTTCTTCAATTTACACAAAGTTATATATTTCATGTAATGCATCTTGTTTCTTATGAGTAGGAAAATATCTCTCAAAGAAGTAATATATCTTATCATGGGGACTATGCGCACAACCAAGAACAAGAGTATTAAACCATATCCTAGCATCACCCTTTAATGAGAAAGATAACAACTTAAGGATATAGTAGTAGCAATTTTTCCTCATGAGCAAATAGGGTTGCTATATCATTCAATTTAGTAAGATGTGCCATGATAGTTTCAAATTCATAACCATGAAAAGGATCAGATTCAAGAAAAGTAATTAACTCACAATCGACAAATAATTCATAATTCTTATCTGTAACAAAGATAGGTGAAGTAGCAAATTTAGGATCATATTTCATTCTTGCATTCAGACATTTTTGTTTCAGCTTACATAGTAGTTTCTTAACATCCTCCCTATCATTACAAGCAAGAAATTCTCTAGTTATTTCCTCATCCATAACATAACACTCGAGTATCTTAGGCATTTCAATTTTAGGAGAGCTAGATCTAATAGGTGAATCATAAATTTCATCATTTTCAGCATTTCAATTTCTTTAGCTTTAGCAAGTTGTTCATCAAGAAATCACCTAGTGGCACAGTTTCATTAAGTAGAGTACTAGCATCATCAATAGCATCATTCATAGCAGAAGTAGAATCATCAATAACTTGTGACATATCAGAAGTAATAGAAGGTTGTGGTGTCGTAAGCCTATTCAGAACAGAAGGTGAATCAACTGCAGAGCTAGATGTCAGTTCCTTACCTCCCCCCGTCTTAGAGGATACAATCTTTCAGATAAAAAATATAAATCCCAAGTGACTCAACAAATATAGCTATGATTCCCGGCAACGGCGTCAGAAAAAGGTCTTGATAATCCACAACTATAGCGCATCGCAACAGTTTTCGAGGGTAGAGTATTCAACCCAAATTTATTGATTCGACACAAGGGGAGCCAAAGAATATCCGCGAGTATAAGTAGCCGAGTTGTCAATTCAACCACACCTGGAGAACTAAATATCTTCAACAAGTTGATCAGTAGCACAGTAGTATGATAGTTTAATAATAGTGGTACCACTAGCTAAAGTAACAGTAACAGTAGCATTAGCAGTTTTGTAGTGATTGTAACAGCAACAACAAAGAAAGTAACATTCATCATATAACATTCACAACCTAGAGCGATATACAATAGCTCCAATTCATCAATGTAATGTAGGCATGTATTCCTTATATAGTCATACGTGCTTATAATAAGAACTTGCATGACATCTTTTGTCCTACCCTCCCGTGGCAGCGGGGTCCATAAGGAAACTAAGGGACATTAAGGCCTCCTTGTAATAGATAACCGGAACAAATCATTAAAACATAGTGAATACATGAACTCCTCAAACTACGGTAATCAACGGAAAGAATCTCAATTATTGTCAGCTCGGGGTATGCGGATCATAACACGTAATAGGTGTGCATAACTTTCAAGATAGGCTCAAGAACTCAAATATATTCATGAAAACATAAAAGGTTCATATCTGAAATCATGCCACTCGGGCCCTAATGACAAGCATTAACCATCAAGCCCTAACAAATTTTCTCGATTACATGACAGATCTCATCCAACCCCATCACCGTCCAGCAAGCCAACAAAGGAATTACTCACTCCCGGTGGTGAGCAACATGAAATTGGTGATGAAGAAGGTTCGTGATGATGATGATGGCAATGTATCCCCCTCTCCAAAGCCCCAAATGTACTCCAAATCAGGCCTCCCGATGAAGAACAGGAGGTGGCGGCGGCTCCATACCGTAAAACGCGATGAAACTTGTTCTCCTAGTTTTTTTCTCAGAGAAAAGGAATTTATAGGCTTGAGATCAATGTTAGCGGAGCCACATGGGCTCCACATGGTACTAGGGCACGCCCAGGGGCGCACCCTCGTGCTTTGTGGGCCAGTGCTGGGTCCCCTCTAGTGGATCTTAGCTCCAGTATTTGCATATATTCCATAAAAATCTCCAAAAAATTTGTCCAATTTTGAGAACTTTTATTTCTACACGAAAACAACACCATAGTAGTTTTGCTGAAAGCAATGTTAGTATGGGTTAGTTTCATTCAAATCTTGCAAATTAGAGTCCAAAACAAGAGCAACAGTGTTTGGAAAATTAGATATGACGGAGACGTATTAAGACTCTCCGATCGGTTCATGGATAGTGCAGTTGCTAAAACTGCACTTACCCATGACGATTTTAGTACTCCTGATAAAGTCAAGATGATCTCTAATAGTGATGATCTTGAGTGACTCGATAGGGACATTGGTTGGCTTCTTCTTCTTTTCCTCCTCTTGATGTTTGAAGGGTTCCTCCTCCGTCTCCTTGGAGGAGGAGGTCCGTTCACGAACATGTCGGGTCCTCTCCCTCTTGGTTGCCAGAGAGACATCACCTTCGAGCTCCAGACCCTCCTCCTATGGAGAGGAGGTTTGCCTCTCGTCCCATGATTGAGCCATCACTTCCTGCACTTCCAAACTCAAAAAGACTTGGGCTAGATTGGTTCGTTAGCTTTGAAGGATAAGGAAGCAAAAATGTTGTACATAATAGGTTAGGGTGGCAGGTAATCATGAGATAAGGAAGTTAAAATAATCAAAAACAAACCAGACAAAACCAAGCAAATTTTGTTAAGGATCAGAAGGATATCACAGTCGACGGTGTTCCATACAAGCACATGCCGTCGCATGAGTGCTCGTATGACTCCCCTCGGTCGAATCCTCTTGATATAGATCAAACAACGGCAAAGCCCACGACCACCTCCGCTCGCATGAGTGCTTGCATGATTTCTCGTACCCCAAGAAAGAACTCCCTTTTTTAAGTGTGAAGGGGTATTAGTGCTTGAATTACAAAATGAATGACGGCCTTATAGGCTGGCATAAGTGCTTGCATGGATGGTCTTTTGAGTTATTGATCACGCATCGAGTGCTTCAGAACCAACGACAGCTTGCGGTTGTATGCCCGCTCGTATGGCTAGGAAAAATAGAAAAATCTTTACAGAAAAATGAAACCAAACTGAAAAAGAAAATACTTGATACTTCCAGGCCAACCCGTGTTAATATCCAACAATTTGTTGATGCTTCACCCATTCCTTGTTTTTTGGGCACATCTTCATTCCTGGTTTCTTCTCTCTTCTAAGTCGAAGTGATGAAGATATTCTTTGAAGCTTGCTGGGATGCAATGATTTCGTAGACTCAAATAAATCAAAGTCCCTTTCTTCCTTACCCTCAGTTTAAAGAAGGGTTCTTATAAGCTGATAGATCGGGGTTCGGTATCCTAAAAGGTACGTGTAGTGGCTTTGTCCAAAGCCACAGTCATGCCATAAGGGGTAATATCCCTCTCTCTTCATAATCTTCTTCCTCTTCCAGGAGCAAGACATCAATTAATATATCGTTTATCTCATTCTGAATCCCTGCAAAAGAAGAGACCATCTAACCCATCAGGGTTTTGCTTCCTTGTTGTCAAGGACCTCCTTCATTGCTTGGTGATCTATGTAGAATTTGACTTTGGTGGCTATAATGTAAGTCCTAAACTTTTCACAAGAGTGGCTAGCATAATAGATAATATCGAACTTATTACCTTCTTCTTGGCCTAATACCGCACTTATCGCATTGTCGTCTTCTCGCATACCCCTTCAAAAAAGGTTGTCCCAATTAGGAGGTATAATGACAGGCGCAGTAAGCAAGGCTCATTCTAACTTTTCGAAGGCGGTCTTGCACTCATCATCAAACACAACTGGAACACTTTTCTGCAAAAGGTTGGTAACAGGTTTTGAGATCTTGGAGAAATTTTTAATGAGCGTTTGTAGAAGCATGATGCCCCAAAAAACTCCTTATCCCACATATGTCCCGAGGATACAACCGTTTTTCTATAGCATCTATTTTTGCCTTATCCACTTCAATACCTTTTCTGGATATCTTATGTCCCAATACAATGCCTTCATTAACCATGAAATTGCACTTCTCCCAATCCAGGACAAGATTGATGTCTCCGCACCTCTGCAAAACTTTGTCAAGGTTGTGGAGGCAATCATTGAAAGAGGTTCCGTAGGTGGAAAAACCATCATGAAAATTTCCATGATCTCTTCAACAAAATCGGAAAATATAGCATTCATACATGTATGAAAGTAACTGGCACATTACAATGCCAAATGCCATACGAAAATTAGAGTACATACCAAAGGGACAAGTGAAGGTAGTTTTCTCCTGGTCTTCAGGGTGCACTACTATTTGTGAGAATCCCGAATATCCATCTAGGTAACAAAATTGAGCATGCTTTGTCAACCTCTCCAGCATCTAATCAATAAACAACAAGTCATAATGGTCCTTGCGCATCTCCTTATTGAGCTCATGAAACCAATACACATTCTATACTCAACTATTCTTCTAGTCAAAATTAGTGCATTATGCTTATTAGGAACTAATGTAAACCCTCCTTTCTTAGGAACACAATGAACTGGGCTAACCCACTTGCTTTTAAGTACTGGATATACAATACATGCATCGAGTAGACGGGTTATCCCATTTCTTACAACTTCTTTCATTTCTGGGTTCAATTTTCTTTGAAATTTGCGTATTGGTATAGCCATGCTTTGATATTTGGACTTAAACCCTTTAGATCATCCATGGAATATCCAAAAGCCTTGCACTTCCTTAGTGTTTCCGTGTGTCCCCCTTTCTCTTCATCTAGAAGTTAGCACTTATGATAACATGATACTTATTTGTTTCATTCAAGGACTTATACATTAATTCCTTGTGAAAGGTTTTTAACTCGGGTAGTGGAAGCTCCTCGTCCCCTTTTTTCTTTGGTATTGCACAGGTGCTTCATTTAGAAGTTAATCAATTTCAATCTTAGTTGGGTATCAGGGCTTTGCTCATAGTCAATTAGACTTCTTTCAAGCTCATCTTCTGGTTTCCCGAAGGTAATAGAGGGCAATTGTGCAAATCTTCATTCTTCATTGTCATCATGCTCTCTTGGTTGGGGGCAATTTTTAAATCTTGAAAAATGGACTCTTACCTCTTTGCCAAAACTTGTGAGAGACAACCTCCCTTTCACAATCAATCTTTGCACCTATAGTGTTAAGAAAAGGTCTTTAAAAATAGTAGGACACGAATCATCTTCTGGTATTTTCATGACAACAAAATCTAGAGGATAAGTAAAAGTCTCAAGGATAACATAAACAATAGGTACTATGCCATAAGGTCTCCTTAGATTACCATCTACTAATTTTATGTCCATGTCTATAGTCTGAAGGTCACAAGAGTAGATTTCATCTTGAAGTTTAGTATAAAGAGTATAAGGTATTACATTGATAGAGGAACCCATATCGCAAAGCCCAAATAAAGAAGTACTACCAAAAGAGTATTTTACCTCTGCTTTACTTGTATTGGCTGCTTTAATGCAACCTTTTACAAATGATGTTACCTCTTTCTGCATGGCGGCAATTTTAGTCTTTGTTTGCTTTTCCTTATTTTTCTTCTCTTACACTCATGTTCTAGTTGTACCTTCCTCCATGGAAAGTGTAGTTCATGCGCTGGCTCATAATCAACATCTATTGGAGCTATCGATGGTTCCACCTCAAAGTTTCCACAACAACCTCTTCCTCGGGGTCCTCATCGTATAACACTCCCATTTTTTTTCTTAGGAAGGTCTATGTGCTCAGCGTATCTTTTAAGAAATCGAAGCACACCAACGGGGTCAAGATAAAGTCCATCCTCATTATGCTAACTCCCCTCAATTAAAATAAGCTTTTGTGCAATCAAAATCTATTTCAACTCTACCCTCTTCTTATTCAGCACCCCCGTGCTTCGTGATTGGCAAGTTTTCTGTTTAGTAATTCCCAAACACAAGGTGCCAAACTGGTAGTAAAAGCACCACTCGAAGCTAAATCTAATTCTTCTTTGGAATCATCCTTATGTCCTCCATTGAAGAAATTTAACACAAGCCAATCAGGGAGTCTATGATGCGAGCAATCATTAAGTAGAGTTTGATGCCTTTGATATGCCTTTATTAGACTCCCTCCGGGTCTTTGTCGAAAATTTAAATCTAACACCTAGCTTTAAAATACCTCATCTCCAAATTGTATTGTGCTAGGAATGTTGCAGCCAATTTTTCCCATGTGTCAAAGGTACTTGCAGTATGAGACACTAGCCATGCTTTCGCAGCAGCAGTTATAGTATGTGAGAATAATTTAAGTTTCATATCATTAGAACTGAAAGCTTCAATTTAAACGTCCCACACACGTCGTCAAAGAATTGCAAAATTTGGTAAGGGTCCTCGTCCTCCTCGCCTTTGAATTGCTTACTTTGCAATAAACCAATGACACTTGGATTCACCTCAAAAGCCACACCAACGAGTTGGGACCCAATGGTGTAAATATTTCCTCTATAGGTAATCCAGTAAGTTGCATGGCATCAAGTTGGTAGTAATTCCCAAATTCAGCCATGGTTGCTCTAGACATGCAAACAACTTAGTACACGGAATTAAACCAAACTTAAGACAAAGACCAAAATTGCTCAGATCCTTGGTAGGCGCCAGAAAAAGCCTGATGTCCTTCAAGTTTAGAAGATGTAGTTGTAGCCTTTTCGCAGTAACATTATCTATCCCACAAGGAGCACACAAATCAACCTTTTATCTCTTGAAGAGTATAAATAGCTATGCCTACCATTTGTAAGAAATCCAAAGCAATGGTAATATGATGGAGATGGTAGCGAGCATAAAGGTCAAATAATGAAATCATATTTCGTAACAATGGACGCAAACTAGGGTGTCAAAATCAATAAGACTAAAGCGTCCCCAAGGAGTTTGGATTCCCCACTAGTGTGTATCTATAGCGGTGTCTAAACACAACACCATGTCGGATTCCTAAGCCACTTTCCAATTTTTGTGTGGGCAGAACTGGTACACATACATACATACATGCAATAGTCCCATATCACATACACCACCACCGTTCTTCCCAACTCTGGTTACCAAAATAATGACTAAGGGGGAAAAGGTCCCCGTGGACGTAGGATATAGGTGGTCCCTACTTACCCCATGTTGCAACGATCCAGGACGAAGGGAGATAAGCCTTGTCACGTACCTACCTCCGCGACTAGCTGGTTCGCCAGCAGTAATAACCTTCCGTCCAAAATTGGCATAGGTTGGATGGTAAACTTCACCCAAAATCAAGAATACTATTAACATAAACATGCAAAGATGACATTAAATCCTAGTACCAAACAATTTATTACACGCTAGGGTTCCTCCATATCCCAAAGAACTATAAGGACTACACAAACATCAAGGGCATCAAAGAGGTGAAGTGAATCATGATGAACGAGGTAATTCCACACAAGTAATAGAAGATTGAATGCACTCCTACTAGTGTATTACAAAGGGATGGGGGTGAAATGATGATGGTGATGATGGTGAAGCCCTCTCTATGCGGAGTAGCGGTCGCGGAATCTTGGCTGGGGTCTCCTCTGGAAGTCTCCTGAGGCCAGGGTTCTCTCTCTAGATGCCTTTTGTCCCCTGCCTCTTTCATCTATGATCCGATTTCATGGGGTGGAAGTAGTAGATGAGGCGGCAGCACTGGCACCTCAAACTAGCGCCCATACAAGCTGGCGGGCTGATACGTCTCCGTCGTATCTACTTTTCCAAACACTTTTGCCCTTGTTTTGGACTCTAACTTGTATGATTTGAATGGAACTAACCCGGACTGACGCTGTTTTCAGCAGAATTGCCATGGTGTTGTTTTATGTGCAGAAAACAAAAGTTCTCGAACGACACGAAACTCCACGGAACACCTTAGAAAAAATAAAAAATCCTCGCCAAAGATGAAGACCAGGGCCCACACCCTGCTCACGAGGGTGGGGGCGCCTTCCCCGGGCGCGCCGCCTACCTTGTGGGCCCCTGGTGGCCCTCACGCCGCCGCCCGCCAAGCCCTAATATCTCTCGGGAGGCCGATCTGGAGTCCGTTCGGGGCTCGGAGAGGGGATTCGCCGCCGTCGTCATCATCAACCATCCTCCATCACCAATTTCATGATGCTCACCGCTTGCGCGAGTAATTCCATCGTAGGCTTGCTGGACGGTGATGGGTAGGATGAGATTTATCATGTAATCGAGTTAGTTTTGTTAGGGTTTGATCCCTAGTATCCACTATGTTCTGAGATTGATGTTCCTATGACTTTGCTATGCTTAATGCTTGTCACTAGGGCCCGAGTGCCATGATTTCAGATCTGAACCTATTATGTTTTCATGAATATATGTGTGTTCTTGATCCTATCTTGCAAGTCTATAGTCACCTACTATGTGTTATGATCCAGCAACCTCAAGTGACAATAATCGGGACCACTCGGTGATGACCACAGCTTGAGGAGTTCATGTATTAACTATGTGTTAATGCTTTGTTCCGGTTCTCTATTAAAAGGAGGCCTTAATATCCCTTAGTTTCCAATAGGACCCCGCTGCCACGGGAGGGTAGGACAAAAGATGCCATGCAAGTTCTTTTCCATAAGCACATATGACTATATACGGAATACATGCCTACATTACATTGATGAACTGGAGCTAGTTGTGTGTCACCCTATGTTATGACTGTTAGATGACGAACCACATCCGGCATAATTATCCATCACTGATCCGGTGCCTACGAGTTTTCCATATACTGGTTCTCGCTTATTTACTTTTCCGTTGCTACTGTTACAATCATACAAAAATACCAAAAACATTACTTTTGTTGTCTTTACTTTTATTACCGTTACCACCACTATCATATTACTTCGCTACTAAACACTTTGCTGCAGATACTAAGTTTCCAGGTGTGGTTCAATTGACAACTCAGCTGCTAATACTTGAGAATATTCTTTGGATCCCCTTGTGTCGAATCAATAAATTTGGGTTGAATACTCTACCCTCGAAAACTGTTGCGATCCCCTATACTTGTGGGTATCACGCGCTCATATTGAAGGTCGTCTGTGGCTCCGGAGGTGCCACAGGATCTCTTCCCTTGGTCCCTTTGCTTCATTCTTTTATGGTAGTTAGTTATCACATTAAATAACATGGTTCCATCACCATTTCGTAGGATACCTTCCATTAAACTTTATTTCTCCAAAAGATGCTACCTAGAAAATAACAACAAAAAGCAACGCGTGGATGCGGTAAAATTCCACAAAGCCTACCATGTAGGCACAAAATAATGAACATAAATGTCACATAATTGATCTCATCACTCCCCCCTAAGGGTTTTTAGATTACCCAGTAAAGGAGGGAGGGAGGTACCATGGTTTCCTTTTTTTATTGAATACCAATAACACGAGTGACCATGTAAGTGAGAAGTTAGGTAAGCCTTGCCAATGGCTAAAGCCTTTAATCTTGACTTCTTGACTACACTAAAAGTAAATAATGTCACTAGATTTCGGCATATATATTAGCCATGTATCATTTCCTAACTTAATTTCCCTTTATGCACCTAGGTCATTGTTCACAAACTAATACGGCTTAGCTACCTTTCTTTGGGCTGTATCAAGGAAGTACTTCAACGAATGGGTAGGTTGCCAACGCAACATTATAGACAGGAAGTTCTCCTTTCTCCAATTATGCTCATTAGACCTATAGGTGAGTAGCTAGTATAGTAATAGCCAATACAAAAAACTAATAGTAGAAGGGTCGGTGGATGACCCTTGCGAAAGTGGCCACGCCACATCCCTTTTGTAGCCAATCATTTTTCTCAACAATGTAGTTAACCAAAATGGAAAATTGCGCAGTACTGTTGATCGGTTCGTCATGAAGCTTAGTGCAACACTCTGCGATATAAAAAGGTACTCATTTTGCTTGGAGAATACACAACTGTATAACCTGTCAATACGATACGCGGGTCCCACCAATGTCAACTTTTGATCAGATGGTATCGGGGTTTTACATGCATGTGCTGCCCATTCTCTCTATTCTATCTCCCAAACTAATTCATCCTTTTATTTCACCTTTGCTAACTTAATAGCATTCATATCTCTTAAAGAAAAATTCCAATTTCAAAACTTCTTGAAATTTGAACTCCCGTCGCAAAGACTTTTAAAAGAAGACCGATTTTGGATACATTCTAAATCGGTTCAAAATTCATGAAACATATTTCACATAAATCACATCTAGTTCAAAACCCACATTTCGCTTTTCGTAGGCTTGTTTCACAAAAATCTTATCTATTTCAATACCATAGTTTTGAAATAACAGATTTCGCTCTTTTGAAATAAACTTTTACACATTTCCAAATAATCAGTTTCATATGTTGACATTTTAGTTTCTTATTATTTTTATTTTTAGAACCAACATTTCATTTTTCACTCGCTTGTTTCACAAAAATCACATCTATTTCAATTTTATATTTTTGAAATACATATCTCGCTCTTTTGAAATAAACTGTTACACAAATGAAATAATCAGTTTCACAAGTTGTCATTTCAGTTTCGTATTAGTTTTTTCTTTCAAAACTCATATTTCACTTACCACCGATAGTTTCACAAAATCACATATATTTCAATTCCACATTTTTCAAATAATGTATTTCAATATTTTAAAAATAATTGTTACACATTTTTAAATAATCAGCTTCTCAAGTTAAATTTCAATTTACTATGGTTTTCATTTCCACTAGCTTTTTATATAAATTCACATACATTTCAATTGCGCATTTTTAAAATGACATATTTCACTCATTCAAAAGAAGATTTTATAATAACACATTCAGTCATTTCGAAAAAAGATTTCATAATAACATGTTTCACTAATTTCATGCTAACATATTTCACTCATTTCTAAAAAGATATCATAATAATATTTTTGACTCACTCCGAAAAACCAGTTTCAAAAGCTGACATTCAGTTTCATATTTGGGTTGAAATCGATTTCTAGTTAAGTAGTTTGCATCACATATGGAATATGAAATGTTGAAATTTAAACGTGTTTGAAATCTTCTGTAACATCCCAAATTTTCAATTTGGAATGTTATACATTAAGTCATCATGCATATCATATTTTCATGCATTTTTCCGATCCTGGAAAATTTCACGCAACTCAAGGACCCTCGAAGAGAGTTGGAGATTTCAATATTTTCATATTTGAGTTTTCTCAAATTTTGAAAATAGGATCATTTGGATTTATCCATTTTTATCTTCAAATATTTTTCCTATAAAAAAATAAAGAGAGGGAATAATATGACTTTCCCAAAATTTAGGAAAAATGAAGATTTAATAAATAAATCATATTTTGGATTTTTCGGAGTTTATTTGCCTTAGGGAAAAATTTCGTATTTTCAAAAATTGCATTTTGGTTCCATATTAAAGTTCATTTTGTTCGACTCATTTTTAGGAGTCGGGGAAAATTTATTTTATTAAATTTGGAGTTCGTTTATATTTCATTTTATTCGTTTTCATGAAGTTTTTTTTTAAAAATGCGCCCACTTTGGGCCAAGGGCCCGGCCGCCTCTCCCCTCTCCTCATGGCGCCACGCCCGCCGCCTGGCGGAGCGAGTCCGAGGAGGACTCCTCCTCCCCGCTTGCCTCCCCCAAGCAACCCCCTCCTATTTATACTCCCCACCCCCCCCTCTCTCCTCCTCCCCACACACCCCAACCCGCAGCCCCGCCACCCCGGTCCCCGCCGCCCGCCTGGTGCCCCCGAGACGCCGTCGCCCACCACCCCAAGCCGACCACGGGAGCCTCCTCGGCGAGGTAGCCCCGCGCCACCTCCCGGTCCGGTTTTGTTTAAAAACCTTTCGATTTTCTTTCCGTTGTTCGGATTTTTTAAAACCCTAGATCGGTTTATTTTTTTCCGGTTTAGTTATTTAGTGAGCGTTCACCGATCCGTTCGCTTTAACGAACGCGCGTTCACCGGTTAGTTTCTGTTAACGAACGTCCGCTCGTTTAACCGCTCGTCGTTTTCTTTTAACCGGATTTAATCTGATTATTTTCCGATCTCGATTTCAGATCCAATCTTCAATCTAGTTTATTTTCTCGCTCGTTTATCGGAATCAGGTGATTCAAACGCCTGGAGTTTCGTTTCGAAACCGCCGTTCCGACTAATCCACTTAAACAAAGTTTTGCTACTGTAAAATTTGACCTAGTTTCAAATTGCTAGAACTGAGTCGTTTTCTTTCGAAGTTTGACTTTCGTTGCTTTATTTGATTCGATTATTTTTGCAACCAGGGTTCTTTAGTTGAACATTATGGTCAGATCAGCCAATAGAGATTTAACAGTGCATTAGAGGAGTACTTATTTTATGGTTGTTGTTTGTCTGCGATAGATCACCGGAGTCGCCGCTTGTTACTTGAGTCTCTAGGTTTCATGGATCGTCAGCAAGGCAAGTAACACTTGATCATACCTTTTCTACTACCCAGTTTTTATGCATTAGATCAATCCTCGAACACTTGCATGATTAGGATCTAATTAAATTGTGGGATGGGAAGTAGATTGAGGTAGTACCTATTACCTGTTTTACTTATGAAACCTTGGGAGTTACTTCTACGTTTGCTTATTGCCATGCTATGCTAGTAGACGTGGATTGGGTGAGTGAATATCCATGACAGATGTGAGATTGTTAATTAATGGTTTATTTAAGGTGGCAACTTAAACACACATACGGGTGGATTGAGGCACCTGGTTTCTATCGGGACTTGCCTGTTTCTCTTCGGACCGCCACCTGTGCTCAAAGGGATCATAAGATCATTCATGCTAGAAACTTCCGTGTGCAGCCACAAGCCATTATGGGCTCTGGCATAGTTGAGTAAGTCGTGCGAACTCTTATAGTGGTGCACTAGTAGATGTGGCGGATGTAGGTGTACCGGTCCACCCATCGTAAGGTGCTAGCGCTTCTGAAAGACTGTGTCTCGGTCATCCGTCTCTCAAACATCATGTAGTGCGAGAAACCAAACGGAGGCGATTGAGTCTTGTGGGGAAAAGTGCGCAAACCTCTGCAGAGTGTTTAATCTAATCATGATTAGCCGTGTCCCCGGTTATGGACATCTTGAGTATCTAGTACTTGAATATCGTGTGAATCTCAACATGTTACTCTAATTAATGTTATTGGGTTATTAATGAGTACTTTTAATTGGGATTGAGGATGTCAACCATTCTCAATGTTTAACAACCACCATGATAGTTAAACAAATTTATTCCTTTGCGAGGGGAAAAACTAGCTTTATGCAAAATCAGAATCAGAGAGCTTATCCACCAGCCATATATGCATGTAGTATAGGCTTATTCCTTCATTACTCTCTATGTGTTACATTGCCAAGATATTCCATGTCTTTGACCCGTTTTTCGGGCTGCAACATTCATGTTGCAGACTTTTCAGACAACGAGTAAGGTGTTTAGGTCGTGGTTCTATACTCAGTGATGCCGATGGAGTTGATGGACTCACTTACCTTCCAAGTCTTCCGTTGTTATCGTCATTAGATGGCCTTAAGCCATATTTATTGTAATAAGTCCTCTTTTGGACAACGCTGTAATAAGTGTGTGATTTCTACTCTGTTATAAATCCTTGAATCTTGTGTGGTGTCGGCATTCTTGATCCAGGATGACACACGAGCACGAGAGACTTGATCCTTTCGGTCGGGTCGCTCTGAGAGATGGTATTAGAGCACACTGCCGTTGTGAGACACGACCACTAAGTTAAAGCCATAGATCACTACTCTCTTCTCAATTTCTAACTCCTCATCTTTTCCACTCTTTTAGGATGAAGGACCTTGAAGATCAAGTACACCCAACCGGATGAAGGCACACCTTTTGGATTTCACTTGAAGGAAGTCACTAAGTACACGAACATTGGACTACCAAGTTTCACGGGATGTTCAATGCCACTCTGCTCGAAGAGGAGCTTTGGAAGATTCAAGCTCATGTACCGGAAGGACATTCGCCCCAATCACCAAGCCTATAGATAGTGTTTTAGGTTGCACCAACACGGAGTCTCGGAAAGAGCATGGCAGCTCATATCACCATGGGACGCATTGGAGAAGTTTATCAAGAAGACCTCAAGGACACCATCTATCAGATTTGCGGACGCCTTGAGATGAACAATGGGAGATAGTCGGCACCAAGAAGGACCGATCCATTGCAGCTTTCATCCAGGAGTTAAACCAAAGACATTCGACGCCAGGGAGAACCAGATGTGCAATGATATGCTCGAGTTGAAGAATGCGAAGGGAAGGATCAACGAACTTGAAGGAGAACTAAAGTCTACACGCAAGGACTACATGGACGAGATCGTAGCGCTAGCAAGACACAATAACGACCTTAAGTATGAGATTGAAGAACTCAAGAAGAAATTGGCGCTCAAGAATGAAGACCAGTACGTCGGTTGCCCAAGCGACTACATCAACATCGACGACACCGATTCGGATCCAAGTGAACCCGACTTTGAAGATGAAGTGGAGCAGACATCATGGAGTCTTCCACCGTTCAAATTAATAGATGACCCCACATATTAGTAGTATTCCCTCCATGTAACATTTTAGTTCACGCACTTTTGCGATAGTTAGACCGTTGTAAGCCTTTGTTTGAATTGAATGAAGTGATTTTGTGTGCATTTGCTCATATACATTTGGGTAGTGTTTCTCCTTAGACCCCAATCTATTCTTAATTCTCATCTTTTCTAAACCCATCAGATGCCTCCGAGACGCGACCCCGGATTTGTTTTCCCGCCGGAGATCACCCAGTTGATTCAGCAGCAGAACACTTTGATCCAAACATTGGTGCAGAATCAAGGCAACAACTACAACAACAACAACCCACCGCCACCACCACCACCTGCGGATCACTTGACACGTTTCTTAAGACTGAATCCGCCAGTATTTTCCAGTAGCACCGAGCCGATAGTAGCAGATGATTGGCTCCGTAAGGTAGGAAGGGAGATAACCACTGCAGGACGTACAGATGGAGAGAAGGTGAAGTTTGCTGCACACCAGCTTGAAGGACCCGTAGCAGCATGGTGGGAGAATTTTACAGCCACTTACCCTGTAGACACTGTCACATGGGATCGGTTTGACAAGCTTTCCGCACCGCCCATGTCTCGGCAGGAGCTATGGCCATGAAGAAGCGTGAGTTTGCAACTTACGCCAAGGAGGAAGGATTGTTGGCGGTATGTGGATGATTTTAGTAAGTTAGCACGTTATGCCCCGGATGACGTTACTACAGATGCAACTAAGCGGAGAAGTTTCGGAAGGACTGAATGATGAGTTAAGCATGCAGTTGATGGTAGCAAGTTTCAATAACTACCAGGAGTTGGTAGACCGTGCCCTCATGATTGAAGGAAAGCAACAGCAAATTGAGAATGGCAAGAGGAAGTATGGACAGGGGAAGTATAACTCTGGAGCCCAGCAGAAGCCTCGTTATACCCCTAAGCAAGGAGTTCAGTTTTAGCATACCCACAGAGGAAGTAATTCGCACAACCATAATGGCACCAAGAATGGGAACGGGAATGGAGGAAGCAATGGACAAAACCGCACCACACCGTCAACCCCAACCAAGAAAGACCTAAGCCATGTCACTGTTTCAAGTGTTCCAAGACCGGACATTATGCAAATGACTGTCCAGAAGGCCAAGGTGGCAATGGAAGCTCTGGAAAGAAGCCCAACCCTTTCAACAGGGGACATGTGAACCACATTGATGTGGAGGAGGTTGAAGATCAGCCCGATGCAGTAATCGGTAAGTTTTGGTTAAGTCATTTACTGCACTAGTTCTTTTCGATACCGGTGCATCGCACTCATACATATCAAGGGGTTGTGTAGAGAAGTATAGTCTACCTACTCGGATTCTTAAAACCCCTTTGCTAGTAAGCTCACCAGGAGCGGAGTATATGGCCAGACAAGGATGTTTTCAAGTGCCATTAAGTATAGGAAGGCATGTGTTCCCGGCGGATTTGATCATTCTGAAATCTCAAGGATTCGATGTGATATTAGGCATGGATTGGCTGTCGATGTATGGAGGAAACATCGATTGCGCAAGTAACACGATTTTGCTCACAACACCAGAAGGAAGAAGGATTAAGTATGTATCACGGCATCAGCCGAGGAGAGCTCATGTAAATTGCTTATCGTGAGTGGTGCGGAAGAAGTACCAGAGTGAAGGATTACCACGATGTATTTCACGAGGAATTGCCAGAATGCCACCGGATAGAGACATTGAGTTTTTGATTGAACTTTTGCGAGAACAGGCCCAATATCCAAGCGACCATACGGGATGCCCGCATGTGATTTGGCGGAAATCAAGAAGCAGATTAAGGAGCTATTGGATAAAGGTTTTATACGCCCAAGTTATTCGCCTTGGGGATCACCCGAACTTTTAGTGGAGACGCAGGACGGATCGTTAAGGATGGATGTTGATTATCGTGGATTGAAAGACGTAACAATCAAGAACAAGTACCCACTACCTATGATAAATGATCTGTTTGATCGCTTTGCAAGGAGCTAAAGTGTTTTCCAAGATCGATTTGCGATCGTGGTACCATCGATTGAAGATTCGAGAGCAGGACATACCTAAGACAACATTTACCACGAGATATGGACTGTATGAATATACCGTTATGTCATTTGGACTAACTAACGCTTTGCCTATTTCATGAACCTGATGAACAAAGTGTTTATGGAGTTTTTGGATAAGTTCTTCGTGGTGTTCATAGATGATATTTTGATTTTCTCAAAGAATGAAGAGGAACATAAGGAACATTTGCGATTAGTTTTGGAGAAACTAAGGGAACATCAGTTATATGCCAAGTTCAGCAAATGTGAGTTTTGGCTAAAGGAAGTTGGATTTCTTGGACATGTTATATCCGGAGAAGGGATAGCAGTTGACCCCACAAAGGTTGAGACCGTAACCAAATGGGAAGCACCAACGACAGTTGGAGAGATCCGGAGTTTCCTTGGACTCGCAGGATACTACCGAAGATTCATTGAAAATTTCTCAAGGATCGCAAAGCCTATGACAGAATTGTTGAAGAAGGATACCAAGTTCATATGGACTGAGGATTGTGAGGCAAGTTTTCAGGAGTTGAAGAAAAGATTGGTTACCTCACCAGTGTTAATTTTGCCAGATCAGACCAAGGATTATGAGGTGTATTACACGCTTCACGTCGAGGACTTGGAGCAGTGCTTATGCAGGAAGGAAGAGTTGTTTCGTATGCTTCACGACAGCTTAAGCCTCATGAGTTGAATTATGCCACACATGATTTGGAGTTAGCAGCCATTGTGCACGCATTGAAGACCTAGAGACATTTCCTCATTGGAAATCATTGTGAGGTGTACACGGATCACAAGAGTTTGAAGTACATCTTCACGCAGAGGAATTAAATCTCAGACAGAGGAGATGGTTGGAGCTTATTAAGGATTATGATATGAGATTGCATTATCACCCAGGAAAGGCTAACGTTGTATCAGACGCATTGAGTCGTAAGAGCCATGTCAATACCCTAATGATGGGAGGAATACCCAAGGAGTTAGCCGAGGACCTTCGAGAGCTATGTTTGGAAATAGTTCCGAGAGGCTATGTAGCTGCATTGGAGATTCAGTCTACGTTGATGGACAAAATCAGAGAAGCTCAAAAGGCAGACAAGGAAGTTGCCTCTATAAAGGAGAAAATGAGCGAAGGAAAAGCTAAGGGATTTCGTGAGGATGAGCACGATACCCTATGGTTTGAGGACCGTGTTTATGTGCCAAATGACCCGGAGATCAGGAAGTTGATTTTGCAAGAAGCACATGATTCACCCTACTCAATTCACCCAGGAAATACCAAGATGTATTTGGATTTGAAGGAAACGTTCTGGTGGACCGGAATGAAGAAGGATATTGCGGAGTATGTAGCAGTTTGCGATGTATGTCAGAGAGTGAAGGCAGAACATCAGAAGCCAGGATTGTTGCAACCATTGCCAATACCGAATGGAAGTGGGATAAACTAGGCATGGATTTCATCACAGGTTTGCCAAAGACTCGTTCGGCTATGACTCAATTTGGGTTATAGTCGACCGCTTGACGAAGGTAGCTCATTTCATTCGGTCAAGACTACCTATAGCAGTGCTAAGTTGGCAAAGATATACATGACCAGAATTGTGTGTTTACACGGAGTTCCGAGGAGTATCAGACGGATAGAGGAACTCAATTTACCTCAAAGTTTTGGAATCGGTTGCACGAAACATTGGGAACCAGGCTGGAATTCAAGTCTGACTTTTCACCCACGCATGAGATGGACAGACCGAGAGAGTCAATCAGATTTTGGAGGATATCTCGAGAGCTTGTGCACTAGATTATGGATCTAGTTGGGATGATAACCTACCGTATGCAGAATTTTTTATAACAACGGTTACCAAACCAGCTTGAAGATGGCACCTTTCGAGGCTTTATGCGGAAGGAGGTGCAGGACACCGTTATCATGGGACGAAGCCGAGACCGTCGATTGTTTGGACCAGATTTGATTAAGGAGTCCAACAGAAGGTTAAGTTGATTCGCGATAGGCTCAAGGTAGCCCAGTCCTGCATGTAAAAGCTATGCGGATTCAAAATGCAAGGCGATGGAATATAAAGTTGGAGACAGAGTTTATCTTAGAGTATCCCCGCTTGAGGAATTAAGCGTTTGAGTTAAAGGAAAATTAGCACCGCGTTTCGTTGGACCGTATAAGATTTTGCAACGCATGGGAGAAGTTGCTTATAAGCTGGAATTGCCAGAGGGACTGTCAGGAGTTCATGATGTATTCCATATTTCTCAGCTGAAGAAATGTCATGCCAAGATGGCGGAAGTACCGTTAAGATATACAGTGCCACTTGAAGCGATTCAGTTGAAGGAGGATTTGACATATGAGGAGAAACCAGTCAAGATTATCGATTATGCCAGCAGAGTTACTCGCATCAAGGTTATAAAGTTTTGCAAAGTTCAGTGGAGCCACCACACTGAGGATGAAGCCACCTAGGAAAGAGAAGAAGATTTGCTCAAGGATCACCCTCACCTATTTTCTAGCCAACCCGAATCTCGAGGGCGAGATTCATCTTAAGGGGGGTAGGTTTATAACATCCCAAATTTTCAATTTGGAATGTTATATATTAAGTCATCATGCATATCATATTTTCATGCATTTTTCCGATCCTAGAAAATTTCACGCAACTCAAGGACCCTCGGAGAGAGTTGGAGATTTCAATATTTTCATATTTGAGTTTTCTCAAATTTTGAAAATAGGATCATTTGGATTTATTCATTTTTATCTTCAAATATTTTCCCTATAAAAAATAAAGAGAGGGAATAATATGACTTTCCCAAAATTTAGGAAAAATGAAGATTTAATAAATAAATCAAATTTTGGATTTTTTGGAGTTTATTTGCCTTAGGGAAAAATTTCGTATTTTCAAAAATTGCATTTTGGTTCCGTATTAAAGTTCATTTTGTTCGACTCATTTTTAGGAGTCGGGGAAAATTTATTATATTAAATTTGGAGTTCGTTTATATTTTATTTTATTCGTTTTTCTCATGAAGTTTAAAAAATGTCATACACTGGGCCAAGGGCCAGCCGCCTTCCTCATGGCCACAGCCGCCGCTGGCCGGGCGAGGCGAGTCCGAGGAGGACTCCTCCTCCCCCGCTTGCCTCCCCCAAGCAACCCTCCTATTTATACTCCCACCCCCTCTCCTCCCCAAGTCAAGGCCGCCACGCCTAACCCGCAGTCTCGACGCCGCCCAAGAGCTGGCCGCCGAGCCCCGCCAGAGTGCCCGCCGCCATCGATGCCCCCCGAGACGCCGCCGTCACGCCTAAGCCGACCATTGGAGCCCCTCCCCGGCGAGGTAGCCGCCGCACCACCTCCCCGGTCCGGTTTTGTTTAAAAAACCTTTTGGTTTTCTTTCCGTTGTTTGGTTTTTTTAAACCCTAGATCGGTTTATTTTTTTCGGTTTAGTTATTTAGTGAACGTTCACCGATCCGTTCGTTTTAACGAACGCGTTCACCGGTTAGTTTCTGTTAACGAACGTCCGTTCATTTAACCGTTCGTCGTTTTTCTTTTAACCGGATTTAATCTGATTATTTTCCGATCTCGATTTCAGATCCAATCTTCAATCTAGATTATTTTCTCGCTCGTTTATCGGAATCAGGTGATTCAAACGCCTGGAGTTTTGTTTCGAAACCGCCGTTCCGACTAATCCACTTAAACAAAGTTTTGCTACTGTAAAATTTGACCTAGTTTCAAATTGCTAGAACCGAGTCGTTTTCTTTCGAAGTTTGACTTTCGTTGCTTTATTTGATTCGATTCTTTTTGCAACTGTGGTTCTTAAGTTGAACTTTCCGGTCGATCTGCCATTCGAGATTTACCTATGCATTAGATGAGTACTTATTGTATGCTTGTTGTTTGTCTGCGATAGATCACCGGAGTGCGCCGCTTGTTACTTGAGTCTCTAGGTTTCATGGATCGTCAAAGAAGGCAAGTAACACTTGATCATACCTTTTCTACTACCCAGTTTTTATGCATTAGATCAATCCTCGAACACTTGCATGATTAGGATCTAATTAAATTGTGGGATGGGAAGTAGATTGAGGTAGTACCTATTACCTGTTTTACTTATGAAACCTTGGGAGTTACTTCACGTTTGCTTATTGCCATGCTATGCTAGTTGACGTGGATTGGGTGAGTGAATATCCATGACAGATGTGAGATTGTTAATTAATGGTTTATTTAAGGTGGCAACTTAAACACACATCTGGGTGGATTGAGGCACCTGTTTCTATCAGGACTTGCCTGTTCTCTTCGGACCGCCACCCAGGCTCAAAGGGATCATAAGATCATTCATGCTAGAAACTTCCGTGTGCAGCCACAAGCCATTATGGGCTCTGGCATAGTTGAGTAAGTCGTGCGAACTCTTATAGTGGTGGACTAGCAGATGTAGGGGATGTAGGTGTACCGGTCCACCCATCGTAAGGTGCTAAGCGCTCGAAAGATCGTGTCTCGGTCATCCGTCTCTCAAACATCATGTAGTGTGAGAAACCAAGCGGAGGCGATCGAGTCTTGTGGGGAAAAGTCATAAACCTCTGAGAGTGTATAATCTAATCATGATTAGCCGTGTCCCCGGTTATGGACATCTTGAGTATCTAGTACTTGAATATCGTGTGAATCTCAACATGTTACTCTAATTAATGTTATTGGGTTATTAATGAGTACTTTTAATTGGGATTGAGGATGTCAACCATTCTCAATGTTTAACAACCACCATGATAGTTAAACAAATTTATTCCTTTGCGATGAGGGAAAAACTAGCTTTATGCAAAGCTGTAATCAGAGAGCTTATCCACCAGCCATATATGCATGTAGTATAGGCTTATTCCTTCATTACTCTCTATGTGTTACATTGCCAAAGATATTCCATGTCTTGACCCATTTTTCGGCTGCAACATTCATGTCGCAGACTTTTCGCATTGACGAGCAAGGTGTTTAGGTCGTGGTTCTATACTCGATGATGCCGATGGAGTTGATGGACTCACTTACCTTCCAAGTCTTCCACTGTTATCGTTATTAGATGGCCTTAAGCCATATTTATTGTAATAAGTCCTCTTTTGGACAACGCTGTAATAAGTGTGTGATTGCTACTCTGTTATAAATCCTTCGAAGTACTGTGTGGTGTCAGCATTACTGATCCAGGGATGACACCTGAGCACAGAGACTTGATCCTTTCGGGTCGGGTTGCTACATCTTCTAAAATTTATCTAGTTCTAAAGGTCTCGGCGTCAGGTGTTCAAATATATGAGAAGTTTTAGAACTGATATTACAGTTTAAAAGATGTGAATGATTTAGCTTTGCCAAGGTAAAATAAAAAAGTGGATTTATTGTGTAAGAGTGGAACTGACATTTGCTGCATCCTTGCATGTAAAGGACGTGAGGGTGATTTGACTACATTGAAATACCGGCAGCTGAGAAATCAGTACAAAAACTATACATGCAGGTGGGCCATAGGTTAGCACAAATTTCAGAACTCGCATGTGGTGCTAGATCTACCAAAGATGAGGCGTTAGCATGCAAAATGACTTTGTGTGTAGTTCACTTGGAGCGAGGCACAAGGTGTGAAGTTCCAAGCGGTGGAGGACAACCTATTTGTTGTTCTAGTTTTCTGCATGTGTAAGCTCATGAAAAAGGGTCATGGTAGTCCGCAGAACCACAACGTGTGAAGCCTGACAATGTGGTGGCTTACCCGCGGTTTGTGGTTCTGAACCAGAATCACGTCTGGTCACACATTCATAAAATCTTGGGACTGTTCTACCTGAAAAACCTGGTGTGGGATATGGCTAATAAGAAGCAACAATAGACAATCTCGCCTATTTTGAGATTACGACTGAGTGCCCTCTGTAAGTATTTCTAGTAAAAAGAACTACCTTTCAAAACACATATCATTATGGCCAGCCAAAATCGAAAGAGTGAGAGTACAAGATATGGGTCTACGCTTCCAGCTTGCTCCTGCAGACACCTGGCAAACGAATCTCAAAGCACCCTCCCCCTTACTTCCACCTCAGACTTCGCTCTCTCCTCTTTTGTCTCCCCCAAGAGTCAGCTGCTCGCCGACTTACGCATAGGCTCGTCGTCGGTCCGAGGGCGTAGATGACATGTGGTGTCAATAAAAAGGTCGTCCACCTGCCTATGTCATTTCTTTGTGGACTCCATATCTTGCGGCACCGGGATCTTGCGGATCCTGCTTGATTTCTGCACGGGTCCGTCTCGAGCCGACCATGGATGGCTGGTCTTTGGAAGGGGTGACATGGGAGGAGACGACGGGCGTAAGGATGCAGTGATGGAGGGTTCTGATGTGGTATGGCTCCTGTTGGTGCTACTTGGTGGAGCTAGCTGCTCCATGGGACGAGAGAGAGGGATACAAATTACAGCGTGTTTTGTTGGGGGTAATTAGATCTATGGAATGAGAATTGAAGTGGTGTGAGTCTTCAAATCTATTGTTTGGTTCGGGGATTGGGAATTCAGAAGAGAATAGACATGTGACTTTAGACTCCAACTCCCACCGTTTTATTAACAGGGAGGGCTGGGAATTGGAATGGAATTGTTTTAGTGAGTCGATGTTGGCCCTTCATCATAACTTACGTTAACTTCCAATGTCTAGTCCCTCGCTAATTCCCATGAACCAAACAAGAGAATACAGTTTCTCCTCAAATCTCACATATAATTCCTATTATGTGCCAAACAAAAGATTGGGAATCAAACGTCTCATCCCATGTCTAATCTCAATGCAACTTCCTACTCTAAACTCCCATTCCCCTTCTGAAAATTAGAAAACACTTTGAGATTCATTTTTGCCAACTATCAGCATGGGAAGCGGGTCTCATGACTGGGCGACACCTAAACCTGCTTCTGCTATTAATTCTGATATGTCACATGTTATTGATGATGCCACTTCTTCTATGCATGATACTTATGATGAAACTACTTCTATGCTTGATACTACTGTGCCCCTTGGTGAATTTCTAGATGAACAAATTTCGAGGTCTAGAGAAAGAAAAAATACTGAAACTGAATACAATGATGTTAATGATGATGAAAATATGCCTGCTATTCCTGAGGGTTATCTTTTTAATGTTGAATCAACTGCAGTTGTTCTTGCTTGCCAGGATAGACTTGAACTTAAGAGGTTGCTAGTTAAATGGAGTAAAGAATCTTTTAGAGATAGAATGAGACCCGACCCTGCTTTTGCTACTTCACCAATTTTGTTACCGATAAGGATTATTATGAATTCTCTGTTGATCCAGATATAATTACTTTGGTTGAATCTGATCCTTTTTATGGCTATGATTCTGAAACTGTTGTGGCACATCTTCGTAAGTTAAATGATATAGCTGCCCTGTTTACTAATAATGAGAGATCGCGCTACCTTTATTTACTCAAAATATTTCCGTTCTCATTAAAGGGTGATGCTAAGAAATGGTTTAATTCTCTTGATCCTGGTTGTGTGCAAAGTCCCCAGGATATGATTTATTACTTCTCTGCTAAATATTTCCCTGCTCATAAGAAACAAGCTGCTTTGAGGGAAATATACAACTTTGTGCAAATTGAAGAAGAGAGTCTCCCACAAGCTTGGGGGAGGCTTCTCAAGTTACTTAATGCTTTGCCTGATCATCCTCTTAAGAAACATGGAATACTTGATATCTTTTATAATGGACTAACCGATGCTTCTAGAGATTACCTGGATAGTTGTGCTGGTTCTCTTTTCAGGGAAAGAACACCGGATGAAGATGAAATTTTATTGAATAATATGTTGACAAATGAAAATAATTGGGCACCTCCTGAGCCAACTCCCGAGCTAGCTCCTAAGCCAATTACTGAGCCTATTCCTAAACCAACTCCGAAGAAGAGAGGTGTTCTATTTCTCAGTCCTGAATTTATGCAAGTGGCAAAGAAATCTATGAAATAAAAAGGTATTAAAGCTAAAGATGTTAAGAATTTACCTCCTATTGAAGAAATACATGGTCTTAATTTACCGCCTGTAGAAGAAGTATATGATCTCAACAACTTATTCTTGAAGAACCTCCCGATATCCCGGCTACGGTAGTAAAGGTAAATTCTCTCTATAGATATGATAAAGCTGAAGTCCCTCCTACTAAAATTGCTAGTCGATTGCTTGGATGAGTTTGATGACTTTATGTTTAAGCAAGATGACTTTAATGCCTATTTTGGTAGACGATTAAAACAGAATACCTTTATGATTAAACGCTTGAGTGATTATATGGCTAATATTAGAGGTGAACTTAAACTTGTTAGCAAACATGCTTCTATGGTTACCAATCAAGTAGAACAAGTACTTAAAGCTCGTAAAAGAAGTGCTTGATGAAATGAATAGTAAGAAAAGTGATCATCTTTGTTAGAGTGGCTACTAGAACTGGTAGAATGACTCAAGAACCTTTGTATCCTGAAGGCCACCCTAAGAGAATCGAGCAAGATTCTCAGAGAAATAATATTGATATGCCTAGTTCTTCTAAAAGGAAGAAAAAGAAAAATGATAGAACTGTGTAAACTTCTAGTGAACACATTCTTTGAACCACTGATAATCCAAATGATATCTCTATGTCCGATCTTTGAAACACAATCTAGTAATGAACATGAACCTAGTGGAAATGTTAATGATAATGTTCATGATGATGCTCAACCTAGTAATGATAATGATGTAGAAGTTGGACCTGCTGTTGATCTTGATAACCCACAATCAAAGAATCAACATTATGATAAAAGAAACTTTGTTGCTAGGAAACATGGTAAAGAAAGAGAACCATGGGTTCAGAAACCCATGCCTTTTCCTCCGAAACCATCCAAGAAAAAGGATGATGAGGATTTTGAGCGCTTTGCTGAAATGATTAGACCTATCTTTTTGCGTATGCGATTGACTGATGTGCTTAAAATGAATCCTTATGCTAAATATATGAAAGATATTGTTACAAATAAAAGAAAGATCCTGAAGCTGAAATTTCCACCATGCTTGCTAATTACACTTTTAAGGGTGGAATATCAAAGAAACTTGGAGATCCAGGAGTACCTACTATACCATGCTCCATTAAAAGAAATTATGTTAAAACTACTTTATGTGATCTTGGAGCCGTTGTTAGTGTTATGCCTCTCTCTTTATATCGTAGACTTGACTTGAATAAGTTGACACCCATCTGAAATATCTTTGCAAATGGCTGATAAATCAACTGCTATACCTGTCGATATTTGTGAGGATGTGCCTGTTGTGGTTGCAAACGTTACTATTTTAACCGACTTTGTTATTCTTGATATTCCCGAGGATGATATGTAACATCCCAAATTTTCAATTTGGAATGTTATACATAGAGCATCATTGCATATCATTTTTTTGTTGCATTTTGGCTCGATCCTAGAAATTCTACACAACTTAAGGACCCACGGAGAGAGTTGGGGATTTCGTTATTTTCATATTTGAGTTTTCTCAAATTTTGAAAATAGGATCATTTGATTTTAATTATTTTATCTTCAATTATTTCGACTATCAAAATATGAGAGAGGTAATAAAATGACTTTCCCAAAATAAAGAAATAATGAAGATTTAATAATAAAATCAAATAAGATTTTATTTCGGAGTTTTTCGCCTTTTTATTTGAATTTAGGAAAATGCGCGTTTTTCAAAATTGCATTTAGGCCCCAAATAAATGTTCATCTAGTCCGTCTTGATTTTAGAAGCCGGGGAAAATTTATTTCGGGATTTTTGGAGTCCGTTTAGTATTTCTTTTGTTTTTTCTTCTGCGCGGAATTATTTTAAAAAATATTGCTCACCGACCTTGGGCCGTGCCGGAGCGGGACTCCGCTCGGGGGGCAGTTTAAATAGCGCCGCCCCCAGCCCACTCGCCTTGGCCACAAGCCCAAACCCTAACCCTAACCCTAGATCTGCCGCGCCGCTGCCGTCATGGGAGCCGCCACCGGACCCCGCCGCCGCCGCCGCCGACCCCGTCGCCGAGGTTCGCCGCCACCTCGTTTTGCGTGCCTTCGGTTTTTTTTTTAACCGAGCGGTTTTTCTTCGGTTTAGTTTTGGTTTTTTTTTGTTTCGATTTTTAGGTTTAGGTTATTTAACGAACGATCATTCGTTTGTTCGTTTTAACGAACGAGTTCGTCAGATTAGTTTAGTTAACGAACGTTCGTTCGTTAACCCGTTCGTCATTTTTCTTTTTCTCGGATTTAATTCGTGATTTTTCTGATCGCGATTCCTGATCCGATTTTCGTTTTAGTATAACTTCTCGCTCGTTTATCGGAATCAGGCGATTCAAGCGCCTGGAGTTTCGTCTCGAAACCCTCTTTCCGAATAACCAACTTAAATAAGTTTTTGCTACTGTAAAATTTGACTTAGATCCAGATTAGTAAAACGAAGTTGTTTTCTTTCGCCGTTTGACTTTCGTTGCTTCGTTTGATTTGTTTCTTTTTGCAAACCGGAGTCCTTAAGTTGAACTATCTGGTTAGATCTATTTTAGTTTTACCTGTGCATTAGATGAATACTTATTGTATGATTGTTTGTTTGTCTGCGATAGAATACCCGGAGTGTCCAGCCTGTTACTTCGAGTCTCTAGGTTTCGCGGATAATCGGCAAGGCAAGTAACACTTTGATCATATACTTTTCATACCCAGTTTTTATGCATTAGATCTATTCCTCAAACATTGCATGATTAGGATCTAATTAAATTGTGGGATGGGAAGTAGATTGAGGTAGTACCTATACCTGTTTATTTTCAAACCCTCGGGAGTTACTTCTACGTTTGCTTATTATGCCATGCTATGCTAGTAGACGTGGATTGGGTGAGTGTATTCCATGACAGATGTAAGATTGTTAAATTAATGGTTTATTTAAGGTGGCAACTTAAACACACATCCGGGTGGATTGAGGCACTGGTTTCTATCGAGGACTTACTGTATTTCTTTGGACCGCCACCCAGGGCTCAAAGGGATCATGAGATTATTCATGCTAGAAACTTCCGTGTGCAGCCACATGCTACTATGGGCTCTAGCATAGTTGACTAAGTTGTGCGAACTCTTACGGGTAGACTAGCTGATGTAGGGGTTGTAGGTTGGTACGGTCTACCCACATGTAAGGTGCTAGCGCTTAAGAAAGACTAAGTCTCGGTCATCCGTTTCTCAAACACCATGTAGTGCGAGAAATCAAACGGAGGAGATCGAGTCTTGTGGGGAAAAGTGCACAAACCTCTGGAGAGTGTATAAACTAATCATGGTTAGCCGTGTCCCCGGTTATGGACATCTTGAGCATCTAGTACTTGGATTATCATGTGAATCTCATCATGTTACTTTAAATAATATTGTTGGGTTGTTAATGAGTACTTTTAATTGGGATTGAGGATGCTGTCAACCATTCTCAATGTTCAACAACCATCATGATAGTTAAATAAATGTATTCCTTTGCAGTAGGGAAAAATTGGCTTTACGCAAAACTGTAACCATATAGCTTTCCACCAGCCATATATGCATGTAGTGTAGGCTTACTCTGTCATTATTCTCTATGTGTTACTTTGCCAGCATATTCCATGTGCTGACCCGTTTTCGGGCTGCAACGTTTCACGTTGCAGACTTTTCAGACGATGAGTAAGGTGCTTAGGTCGTGGTTCTGTACTCAGTGATGCCGTTGGAGTTGATGGACTCGCTTATTCTTCCAAGCCTTCCGATGTTATCGTTATTAGTTGGCCTTAAGCCATATTTATTTTATTAAGTTCTCTCTTGAGACATTCGATGTAATAAGTGTGTGATTGCTACTCTGTTATAAATCGTTCGAGTACTATGTGGTGTGAGCATTACTGATCCAGGGATGACACTTGCGCACAGAGATCAGACTGTTTGAGGTCTGGTCGCTACAAAGATGGTATCAGAGCACACGCTGACTGTAGGACACGACCATTAAACTAAAGCCCTAGATCACTACTCTCTTCTCATTTCTGACTCCTCATCTTTTCTACTCTTTTAGGATGACGAAAGCGAGGATCAAGTTCACCCAAATTGGATGAAGATACACCCTTTGGACGACACCTGAAGGAAGTCACTAAGTACCGAACATCGGAATACCAAGCTTCACCGGACCTACAATTCCACTTTACCCAAGAAGAGTCTTTGGAAGATTCAAGCTCAAGTTCCTGGAAGGACGTTTGCGCCAATCACGGAGCCCATAGAGTGTGTTTTCAATGCACCAACCTGGAGTCTAGGAAAGAGCATGGCAGCTCACATAACCATGGGACGCATTGGAGAAGTTTATAAAGAAGACCTGAAAGATACTATCTACCAGATTTGCGGGCGCCGAGATGAACAATGGGAGATAGTTGGCACTAAGAAGGATCGATCCATTGTAGCTTTCATCCAGGAGTTAAATCAGCACATCCGACGCCAGGAGAACCAGATGTGCGCAGACATGATGGAGTTGAAGACGGCAAAAGCCAAGATTATCGAACTAGAAGGAGAACTGAAGGCCACTCGCAAGGACTACATGGAGGAGATTGTGGCTCTAGTGAGACAAAACGGCGATCTTAAGGAGAAGATTGAAGAACTCATGGGAAATTCAGCACCCGGAGGAGAAGAGGAAGATTGCACCTGTCTAGAGAACTACATCATCATCGACGACACCAATTCCAATCCTAGTGATGATGATTTCAAAGATGAAGCTGGAGCAGATATCATGGAGTCTTCATCGGAGCAGTTTTTCTAGTTGACCACCATAACAGTAGTAGATTTTCCCCCATTAAAAAAATTAGTTTTTAGTCCCAGCACTTTGTAACGATAGATAGACCGTTGTATGCCCTTGTTTAAATTGATTGGAGTGATATTGTGTGATTTGTCTCATGTGCATATGGGTAGTGTTTTCTCCCTAGACCTCATTCTATTCTTAACTCTCGTCTTTTCTATAAACCCTCAGATGCCTCAGACGCGACCGGATTTGTTTTCCGCCAGAGATCACTCAGTTGATTCAGCGGCAGAATGCCTTGATTCAAACATTGGTACAGAACCAAGGCAACAACAACAACAACAACAACAACAACCCACCGCCACCACCACCGTTGACCATTTGACCCGCTTTCTTAAGGCTAAACCCGCGGTGTTTTCCAAAGAGCACCGAGCCGATTGTTGCAGATGATTGGCTCCGCAAAGTAGGGAGGGAGTTGACCACTGCAGGATGTACAGACGGGAAAAAGGTGAAATTTGCCGCACATCAGCTTGAAGGACCCGCAGCAGCATGGTGGGAGAATTTTACAGCCACTTACCATGTAGACACTATCACATGGGATCAGTTTCAGCAAGCTTTCCGTACTGCCCATGTTTCAGCAGGAGCTATGGCCATGAAGAAGCATGAATTTCGCAACTTACGCCAAGGAGGATGGACAGTTGGCCAGTACGTGGATGACTTTAGTAAGCTAGCACGTTATACCCCAGATCACGTTGCTACGGACGCAGCTAAGCAGGAGAAGTTTCTAGAAGGACTGAATGATGAGCTGAGCATGCAGTTGATGGTAGCCACCTTCAATAACTACCAGGAGTTAGTAGATCGTGCTCTTATGATTGAAGGGAAGCAGCAGCAGATTCACAATCGCAAGAGAAAGTATGGACATGGGAAGTATAACTCTGGAGCTCAGCAGAAGCTTCGCCTTACCCCGAAGCCAGGAGGACAATTTCAGCATACTCACGGAGGAGGTAGCTCGCACAACCATAATGGCACCAAGAATGGAGACGGGAATGGAGGAAGCAATGGACAAAACCGCACCACCCCGTCAACACCATCCAAGGTAGACCTGATCCATATCACCTGTTTTAAGTGCCGCAAGACTGGGCATTATGCAAATGATTGTCCAGAAGGCCAAAATGGTAATGGCAATGGAAGCTCAGGAAAGAAGCCAAACCCTTTCAACAGGGGACAAGTAAACCACGTTACCGTGGAGGAGGTTGAAGCTACGCGGATGCGATAATAGGTAAGTTTTGGTTAAGACATTTCTGCGGTTGTTCTTTTTGATCTTGGTGCATTGCATTCATACATATCAAGGGATTTGTGGATAAGTATAAACTACCAACCCAAGCCCTTAGGTCACCCATGCTAGTAACCTCACCCGAGCGTAATGTATGGCAAGTATATGGTGCGATCGACTGCCATTAAGGATTGGAAACTATGTATTTCCCTCGGACCTAATAATTTTGGAATCCCAAGGATTGGATGTGATATTAGGAATGGATTGGTTATCAAAGTATGGAGGGAACATAGATTGCGCCAGTAAGTCGATTTTGCTTACCACCCCAGAAGGAAGAAGAATCAAGTATGTATCACGACATGAGCCGAGGGGAGCGCATGTAAATTCCTTAACAGGAGTTGTGCAGGAGGAAGTACCAGTGGTAAGGGATTACCCGGACGTGTTTAGGAAGAGTTGCCGTGCATGATGCAGACGAGAGACATCAATTTCTGATTGAACTATCGCAAGGCCTTTGGGCTGATATCTAAGAGACCGTATAGGATGCCCGGCCCAAGATTTGGAGGAAATTAAGAAGCAGATTAAGGAGTTCTTGGATAAAGGTTTTATTCGCCCAAGTTCTTCGCCTTGGGGATCACCAGTACTTCTAGTGGAGAAGAAGGATGGATCTTTAAGAATGGTTGTTGATTATCGAGGATTGAATGAAGTAACTATTAAGAACAAATACCCGTTGCCGATGATCAACGACTTGTTTTGCAAGGAGCTAAGGTATTTTCCAAGATTGATTTGCAATCAGGATACCATCAGTTGAAGATTTGCGAGCAGGATATATCCAAGACAGCTTTTACCACCAGGTACGGGCTGTACGAGTATACCGTTATGTCATTTGGACTGACTAACGCCCCAGCCTATTTTATGAACATGATGAACAAGGTGTTTATGGAGTATTTGGATAAGTTCGTTGTGGTATTCATTGACGATATCTTGGTCTACTCAAGGGATGAAGAAGAACATAAGGAGCATTTGCGTTTGGTACTCGAGAAGCTCAGGGAACATCAGGTGTATGCCAAGTTCAGCAAGTGTGAGTTTTGGTTGAAGGAAGTTGGATTTCTCGGACATGTTATATCCGGAGAAGGTATAGCAGTAGACCCCACTAAGGTTGTCACGGTGACAAACTGGGAAGCGCCAACAACAGTTGGAGAGATCCGGAGTTTCCTAGGACTCGCAGGATACTACCGGAGATTCATTGAGAATTTCTCGAGAATTGCAAAGCCCATGACAGAATTATTGAAGAAGGATATCAAGTTTATTTGGACTGAGGAGTGTGAGGCTAGTTTCCAAGAGTTGAAGAAGCGTTTGGTTACCTCACCAGTATTAATCCTGCCAGACCAAAGCAAGGATTACGAAGTTTATTGCGACGCTTCACGTCGAGGACTTGGAGCAGTGTTTATGCAGGAGGGAAGAGTTGTTTCGTATGCTTCACGACAGGTGAAACCTCACGAATTAAACTATGCCACGCATGATTTGGAGTTAGCAGCCGTAGTGCATGCATTGAAAACATGGAGGCATTTCCTCATTGGAAATCATTGTGAGGTGTATACGAATCACAAGAGTTTGAAGTACATCTTCACGCAGGAGGAGTTAAATCTCAGGCAGAGAAGATGGTTGGAGCTCATCAAGGATTATGATATGAGATTGCATTACCACCCCGGAAAGGCTAACGTGGTAGCAGACGCGTTGAGCCGTAAGAGTCATGTTAACATTCTAATGACCGGAGGTTTACCAAAAGAGTTAGCAGAGGAATTTCGGGAGCTATGTTTGGAAATAGTTCCGTGAGGCTATGTAGCAGCGTTGGAGATTCAATCTACTTTGATGGACAAAATCGAGAAGCTCAAAGGATGAGATAAGGAAGTTGCTTCTATTAAGGAGAAGATGAGCAAGGGAAAAGGAAAGGGATTTCGTGAGGATGAGCACGATACCTTATGGTTTGAGGACCGCGTTTACGTACCAAGTGATCCGGAGATTCGGAAGTTGATTTTGCAAGAGGCACATGATTCACCGTATTCGATCCACCCCGGAAATACCAAGATGTATTTGGATTTGAAAGATACTTTCTGGTGGACCGGAATGAAGAAAGATATCGCAGTATGTAGCAGTTTGTGATGTGTCAGAAGGTGAAAGCGTAACATCGAAGCCAGCAGGATTGTTACGACCATTGCCTATACCGAATGGAAGTGGGATAAACTAGGTATGGATTTCATCACGGGATTGCCCAGGACCCGCTCGGGGCTATGACTCAATTTGGGTTGTAGTCGATTGTTTGACGAAGGTAGCTCATTTCATTCCAAAGAAAGACTACCTCTGATGAGTGCCAAATTGGCTAAGATATACATGACGAGGATTGTATGCTTGCATGGAATTCGAGGAGTATCGTATCGAATAGAGGAACCCAATTCACCTCAAAGTTACGGAAGCGGTTGCACGAAACTTTGGGAACAAGATCGGAGTTTAGCATGACTTTTCATCCATGCAGATGGACAAACAGAGAGGGTCAACCAGATCTTAGAGGATATGCTGAGAGCATGTGCATTGGATTATGGATCAAGTTGGGATGACAACTTGCCCTATGCGGAGTTTTGTTATAACAATAGCTACCAAACCACTTTGAAGATGGCACCTTTCGAAGCCTTGTACGGAAGGAGGTGCAGAACCCCGCTACTGTGGGATGAAGTTGGAGACCGCCAGTTGTTTGGACCGGATTTGATTAAGGAGTCTGAACGGAAAGTAAAGTTGATTCGCGATAGGCTCAAGGTAGCCTAGTCAAGACAGAAGAGCTATGCAGATTTAAAACGCAAGGAGACAGAATATGAAGCCGGAGACAGAGTTTACCTTCGAGTATCCCCGCTTCGAGGAGTTAAGTGTTTTGGTGTTAAAGGGAAAATTAGCGCCACGTTTTGTGGGACCATACAAAGTTTTGGAGCGCATGGGAGAAGTTGCATACAAGTTGGAACTACCCGAAGGATTGTCAGGTGTTCACGATGTGTTTCATGTTTCTCAGTTGAAGAAGTGTCACGCAGAGATGGCGGATATACCACTGAGAGATACTATGCCACTAGAGGCGATTCAGTTGAATAACGATTTGACCTACGAGGAGAAACCGGTCGAGATTCTCGAGTTTGCCCGGCCAGTCACCCGCGGCAAGGTCATTAAGTTTTGCAAGGTTCGGTGGAGCCACCACACCGAGGATGAAGCCACCGGGAGCGAGAGGAAGATGCTTAAGGACCACCCTCACCTATTTTCTAGCCAACCCGAATCTCGAGGGCGAGATTCATCTTAAGGGGGTAGGTTTGTAACATCCCAAATTTTCAATTTGGAATGTTATACATAGAGCATCATTGCATATCATTTTTTTGTTGCATTTTGGCTCGATCCTAGAAATTCTACACAACTCAAGGACCCACGGAGAGAGTTGGGGATTTACGTAATTTTCATATTTGAGTTTTCTCAAATTTTGAAAATAGGATCATTTGATTTTAATTATTTTATCTTCAATTATTTCTACTATCAAAATATGAGAGAGGGAATAAAATGACTTTCCCAAAATAAATAAATAATGAAGATTTAATAAAAAAATCAAATAAGATTTTATTCGGAGTTTTTCGCCTTTTTATTTGAATTTAGGAAAAATGCGCGTTTTTCAAAATTGCATTTAGGCCCCAAATAAATGTTCATCTAGTCCGGCTTGATTTTAGAAGCCGGGGAAAATTTATTTCGGGATTTTTGGAGTCCGTTTAGTATTTCTTTTGTTTTTTCTTCTGCGCGGAATTATTTTAGAAAATCACAAGACCGACCTTAGCCAGGTTCGAGCGGAGTCCCGGGGGCACTTTAAATAGCGCTACCGCCCCCAGCCCACTCGCCCACCGCCGCCGGCCCACACCCCGCCCAAACCCTAACCCTAACCCTTGATCCGCCGCTTGCCGCCATGCCGCTGAATCTGGGACCCGCCGCCGCCGAACCCGCCGTCGAGGTTCGCCGCCACCTCGTTTTGCGTGCCTTCGGTTTTTTTTAAACCGAGCGGTTTTTCTTCGGTTTAGTTTCGTTTTTTTCAGTTTCCGTTTTTTAGGATTAGGTTATTTAACGAACGTTCGTTCGTTAACCCGTTCGTCGTTTTTCTTTTTCTCGGATTTAATTCGCGATTCCTGATCCGATTTTCGTTTTAGTATAACTTCTCGCTCGTTTATCGGAATCAGGCGATTCAAGCGCCTGGAGTTTCATCTCGAAACCCTCTTTCCGAATAACCAACTTAAACAAGTTTTTGCTACTGTAAAATTTGACTTAGATCCAGATTAGTAAAACGAAGCTGTTTTCTTTCGCCGTTTGACTTTCGTTGCTTCGTTTGATTTGTTTCTTTTTGCAAACCGGAGTTCTTAAGTTGAACTATCTGGTTAGATCTATTTTAGTTTTTACCTGTGCATTAGATGAATACTTATTGTATGATTGTTTGTTTGTCTGTGATAGAATACCCGGAGTGTGCAGCCTGTTACTTCGAGTCTCTAGGTTTCATGGATCATCTAAGGCAAGTAACACTTTGATCATATACTTTTCATACCCAGTTTTTATGCATTAGATCTATTCCTCAAACATTGCATGATTAGGATCTAATTAAATTGTGGGATGGGAAGTAGATTGAGGTAGTACCCATTACATGTTTATTTTCAAACCCTTGAGAGTTACTTCTACGTTTGCTTATTATGCCATGCTATGCTAGTAGACGTGGATTGGGTGAGTGTATTCCATGACAGATGTGAGATTGTTAAATTAATGGTTTATTTAAGGTGGCAACTTAAACACACATCTGGGTGGATTGAGGTACCTGGTTTCTATCAGGACTTGCCTGTATTTCTTCGGACCGCCACCCAGGCTCAAAGGGATCATGAGATTATTCATGCTAGAAACTTCCGTGTGTAGCCACATGCTACTATGGGCTCTAGCATAGTTGACTAAGTTGTGCGAACTCTTACGGGTAGACTAGCTGATATAGGGGTTGTAGGTTGGTACGGTCTACCCACATGTAAGGTGCTAGCGCTTCTGAAAGACTATGTCTCGGTCATCCGTTTCTCAAACACCATGTAGTGCAAGAAATCAAACGGAGGAGATCTAGTCTTGTGGGGAAAGTGCAGAAACCTCTGCAGAGTGTATAAACTAATCATGGTTAGCCGTGTCCTCGGTTATGGACATCTTGATTATCTAGTACTTGGATTATCATGTGAATCTCATCATGTTACTTTAAATAATATTGTTGGGTTGTTAATGAGTACTTTTAATTGGGATTGAGGATGCTGTCAACCATTCTCAATGTTCAACAACCACCATGATAGTTAAATAAATTTAGGGTCTTTTACATCTGTGTCCCTAACTTGAACCCACTACTCACATTTGCCCCTAATTCGAAAGCCTGCTCAAAAATGCCCCTCCGCCGTTAGGTGCCCTTACAGAAATATCCTTCCGCTCCGTTTCCGCCTGGGTCAAAGGGGTTTGACCGCTTACGGGCGTTCATCGACATTTTGCCCTCTATTCACTTGTCACTTACACATGGGCCCTGCCCTAGGAAAAAAACTCTGGCTTATCCCTCTCTCTCACTTACTAAAAAACTCTCTCACTCCTTGACATGTGGGCTGGGACCCACTTGCATGGTCAACACGCTCAAGCGAGGCTAGGCTCGGCTCGCGTGGATCGGCCGGTGGCCGTCGCCAGAGGCGGCGCTCTGCAAGTGAAGACCAAGGGACGGGCTCCGGGTGGTCTGTCAAGGATTTGCAGGTGGTGGTCAAGGTGGATGTCGGCGGTCGTGAAGGCATGCAGGGAGCGCTGAGACATTCTGCGGAGGACGCCGTCGCCGCCGTCGCGGTCGGAGGCTAGATCGAGACCAAAGAGCATGTCCTTGAACCCTGCTGGACGCCTCGCCTCTGCCCAGCACGGTGAATCGGGCCTATGGCCGCGTGTAGACGATGGCAGAGACTCGATCTCCGCCCGCAGATCGCCCTTGGCCTCCTAAATCCGCGCCCGAGCCACCATTGACCTTCCCGACGTCCGTGTCGTTGTCCCCGAAATCACGCGGCCCTACTCCTCTCTTCCCCGCCGATTACATTCCCGGAGCGCCTGCTCGGCCGGGCCGCCATGACCGACCTCGACTGGCTCGGTCGTGTGCACGCGCCCACCTACCTACCTGTGCGGCGGCTCCACCCCTCCGTCGGACGACCCCGAGCCTCCCACCATGGCCCTCACACGCCGGCGCGCTATCCTTCGCCGGCGGCGACCACCGGCCGATCCGCCAAGCCTCGCCGTGACCACGAGCAAACAGAGTTGACCACGACGGTGGGTCCAATGGCCCACATGTCAGGGAGAGAGAGGGGGGGTTATGAGAGAGGTGGACATTTTTTTTAATGTTGGTGGGCTCCACGTGTAAGTCAGAGATGGGATGAGAGAGAGGGAGTTTTTTTTCTTTTCTTTTCCTAGGTAGGTGCCACGTGTAACTGGGATGTGCACAGAGGGGCAAAAATGTCGAGAAAACGTGAGGAAAACGGTCAAAGGCCTTTGACCTGACGGAAACGGCACAGAGGGGCATTTCTGTAAGGGCACATAACGGCGGAGGGGCATTTTTGAGCAGGCTTTGGAATTAGGGGTATATCTGATTAGGTGGTTCGAGTTAGGGACAGAAATGCAAATGGCCCATAAATTTATTCTTTTGCAGTAGGGAAAAATTGGCTTTACGCAAAACTGTAACCATAGAGCTTTCCACCAGCCATATATGCATGTAGTGTAGGCTTACTCTTTCATTATTCTCTATGTGTTACTTTGCGGCATATTCCATGTCTTGACCCGTTTTCGGGCTGCAAAGTTTCATGTTGCAGACTTTTCGCATTTACGAGTAAGGTGCTTAGGTCGTGGTTCTATACTCAGTGATGTCGTTGGAGTTGATGGACTCGCTTATTCTTCCAAGCCTTCCGCTGTTATCGTTATTAGTTGGCCTTGAGCCATATTTATTTTATTAAGTTCTCTCTTGAGACATTCGATGTAATAAGTGTGTGATTGCTACTCTGTTATAAATCCTTCGAGTACTGTGTGGTGTCAGCATTACTGATCCAGGGATGACACTTGAGCACAGAGATCAGACTGTTTGAGGTCTGGTCGCTACATGATAGTATGTCTATTATTCTTGGAAGACCTTTCCTTAATACTGCAGGGGCTGTTATTGATTGCAACAAAGGCAATGTCACTTTTCATGTTAATGGTAATGAGCATACGGTACACTTTCCGAGGAAACAACCTCAAGTTCATAGTATCAACTCTATTGGAAAAATTCCATCGATTATATTTTGAGGTTTTGAATTTCCTCTCCCTACTGTCAAGAAGAAATATGATATACTTATTATTGGGGATGTCCATATCCCCGTTGAGGTAACATAGTGTTAGTCGAAATTTCTCCGGATACAAGATAATCGGAATGAGTTTGTTAACAAGACTTGATCAACCTTGTTAGTGGATTCTTTTTATGAGCATGAGATGGATGAAACTAGAAGCACAACCTTCATACCCTCTTTATATTCTCCGATACTTAGTAGAAATAAAGTAAAACAGCATTTTTCCGTCTGCTTCTGATTTATCCGTGCAATATAAAAATATCCCGAAAATAAAAGTCCTCGTAATGCCATGCCAATTTAATATGATTTTTTCGGAATATTTGAGGATTTTAGTGCAAAATTATCATGGGGGAGCTGCCACCTGGCCACGAGGGTGGAGGGCGCGCCCTACCCCCCTGGGCGCGTCCCCCTGCCTCGTGGGCCCACGGTGGCCCTCCTCCACTTATCCTTGCACCCACTTCTTCCTCTGCCTCACACAAACCCGAAAAACCAACTCAAGCTCGTGTTCCAGCAACTTTTGCTGCGATTTTCGATCTCCTTGCTCAAAGCACCTCTCGCAAAACTGCTTGGGGAGATTGTTCCTTGGTATGTGACTCCTCCATTGGTCCAATTAGTTTTTGTTCTAGTGCTTTATTCATTGCAAATTTGTGCTGCATAGGTAACCATGTTCTTAAGCTTGCATGGCAGATTTATATGGTTCCAAGTAGTTCTAATGCTTGATATATGCTCTAGGCACTTGTGGGAGTTGTTGCTATCAATTTTATTGAAGTTGGTTCACTTTTTTTTGAAGTTACTAAAAATTTCAGAATTATTTTTCAGAGAAAACAATATGCTTAGGAAGATGTTCCAAGGTGGTTCTTCAAGGAAGCAAGGTCCCAGGCTTGCAATGCGTGATGGTGACGAGGAACCACCAAGAGACGCTCTCGTGAGGCCCTGTGAATGGCCTTCGGAAAATTTTATGAATCAAGCGGGAATTAAAGAAGAATTCTACGCATATTTGCGTAATGTCGGTCTTGAGGACTTTGAAGTCGATAAATGCCCACAGTATCGTGACCTCACAAGTTCATTTGTGGGGAGGTTTGAGTTTTCATCTTCGCGTAATTCTCCTTCGGTCATGTTTGACCTTTATGACAAATCTTATACCATGGACTTAGAGGATTTCACTTTTGCATGCAAACTTCCCTCTTGGGGTAGTATCAGGGATCCCCCTAAATCTGAATATAGAGACTTTCTTGCTAGAATAACTGTGGGGAAATCTAGAGATATAGCGCAGGCCACTATAGGGAGCATTCACTTTCCTGCTATACATTATTTTGCTCTCTTCATTGGTAGATGCATAAATGCTAAGGATGAAGCATGTCACATGTGTGTCGCTGATCTCAGCATTCTCAGAAGTGCTGTGTTAGGGGACCAATCTTATCATATGGGAGCCATTGTAGCTCGTAGGTTGCATCATAATAGACATAACGGAGATTTCTTTGGAGGAATTTATGCAACCCGCTTAGCTAATTTTCTTGATGTAGACATTCGTGAGGGTGACATGGAGTTACCCCCTGCTTATTTAGATCTTGATTATATGTTTTCCCACCAGTTCATTGAGAGGACTGGACCACCTTTGCAGTATCGACTAATCTTTAACAAACTGCATGTTGTCCGTGTTACTCTTCCTGCTCCTGCCTTCTTTGATTTCCAGACGAGAGGAAGATATATTATTACCAGGGAGGAGGCAGATGAGTACGAGAGGAGAGCGGAGGCAGCTCGACGCCACGCTGCAGCTCAGGAGGCGGTAGCCGCTGCATCGCAGTACGACCCCAGCTACACCTACGGGTATCAGCCAGGCTATCCCTGGCAATAGACCAACTTAGGCCAAAAGCCTAAGCTTGGGGGAGTACGTATTTCTCACCGACATTACATTTATACTCACACACACTCATTGCTAGATGTCGGTGCTCATACTCTTTCACTGTAATATCCATGTTAGTTTAAATTTCTTTTTCTAGCTTTCTTCTTGTGTGTTTGATAAACCTTAAGAAAAAACAAAAAAATTAGTTAGTCTACTCTCCATGCTTGTAGTAGAATTAAAAATAAAACCCAAAAATATTTCCCGTTCTTCTTTTGCTTGTTGGGAGCTTTCCCGTGTAAATAGTTTTTATTCTTTTCCTTTCTTTGGGGGTCGAGAAGACTATATTGATAATGCTTAGTGGCTCCCATATGCATTATTGTTTATCTAACTTAGAGCCTATATTACTTGTCTTCTCTCTTGAGTTGAATGCTTGCAGATCCCAGCTTAGTCCAATGCACGTGCACTATTATTATTATACACACCGTTCGGTCGTGCAAGTGAAAGGCAATAATGATGATATATGATGGACTTATTGGGATGAGAAAAGCTGGTATGAACTCGACCTCTCTTGTTTGTAAATATGATGATTCATCGTTCCTGATTCAGCTATTATGAAGTAAACATATTTGCAATGACATTTAGAGATTATAGTTGCTTGTGCCATGCTTGATTAGCTATGAGTTATAATGGTTTGCCTTGCGTGCCAACATGCTATTAGAATGATTATGATATGGTATGATGAGATGGTATCCTCCTTTGAATGAATTGAGTGACTCGACTTGGCACATGTTCACGCATGTCGTTGAATCAAATCAACATAGCCTTCATGATATTTATGTTCATGGTGGATCATATCCTACTCATGCTTATATTCGGTGTAAATTAATTTTAATGCATGTTTACAACTGTTGTCGCTCTCTCAGTTGGTCGCTTCTCAGTCTTTTGCTAGCCCTCACTTGTATTAAGCGGGAATACTGCTTGTGCATCCAAACTCCTTAAACCCCAAAGTTGTTCCATATGAGTCCACTATACCTTCCTATATGCGGTATCTACCTGCCGTTCCAAGTAAATTTGTATGTGCCAAACTCCAAACCTTCAAATGAAATTTTGTTTTGTATGCTCGAGCAGCTCATGTGCAACTAGGGCTGCCTATATCTTCCATGCTAGGTGGGTTATTCTCAAGAGGAGTGGACTCCGCTACTCATTCACGAGAAAGGGCAGAATCGGGATGCCCAAATTCCCATGATCCAAAAAGATCAAAGCAAATCAAAATAATTAATCAAAACTCCCCCTGGGACCCGTTGAATGTTGGAGGCACTCGTTGTTTTGAGGAAGCCATGGATTGATGCTTGTGGAGGAGGGGGAGTATAAACCTTTACCATTCTGGTTGGGAACTGCCTATAATGCATGTAGTATGGAAGATACAGCCATCTCATAGTTTTTATGCTGATGGAAAGTATACCGCTCAAAATATAGTTTATCTCTATTTCAAAATCGAGCTCTGGCACCTCTACAAATCCCTGCTTCTCTCTGCGAAGGGCCTATCTATTTACTTTTATGTTGAGTCATCACCCTTCTTATTAAAAAGCACCCGCTGGAGAGCACACTATCGTTTGCATTCATTATAATTGGTTTAGGTTGGGTATGACTTGACTGGATCTCTTTTACCATGAATTACAATGTTTAGTCAGTCCTTGATCTTTAAAGGTGCTCTTCATTTATGTTTTGCGGTCTCAGAAAGGGCTAGCGAGATACCATTTTGTTATATCATGTTATGATTATTTTAAGAAAGTGTTGTCATCCGAGTTTTATTATTATGGCTCGCTAGCTGATTATGTTATTGATATGAGTAATCGTGAGACCTACGTGTTATTGTGAGTATGGTTAGTTCATAATATTTGCTGAAACTTGAATGCTGGCTTTTCATGTTTACAACAACAAGAGCAAACAGAGTTTGTAAAAGTTTTTCTTTTTCTCTTTCAGTTTGTCAACTGAATTGCTTGATGACAAGCAAGGGTTTAAGCTTGGGGAGTTGATACGTCTCCGTCAGATTCTACTTTTCCAAACACTTTTGCCCTTGTTTTGGACTCTAACTGGTATGATTTGAATGGAACTAACCCGGACTGACGTTGTTTTCAGCAGAATTGCCATGGTGTTGTTTTATGTGCAGAAAACAAAAGATCTCGGAACGACCTGAAACTCCACGGAACACCTTAGAAAAAAAATCCTCGCCAAAGATAAAGACCAGGGGGCCCACACCCTGCTCACGAGGGTGGGGGGCGTGCCCTCCCCCCTGGGCGCGCCGCCCTACCTCGTGGGCCCCCTGGTGGCCCTCCGGCGCCAACTCCAACTCCATATATTGGCTTTCGGGGAGAAAAAAATCAGAGACAAAGTTTCATCGCGTTTTACGATACGGAGCCGCGGCCAAGCGCTAATCTCTCTCGGGAGGGCCGATCTGGAGTCCGTTCGGGGCTCCGGAGAGGAGGATTCGTCGCCGTCGTCATCATCAACCATCCTCCATCACCAATTTCATGATGCTCACCGCCGTGCGTGAGTAATTCCATCGTAGGCATGCCGGACGGTGATGGGTTGGATGAGATTTATCATGTAATCGAGTTAGTTTTGTTAGGGTTTGATCCTAGTATCCACTATGTTCTGAGATTGATGTTCCTATGACTTTGCTATGCTTAATGCTTGTCACTAGGGCCCGAGTGCCATGATTTCAGATCTGAACCTATTATGTTTTCATGAATATATGTGTGTTCTTGATCCTATCATGCAAGTCTATTGTCACCTACTATGTGTTATGATCCGGCAACCCCGAAGTGACAATAATCGGGATCACTCCCGGTGATGACCACAGTTTGAGGAGTTCATGTATTCACTATGTGCTAATGCTTTGTTCCGGTTCTCTATTAAAAGGAGGCCTTAATATTCCTTAGTTTCCAATAGGACCCCGCTCCCACGGGAGGGTAGGACAAAAGATGTCATGCAAGTTCTTTTCCATAAGCACATATGACTATATACGGAATACATGCCTACATTACATTGATGAACTGGAGCTAGTTCTGTGTCACCCTATGTTATGACTGTTACATGACGAACCACATCCGCATAATTATCCATCATCGATCCGGTGCCTCACGAAGTTTTCCATATCTGGTTCTCGCTTATTTACTTTTCCGTTACTCTTTGTTACAATAATTACAAAAATACCAAAAACATTACTTTTGATGTCTTTACTTTTGTTACCGTTACCACCACTATCATATTACTTTGCTACTAAACACTTTGCTGCAGATACTAAGTTTCTAGGTGTGGTTGAATTGACAACTCAGTTGCTAATACTTGAGAATATTCTTTGGCTCCCCTTGTGTCGAATCAATAAATTTGGGTTGAATACTCTACCCTCGAAAACTGTTGCGATCCCCTATACTTGTGGGTTATCACGCGCTCATATTGAAGGTCGTCTGTGGCTCCGTAGGTGCCACAGGATCTCTTCCCTTGGTCCCTTTGCTTCATTCTTTTATGGTAGTTAGTTATCACATTAAATAACATGGTTCCATCACCATTTCGTAGGATACCTTCCATTAAACTTTATTTCTCCAAAAGATGTTACCTAGAAAATAACAACAAAAAGCAACGCGTGGATGCGGTAAAATTCCACAAAGCCTACCATGTAGGCACAAAATAACGAACATAAATGTCACATAATTGATCTCATCACTCCCCCTAAGGGTTTTTAGATTACCCAGTAAAGGAGGGAGGGAGGTACCATGGTTTCCTTCTTTTATTGAATACCAATAACACGAGTGACCATGTAAGTGAGAAGTTAGGTAAGCCTTGCCAATGGCTAAAGCCTTTAATCTTGACTTCTTGACTACACTAATAGTAAATAATGTCACTAGATTTCGGCATATATATTAGCCATGTATCATTTCCTAACTTAATTTCCCTTTATGCACCTAGGTCATTGTTCACAAACTAATACGGCTTAGCTACCTTTCTTTGGGCCGTATCAAGGAAGTACTTCAACGAATGGGTAGGTTGCCAACGCAACATTATAGACAGGAAGTTCTCCTTTCTCCAATTATGCTCATTAGACCTATAGGTGAGTAGCTAGTATAGTAATAGCCAATACAAAAAACTAATAGTAGAAGGGTCGGTGGATGACCCTTGCGAAAGTGGCCACACCACATCCCTTTTGTAGCCAATCATTTTTCTCAACAATGTAGTTAACCAAAATGGAAAATTGCGCAGTACTGTTGATCGGTTCGTCATGAAGATTAGTGCAACACTCTGCGATATAAAAAGGTACTCATTTTTCTTGGAGAATACACAACTATATAACCTGTCAATACGATACGTGGGTCCCACCAATGTCAACTTTTGATCAGATGGTATCGGGGTTTTACATGCATGTGCTGCCCATTCTCTCTATTCTATCTCCCAAACTAATTCATCCTTTTATTTCACCTTTGCTAACTTAATAGCATTCATATCTCTTAAAGCAAAATTCCAATTTCAAAACTTCTTGAAATTTGAACTCCCCTCGCAAAGACCTTTAAAAGCAGACCGATTTTGGATACATTCTAAATCGGTTCAAAATTCATGAAACATATTTCACATAAATCACATCTAGTTCAATTACACATTTTCAAAATAACACATTTCACTCTTATGAAATAAATTGCTACACCTTTCCAAATAATCAATTTAACAAGATGAGATTTTGGTTTCATATTGTTTTCGTTTTCAAAACCCACATTTCGCTTTTCGTAGGCTTGTTTCACAAAAATCTTATCTATTTCAATACCATAGTTTTGAAATAACAGATTTCGCTCTTTTGAAATAAACTTTTACACATTTCCAAATAATCAGTTTCATATGTTGACATTTTAGTTTCTTATTATTTTTATTTTTAGAACCAACATTTCATTTTTCACTCGCTTGTTTCACAAAAATCACATCTATTTCAATTTTATATCTTTGAAATACATATCTCGCTCTTTTGAAATAAACTGTTACACATATGAAATAATCAGTTTCACAAGTTGTCATTTCAATTTCGTATTAGTTTTGTTTTCAAAACTCATATTTCACTTACCACCAATAGTTTCACCAAATCACATATATTTCAATTCCACATTTTTCAAATAATGTATTTCAATATTTTAAAAATAATTGTTACACATTTTTAAATAATCAGCTTCTCAAGTTAAATTTCAATTTACTATTGTTTTCATTTCCACTGGCTTCTTATATAAATTCACATACATTTCAATTGCGCATTTTAAAATGATAAATTTCACTCATTCAAAAGAAGATTTTATAATAACACATTCAGTCATTTCAAAAAAAGATTTCATAATAACATGTTTCAGTAATTTCATGCTAACATATTTCACTTATTTCTAAAAAGATTTCATAATAATATTTTTGACTCATTCCGAAAAACCAGTTTCAAAAGCTGACATTCAGTTTCATATTTGGGTTGAAATCGATTTCTAGTTAATTAGTTTGCATCACATATGGAATATGAAATGTTGAAATTTAAACGTGTTTGAAATCTTCTAAGATTTATCTAGTTCTAAAGGTCTCGGCGTCAGGTGTTCAAATATATATGAAAAGTTCTAAAACTGATATTACAGTTTAAAAGATGTGAATGATTTAGCTTTGCCAAGGTAAAATAAAAAAGTGGATTTATTGTGTAAGAGTGGAACTGACATTTGCTGTCTCCTTGCATGTAAAGGACGTGAGGGTGATTTGACTACATTGAAATACCGGCAGCTGAGAAATCAGTACAAGAACTATACATGCAGGTGGGCCATAGGTTAGCACAAATTTCAGAACTCGCATGTGGTGCTAGATCTACCAGTATGAGGCGTTAGCATGCAAAATGACTTTGTGTGTAGTTCACTTGGAACGAGGCACAAGGTGTGAAGTTCCAAGCGGTGGAGGACAACCTATTTGTTATTCTAGTTTTCTGCACAGGCAGAAGCTCATGAATAAAGGGCCGCGGTAGTCCGCAACCACAACGTGTGAAGCCTGACAACGTGGTGGCTTACCCGCGGTTTGTGGTTCTGAACCAGAATCACGTCTGGTCACACATTCATAAAATCTTGGGACTGTTCTACCTGAAAAACCTGGTGTGGGATCTGGCTAATAAGAAGCAACAATAGAGAATCTCGCCTATTTTGAGATTACGTCTGAGTGCCCTCTATAAGTATTTCTAGTAAAAAGAACTACCTTTCAAAACACATATCATTATGGCCAGCCAAAATCGAAAGAGTGAGAGTACAAGATATGGGTCTACGCTTCCAGCTTGCTCCTGCTGACACCTGGCAAACGAATCTCAAAGCACCCTCCCCCTTTCTTCCACCTCTGACTTCGCTCTCTCCTCTTTTGTATCCCCCCAGCAGCCGCCGTTCTCGTCGACTTCTGCATAGGCTCGTCGTCGGTCCGAGGGCGTAGATGACATGTGGTGTCAATAAAAAGGTCGTCCACCTGCCTATGTCATTTCTTTGTGGACTCCATATCTTGCGGCACCGGGATCTTGCGGATCCTGCTTGATTTCTGCACGGGTCCGTCCCCGAGCCAGCCATGGATGGCTGGTGCTGGAAGGGGTGACATGGGAGGAGACGACGGGGCGTAAGGATGCAGTGATGGAGGGTTCTGATGTGGTATGGCTCCTCTTGGTGCTACTTGGTGGAGCTAGCTGCTCCATGGGACGAGAGAGAGAGGGATACAAATTACAACGTGTTTTGTTGGGGGTAATTAGATCTACGGAATGAGAATTGAAGGGGTGTGAGTCTTCAAATTTATTGTTTGGTTCGGGGATTGGAAATTCAGAAGAGAATAGACATGTGACTTTAGACTCCAACTCCCACCGTTTTATTAACAGGGAGGGCTGGGAATTGGAATGGAATTGTTTTAGTGAGTCGATGTTGGCCCTTCATCATAACTTATGTTAACTTCCCATGTCTAGTCCCTCGCTAATTCCCATGAACCAAACAAGAGAATACAGTTTCTCCTCAAATCTCACATATAATTCCTATTATGTGCCAAACAAAAGATGGGGAATCAAACGTCTCATCCCATGTCTAATCTCAATGCAACTTCCTACTCTAAACTCCCATTCCCCTTCCGAAAATTACAAAACACTTTGAGATTCATTTTTGCCAACTGTCAGCATGGGAAGCGGGTCTCACGACTGGGCGTACGGCCCAAGTCATATAAGATTTTTCTCCCTTAAATTGGATCTCTCTCGGGAGCCTACCAAGCAGGAAAGAGGTAGAAATGCAACGGTAGCGGTCACCAAAAAATTGTACTACCAAGTTTATAGTTGTGAATAATAGAGTTGAGTTGCCTGTGGTGAGAATGTGATATCCCAGGGGCGTGAAAGTCCTCAAGAGGTGTGGGTAGTGAATCCACCACGCGACAGGTTCCCTAGGGTTGATCACGGATTTTCCAATAATTTTCTATCAAAAACGAGATGAATTACAGACAGGTACAAATGGTTCTCACATTCAGTAGCACTTTTTTGCTATCTGAATCAGAGAGTTGGCCTTCCTCTGCGCTCTACTGGTGCCAGTCTTGGCGATCTGTGAGAGGTGCTCGTGGAGGCCGAACCTGAGCGCGTGCACCAGGAGCGTCTGCTTCTTGGAGCCCAGCTCCAGCAGGACGGACAGCGCGCACTCCTTGTTCTTGGGCGTGCCTTCCTTGATAAGCTGCACGAGCTTCTCCACGAATGGCGTTGTCCCGATCTCTCCAAGACAGGTTGGATGCGACGACAGCAGCAGAAAGATGGAGAGGGCCTCGTCGACCATTCCTATGCTCCTGTCGTCGATGACCTTCATTAGCGCCGGGACGATGCCGGCTTGGGTGGCCCTGACCTTGTTCTGCTGGTTGAGGATGAGGTTGAAGATAGCCGTGGCGGCGTCCTTCTTGCCCCGGACGGTGCCGTTGGTCAGGAGCTCCACCAGCGGCGCGATGCCGCCAAGGGTCCCGATCGTGGCCTTGTTCTCGTCGAGCATGGACAGGCTGAAGAGCGTCGCCGCCGAGTTCTCCTGCCCCTCCGCGCTGCCGTTCCGGAGGATCTCGATGATGAGCGGGATGGCGCCCCCCTTGGTAATGAGAAGCTTGTTGCCATGGTCAATGGACAGGTTCAGCAGCGAGGTCACCGTGTTCTCCTGCACCTTCTTGTCCGGGTAGGCCAGCAGGCCGATCAGGGCGGGGATGCCGCCATTGCCAACAATGAGAGCCCTGTTCTCCGGGGACTCCTTGGAGAGCATCCGGATCTTCTTCGCCGCTTTTCGCTGGACGTCAGGGTGGATCGACGACAGCGCTTCCACCAGCGACGGATGTCCTCTCTCGGGTGCCCGTCCTGCTCGGCCACGGGCTCCGGCTCCCTCCTCTGCAGCTCCACCTTATGCTTGTCGCACCACTGCAGGATCAGGTTCTTGAGTGCGTAGTTGGGCGCCAGCGAAAGGTGCGCCAATGGCTGCCGCGTCTTCGGGCATGTCCTCTCCCCGCTGTCCAGCCACTTCTGGATGCTTCTCCTCTCGTACGTCTGCGTATTTCAAACCAACTTCTTATCTAAACCAAAAAATATTTAAAGGAAAACAATAATTTTGTTTCGAACATGGTTCATCTGTTGTAGTATGACTAAAGCAAGAGGAATCAAGATTCGGCAATGCGCGTGCCTGTCCACTGGCGACAATGACAGGATCCGTCATGATCTCCAACGTGATAGGGCAGAGGAAGTCGTCCGGGATCATCAACGAGGGGCACTTGTCGAGGGACTTGGTCACGAAGACCTCGCCACCGAGGACGTTCTTCTCGTCAATGCCGGCGATCGCCTTGAACTTGTGGAGGAGCTCAATGATCTGCTTGGTGCTGTCCGCATGCTGCCCGTTCCGCTCGTTGATCAGCTTCTTTATGGCCACCGTCTCCGCCCTCAGATCCGGCAGCATCTGCAGCTCCAGCTTGCTGGCCAGCCTATCCAGTATTGCCCCGTCCGCATTCCTCTCCTCGTCCTTGTTGTTCTGGAGTATCACCATGAGATCCATTGACAACTCCATGTCTTGCGTGTCCGTTCTCTTCTTGCATCTCATCAGCTGAGCGTTCATCAGCTCCACCTTAATCAACAGGATCATATGTGTGACTGTGTGATCCGTACGTAAATAGCTTTGCAGGAGCATTATTGATGATGCACTTACCTGCTCGGTGACTTCATCGGAAATGTCGAGCTCCGCGTAGGGCATTCCATCCAGCGCAGAGTTCATCTTCTCGTACACAGCGCGGAACCTCCCCAGCACGGCCTCGCTCTCCAGCGCCTGAAAATCGATTGGCCTCAAATCAATTGGTCAAGGCCACGCATGGCAAGAAGGGGCAAGTAGAAAGACATCAGGTCATGGCCATCTGATCGGACCAGAAAGATTTTGCTGCCGTCGTTGCAGGATCGGAGGAGGCGGCGCGCGGCGAACAAGGCCCGGCCGAGGAGGGTGAGGCGGCGGTAGGCGTCATCGGTGAGCCGGGGCGCGGAGTCGCGGAGCTCCTCGAGCAGCGGAAGGATGAGCTGCAGCCAGCGGAGGAGGTTGTGGCATTCCTTTCGCTGCGTGCGGCGGAATTCCGAGTAAGCGCGGGCCGAATTGACGGTGGCGAGGAGCTCCTCCACGAGGTCCTCGTCGTCCATCTCCCTTGCCCGGGTCCCGGATGGCTCGGGGTCAGCGGTGGCCGCCGCCGACGGTGGCAGCGCCGGTTGGGGCATGCGGCATCAAGCGGTTGGCGAGCTGCGTACGGAGAAACGAGAGGCGCGCGTGAGTGAAACGGAGGCGAGAGCATGAAAGGCAAAGCCAAAAATAACAAGGGATGAGGAGACTCGGTCGATGGAGAATGCTTTTTGCGCGCTAAATCACTGGGAAGCGCTTCTTCTGTCGTCCAGACAAGCCATAAAAATGGAGAATACTACAGAGCGCATGCAGTTTGCATAAGATCTGTAGCGTCCGATCTATAGGGCTTGTTTCTTACTCCTTACAAAATTAGACACCCATGTTTTTTTTTCTTTTTGAACCGGAACACATTGATTCCATCCAGAAACAAGAATCATAGGAGCCCCCGATCTCTCAGCAATTTGGAAGAACTAACCGTCCATTTCGTTTCTTTGATGCGATTTGGACCGTCGGATCGAGCAGCTGGAGGACCCAGGCTGTCTGTAGCGTTCAAGATGTAATTCTATTCCGATCACATAAAGAATTCATGGTTCGGGCAGAATCATATTTGAAGTGCATAGCAAGATGGATATCATTACGACATATCATGTACTGAATAGATGATAATACTAGATAAAGGCTTACACTCACCATAAGCTACAGTATGAATACATCAATACATAGTAATTATAATACAGAAGAGCAGGATTCGACTACAGATGAAATCAAATGGAAAAGAAGAACGACATCCATCATGCTAATCTCAGGCTCCCGACCCGGAACTCATCCTATTATCGACAAAGAGCTCTAAACAGATCAAGCATCACTCTCACATCAAATCCTCGTGTTATCTGTATCTCCACCTGTTGGTGTAGTAATCTGTGAGCCACGAGGACTTAGAAACCTCATTACCATGGGTATCAAGACTAGCGAAGCTTAATGTGTATGGAAAGGTCACGTGGTGAGGTTGCAGCTGAAGGAAATATGCCCTAGAGGCAATAATAAAGTTGTTATTCATATTTTCTTATATCATGATAAATGTTTCTTATTCATGCTAGAATTGTATTAACCAAAAATTTGATACATGTGTGAATACATAGACAAAACACAGTGTCCCTAGTAAACCTCTACTAGACTAGCTCGTTAATCAAAGATGGTTAAGTTTCCTAACCATAGACATGAGTTGTCATTTGATGAACAGGATCACATCATTAGGAGAATTATGTGATGGACAAGACCCATCTGTTAGCTTAGCATAATGTTCGTTATGTTTTATTGCTATTGCTTTCTTAATGACTTATACATATTCCTTTGACTATGAGATTATGCAACTCCCGGATACGGGAGGAATACCTTGTGTGCTATCAAACGTCACAACGTAATTGGGTGATTATAAAGATGCTCTACAGGTATCTCCGAAAGTGCTTGTTGGGTTGGCATAGATCGAGATTAAGATTTGTCACTCTGAGTATCGGAGTGGTATCTTTGGGCCCTCTTGGTAATGCACATCATGATAAGCTTTGCAAGCAATGTGACTAATGAGTTAGTTGCGGGATGATGCATTACGAAACTAGTAAAGAGACTTGCTAGTAACGAGATTGAACTAGGCATGAAAATACCGACGATCGAATCTCGGGCAAGTAACATACCAATGACAAAGGGAATGACGTATGTTGTCATTACGGTTTGACCGATAAAGATCTTCGTAGAATATGTAGGAACCAATATGAGCATCCAGGTTCTCGAACTCGTAGGGTCTGCACACTTAACGTTTGATGACGATTTGTATTATATGAGTTATGTGATTTGGTGACCGAATGTTGTTCGGAGTCCCGAATGAGATCACGGACATGACGAGGAGTCTCGAAATGGTCAAGAGGTAAAGATTGATATATTGGATGATAGTATTCGAACACCGGTTAATACAATTCTAGCATGAATAAGAAACATTTATCATGATATAAGAAAATATAAATAACAAGCAGAAAGGGAACGCTCCATCCATGCAAGCTTCTGTGAAGTAAATGAAATCTGCAAAATGGGAAACAAGAAAGTTAGAACAAGAAAACTAAAAGAAGAAGAAGAAGAAGAAGAAGAAGAAGAAGAAGAAGAACAACAACAAGAAGAAGAAAATGAAGAAGCATACTTTGGTAAAATGGAGCTAACCTAGCTAATTATGCCTTTTTTTGAGTGAACTAAGCATATTATGCCATTTTTGATATAAAGCAGCTAAGTATAGGTCATTATTGAGCTAACCTAGGTAACTAAACATATTAGAGCTAACTTAGATCTAACTTAGGTCATTTTGGAGAAGAAGAAGAAGAAGACTAGAAGAAGAAGAAGAAAAAGAAGAAGAAGAGGAAGAAGAAGACTAGAAGAAGAAGGTTTTTACCCCTTTCCTTCTCATTCTTCTTCTTTTATTCTTTCTTTTTCTCCTATTTGTTCTTCTATTCTTTCTTTTTCTCCGCTTCCTTGCTTTTCTTCTTCTTATTCCTTATTTGTGTCATTTTAGAGCTTATATAGGTAATTATGCTATTTTTTAGCTAACTAAGCTTATTATGTCAATTTGGAGGAAATTAAGGTAAGTATAGGTGATTTTTGTGCTAACATAAGTAATTATGCCATTTTTTAGCTAATGTAGGTAAAATGGATCATTTTGGAGCTAACCTAGCTAAAATGGATCATATTGGAGCTAACGTAGGTAAAATGGATCATATTGGAGCTAACCTAGGTAAATTTGCTCATTTTGGAGCTAACCTAGGTAAAATGGATCATATTGGAGCAAACATAGGTTAAATGGTCATTTTGGAGCTAACTTAACTAATTATGCCATTTTTGAGTTAACTAAGCATATTATGCCATTTTTGACATAAGTAAGCTAAGTACAGGTCTTTATTTAGCTAACCTAGGTAACTAAGCATATTAGAGCTAATTTAGTAAAGTATAGATCATTTTGGAGCTAAGTAAGCTAATTATGTTATTTTGTAGGAAGATTGGCTAAGTCGAGGTCATTATGGTAACCATTTTGGAGGAAATAAATCTAAGTCTAGGTCTTTATGCATTTGGTAGGCAAAACACTTGAGAAATGTTACCGTCGTCACGGAGGTGAAGGGCTGGTCAGGTTTACGCCAGTGTCAGACGAAGAAGGACCGGTCGGGGTCGGGGTTGCGCCAGTGCGAGACGGAGAAGGATTGGTCGATGCTTGTCGGGAGGCATGCTGCACCAAAGATCATTTGCAATGTCTCGTTAACATGATGCAACTGAAATATGAATACTAGTAACTAATGACCGTTCAAATGAAAATCACCGTGTCCGCTATACCAATCTGAGGCATCGGCGGAGGGGCTGGCCGTTTTTCTCGCACACGGACTGCACATTTTGATTTCACGAGTCAGTCATATTATTTAGTAATGAAACGAACATTACATGCATGATTTGGCTAATAAGCAGGAGAAACTTACCACGAGGAGCTCGTATAGGGCCCGGTGAGACGCGTCATTCCGGTTCCTCTCCTCCTCCAGTATCCTAGCCGTCCTCTACTCCAGCTCGGTCTCCCTCTCCTTGGCCTGCTTGGTTGCCTCCACCAGAAGCTCCTAGGCCCTAGCCTCGTTGGCGAGGTCCAATGGCCATGGTCGAGGCGGTATGTCAGGAAGAGACCTCGCGTGGCGCTTCTTTATCTCCGGGAGACTGCTAGGACAACGTATCAGTCCATCCCCAATGGCTACCGAGCCATGTTTCCTCCCATCACCAGATAGCATCACGAGCTCTGTATCAAAGTCATCCCCTTTCGTCGCCTTCCCCCAGTCTCTGTACCTCACCAGCTTGTTGTGCGAGGAGATGTTGGTGAAGCTCTCTGGATGATCGAGGTCATCCTCAGAGAATGCCTTGGCCTCCTTGAACGGGGCCATATGGGCCATGGCATAGAGGTCGTACAGCGGTGGCACTTCCTTCTTGTTGTGTTTCGCCTAAAAGAGAGGAACAACATATTAGTTAAGGGCTGAAGCTAGCATGAAGAATGAAATTGCATGAATCGTTAAGGGCTGAAACCACATACCCATTGATCCCTGTACTCAAACAGGTTGCAGCTCCCTTGATGGTGTGCCACACCTCGCATTTGGGAATGCTTATCCTTGGCCTTGTTGTATTTGGCTAGCCATTGAGGAGAGCACCACTCATCCACCAACGCCTCCCAACAGTCCATCATATCCGCATACCATCTCGGTGGCACCTAAGTTTGGCAAAGAGAAATTTCAGCGCTATGCCTATGAACGAAATCAAGGAAACTAAGTACAAGGCCTTAAGAATAGGTAATTACCTTCATGTACTTCTCCTTACTCAGATACTTGCGACGACACTTCGTCTTGGCCCTCCTACACTACTAGGAAAAGGCCTGCTAGTGGCGCACCTGTTTTGGCTACTAATGGCGCACTACAGGTGCGCCACTAGCATCACGCCATTAGATTTTTTTACTAATGGCGCACCACAGGTGTGCCATTAGTATCTGGTATACTAATGGCGCACCACACAGTGCGCCATTAGTATGTCCCACGGTGCGCCATTACTATCTGGCTTAGTAATGGCGCACCACATAGAAGTGCGCCATTACTAACATTTTTTTTCAATTTTTTTTTCATAATTTTTTTTTCATTTTTTTTCTTAATCTCGAGTCACTATGGCTTAATCTCGGGTCAATATGCTTAATCTCGGGTCAAATCGCACTCTGTGGTCAAACTTCCCGAAAGGTCACCCATCCTCACAAAACTCCAGCCCGAGCACGCCTAACTTCGCAGTTCTATCCAACCCCAACACCAGTTCACTTCACAAGCACTTGTTGATATATATATCATATCAATCCTATTAAACCTTGTTGATGTCTAGGACTTTGTTCATGTTCATGAGTGTGATGAAATTTTGAAAAAATATTTCAAACTTCCCGGTCATATTACGTATCATACTTTGAAAAAAATTCAAATTTTTTTAAACCAATTTTTTTCTGTTGGTGCGCCACTAGTAAGTTTGATTTTTTTCATTTCCCCCCTCTAGATCTTAAAAGCCCCGTATCTTTCGTTCTGTTAGGTTTTTGGGGATTTTGAAGATGTTGAAGGGTCCCCTGTTCAATTCGGATGTAACTTTTCGAGTAGATGATTTTTCATATAAAAACTTTTTAATCCGAGTTCGTATGCAAAAGTTATGCCAATTTTACTAAATTCCAGCGAGATTTTGCAGATAAAGTCGAAATTTATATTTGTAAATTTTCCCAACAACTAGACAACATATCACATGGGAAACTTATTTTCTTTTATTTTTTGACATTTCCAGCATTTTCTTTTATTTTTTTGAAAACTGAGAAGGCGGTCCACGGGGGGGGGGGGGGTGCATTTAGCACCAGGGTTACTAATGGCGCACCTGATGTGTGGTGCGCCATTAGTAGTTTTGAAAAAAAACAAAATTTTTATGGTGCGCCATTACTATGTCAACTAGTAATGACGCACTATCCCATGGTGCGCCATTACTAACAATTTTTTTTATTTTTTTTCAAAATTACTAATGGCGGTGTGCCATTAGTAATATGTCACTAATGGCGCACCAACACATGGTGCGCCACTGCTATATAGTAGTGGCGCACCACATGTCTGGTGCGCCATTAGTGTCCATATCATCTATAGCCCTTTTCCTAGTAGTGCTAATGTTAGTCGAGGCGTAGTAGTCTCGAAAAGCCTGCACCCTAGCCTCGTGCCGTAAGTTCTGAAGTAGGCGCTTGCACTCGGCTTCGAGAACCCTAGCCGCCTCCACCTCGTGTTCCTCAGCAACCCTGTAGAAGGTCTGCAATCAAACAAGACAACATTGATTAGTACAATCACTAGGTAATGTTGTTTTTAATTCTGTAAAGTACAAATTACCCAAAACCGTCGCCTCACAATGTCGGCCATCGTCTCGCACACGACACCATCGACCCTCTCCTCTGGCGGGGCCGGGGCAGCCATGTACAGCTCCCAGCTCATTGCTAGCTGTGGAGCCTGACCCTCACCGAGCAACATGACCCACTCTGGGAAGTGGTGCCGGACTAGAGTACCAAGGACCTGGTTGGGCCTGACACCATTGGGGTGTATCCAACCCCTGCAGTATGACAAGGCCAACACATTAGATATTAATTTGAAGAAACATGAAGGACAAAGGTTAAAACAGAGTAAATGCACTTACTTCTCCCCATTAGGCTAAATCAACCACCTCTGATCGCGGGTCGCCGGCACGGCCGGGAGCTTCGTACCACCATGCTGGTAGACCTTCTTGCCCTGCTCAACCAGCTCGCCATTGCTAAAACTATCGTCAGACCAGGTCTCCTCGCCATCAGTATAGCCACTAGTCTCCGGAGTCACCTGGGACGAAGACTCTGGGACTGGAGTCTTGTGGGAGGAAGACTCTGGGGCCCGAGTCTCCTGGGATGAAGGCTCGGCGACACGAGGCTCGTCAGCGCGAGTCTCGTGGACCGGAGTCCGAGATGGGTCCAAGTCTGACGGCTCCACCTGAGACGGAGCACTCCGGTGGTCCGGAGAATCAACTTCGGGTGGCAGCGTGGAAGGCACAAGAGCCTTCCTACCTCTCCCGTCGCCACGTCCACCTCTAGATCCCCTCTTCTTCTTATCCCGACCTCTCCCGGCCGAAGAAGAAGGGCCTGCCGGTGTCGCCATGCTGTCTCACGAAGCGCTCACGAAGTCTTTGGGTGGAATATAGCCACCCTCCCAAAGACGCACTAAGGAAGAAGGAGGCTCGAGCGCCTCGAGCCGCGCCACCACCATCTCACAAGACTGCAATGACAAAGAGTAAACAAAATTAGTACAACACAAACATAATAAAAAATTTGGTGGGTGAAAACAACACCAAAACGCCTTTTCTGATATTTCAAGCTTTTGGAATATTTACATAGAAAATATTCTCTATAAATTCCAAGAAAATTCTAGCATGTAAAAAAATGCCATATTTGGTTATCTTGCCAAGTATCATCTCTTGGAGAACAAAATGACATCACCAAAACCCCTTGAACTACTTAACCTAACTAACCTATAAACTAACCTAGAAACTATCCTAACGAACCTAGTCTAAAGATAACTAACCTAGAAAATCAAACTAACCTACAAAATCAAACTAACCTAACTAACACCTTCTACTTATTCTAAAGATAACTAACCTAACCTAACTAACCTAGAAACTAATGTTTAGTCTAAAGATAACTAACCTAACCTAACTAACCTAGAAACTAACCTAGCTACCTAAACTAAACTAAATTAACCTAAAATAAACTCCTTTCCCCCTAATCTTTCTTTTTCTTCTTCTTCCTTCTTTTCCTTCTTCATCTTGTCTTCTTTTTCTTCTTCATTTTCCTTATTTTCCTTTTCCCTCTTCACTTCTACTTTCTCTTCTTTTCTTCTTAATATAAAAACTAACCTAAAATCTAACCTACAATCTACTGACCTAAAAAAAGCTAACCTACAATCTACAATCTACTAACCTAATTAAAGAAACTAAATCTACTAACCTAGTTAAAGCAACTAAATCTACTAACCTAAAGCAACTAAATCAACTAACCTAAAGCAACTAAAGCAACTAACCTAAAGCAACTAAATGTACTAACCTAAAGCAACTAAATCTAACCTAAATCAACTAATTAACCTAAAGGAACTAAATCTACTAACCTAAACCAACTAACCTAAAGCAACTAAATGTACTAACCTAAAGCAACTAAATCAACAAACCTAAAGCAACTAAATCAACTAAAATAGCAAGAAAAAAAGAAAATAAATAAAGGGCAAAACCTCACCAGGGGAAGCCATGACGGCGGCTGGACAAAGAGGCGCTGGGCGGTGGGGGGCAGAGCGGCGCCAGGGCGGCGGGTGGCCTCGGGGCTCAAAAGCGGTGGGGTCGGCAAAGAATGGGACGGTGGAGGTCGTGGCGGGGTGGTCGGGCATGGGGACAAGGTGAGGAGAGAGACAGAGGAGAGAAACAGGATGGCGCGGGCGCTGACCTTTTTTGATAGGTCAAATCTCTTTTCCATCTACTAGTAGATGGCAAAGAGCCTAGGTAGTGGGGTGGGGCCGGGTGGAACGGCCGTTAGGTGGGCCACTTTCTTTGCCGTCCGCTAGCTGATGGCAAAGAAAGTGGCCCTTAAGTTCTTCTCGTTAGTGGGCCACCCACCCTCTTTGTCGTCGGCTAGCTGACAACAAAACTTATAAGCCGTCAGCTAGCGGACGGCAAAGAGAAGGCTGACGACAAACATGTTCTTTGCCGTCAGCTCACTCTTTGCCGTCAGTTTTCTTCAAGCTGATGGCAAAGACCCTCTTTGCCATCAGCTAGCTGACGGCAAAGAGCTGCCTGACGACAAAGATCCTGATTCCAGTAGTGACACATCAATTGTTCCAAGCCGTGTGCGGCCCCCCTCCACAGTTTACGCCTCCAGTTATATTCACGTAGTGCTTAGGCGCAACCCTGCGCGAATCACTTCAACATCACCGTCACCACGCCGTCGTGCTGACGGAACTCTCCCTCGACACTTTGCTGGATCAAGAGTTCGAGGGACGTCATCGAGCTGAACGTGTGCATAACTCGGAGGTGTCGTACGTTCGGTGCTTGTTCGGTTGTTGTTGGTGCAACACACCCTGGGTCTGTTGCCCAGACTGTGCACAGGCATGGGGACAAGATTGAGGCACCAGATCAAGTCAGAGTACAAGAGGACAAAGAGATTCAAAGGACCAACATGCAGATTAGAGGGACCAGTATCAAGCTAGAGGAGCAGGATATCGTCAAGGAAGAACCCTCCCTTGCTGGGCAGGCGAGCCCGGTAAGGGGCAAGGCCACCCCAGAAGTAGGTAACCGAAGCATCCATGCAGAGCCTACTGGGGCTCACGAAGGCATAACCACCTCACCAACCACTCCACCACGACCCACGTCGTCAATCAGTGTGGTGTCAAGCTGCAAAGTGATTAAGTGGCAGCCATTTGCCACATGGCAGCCATTGCCTACAGGAGAAACACACAGATGACACCCGTCCTGCGACGTGTCAAGCGAACAAGCACGGAGCTGGCAAGATAGCCCGACAAGCCTTGTCGGGCAACCCATGATGTGACATTGAGCGGTGCATTTAATGCACCCTGTCAGCCCGCAGAGTTAGGTATGATAGCATTATTTGCTATCTTATCAGTGTGTAATGACTACTTCGCCACTGTGGTTACCCCTTGATCTATAAAAGGATGCCCATGGCAACTGTAGAAAGGGTTAGAAGGTTGGATAACTCACACCCCCATATGCGCATAGTCGCTGCTGCCCCGAGGCAACCCTTGTCGGGCAAGTGTACTACACTCTGCCACCACCTTTCCACCATCAATCCACCAAAGCAGGAGTAGGGTTTTACGCCTCGTGGTGGCCCGAACCTAGGTAAAATTGAATGTGTGATCTCTGCCGTGCTGCCCCACGCTCGTCTGCTCTTTGAGCAACGCGTCGCCCCCTGCCGAACCAGCAAGGGGCCTCCTGGTCCCATAGGTGGCCATGGATTTCCGCGACATCTTTGGCGCGCTAGGTAGGGGGCTCGCTTGCGCGAACCTGAAGGCGTGCGCAGCGCGTCGACTTCATCACCATCATCATCTTCTACGACGCCATTGACCATGGCGCCCAAAAAGAAACCCGTTCCTCCGGCTCATCCATCCACCTCGTAGGCTCGGTCACCCGTGGCCTCTAAAGCTGCGGGGGGTGCGGAGGCGCACGAGGACGCGGACGCTGTTGGGGAAGTGGTCGGAACAGGCGCGTCGTCACCACTTCCCCCGCAGCCGACGCAGGAGCAGGAGGCACCGGAGGAGAGCAGCATAAACAACACCCTGACGACCACGCTCCCCAAGGTACAGGTGAGGGGGGTCACTCCATCTGCGCCCCTCTCTCCCACCGACGGGCACGGCCATAGCAATGGCGCTCGGACCAGGGCGAATCGCCACCCTCCGGCCGCCCCCACCACAGGTGCGGTCGTAGCACGTGCACCTCCCCCCGGGACGGGCCGACCAAACCGCTGCGCCCGATGGAGCCGCTAGCTGATGTCTACTATGCAACTTTATTCTTGTGGACACGAGTTGGGCCTCCAAGTGCAGAGTTTTGTAGGACAGTATAAATTTCCCTCAAGTGGATGACCTAAGGTTTATCAATCCGTGGGAGGTGTAGGATGAAGATGGTCTCTCTCAAACTACCCGGTAACCAAATACAAGAAATCTCTTGTGTCCCCAACACACCCAATACAACGGAAAATTGTATAGGTGCACTAGATCGGCGAAGAGATTGTGATAAAAGTGTAATATGGATGGTAGAAATATATTTTTATAATCTGAATAAATAAAAACAGCAAGGCAGCAAATAGTAAACGGGCACAAAAGCAGTATTGCAATGCTTGAAAATGAGGCCTATGGTCCGTACTTTCGCTAGTGCAATCTCTCAACAGTGCTAATATAATTGGATCATATAACCACCCCTCAAAGTGCGATGAAGAATCACTCCAAAGTTCCTATCTAGCGGAGAACATAAGAAGAAATCATTTGCAGGGTACGAAACTACCTCGAAGCTATTCTTTCCGATCGATCTATCCAAGAGTTCGTACTAAAATAACACCAAATAATTTCAGATTCATAATACTCAATCCAACAGAAAGAACTTCAAAGAGTGCCCCAAGATTTCTACCGGAGAAACAAAGACAAGAACGTGCATCAACCCCTATGCGTAGATTACCCCAATGTCACCTCGAGAATCCGCAAGTTGAGTGCCAAAACATATATCAAGTGAATCAAAATAATACCCCATTGTCACCACGAGTATTCCTTTGCAAGACATATATCAAGTGATCTCAAATCCGTAAAAGTATTCAATCCGATAAAATGAAATCTCAAAGGGAAAACTCAATTCATCACAAGATATAGAGGAAAAACTCAACACCATATGATCCCACTATATTAACAAATCCCGCGATACATCAAGATCGTGACATCTCAAGAACACGAGAGAGAGAGAGAGATTAAACACATAGCTACTGGTACAAACCCTCAGCCCCGAGGGTGGACTACTCCCTCCTCATCATCATGGCCGCCGGAGAAGATTCTCCCCTCCGGCAGGGTGCCGGAATGGGGTCTAGATTTGTTTTCGGTGGCTATAGAGGCCTGCGGTGGCGGAACTTCCGATCAAGGTTAACCCTGAGGGTTTTTGGAATATTTGGGAATTTATAAGGTAAATAGGGGGTGCGGGAGGCCACTTAGGTGGGCACAGCCCACCTGGGCGAGCCTGGGCCCCCAGGCATGCCCTGGTGGGTTGTGCTCCCCTCGGGGCACCCCCCCTTGTGCTGCTCTGGCCCATTGCTGGTCTTCTGGTCCATAAAAAATCCACAAAAAGTTTCGCGGTGTTTGGACTCCGTTTGATATTGATTTCCTGCGATGTAAAAAACATGCAAAAAAACAACAACTGGCACTTGGTAATATGTCAATAGGTTAGTACCAAAAAATGATATAAATGAGTATAAAAAGATTATAAAGCATCCAAGAATGATAATATAACAACATGGAAGAATAAAAAACTATAGATACGTTGGAGACGTATCAGCATCCCCAAGCTTAATTCATGCTCGTCCTCAAGTAGGTAAATGGTAAAAACAGAATTTTGATGTGGAATGTTGCCTATCATGTCATCTCATATTCTTTTCTTTGTAGCATGGACATTTGGACTTTTATATGGTTCAGAGCAATAGTCTAGTTTTGACATGAGGACTTAAGTACTCAAGCATATCAACAAGCAAAATTGTCTTTCAAAATATTAGCGCTAAAATAAGTTATCCCTAGCCCATCATGCTCAATCATTGATCCATTCATGAAACACACTCGCATATTAGCTACACCCAATGCTCAAGTACGATCATAGTGCCTCCTAGTTGGTGATTTATAAGAGAAGATGGAGACTCAAATTTAAAATAAAAATTGCATAAAGTAAAAGAAAGGTCCTTCGCAAAGGGAAGTAGGGATTTGTAGAGGTGCCAGAGCTCTAAGCGAAAATTGAGAGATAAAAAACATTTTGAGAGGCATACTTTTCCCGCCAACGAAAACGACTTAGAGCTCCCAACACTTTCCGTGCAAGATATATCATAGGTGATTCCCAAATAGAAAATAAATTTATTCCTTTTTCAATCATACTTTCACTTTCCATGGCTAACTGTATCCACGGGTGCCCTCCATACCAACAATTTCCAAGGAATTTATTATTTGACTACATAAAGTAAATTCATTTTCATTTCGGGACTAGACATCCCTAATACCTTTTCCTTACTCTCGTGCAATGACAAGTGAATAAACACTCGTCGTGAGAATAACACATCTAGCATGGAAAATATTGGCCACCCCCTCACCGCCTCGCGAGCGGTAAGAGCACACAGAAGAGAAATTTATTTTGAAAATTAGAGATGGCACATACAAATTTGCTTAGAACGGGAAAAGAATACCGCATATAGTTAGGTATAGTGGACTCATGTGGCAAAACTGGTTTAAAGGATTTTGGATGCCCAAGTAGTGATCATACTTAGTGCAAAATGAAGGCTAGCAAAAGATTGAGAAGCGACCAACCAAGAAACGAATAATATCATAAGCAAGCATTGAGCATAATTAACACCGAGTAATGCACCACAAGTATGATGTAATTTATTGCATAACTATTGACTTTCGTGCTTGCATAGGGAATCACAAACCTTAACACCAATATTCTTACTAAAGCATAATTACTCATCAACATGACTCACATATCACATCATCATATCTCAAAACTATTACAAGGAATCAAGTTTATTTTGTCCAATGATCTTCATGAAAGTTTTTATTATATCCTTCTTGGATATCTATCACTTTGGAACTAATTTTCATGTGTTGCTTTTGATAAGCTCAAAAGAATATAAGTGAAGATCATGAGAATAATATTTCTTTCTCTCAAATTAATTTAAGTGAAGCAAGAGAGAATTTCTTCTAAAATACTAAAGTACACTGTGCTCAAAAAGATATAAGTGAAGCACTAGAGCAATTCCATAGAAAAGAGCTTCATTGACGAGATGTGCGTGCCGCTTACCTAGCCTCCGTGGCAACTATTTGAAGACTCTATTTTATTTAAAAACTTTCATATCTAAGTACTTTATTAAAACAACAAGCAAAACAAAATAAAATGACATTCCAAGGATAGCACACATCATGTGAAGAAGCAAAAACTTAGAATCAACCGATACTAACCGATAATTGTCGATGGAGAAACGTGGGATGCCTACTGGGGCATCCCCAAGCTTAGATGCTTGATACTTGTTGAAAATATTATCTTGGGATGCCTTGGGCATCCCCAAGCTTTAGCTTTTGTGTCTCCTTAATTCATTTTATATCACGGTTCCCTAAATCTTAAAAACTTCATCCACACAAAACTCAACAAGAACTCGTGAGATAAGTTAGTATAAACCAATGCAAAAACCTTATCATTCTCTACCGTAGCAAATCACTAAAATTATTATTCAACATTGCATACTAAATGCCTCTGCATATTTAATACTCCTATCTGCAAATAGAATCATTAAAGAAGCAAACATATGCAAACAATGCAACCATAATAGCAATATGCCAAAACAGTATGGTCTGTAAAGAATGCAATATTCATCATACTTCCCTAACTCCAAAATTCCTGAACAATTACCACACTTTAGACAGTTTACCATATCATATTGTGTAAAAATTTCAAGATTTTATCACGTTCTGACTTTCCAAAAGAATTCAGACAATGACAGAAAACTTTCTGTTTTTAAAAAACAACATGTAGACTTGCAAAATAAGCATGGTAAAGGTTATACTTGAATTTTTTATTGAAATGAAAGATGAAAAACATTATTAGAAATAACAGCAAGCAAATCCTAACAAAATAAAATGACTCTCCAAGCAAAACACGTATCATGTAACAAATAAAAATATAGCTCGTAGTGAGGTTACAGATAATGTTGGAGACGAAAGAGGGGATTTCTTTTGGGGCATCCCCAAGCTTAGTTGCTTGGATCTTTCTTGAATATCACCTTGGGCTGCCTTGGGCATCTCCAAGCTTAGGGTATTTTCACTCCTTATTCTCCTCATATTGATATCTCACCCAAAACTCGAAAACTTCAATCACACAAAACTTAACTGAACTTTGTGAGATGGCTTAGTATGATAAAGAGCAAACCATTCACTATTACTACTGGCAAAGACAAGATTCATAATTGTTCTCACACAATGCCTACTGTACCTCATCATTTCCACAATTTATATTGAGCAATATAAGCTTTAGAAACTAGAAAAGAAGCAAGCTATGCATTGATAACAGAATCTGTCAAAAACAGAACAATACGTAAAGATCTGAATATTAGTCATACTTCTGCAACTCAATTTTTTTTTTGAAAAATTAGGACAACGTAGACAATATGTACAATCATATGTAAAAAATTCAGAATTTTTCGACGCTCCAGTGAATTTAAACAATTGTGTCTATGGAAGCAAAAGTTTCTGTTTTTCCACAGATTCAACTCAACTATCATCCACACTATCCCAAAGGCTTTACTTGGCACTTTATTGAAACAAAATCAATAAAACATGATTACTACAGTAGCCTAATAATGTGAACACATAAAAACAATAGCTAAATGTATTGGGTTGTCTCCCAACAAGCACTTTTCCTTAATGCCTTATAAGCTAGGCATGAAGATTTCAATGATGCTCACATAAAAGATAAGAATTGAAACACAAAGAGAGCATCATGAAGCATATGACTAGCACATTTAAGTCTAACCCACTTTCTATGCATAGGGATTTTGTGAGCAAACAACTTATGGGAACAAGAATCAACTAGCATAGGAAGGCAAAACAAGCATAACTTCAAAATTTTCCACACATAGAGAGGAAACTTGATATTATTGCAATTCCTACAAGCATAAGTTCCTCCCTCATAATAATTTTCAGTAGCATCATGAATAAATTCAACAATATAAACCTCACACAAAGCATTCTTTTCATGACACAAAAGCATAGAAAACTTATTACTCTCCGCATAAGCAATTTTCTTCTCATCAATAGTAGTGGGAGCAAACTCAACAAAATAACTATCATGAGAGTGAAAATTAAAATAATGATGACAAGTTTCATGGTTATCATTATTCTTTATAGCATACATGTCATCACCATAATCATCATAGATAGCAACTTTGTTATCATAGTCAATTGAAGCCTCATCCAAAACGGTGGATTTATCACTAAATAAAGTCATGACCTCTCCAAATCCACTTTCATCATTATAATCATCATAAATAGGAGGCATGAAATAATTATAACAAATTTGCACATCAAATCTTGGGGGACTAAAAATATCATCTTCATCAAACATAGCATCCCCAAGCTTATGGCTTTGCATATCATTAGCATCATGGATATTCAAAAAATTCATACTAACAACATTGCAATCATGCTCATCATTTAAATATTTTGTGCCAAACATTTTATTGTCTACTTCTAACAATTGAGCACAATTTTGCGAACCATCATTTTCAAGAAAGATAATATAAAGATGATCAATAATATGATGCAACCTCAATTCCATTTTTTTATGTTGTTTTGTTTTATAAACCAAACTAGTGTTAAAACAAGAAACTAAAAGATTCGGTTGCAAGATCTAAAGATATACCTTCAAGCACTCACCTCCCCGGCAACAGTGCCAGAAAAGAGCTTGATGTCTACTACGCAACTTTATTCTTGTAGGCACGTGTTGGGCCTCCAAGCGCAGAGTTTTGTAGGATAGAAGCAATTTTCCCTCAGGTGGATGACCTAAGGTATATCAATCCGTGGGAGGCGTAGGATGAAGATGGTCTCTCTCAAACTACCCGGATACAATGGAAAATTGTATAGGTGCACTAGTCCGGTGAAGAGATGTTGATAAAAGTGTAATATGGATGGTAGTAATATATTTTATTATCTGAATAAATAAAAACAACAAGGTAGGAAATAGTAAACGGGCGCAAAAACGGTATTGTAATGCTTGAAAATGAGGCCTAGGGTATGTACTTTCGCTAGTGAAATCTCCCAACAGTGCTAAGATAATTGGATCATATAACCACCCCTCAAAGTGCGATGAAGAATCACTCCAAAGTTCCTATCTAGCGGAGAACATAAGAGGAAATTAATTGTAGGGTACAAAACCAGCTCGAAGCTATTCTTTCCGATCGATCTATCCAAGAGTTCGTACTAAAATAACACCAAATAATTTCAGATTCGTAATACTCAATCCAACACAAAGAACCTCAAAGAGTGCCCCAAGATTTCTACCAGAGAAATAAAGACAAGAACGTCAATCAACCCCTATGAATAGATTACCCCAATGTCACCTCGGGAATCTGCGAGTTGAGTGCCAAAAAATACATCAAGCGAATCAATACGATACCCATTTTCACCACGAGTATTCATATGCAAGACATATATCAAGTGCTCTCAAATCCATAAAAGTAATCAATCCGATAAAATGAAATCTCAAAGGGAAAACTCAATTCACAACAAGATAGACAAGGGAAAACACCATATGATCCGACTATATTAACAAAGCCCGCGATACATCAAGATCGTGACATCTCAAGAACATGAGAGAGAGCGATTAAACACATAGCTACTGGTACAAACCCTCAGCCCCGAGGGTGGACTACTCCCTCCTCATTGTGGTGGCCGCCGGGATGATGAAGATGGCCACCGGAGATGATTCCCCCTCCGGCAGGGTGCCGGAACGGGTTCTAGGTTGGTTTTCGGTGGCTACAGAGGCCTGCGGTGGCAAAACTTTTGATCTAGGTTAAACCCGAGGGTTTTGGAATAATTGAGAATTTATATGGTAAAGAGGGGGTGCAGGAGGCCACCGAGGTGGGCACAACCCACCTGGGTGCGCCTGGGCCCCCAAGCGTGCCCTTGTGGGTTGTGCCCCCCTCGTGACACACCCTAGGTGCTGCTCTGGCCCATTCGTGGTCTTTTGGTCCATCAAAAATCCACCAAAAGTTTCGTGGTGTTTGGACTCCGTTTGATATTGATTTCCCGCAATGTAAAAGACATGCAAAAAATAGCAACTTGGACTTGCCACTATGTCAATAGGTTAGTACCAAAAAATGATATAAAATGATTATAAAACATTCAAGAATGATAATATAACAGCATGGAACAATAAAAATTATAGATACGTTGGAGACGTATAACGCTCCCGTTCCCGCTGGGCTACCTCTCCTGGAGCCCGAGGGGAGCGGGCTGGGCTCCCGCCCAGGCGCTCCTTTTACCCTCCTTGCCTTCGACGGCCGTGACTAGGAGGAGAGGGACAAGAAAGGGCATTACAAAGCACTTATCTTTTGTCAATTTTAAATCGGTCGGCACTTGCCAAATTTTAATTCAAATAACGTAATCGCTCGAGTCTATGCTTGTGCTCTGTAATTCTTGTACTTGTATTAACATATTAATGAAAAAGATGAACCTTGCCGGGAACCCGTGCGTGTGTATGTCCATGTTGAGGTGAGATGCCTCTTTAATATAAATAAACAAGTTTTCCCCGGCAGGCTATCCTGCCGGTAACCTTCATGTCTGCCGGAAAGCTCCGTCTGCCGGGGAACAGACAGAGGGACCAGCCAGCCGCCAACTTTATTCTTGTAGACACATGTTGGGCCTCCAAGCACAATGTTTTGTAGGACAGTAGCAATTTACCCTCAAGTAGATGACCTAAGTTTTATCAATCCGTGGGAGGCGTAGGATGAATATGGTCTCTCTCAAACAACCCTGCAACCAAATACAAGAAATCTCTTGTGTCCCCATCACAACTAATACAATGGCAAATTGTATAGGTGCACTAGTTCGGAGAAGAGATGGTGATAAAAGTGTAATATGGATGGTAGAAATATATTTTTGTAATTTGAATAAATAAAAACACCAAGGTAGCAAATAGTAAACGGGCACAGAAACGGAATTGCAATCCTTGAAAATGAGGCCTAGGGTCCTTACTTTCGCTAGTGCAATCTCTCAACAGTGCTAATATAATTGGATCATATAACCACCCCTCAAACTGCGATGAAGAATCACTCCAAAGTTCCTATCTAGTGGAGAACATAAGAAGAAATCATTCGTAGGGTACGAAACCACCTCGAAGCTATTCTTTTCGATCGATCTATCCAAGAGTTCGTACTAAAATAACACCAAATAATTTTAGATTCATAATGCTCAATCCAACACAAAGAACTTCAAAGAGTGCCCCAAGATTTCTCCCGGAGAAACAAAGACAAGAACGTGCATCAACCCCTATGCGTAGATTACCCCAATCTCACCTCGGGAATCCGCGAGTTGAGTGCCAAAACATATATCAAGTGAATCTAAATAATACCCCATTGTCACCACGAGTATTCATTTGCAAGAATATATCAAGTGCTCTCAAATCCATAAAAGTATTCAATCTAATAAAACAAAATCTCAAAGGGAAAACTCAATTCATCACAAGAAAGAGAGGGAAAAACACCATATGATCCGACTATATTAACAAAGCCCGCGATACATCAAGATCGTGACATCTCAAGAATACAAGAGAGAGAGAGAGATTAAGCACATAGCTACTGGTACAAACCCTCAGCCTCGAGGGTGGACTACTTCCTCCTCATCGTGGTGGCCGCCGGGATGATGAAGATGGCCACCGGAGATGATTCCCCCTCTGACAGGGTGCCCGAACGGGGTCTAAATTGGTTTTCGCTGGCTACAGACGCCTGCAGCGGTGAAACTTCTGATCTAGCTTAACCCCGAGGGTTTTGTGAATATTTGGGAATTGATAGGGTAAAGAGGGGGTGTGGGAGGCCACCGAGGTGGGCACAACCCACCTGGGCGCGCCTGGGCCCCCAGGCATGCCCTGATGGGTTGTGGCCCCTCGGGCACCCCCTGTGTTCTGCCTCGCCCATTGGTGGTCTTCTGGTCCATAAAAAATCCACAAAAAGTTTCGCGGTGTTTTTACTCCATTTGATATTGATTTCCTACGATGTAAAAAACATGCAAAAAATAGCAACTGGAACTTGGCACTATGTCAATAGGTTAGTACCAAAAAATGATATAAAATGACTATAAAATGATTATAAAATATCCAAGAATGATAATATAACAGCATGGAACAATCAAAAATTATAGACACGTTGGAGACGAATCACTGGCCCTCGAGCGCCTTCGCCACGCCACATCCAGGTGGCCGCCCCGCAGCAATAGCGGGGGCGCAGCGCCACCACCGCTGGCACCGTCAGGAGCCGAGTGACGGTACAATCGACTTCCTCATCATCCATGCCAAGTACAGCTTCGAAGGCCATGGCACGAGCTCAGGTGATGCTGAGGTTTCAACCAGCGGCCGAGCAGATGGACGAATGGCGTGCCACCATCCAAAGCCTGCTCGGTTTCGCCAAAGCTGAGGGCTCACGGCGAGCTGGCCCGCCACGACCTCCCCAAGCGAAAGCAATAGCTCATGCTGCTGACCATACGGAAGGGGCCATCCCCACGGTGCAGTCCCCACCATGGCAGCCAGCGTGAGCGCAACAGAATCAAGACCCCGACGACGTCTCGACGACCTCTTCTGATCCTCGAGTATGTCCAGGCCAATGACGAGCCCCGGAGGATTGGCGAAGAGGAGACGCGCGCGTCATCGTCGAGCAATGCCGTGTCGACCTCCGCCGGACCGACGGGTGCGACAGCCTCAACGTCGACGAGCCCGCGCTCGGTGTTGGCGTGTGCCTACCTTTCGAGGTTGGCTGCCCTGCCTTTACACGAGAGCTGCGGCAAGTCTGTTGGCTGTCTGTTCGCACGTTCAAGCCAGAGATACAATAGAAGTATGACGAGAGGCTGGACCCGGCAGAGTTCCTGAGCATCTACACCATCGCTGTTCAGGCTGCCGGGGGAAGAGATGAGAAGGTGTTTGCCAACTACTTCCCTTTGGCCCTCAAGTCCAATGTGAGGTCTTGGCTGATGCACCTACCAGAGAAATCCATTTCATCGTGGGCTGACATGTGCCATGAGTTCATTGGCGCCTTCCACTGGGGATGATCAGGAGAAGGAAGGAGAAACCCTCCGCAAGTATTTACAGAGATTCGGCAAAGTTCATAGAAATATCCCAAATATCCATCCGGCAGCCGTCATAGCTGCCTTCCAGTCCAATGTGCGCAACCGCCGGATTCGTTCCAAGATGAACGTGCAGTTGCCCAAGATTGTGAAGGAGCTTTACAGATTAGTGGATAAGTGTGCTCGGATGGAGGAGGGAAGAAAGTTGCCTAGAGAGGAAGATTAAGCCAATGTTGATTCAGAAGATATGATGAATCAACCAGTCAGAAGAAGAGTAAGAAGCGCAGTAAGAAGCGAAGAGATAAGGCAGTGATTATTGTTGAAGGATCGGGTACACCTAGTACCGGCAAGAAGGCCAAGCTGAGGCTCCCGGCAAGGAAGCTGCCGCGTGCATGGACTGACGGGAAGCCGCTGCTGCTGAGAAAGCTGGGAAAGGCGATGGGCCGTACTACAAGATTCATCGGACCAAGGGCCATGACCTTCAAGAGTGTTACCAGGTTGAGCAGCTTGTCAAGAAACAGAGAGCAGAGTATGAGAAGCATAATAAGGAAAAAGGTCAAAATGTTGCTGGCGATAAGGGCCGAGGTGGTGAGGTAAATCGCCCCGGCAAACCCTTTCGGAACCAAGGAAAACCCACCAGAGGTCGAGAGAAGGAAACCTGTGATGATGAGAGTAATGGAGGGGATGAAGAGGAAACCAGTGAGCAAGAGTTTCAGAAGGCCACAAACGCCCTATGCATTGACAGAGGTGCATCTGTACACACTTCTAACCGCCAGCTCAAACGGTGGGCACAAGAAGTCAATGCCGTGGAACCAGCGCCAGAGGCCCGAAAGCCGCTCAAATGGTCCCGTGCGCCCATCATCCTTAACGAGGAGGATCATCCTAGCCGTACCAGTGCGGTAGGATGTTTGCCATTGTTGGTCTCCCCAAAAATTCACAACCTCAAGGCCACAAAGATGTTGGTGGGCGGTGGGGCCGGGTTGAATCTGGTTTCCCCGGCAGTCATCAGCAAGCTTCAGATAGGAGAAGAAGAGCTAGAGGTTATCGGTACGTTTCAAGGAGTTAATCCCGGCAGGAGCCATCCTAAGGGAAAGATCACGTTACCAGTAATGTTTGGGGGAGAACTGAAGTACCTGACTGAGATGATTGTGTTTGATGTGGTTGATCTCCCCCAGCCTTACAATGGAATTCTTGGACGGCTGGCCCTGTCCAAGTTCATGGCGGCATCCACTATGCCTACAACACCTTGAAGATGCCTGGATCACTGGGAGTCATCACCATCCCATCAGATGAGAAGGATGCAATCATTTGTGTGGACAAGATGTACCGGGACGCGGTCGCGGTAGCGGTAGTCCCGCCAAGGGAAGTAGGAAAGAAGAGAGATTATAGAGACTCCGGCAAAGAGTCCGGAAAGTGTGCCCCCATCGAGTGCACGGCACCCGTTGACGATGTGCCGGAGTGTTCTAACAGTAAGAGATCCAAGGTCGCTGCACCCAAGTGAAGAAGGTCCCGGCAGGGCTGGCTGGCGTTGATGGTACTTTTACGATCAGCGCCACCCTCGATGACAAATAGGAAAGCACGCTCGTTGCCTTCCTGCCGGCCAATATCGATGTGTTTGCCTGGCAACCATCTGATATCCCCAGTGTTCCCAGGGAGGTAATCGAGCACCACCGTGGCAGTCATCCACCTGAGGGAATTTGCTACTGTCCTACAAAACTCTGCGCTTGGAGGCCGACATGTGCCTACAAGAATAAAGTTGCATAGTAGACATCAGAGTGCGAGGGTACGCCTCGATGGAGAGCACGGCGGAGGCGGCCCCGTCTACCACCGCCACCAGGGCCAGCAGGACTCGACATGGCTAACGGAGCTACAACCCGCGAGGAAGCCTGTCGGGGTCCAGCTGGAAGACTGCTGGAGGAGCCTAGGAGCACCATCCGCACCTCTGCATCCAATTCCCCGGCAAATCACATTGCCGGGGAGGAGATGCAGATGCAGACGATGGTGTTGTCGCCCGATGAACATGGTGCATGCGGCGATCAGCCGGGATCAGAGTCGTCGCTCCCCCTCCCGCTGCCGTCGTCATCGCCGTCACTGTCCTCCTTGTCCCTTTCGCTCGAGGAGGAGCTCTCGTCATCGGTCGAGCTCTCCGCGCAGCACCCTAAGTGACCTTCCGAGCGCCCGAAGATCTTGACAGAGAGCAAGCTGTTCTCCATTAATTTGAACGGGAGAACGTGCCCCTCCGAGAAGCCGTGGGCATGGGCAAAGGTCTCCCAACCACGACGGAGGTACATCACATGAGGGGCAGGGAAGTCAACGTCAACCCTCATACCTCCGTTCCCACAGCCCCTCATGTGCAGCCGCAGAGCGCGTGGTTGCTCGAGCTCCATCTCCCGCGCGAAGGGAGTTGGGAGGCGAAGATGACCACACAGGGGCTTGTATAGCCTGATGATGAACTCCCGAGGTTGGTCATCGACGTGGCCTTCGATCGGGGGAGGAGCCGCCAGCAGGGGCGCCGCCAAGGCACCGCCTCGACCTCCTCCTCCTCGTGCGTCGTGGCAACCGCGACCTCATCCCCTTCCTCCTTCCCTCGCGGCCGGTTCCGCTACCTCAGGATCCGGGGGAGGGGGACGCGTTGTTGAGCAGAAGCCCTCGTCGCCGCCGCCGGGACGCCGCCGCGCCCTCGTCCTCTCACCATGGCTGGAAGGGAAGGGTTGCGGAGAAGAAGAAGAAGAAGTGTGTGCAGGGAAGCACCACCTCTGCCCCTATTTATAGGGAAACGGGGTAGGGGCTGGCTCCTCATACGGGAAATGGCCACCCCGCTCCTCCAATACGGCCTCTCTGCGCCCTTTGTGACTTTGAGAGTCGAGGCCGACCCTCTGCTCCAATCATCGGCGCTCGGGTTTTAGCCATGGCACTCCTCCCCGTGCCCTCTGCATCCACCACCTACCACGCCCAATGCGTGAGGGACACGTGGTAGGTGCATACGAAATAGGAGGCAAGTGGGATGGAAGTTTCCGCCCCGTGATCGTGGAGCGAGGAGAATCCGCAGGCCACGATTAAAGTTCTTCCACAATGTTGCGCACGACGCGCGGGGAAACCGGAAACTGGCCCGAAATCAAGTCTAATGAAGAAGCGAAGAAGACCTTAAGAGACCAGCCTCTTCAGCAACCCTCGCCTGTGTACTTATTAGGCCCTACCCCGACGACGCTCGGCAGCGCGTTCGAGGCAGGCCCGGGGGCTTCTGTTGGTGCAACAAACCCTGGGTCCGTTGCCCAGACTGTGCACAAGCACGATGACAAGATGTAGGCACCAGCTCAAGTCAGAGTACAAGAGGACCAAGAGATTTGAAGGACCGACATGCAGATCAGAGGGACCAAGATCAAGTCAGAGGAGCAGGACCATTGTCAAGGAAGAAGCCTCCATTGCTGGGCAAGCAAGCCTAGCAAGGGGCAAGACCATCCCCAGAAGTAGACAACCGAAGCATCCCGGCAGAGCCTGCTGGGGCTCACGGAGGCAGAACCACCTCACCAACCAATCAACCATGACCCACGTCATCGATCAGTGCGGTGTCAAGCCGCAAAGTGATTAAGTGGTAGCCATTCACCACATGGCAGCCATTTCCTACAGAAGAAACCCACAGATGACAACCGTACTGTGATGTGTCAAGCGAATAGGCGCGGAGCTGTCAAGATAGCCCGGCAAGCCTTGCCGGGCAACCAACGATGTGACATTGAGAGGTGCATTTAATGCACCCTGTTAGCCCATAGAGTTAGGTATGATAGCACTGTTTGCTACCTTATCTGTGCGTAATGACTACTTTGCCACTGTGGTTACCCCTTGATCTATAAAAGGAGGCCCATGGCAACCCTAGAAAGGGTGAGAAGGTTGGATAACTCACACCCCCATACACGCGTAGTCGCTGCTGCCCCGAGGCAACCCTTGCCGGGCAAGTGTACTACGCTCCGCCACCACCTTTCCACCATCAATCCACCAAAGCAGGAGTAGAGTTTTATGCCTTGCGACGGCCCAGACCTGGGTAAAATTGCTTGTGTGATCTCTACCATGCTGCCCCACGCTCGTCTGCTCTTTGTGCGACGCGTCGCCCCCTGCCGAACCAGCAAGGGGCCTCCTGGTCCTATAGGTGGCCATAGTTTCCCGCAGGAGTTAGATCGAGAAGACATTTGACTACATCAACCGCATTAAGCTAACGCTTCCCCTTTCGGTCTATGAGGGTACGTGGACATACTCTCCCCCTCTCGTTGCTATGCATCTCCTAGATAGATCGTGTGTGAGCATAGGAATTTTTTTGAAATCGCATGCTACGTTCCCCAACAGTGGTATCAGAGCCAGGTTTATGCATAGATGATATGCACGAGTAGAACACAAAGAGTTGTGGGCGATGATAGTCATACTGCTAACCACCAACGTCTTTTTTTGATTCGGCGGTATTGTTGGAAGAAGCAGCCCGGACCAACCTTACATGACCACGTTCATGAAACCGCTTCCATAGACAGACATGCAACTTGTTTTGCATAAAGGTGGCTGGCGGGTGTCTTTTTCTCCAAATTTAGTTGAATCGAATTTGACTACGGTCGATCCTTGTTGAAGGTTAAAACAACAAACTTGACGAAACATCATTGTGGTTTTGATGCGTAGGTAGGAACGGTTCTTACTAGAAGCCTGTAGCAGCCACGTAAAACTTGCAACAACAAAGCAGAGGATGTCTAACTTGTTTTTGTAGGGCATGTTGTGATGTGATATAGTCAAGACATGATGTGATATACGTTATTGTATGAGATGATCATGTTGTGTAAAAGTTATCGGCAACTGGCAGGAGCCTTATGGTTGTTGCTTTATTGTATGAAATGCAATCGCCATGTAATTGCTTTACTTTATCACTATGTGTTAGCGACAGTTGTAGAAGCAATAGTTGGTGAGACGACAACGAAGGTATGATGGAGATCAAGGTGTCAAGCCGGTGATGATGGAAATCATGATGATGCTTTGGAGATGGAGATTAGAGGCACAAGATCATGATGGCCATATCATGTCACATATTTTGATTGCATGTGATGTTTATCTTTTATGCATCTTATTTTGCTTAGTACATCGCTAGCATTCTAAGATGATCCCTACTAAAATTTCAAGGTGTAAGTGTTCTCCCTGAGTATGCGCCATTGTGATAGTTCATCGTGCCGAGACACCACATGATGATCGAGTGTGATAAGCTTTGTGTTCACATACAACTGGTGCAAGATAGTTTTGCACGTGCGGAATACTCGGGTTAAACTTGACGAGCCTAGCATGTACATACATATGGCCTCGGAACACTGGAGACCGAAAGGTCAAACGTGAATCATATAGTAGATATGATCAACATAGAGATGTTCACCATTGAAAACTACTCCATCTCACGTGATGATCGAACATGGTTTAGTTGATATGGATCACATGATCATTTAGATGACTCGAGGGATGTCTATCTAAGTGGGAGTTCTTAAGTAATATGATTAATTGAACTTAATTTATCATGAACTTAGTCCTAATAGTTTTTTCATATCTATGTTGTAGATCAATGCCCGTGCTACCGTTCCCTTGAATTTTAATGTGTTCCAAAAGAAAGCTAAGTTGAAAGATGATGGTAGCAACTACATGGACTGGGTCCATAACATGAGGATTATCCTCATTGCTGCATAGAAGAATTATGTCCTTGATGCACCGCTAGTTGAAAAGCCCCCTCCCGCAAATGTAGACGCTTTGAACATCTGGCAGACGTGGTCTGATGACTACTCTATAGTTCAGTGTGGAATGCTCTACAACTTAGAATCGGGACTTCAAAGACGTTTTGAACGTCATGGACCATATGAGATGTTCCAAGAGTTGAAGTTAATATTTCAAGCAAATGCCTGAGTTGAGAGATACGAAGTCTCCAACAAGTTCTATAGGTGCAAGATGGAGGAGAATAGTTCTGTCAGTGAACAAATACTCAAAATTTCTGGGTATCATAACCACTTGACTCAGCTGGGAGTTAATCTTCCAGTTGATAAGAGTTCTTCAATCACTGCCACCAAGCTACAAAGGCTTCGTGATGAACTATAATATGCAAGGGAAGGATAAGACAATTCTCGAGCTCTTCGCTATGCTCAAAGCTGCGGAGGTAGAAATCAAGAAAGAGCATCAAGTGTTGATGGTTAACAAGACCACTACATTAAAGAAAAAGGGCAAGGGAAAGATGGGGAACTTCAAGAAGAATGGCAAGCAAGTTGTCACTCCCGGGAAGAAGCCCAAGTCTGGACCCAAGCCTGAAACAGAGTGTTTCTACTGCAAAGGGACTGGTCACTAGAAGTGGAACTGCTCCAACTGTTTGGCGGATAAGAAGGATGGCAAAGTGAACAAAGGTATATTTGATATACATCTTATTGATGTGTACCTTACTAATGCTCGTAGTAGCGCCTAGGCATTTGATACTGGTTCTGTTGCTCATATTCGCAACTCGAAACAGGGGCTACGGATTAAATGAAGATTGGCTAAGGATGAGGTGATGATGCGCGTCGGGAATGGTTCCCAGGTCAATGTGATCACCATCGGCACGCTACCTCTACATCTACCTTCAGGATTAGTTTTAGACCTAAATAATTGTTATTTGGTGCCAGCGTTAAGCATCAACATTATATCTGGATCTTGTTTTATGCGAGGCGGTTATTCATTTAAATCAGAGAATAATGGTTGTTCTATTTATATAAGTAATATCTTTTATGGTCATGCACCCTTGAAGAGTGGTCTATTTTTGTTGAATCTCGATCGTGGTGATACACATATTCATAATATTGATTCCAAAAGATGTAAAGTTGATAATGATAGTGCAACATATTTGTGGCACTACCGTTTAAGTCATATTGGTGTAAAGCGCATGAAAAAACTCCATGCGGATGGACTTTTGGAATTACTTGAGTCTGAATCATTTGATGCTTGCGAACCATGCCTCATGGGCAAGAAGATTAAAACTTCGTTCTCCGGAAAAATGGAGCGAGCCACTAACTTACTGGAAATAATACATACTGATGTATGTGGTCCGATGAGTGTTGAGGCTCGCGGCGGGTATCGTTATTTTCTGACCTTCAAAGATGATTTGAGCAGATATGGGTACATCTACTTAATGAAACACAAGTCTGAAACATTTGAGAAGTTCAAAGAATTTCAGAGTGAAGTGGAAAATCATCGTAACAAGAAAATAAAGTTTCTAAGATCAGATCACGGAGGCGAATATTTGAGTTACGAGTTTGGCCTTCATTTAAAACAAAGTGGAATAGTTTCACAACTCACGCCACCTGGAACACCACAGCGTAATGGTGTGTCCGAATGTCGTAACGTACTTTATTAGATATGGTGCGATTATGTCTCTTACCGACTTACCACTATCATTTTGGGGTTATGCATTAGAGATGGTTGCATTCACGTTAAATAGGGCACCATCTAAATCTGTTGAGACAACACCGTATGAACCGTGGTTTGGCAAGAAACCTAAGCTGTCGTTTCTTAAAGTTTGGGGTTGCGATGCTTATGTGAAAAAGATTCAGCCTGATAAGCTCGAACCCAAATTGGAGAAGTGCGTCTTCATAGGATACCCAAAAGAAACTGTTGGATACACCTTCTATCACATATCCGAAGGCAAGATCTTTGTTGCTAAGAATGGATCCTTTCTAGAGAAGGAGTTTCTCTCGAAAGAAGTGAGTGGGAGGAAAGTAGAACTTGATGAGGTAATTGTACCTTCACTCGAATTAGAAAGCAGTTCATCAAAGAAAACAGTCCCCGTGATGCCTACACCAATTAGTGAGGAATCTAATGATGATGATCATGAAACTTTAGATCAAGTTACTACCGAACCGCGTAGGTCAACCAGAGTACGTTCCGCACTAGAGTGGTACGGTAATCCTGTTTTGGAAATCATGTAACTAGACCATGACAAACCTACGAACTATGAGGAAGAGATGGTGAGCCCAGATTCCACGAAATGGCTTGAGGCCATGAAATCTGAGATGGGATCCATGTATGAGAACAAAGTGTGGACTTTGCTTGACTTGCCCAATGATCGGCAAGCCATAGAGAATAAATGGATCTTCAAGTAGAAGACTGACGCTGATGGTAATGTTACCGTCTACAAAGCTCGACTTGTTGGGAAAGGTTTTTGACAAGTTCAAGGAGTTGACTATGATGAGACCTTCTCACCCGTAGCGATGCTTAAGTTTGTCCGAATCATGTTAGCAATTGTCGCATTTTATGATTATGAAATCTGGCAAATGGACGTCAAAACTGCATTCCTTAATGGATTTCTTAAAAAGAGTTGTACATGATGCAACTACAAGGTTTTGTCGATCCTAAAGGTGCTAACAAAGTGTGCAAGATCCAGCGATCCATTTATGGACTGGTGCAAGCATCTCAGAATTGGAATATACGCTTTGACGAGGTGAACAAAGCATATGGTTTTATACAAACTTTTGGAGAAACCTGTATTTATAAGAAAGTGAGTGGGAGCTCTGTAGCATTTCTAATATTATATCTGGATGACATATTTGTTGATTGGAAATGATATAGAATTTCAGGATAGCATAAAAGGATACTTGAATAAGAGTTTTTCAATGAAAGGTCTCGGTGAAGCTGCTTATATATTGGGCATCAAGATCTATAGAGATAGATCAAGACGCTTAATTGGACTTTCACAAAGCACATACCTTCATAAAGTTTTGAAGAAGTTCAAAATGGATCAGTCAAAGAAAGGGTTCTTGCCTGTGTTACAAGGTGTGAAGTTGAGTCAGACTCAATGCCCGACCACTGCAGAAGATAGAGAGAAAATGGAAGTCATTCACCTATGCCTCAGCCATAGGTTCTATCATGTATGCAATGCTGTGTACCAGACCTAATGTGTGCCTTGCTATAAGTCTAGCAGGGAGGTACCAAAGTGAAGGAAATATGCCCAAGAGGCAATAATAAAGTCGCTATTTATATTTCCTTATATCATGATAAATGTTTATTATTCATGCTAGAACTGTATTAAACAGAAACTTAGTACGTGTGTGTATACATAGACCACCAGAGTGTCCCTAGTGTGCCTCTACTAGACTAGCTCGTTAATCAAAGATGGTTAAGTTTCCTGACCATAGACATGTGTTGTCATTTGATGAACGGGATCACATCGTTAGAGACTGATGTGATGGACAAGACCCATCCGTTAGCTTAGCATTATGATCATTTAGTTTTATTGCTATTGCTTTCTTCATGACTTATACATGTTCCTCTGCCTATGAGATTATGCAACTCCCGAATACCGGAGTAACACCTTGTGTGCTATCAAACGTCACAACGTAACCGGGTGATTATAAAGATGCTCTACAGGTGTCTCTGATGGTGTTTGTTGAGTTGGCATAGATGGAGATTAGGATTTGTCACTCTGTGTATCGGAGAGGTATCTCTGGGCCCTCTCGGTAATGCTCATTGATACGTCTCCAACGTATCTATAATTTTTTATTGCTCCATGCTACTTTATCTACTGTTTTGGACCATATTGGGCTTTATTTTGCACTTTTATATCATTTTTGGGACTAACCTACTAACCAGAGGCCCAACCCAGAATTGCTGTTTTTTTTGCCTATTTCAGTATTTCGAAGAAAAGGAATATCAAACGGTGTCCAAACGGAATGAAACCTTCGGGAACGTGATTTTCTCATTGAACGTGATCCAGAGAACTTGGAGTGCAAGTCAAGAAGCAACCGGAGCCTCCACGAGATAGGAGGGCGCCCCCCCCCCTATAGGGTGCGCCTGCCTTGTGGGCCCACCATGACCACCGACGTACTTCTTCTTCCTATATATACCTACGTGCCACGAAAACATCCAGGGCACCACGAAACACAATTTCCACTACCGTAACCTTCTCAGATCCGCGAGATCCCATCTTGGGGCCTTGGCAAGACACTCACGGAGGAGGAATCAAGCACGGGGCCTCTACATCAACATCCTTGCCCTCCGATGAGTTGTGAGTAGTTTACCATAGACCTATGGGTCCATAGTTATTAGCTAGATGGCTTCTTCTCTCTTTTTGGATCTCAATACAATGTTCTCCCCCTTCTCTTGTAGAGATCTATTCGATGTAATCTCTTTTTGTGGTGTGTTTGTCGAGATCCGATGAATTGTGGGTTTATGATCAAGTTTATCTATGAATAATATATGAATCTTCTCTGAATTATTTTATGTATGATTAAGTTATCTTTGAAAGTCTCTTCGAATTATTGGTTTAGTTTGGCCTACTAGATTGATCTTTCTTGCCATGGGAGAAGTGCTTAGCTTTGGGTTCAATCTTGCGGTGTCCTTACCAAAGGATGTGAAAAGGGTTGCAAGGCACGTATTGTATTGTTCCCATCGAGGATAACAAGATGGGGTTTATATCATATTGCATGAGTTTATCCCTCTACATCATGTCATCTTGCTTAAAGTGTTACTCTGTTCTTATGAACTTAATACTCTAGATGCATGCTGGATAGCGGTCGATGTGTGGACTAATAGTAGTAGATGCAGGCAGGAGTCGTTCTACTTGTTATGGACGTGATGCCTATATACATGATCATGCCTAGATAATCTCATAACTATGCGCTTTTCTATCAATTGCTCGACAGTAATTTGTTCACCCACTGTAATACTTATGCTATCTTGAGAGAAGCCACTAGTGAAACCTATGGCCCTCGGGTCTATCTCTTACCATATTTGCTTCCAATCTACTTTTATTTGCATCTTTACTTTTTGCATCTATATTATAAAATACCAAAAATATATTTATCTTATCATACTATCTTTATTAGATCTCACTTTATGAAGTGGCCGTGAAGGGATTGACAACCCCTTTATTGCGTTGGTTGCAGTCCTCGCTTTGTTTGTGTAGGTGCGTGGGACTTTTGAGGAGCCTCCTCTTTGGATTGATACCTTGGTTCTCAAAACTGAGGGAAATACTTACGCTACACTTTGCTCCATCACCCTCTCCTCTTCGAGGAAAACCAACGCAAGCTCAAGACGTAGCAAGAAGGATTTCTGGCGTCGTTGCCGGGGAGGTCTTCGCTCAAGTCAAGACATACCAAGTACCCATCACAAACCTATCTCACTCGCATTTACATTATTTGCCATTTGCCTCTCGTTTTCCTCTCCCCCACTTCATCCTTGCCGTTTTATTCGCCCTCTCTTTCCCAATCTCCTCCTCTTTTTCCCGTTGCCTTTCTGTTTTCTCGTGTGTTAGTTTGCTTGCTTGTCGTCATGACTAGTCTCTTATCTTCTCCGTTATCTCCCGAGAATGAATTTCTAAATTTTAAGCAAAGGGAGGGAGAAAATCTAAAAGATGCTTGATATAGAATTTGCAATGCTTCTTCTGCTCAAAATAAATCAACCAGGAAGCAATCTACTTCAGTTCTTCTTCGTAATTTTTACGTAGGTGCTAATCCCTGGTATAGATATATCCTTGGTACCATTACCGGAGGGAATTTTGTGGGTAGCCATACTTTTGATTCCTATAATGCTTTAATAGATTTATTTGGCTCACCACCTCTTTTGGTTAATGGAACTATGTTAACTTTGGAGCATGTTATGCAAAGACTTGAAATTATTGAGAATAAAGTTGCTACCATTGAATCGATTGAAAATCTTGATAAAAAGATTCACAATCAAATTACCCAATATGGATCTAAGGTAGGAATAACTTCGAAAAATATTAAAGAAAAAGAACCCATAGTTAATGAGAAAATAAATCTAGATTCCACAAGAATCGATAAACTTGAGGGTATCATTACCAACTTGGGAACCGCTTTTTCTTCCGTCCAAAACACTCCAAGCTCGTCTACTAAAAATACTAAGCTTATTTATGTTCCTAAGAATAAGGGTGAATCATCTAGTAAGGAAACTGCGGATCTTAAATCTATAAGTGTTCATCCCAATCTTTTTGCCATCATTAAGGAACCATTTGCTATGAATGAATTTTTCGATCTTTTGCCTAAAAATTTGATAATTACTAGGAAGAAAGAAAATTCTAAAGAAGGTAGATTCCTCATTGAAGAATTGCCTGCCAAAGATGGCACTACTTAGATATATCCTCGCTTTTATGCCTAGCTAGGGGCGTTAAACGATAGCGCTAGTTGGGAGGCAACCCAATTTTATGTTTTTAGTTTTTGCTTTTGCTTCCGTTTAGGAATAAATAATCCATCTAGCCTCTCTTTAGATGTGGTTTTATCTTTTAATTAGTGTTTGTGCCAAGTTAAACCTATTGGATCTTCTTGGATGATAGTTATTTGATCTTGCTGTAATTTCCAGAAACTTTGGGGTCAGTGCCCGAATTGTTAAAAATCACCAGAACGTGATAAAATACTGATTCCAATTGCTGCTGATCAATAAACTAATTTTCTAGGTCTTATAATTTTGGTACATGTTTTGGAGTTCCAGAAGTTTGCGTTAGTTACAGATTACTACAGACTGTTCTGTTTTTGACAGATTCTGTTTTTCGTGTGTTGTTTGCTTATTTTGATGAATTTATGGCTAGTAAAATAGTTTATAATCCATAGAGAAGTTGGAATACAGTAGGTTTAACACCAATAAAAATAAAGAATGAGTTCATTACAGTACCTTAAAGTAGTCTTTTGTTTTCTTTCTCTATCGGAGCTCACAAGATTTCTATTGAGTTTTGTGTTGTGAAGTTTTCAAGTTTTGGGTAAAGCTTTTATGGACTATGGAATAAAGGGTGGCAAGATCCTAAGATTGGGGATGCCCATGGCACCCCAATAAATTCAAGAATAGCCAAAAGCCTAAGCTTGGGGATGCCCCGGGAAGGCATCCCCTCTTTCGTCTTCGTTCATTGGTAACTTTACTTGGGGCTGTATTTTTATTCACCACATGATAAGTGTTTTGCTTGGAGCGTCGTGTATTATATTAGTTTTTGATTTTTAGTTTACCACAATTATCCTTGATGTACACACCTTTTGAGAGATCCATACATAAATTGGAATTTGATAGAATACTCTATGTGCTTTACTTATATCTTTTGAGCTTGATAGTTTTGCTCATAATGCTTCACTTATATCTTTTGAGCGTGATAATTTTTGCTCTAGTGCTTCACTTAGATCTTTTAGAGCACGGTGATATATTTGTTTTAAAGCAACTATTGATCACTCATGCTTCACTTAGATTATTTTGAGAGTCGTTAATAGCATGGTAAATTCCTTAATGATTAATATACTTGGTATTCAAGATATGTGAAACTTTCTTTTGAGTGCGTTGAATACTAAGAAAAGTTTGATGCTTGATAATTGTTTTGAGATATGAAGATGGTGATATTAGAGTCATGCTAGTTGAGTAGTTGTGAATTTAAGGAATACTTGTGTTGAAGTTTGTGATTCCCGTAGCATGCATTATGGTGAACCGTTATGTGATGAACTTGGAGCATGATTTATTTATTGATTGTCTTCCTTATGAGTGGCGGTCGGGGATGAGCGATGGTCTTTTCCTACCAATCTATCCCCCTAGGAGCATGTGCGTAGTACTTTGCTTTGATAACTTCTAGATTTTTGCAATAAGTATATGAGTTCTTTATGACTAATGTTGAGTCCATGGATTATACACACTTTTTCCCATCCTTCCGCCATTGCTAGCCTCTCTAATACCGCACACTTCTCGCCGGTATCATACACCCACCATATATCTTCCTCAAAACAGCCACCATACCTAACTATTATGGCATTTCCATAGCCATTCCGAGATATATTGCCATGCAACTTTCCACCATTCCGTTTATTATGACACGCTCCATCATTGTCATATTGCTAGCATGATCATGTAGTTGACATCGTATTTGTGGCAAAGCCACCGCTCGTAATTCTTTCATACATGTCACTCTTGATTCATTGCATATCCCGTACATCACGGAGGCATTCATATAGAGTCATATTTTGTTCTACGTATCGAGTTGTAATTCTTGAGTTGTAAGTAAATAAAAGTGTGATGATCATCATTATTAGAGCATTGTCCCAAGGGAGGAAAGGATGATGGAGACTATGATTCCCCCACAAGTCGGGATGAGACTCCGGACGAAAAATAAAAAAAGGAGAAACAAAAATAGGCCAAAAAAAAGAGAAAAGGCCCAAAAGAAGAAAAAAAATGAGAGAATAAGAGAGAAGGGGAAATGTTACTATCCTTTTACCACACTTGTGCTTCAAAGTAGCACCAAGATCTTCATGATAGAGAGTCTCTCATTTTGTCACTTTCATATACTAGTGGGAATTTTTCATTATAGAAATTGGCTTGTATATTCCAATGATGGGCTTCCTCAAAATGCCCTAGGTCTTCGTGAGCAAGCGAGTTGGATGCACACCCACTTAGTTTCCTTTGTTGAGCTTTCATATACTTATAGCTCTAGTGCATCCGTTGCATGGCAATCCCTGCTCACTCACATTAATATCTATTGATCGGCATCTCCATAGCCCGTTGATACGCCTAGTTGATGTGAGACTATCTTCTTCCTTTTTGTCTTCTCCACAACCACCATTCTATTCCACATATAGTGCTATATCCATGGCTCACACTCATGTATTGCGTGAAGATTGAAAAAGTTTTGAAAATGTTAAAGTATGAAACAATTGCTTGGCTTGTCATCGGGTTGCATGATTTAAATATTTTGTGTGGGGAAGATGGAGCATAGCTAGACTATATGATTTTGTAGGGATAACTTTCTTTGGCCATGATATTTTGAGAAGACATAATTGCTTAGTTAGTATGCTAGAAGTATTATTATTTTTATGTCAATATGAACTTTTGTCTTGAATCTTTCGGATCTGAATATTCATACCACAATTTAGAGGATTTACATTGAAATTATGCCAAAGTATCACTCCGCATCAAAAATTTTGTTTTTATCATTTACCTACTCGAGGACGAGCAGGAATTAAGCTTGGGGATGCCTGATACGTCTCCAACGTATCTATAATTTTTGATTGCTCCATGCTACTTTATCTACTATTTTGGACCATATTGGGCTTTATTTTCCACTTTTATATCATTTTTGGGACTAACCTACTAACCAGAGGCCCAGCCCAGAATTGCTGTCTTTTTGCCTATTTCAGTATTTCAAAGAAAAGGAATATCAAACGGAGTCCAAACGGAATGAAACCTTCGGCAACGTGATTTTCTCACCGAACGTGATCCAGAGAACTTGAGTGCAAGTCAAGAAGCAACCGGAGCCTCCACGAGATAGGAGGGCGGCCCCCCCTATAGGGCGCGCCCCCATCTCGTGGGCCCTCATGCCACCGACGTACTTCTTCTTCCTATATATACCTACGCACTCGAAAACATCCAGGGCACCACGAAACACAATTTCCACCATTGTAACCTTACGTATCCATGAGATCCCATCTTGGGGCCTTCGCGCATTTTGCCGAGGAGGGAATCAAGCAGGGGGCCTCTACATCAACATCCTTGCCCCTCCGATGAGTTGTGTGTAGTTTACCACAGACCTCACGGGTCCATAGTTATTAGCTAGATGGCTTCTTCTCTCTTTTGGATCTCAATACAATGTTCTCCCCCTTCTCTTGTGGAGATCTATTCGATGTAATCTCTTTTTGCGGTGTGTTTGTCGAGATCCGATGAATTGTGGGTTTATGATCAAGTTTATCTATGAATAATATTTGAATCTTCTCTGAATTCTTTTATGTATGATTAAGTTATCTTTGCAAGTCTCTTCGAATTAACGGTTTAGTTTGGCCTACTAGATTGATCTTTCTTGCCATGGGAGAAGTGCTTAGCTTTGGGTTCAATCTTGCGGTGTCCTTACCAAGTGACAGAAAGGGTTGCCAGGCACGTATTGTATTGTTCCCGTCGAGGATAACAAGATGGGGTTTATATCATATTGCATGAGTTTATCCCTCTACATCATGTCATCTTGCTTAAAGTGTTACTCTGTTCTTATGAACTTAATACTCTAGATGCATGTAGGATAGCAGTCGATGTGTGGAGTAATAGTAGTAGATGCAGGCAGGAGTCGGTCTACTTGTTATGGACGTGATGCCTATATACATGATCATGCCTAGATAACCTCATAACTATGCGCTTTTCTATCAATTTCATGACGATAATTTGTTCACCCACCGTAATACTTATGCTATCTTGGGAGAAGCCACTAGTGAAACCTATGGCCCCCGGGTCTATCTCTTATCATATTTGCTTCCAATCTACTTTTATTTGCATCTTTACTTTTTGCATCTATACTATAAAATACCAAAAATATATTTATCTTATCATACTATCTTAATTAGATCTCACTTTCGCAAGTGGCCGTAAAGGGATTGACAACCCCTTTATTGCGTTGGTTGAAGTTCTCGGTTTGTTCGTGTAGGTGCGTGGGACTTTTGAGGAGCCTCCTACTGGATTGATACCTTGGTTCTCAAAACTGGGGGAAATACTTACGCTACACTTTGCTGCATCACCCTCTCCTCTTCGAGGAAAACCAACGCAAGCTCAAGACGTAGCACTCATCACTATAAGCCTTGCAAGCAATGTGACTAATGAGTTAGTTGTGGGATGATGCATTACGGAACAAGTAAAGAGACTTGCCGGTAACGAGATTGAACTAGGTATGATGATACTGACGATCGAATCTCAGGCGAGTAACATACCGATGACAAAGGGAACAATGTATGTTGTTATGCGGTTTGACCGATAAAGATCTTCGAAGAATATGTAGGAGCCAATATGAGCATCAAGTTTCCGCTATTGGTTATTGACCGGAGATGTGTCTCGGTCATGTCTACATAGGTCTCGAACCTGTAGGGTCCGCACATTTAACGTTTGATGACGATTTGTATTATGAGTTATGTGATATGCTGACCGAAGTTTGTTTGGAGTCCCGGATGAGATCACGGACATGACGAGGAGTCTCAAAATGGTCGAGAGGTAAAGATCGATATATCAGAAGGTTATATTCGGACACCGGAATTGTTTCGAAGTGTTTCGGGTATTTTCCGGAGTACCGGGAGGTTACCGGAACCCCCCGGGGAAGTAGTGAGCCTTAATGGGCTTTAGGGGAAAGGAGAGAAGGGCCTCAAGGGGTGGCCGCCACCCCCCCATGGCTGGTCCGAACTGGACTAGGAGGGGGCGGCGCCCCCTCTTTCCTTCTCCCCTCTTCCTCCTTCAATCCTTCTCCTAGTTGGAATAGGAAAGGGGGGGGGGGCGAATCCTACTTGGACCGAGAGGCCAAGTAGGACTCCACCGTTTGGCATGCCCCCCCTTGGGCCGGCCTCCTCTTCCCCCCTCCTTTATATATGTTGTAGGGGGCACCCCAAAGGTACACCAAGTCTTCTCTTAGCCATGTGCGGTGCCCCCCTCCACAGTTACACACATCGGTCATATCGTCGTAGTGCTTAGGCGAAGCCCTGCACCGGTAACTTCATCATCGCCATCACCACGCCGTCGTGCTGACGGAACTCTCCCTCGTCCTCAACCGGATAAAGAGCTCGAGGGATGTTCTCGAGCTGAACGTGTGCTGAATGCGGAGGTGTTGTACGTTCGGTGCTTGGATCAGTTGGATCGCGAAGACATTCGACTACATCAACCGCGTTACTAAACGCTTCCGCTTTCGGTCTACGAGGGTACATGGAAACACTCTCCCCTCTCGTTGCTATGCATCACCAAGATAGATCTTGCGTGATCTAGGATTTTTTTTTGAAATACTACATTCCCCAACAGTGGCATCCGAGCCAGGTCTATGCGTAGATGTCATATGCACGAGTAGAACACAAAGAGTTGTGGGTGATAATAGTCATACTACTTACCAGCAACGTCTTACTTTGATTCGGCGGTATTGTTGGATGAAGTGGCCCGGACCGACATTACATGACCACGCGGTTCTACCGACGTGCTTCGAACACAGGTGGCTAGCGAGTGTCTGTTTCTCCAACTTTAGTTGAATCAAGTTTGACTATGCCCGGTCCTTGTTGAAGGTTAAAAAATACACTTGACGAAAAATAGTTGTTGTTTTGATGCGTAGGTAAGAACGGTTCTTGCTAGAAGCCCGTAGTAGCCACGTAAAACTTGCAACAACAAAGTAGAGGACGTCTAAGTTCTTTTTACAGGGCATGTTGTGATGTGATATGGTCAAGACGTGATGAGATATAGATTGTTGTATGAGATGATCATGTTTTGTAAAAGTTGTCGGCAACTTGCAGGAGCCTTATGGTTGTCGCTTTATTGTATGAAATGCAATCGCCATGTAATTGCTTTACTTTATCACTAACAGGTAGCAATAGTCGTAGAAGAAATAGTTGGCGAGACGACAATGATGCTACGATTGTGATCAATGTGTCAAGGTGGTGACGATGGAGATCATGACGGTGCTTTGGAGATAGAGATCAAAGGCACAAGATGATGATGGCCATATCATGTCACATATTTTGATTGCATGTAATATTTATCTTTTATGCATCTTATTTTGCTTAGTAAGGTGGTAGCATTATAAGATGATCCCTCACTAAATTTCAAGGTATAAGTGTTCTCGCTGAGTTTGCACCGTTGCTACAGTTCGTCGTGCCGAGACACCACGTGATGATAGGGTGTGATAAGCTCTACGTTCACATACAACGGGTGCAAGCCAGTTTTGCACACGCAAAATACTCGGGTTAAACTTGACGAGTCTAGCATATGCAGATATGGCATCGGAACACTGAGACCGAAAGGTCGAACATGAATCATATAGTAGATATGATCAACATGGTGATGTTCACCATTGAAAACTACTCCATCTCACGTGATGATCGGACATGGTTTAGTTGATTTGGATCACGTGATCATTTAGATGACTAGAGGGATGTCTATCTAAGTGGGAGTTCTTAAGTAATATGATTAATTGAACTTTAGTTTATCATGAACTTAGTACCTGATAGTATTTTGCATGTCTATGTTGTTGTAGATCAATGGCCCGTACTACCGTCCCATTGAATTTCAATGCGTTCCTAGAGAAAGCTAAGTTGAAAGATGATGGTAGCAACTACACGGAATGGGTCCGTAACTTGAGGATTATGCTCATTGCAGCATAGAAGAATTACGTCCTGGAAGCACCGCTAGATGCAAGGCCTGCTGCAGGAGGAACTCTGGACGTTATGAACGTCTGGCAGAGCAAATCTGATGACTAATCGATAGTTCAGTGTGCCATGCTTTACGGCTTAGAATCGGGAATTCAAAAACGTTTTTAACGTCATGGAGCATATGGGATGTTCCAGGAATTGAAGTTAATATTTGAAGCTAATGCCCAAATTGAGAGATATGAAGTCTCCAATAAGTTCTATAGCAGCAAGATGGAGGAGAATAGTTCTGTCAGTGAACATATACTTAGAATATCTGGGTACCACAACCACATGACTCAACTGGGTGTTAATCTTCCTGATGATAGTGTCATTGACAGAGTTCTTCAATCACTACCACCAAGCTACAAAAGCTTCATGATGAACTATAATATGCAAGGGATGGATAAGACAATTCCCGAGCTCTTCGCGATGCTAAAGGCTGCGAGGTAGAAATCAAGAAGGAGCATCAAGTGTTGATGGTTAACAAGACCACTAGTTTCAAGAAAAGGGTAAAGGGAAGAAGGGGAACTTCAAGAAGAACGGCAAGCAAGTTGTTGTTGCTCAAGTGAAGAAGCCCAGTCTGGACCTAAGCACGAGACCGAGTGCTTCTACTTCAAAGGGACTGGTCCTTTGAGCGGAACTGCCCCAAGTATTTGGCGGATAAGAAGGATGGCAAAGTGAAAGGTATATTTGATATACATGTTATTGTTATTGTTGCGCCTGGATATTTGATACTGGTTCTGTTGCTCATATTTTCAACTCGAAATAGGGGCTACAGATTAAATGAAGATTGGCTAAGGACGAGGTGACGATGCGCGTGGGAAATGGTTCCAAAGTCGATGTGATCGCCGTCGGCACACTACCTCTACATCTACCTTCGTGATTAGTTTTAGACCTGAATAATTGTTATTTGGTGCTAGCGTTAAGCATGAACATTATATCTGGATCTTGTTTGATGCGAGACGATTATTCATTTAAATCAGAGAATAACGGTTGTTCTATTTATATGAGTAATATCTTTTATGGTCATCCATCCTTGATGAGTGGTCAATTTTTGTTGAATCTCGATTGTAGTGATACTCATGTTCATAATATTGAAGCCAAAAGATGCAAGGTTAATAGTGATAGTGCAACTTATTTGTGGCACTACCGTTAAGGTCATATTGGTGTAAAGTGCATGAAGAAACTCCATGCAGATGTGCTTCTGGAATCACTTGATTATGAATCACTTGATGCTTGCGAACCATGCCTCATGGGCAAAATGACTAAAACTCCGTTCTCCTGAACAATGGAGCGAGCAACTAACTTGTTGGAAATAATACATACTGATGTATGCGGTCCAATGAGTGTTGAGGCTCGATGCAGGTATCGTTATTTTCTGACCTTCACAGATGATTCAAGCAGATATAGGTATATCTACTGAATGAAACATAAGTCTGAAACATTTGAAAAGTTCAAGGAATTTCAGAGTGAAGTGAAAAATCATCGTAACAAGAAAATAAAGTTCCTACGATCTGATCGTGGAGGTGAATATTTGAGTTATGAGTTTGGTATTCATTTGAAACAGTGCGGAATAGTTTCGCAACTCACGCCACCTGGAACACCACAGCGTAATGGTGTGTCCGAACATCGTAACCGTACTTTATTAGATATTGTGCGATCTATGATGTCTCTTACTGATTTACCGCTATCATTTTGGGGTTATGCTTTAGAGACGGCTGCATTCACGTTAAATAGGGCACCATTTAAATTTGTTGAGACGACACCATATGAAATGTGGTTTGGCAAGAAACCGAAGTTGTCCTTTCTTAAAGTTTGGGGCTACGATGTTTATGTGAAAAAGCTGCAACCTGATAAACTCGAACCCAATACAGAGAAATGTGTCTTCATAGGATACCCAAAGGAGACTGTTGGGTACATCTTCTATCACAGATCCGAAGGGAAGATATTCGTTGCTAGGAATGGATCCTTTCTAGAGGAGTTTCTCTCGAAAGAAGTGAGTGGGAGGAAAGTAGAACTTGATGAGGTAATTGTACCTTCTCCCGAATTGGAATGTAGTTCATCACAGAAATCAATTCCAGTGATTCCTACACCAATTAGTGAGGAAGCTAATGATAATGATCATGAAACTTCAGATCAAATTACTACCGAACCTCGTAGGTCAACCAGAGTAAGGTCCGCACCAGAGTGGTACGGTAATCCTGTTCTAGAAGTCATTACTTGACAATGACGAACCTACGAACTATGAGGAAGTGATGATGAGCCCAGACTCCGCAAAGTGTCTTCAAGCCATGAAATCTGAGATGGGATCCATGTATGAGAACAAAGTATGGACTTTGGTTATCTTGCCCGACGATCGGCAAACAATAGAGAATAAATGGATCTTCAAGAAGAAGACTGATGCTTACGGTAATGTTACTGTCCACAAAGCTCGACTTGTTGCGAAAGGTTTTCGACAAGTTCAAGGTGTTGACTATGATGAGACCTTGTCACCCGTAGCGATGCTTAAATTAGTCCGAATCATGTTAGCAATTGCCGCATTTTATGATTATGATTTTTTTCAAATGGATGTCAAAACTGCATTCCTTAATGGATATCTTAAAGAAGAGTTGTATATGATGCAACCAGAAGGTTTTGTCAATCTAAAAGTTGCTAACAAAGTGTGCAAGCTCCAGCGATCCATTTATGGACTGGTGCAAGCCTCTCGGAGTTGAAATATACGCTTTGATAGTGTGATCAAAGCATATGGTTTTAGACAGACTTTTGGAGAAGCCTGTATTTACAAGAAAGTGAGTGGGAGCTCTGTAGCATTTCTAATATTATATGTGGATGACATATTGTTGATTGGAAATAATACAGAATTTCTGGATAACATAAAAGGATACTTGAATAAGAATTTTTCACGCCCCAGCTGGTTCTTCGTCCCGCGCGCTCCGCGCGCCCATGGAGGCTCGAGCCGCGCTCATCGCGGAAAACGAGCTCCTGCGCTACCGCCCCGTCGACGACGTCTATGAGGAGTGGCTCGACCGCATCGCCCGAGCTCGTCTGTTGCGAGGGCTCCCCACGCCGTCCTTCTCCTTTGCTGCGCCCGCCTATGCGTGGGCGATGAAGCTCGGGCGCCTCAGCCGCCTCCCCCTCAAGAAGGTGCCTTGGCCCCAAGGCGCGTGGCACCTGGGCGGAACCCGCTCCGTCCGGCACCAGCGCAGCAAGAGCAGAGCTGCCAGGAGGTCCCTCGCCCCAAAGAAGCTGCCCGAGTGCTCCCTGCACCGGCCCGTCATGACCGCGCTCCTGCTCTAGCACGCCAAGACCCCGCGCTGCTCCCTGCGGCAGCGCGCGGGGACCAGCAAGATCAAGCTTTCCGTCACCAAAGGCCTCCCGTGGCCACTGCAGGCTGCCGCGCCTTCACCGTCGAGCTACGCAGCGTCGCGTGGCCCGGCAAGTTCAAGCCAGACCTACCTCCTCGCTATGACGGAACGGCCGACCCTGCGGAGTTCCTCCAGCTCTACGAGCTGGGCATCGAAGCCGCCAACGGGGATGAGAAGGTCATGGCGAATTGGTTTCCCATGGCGCTCAAGGACGGTGCCCGCACCTGGCTCCTGAACCTGGCTCGCACGATCTCCTCACAGGACGAGATGCGCACCCGCTTCATCGCCAACTTCCAAGGCACTCGCGACCGGCCTCCTGTCGTGAGCGACATGCGCCGCATCAAGCAGCAGCCAGGAGAGACCCTGCAGAAGTACATCCAGCGCTTCAACAACGCACGCCTCAAGATTCCCAAGGTGACTGAGGAGGCCATCATCTCAGCCTTCTCCGATGGTGTGCATGACGTCAAGATGAAGGAGGAGCTGGCGATGCATGAAGACCTGTGCACATCCCTGGAGCTGTTCAACTTGGCGACCAAGTGCGCCTGGGCTGAGGAAGGACGCCTTTCCCTCCTCGAACTGCCGGCTGCCGACCCAGAAGAGAAGAAGCCCCAGGTCAAGGATGTGAAGCGCAAGGGGGCTGCCGTGGTCGCGGCAGAACCAGACACCAAGCAAGGCAGAGATCAGCCCGAGTCTTCCAAGGGTAGCCGGTACTGCGTGTACCACGACCTCCACACCCACAACACCAACGAATGTCAAGAGCTCAGAGCCGTGCGAGAAGGGCCGTCGGTCGATGCCCGACCGCGATGATCGAGGCTACGACCGAGGAGGAGAAAGAAACACAGGACGTTGGGAAGACCGTGGCCCTCGCCAAGGGTGGCGTGACCGACCTCGCGAGGACCGCTGGCAGGATCAGCCTCGCGAGGGAGGCTGGAGGGATCAACCTCGCGAGGATCTCCTGCAAGGCAATGCATGCCTCCCTCCTCTGCCACCGCAGCCAAGGAGAAATGAAGACCATCATCGGGGCCGAGGGGCTGGGGCTTCCGTGAGCCGCATGCAATCGCTTGCATCTGGCGGAGCTCAAGCTGACCTCTCGGCGCATCTTCAAGCAGTTCGCCCGTGAAGTGAATGCAGTCCTCCCCAAGCTCGAAGCCACGCGCCCTCTCGTGTGGTCGGCGTGCCATCACGTTCATTTCGGTGGATCAGCTCAAGTCGCAGCCACAGCCGGAGTCCTCCCGATGCTTTGTTCCCCAATCATCAGCAACGTGCAAGTCACCAGGACCCTCATCGATGGCGGGGCAGGGCTCAATGTCCTCTCCGTCGAGACATTCAACAATCTCCAAGTGCCTTACAATCAGCTTCAGCCAACCAAGCCTTTCTCCGGAGTCACTGATGGCTCCACGGTCCCGATTGGGCTGGTCCGCCTCCCTGTAACCTTCATGGCGCACGACAACTACCGCACCGAGCTCATTGACTTCAACGTCGCTCACATTCGCCTGCCATACAATACCATCCTTGGGTACCCAGCTCTGGCCAAATTCATGGCCGTGGCTCATCACGGCTACAATGTCCTCAAGATGCCAGGAAGCGGTGGAGTCATCACGGTGCCTTGTGAAGAGAGAGACGCAGTGTGTTCCCTCGAGCGTGCTTTTCAAGCCGTGTCACTTGAAGACCTAGATCACAGGAGCGGGAGGCTCCCCGAGGCTGCCCCTAAGAAGAAGAAGACATCGCCTGGCCCGACCCCTCGGGAGGCAGGCCCCTCAGGGTCCGCGCCTGTTCAGGGGGCACCTCCTTCTGTCGCATAGGAAGGCGCGCCCGACGGCCTCCTTGAGCAAGGCTCGGGGGCTCTCTCCTGGAGGGCCACCGACTTTGCTAAGATCACGAGGGAGGCGCTTGGGCACCACTTGGAGGCGTGTTTCAAAGCATGCTTCCCTCAGGAAGGAGCGAGGCAAGGAGGGCCAAACCCTCGGGGAGTTCATCGGCCAAGATCATTCAGAGCCGCAGGAGTCAAGAGTCATGAGTGGCGGCCGCCGCTTACCGCCGTAGCTCCCCATCCAGGCGAGGATGGTGGGCTGCAGCGTCTGCATCGACATACCGGGCTCAACCGAGACGCTTCTCGGGAGCGCCTCGGCCCTCATGGCGTGGGCGCTGCGAGGTCCACCCCAGCTACGTTTGCATGCCTTACGGCTTACGGCCAGCGGCTGCCACGCGCCAGCGCCTCGGAGGAGCATCTTGGAGGCTCAAGTGGCCAGCGTTCAGCGATCTTTGGCGGAGATGGGGATGGTCCGCGAGGAGCCACCAGCGCCTCCGAAGACTCCCGAGGCTCCTGGGCCTATGGGCTCGTGAAGATCGGCTTCCGCAGCGCACGACGTCCGCTACTTCAGCATCCCTTCATCTTCAACGTTATCAGGTGACATCCTTCGAGTTTCATTTTCAGCTGGGAGCGCCCCCCAGGGCTGCATCATTCCGAGGCCGCGTGGGTTCGTCCCTGCGGCATGTATCCCTTTTGCTTCATGTTTTTAGTTTACTTTATTGGGGGCACCCCTCGGGCTGCGTCATCCCCAAGTCGCCGGGCACGACCGGCGATGTCCGCCTTCTCTGCACCTATCTAAATGGACTTGCTCGCTTCGTGATTAACGTGTTTGACCTAGTCGCCCGCTCGATTGACACCAAGCTGGTGGAGCTGCTCCCTAACGGCACGGCGCTTGCGCATGGGTCCATCCTCGCAACGCCGACAAACCTGAATGGCTGAGCTATGGCGCGGCAGCCCGCACGCGCCACCTCGTCAAGCCTTGGTGCCTCGTCACCCCTCCATAGCAACCAACGGCTGACTGTCGATTGTCATGGCACACTTTCGTTTTTTTTGTGATGAGCCTGCAGGATCTCTTCAAGGAGCAGCGTCAGGCAAGGCCATCACGGCGTCTCCTTCACTCTCGTCCGCGCGAACCGCTTGCACGTTAAAAGGGGGGTACCTGAGCATTGCGTCTCATGGGCTCCTACTGGCTCTCCAGCCCTCACCCTCTGGCCTTGTCCACGGCATCGCGACCTGGCATACCAGCGACGGCTGAGCTCGCTCAAGGGCCGGGACCCGAGGACGTAGAGCAGAAAGGGGAGTAAAGGCGAGAGGGAAGAGGCACGCGGGGACCTCGCGAGGCAACTCCTCATCTGCCGATGCGCGGACCTAGCGCCGCACCAAGAAGCGGCTCCTGACTCCCGAGATAAGTCATCCTCCGAAAATACTAGCTATCGCAGCACCGACCTTGCACCTAAGGCAATCCCGTGTTAGCAACGTCACGCTCCTTTCTCACCGAACGATGGCTGCTTGAGCGCTAAAGGGGACCTCCTGAGCATCGCGACTCAGGGGCTCTTACTGGACCCCGGCCCGGTCACCTCCTGGCCTTGACCACGGCATCGCGACCTGGCATACTAGTGACGGCTGAAGCCTGCCTTGGGACCGAGACCTGTCAGTGCAGAGCATCAAGCCCTCGCGAGGTTCGAAAGGAGGAACTAAGCTAAGATGGGATGAGCATCTCGCACCACTTCACGACAAGGATCATATTAACAAACAGAACCGCAGGAACCTTACAAGCCCCCACGGGGCGCGTTTTTCGATTCCTCGCAGGGAACAAAGGGAGCAGATCCTAAAGAACGCTAACTACACGCGCCTCTGCAAAAGACGCCATCATCAACAGTGGGCCGTCAGGCACCGGCGCCAACCCCATCCAGATCAGTGGCGGCGGCGGCCTGACGAGCCCGCCCTGCTCCGAGAGCGACGCAAGCTCATGGGCTCGTAGCTGTCGTCGCTCGTCTCCGGAGTCGTGAAGAACTCGGCAGAGTCGGTGGATCCTCCGACGCCTCCGCCGCCTAAGGAGCTGCTGGGGGAGCGGTCGGCGGGCCTAGTCCTCGCTGCGGCAGGGCCCCTACCGCCTCTCTCAGGGCAGAACTCCAGCCGCCGTCCTTCCGCGTCGAAGACCTTGAAGAACATCACGGAGGCGCCGTCGTACTCCAGGTGGATCACGAGGGCGCCCCTTGTCCTGCAGACCTGGGCGATCTCGCCCCAGCCTCGAGTCATGAAGACCTTGCCTGAAGCGACGACCGCGACCTCCGCTCCGGTCGCAAGGGTGTTGTAGCCGGCGTGCTGCAACCAGAGCTCCAGAGATCCCCACTGCGGCATCACGAAGGCGAAGGAGGGAGGAAGGCGAATCCAAGACTGAGGAGGCATGGCGGCGTGGAGCACAAACTTTCGGGAGGAGCCCTCGGCATGGACTCCAGGAGGAACAACGCCAAGACCGCCAGTGATTCCGGCCGGCGCCGACGGCGGCGTCGTCCATGGCGCTCGGCATCGACTCCTTCAGGGCCCTCAATGCGGGCGTACAAGGGCAGCGGGAACCCTGGCGGTGGCCGCTTGTACCAGGGCCTCGACACCTCCTGCCGGGCACCCTCATCTCGGTGACAGAGGGCTAGCCGTTTCTTAGGCGGCAGCGGATCGGGACCCTCTCAGGGGGCCTTTCCTTTCCCTTCCACGGAGAACCGGCGGATCGGAGCCATTGCCGCAATGTGGAGCAAGGTATGGAGAAGAAGGAGAAGCAAGAAGAGATGGACTGGAAGGGCACACGCCATTCCGTACTTATAGCTGGGGAAGGCCAACAGTCGACCTCCACGATCACAGGTAATCATGACCCGCTTTGCATGCAGGGACTTGTCAATTCGTGCAGTTGCCGAGGCGTCGTGGGGAAGTGGAGACGCCCACATCCAATAAACCGCCACGCGGCTCCCAAGGCCGAAGGCTGTTAGGGCCCGCGGCGCTTCGCACTTGCCCCTTCGCTTCTCTGCTAAGCCAAGTCCAGGCGCGCCTTGGGCCCGAGGGCTACTGTCGGTGTTCTAGGAACGGGGGTACCCAGACTTGCCTGCCTGCGGCCTGCGGCGTGGCTCAAGGGGTGGCCCAGTGCGGCCCATCTTCATCAGCACAAGCTCAAGACCCTCGCGAGGGGCCAAGCCTCGCGGGGCGAACGACAGGAAGCTTCCTCAGGCACGGCCTCGTCAGGCTGGCTCGCGAGGAGGCGGAGAGATCAAGGCAGGGTACCTAACGAGGTGCCCATGACGCAAGCCATGACGACCAAGGGCGCCAGGCGGGCGCCAGCCTGTGCACTGTCCTCATTTCCTCTTTCGTGCAAAGGAGGAAAGCACAGGCGAGAGTATCAAGCAAAGGCAACCATTTCGGTGCAACAAGACCAAGACCAGCAGAACGGCAGGAAGGAGGTCATCGTTGAGCCCAAGTCGGCGTCATCGTCAGACCCTTTGGCAGGCGAGGACCGACTTTAGTCAGGATAAGTGTACTAGATGTTCCCCTTCAAAATGGCCAATTGTTGGCGCCCTTCCCGCTCAATATTTGGGAAGAGGCCCAGGGCCTTTGCCTATAAATAGGACTAGCCACCCACAGGGTAGAGGCATCTTGAATCTTGAATCTTGAATCGAGAGACCGGACCCCGGATTGGCAACCAAGCAATCTGGATCGATCTAGAGAGAGAGAGAAGCGACTGAACTCCCCCTAGCAGTTCGTCGCACCGGCCAAGAACAGACCCTCGCGAGGTTGTTCTTCCTTGTACTGTTCATTATCAGCCCCTGAGGCAATCCACCGCACCACACACTGGAGTAGGGTATTACACTGCAATGGTGGCCCGAACCAGTATAAACCTTGTGTCCCTTGTGTTGCTCTTTGTGTAGTTTAGATCCTTGCGAGGCGACGAGGTGTAGGTAGGTAGGAGGTGAGATCTCCGCGTGCACTCCAGAGTTCGAACCTAGAGGGTCTGCCAGAACCCGAAATCTGACACACACATGAGTCCGAACTGTTGAACCTCCCGAAGAGGCAAAGAGCCAAGCGCAAGGTTTTATAGGAGTTGCCGTCCTAGTAGGAGTACTTCAACTATAGTGAATGATGCTACTGTATGATGCCGCCACATCACCTACCAAAGTTGTGCCACCTTTTTTTTCTCACAGAGTGTGTTGGAGCCCGTGCAACAACCACACATGTTGTACGTACACATGACAAATTTACTAGTAATAAATTCTAAAGGACAAATGCCAGTATGCCACACAAGTTCATCTCCACTTCATGTGATAAATTTGTGCACGACTAGTCTACATATATTCACAGCGCTGCCATTCACAATTTACCATACTCCACTTACACGTTATAGATGGGCTCCATGTCCTCCTCCAGGTTCCAGTCCTAGGTGTTCTTCATGGATGGCACGATCCATAGCGGTGGGCAACGGGAATCATTGTTGCAGCTTTCTAGTCCGGTTCCACACGATGGAGACTCATCCAAGCTGAAGCGGCATAAATCAGGGATAGCGTGTCCTAGCATGTCGTTCATCAGGCGGTGCGCACTGAAGACACAACCATGCATCATGAACGGCAGTCCTTCGGTGTCATGCACGGAAGGTGGCATCTGCTTCACAATGGGGTATCTGTCCCAAATGAAAAGCGAGTACTCTCCAAGAGTGTTCCTCGGGTACCCACGTAGCACCACGGGGTCGAACTCGGCGTCGTTCATCTGGTACACGCGGCATCTCAGATCTAGACACATGGTGACGTACATAGTCAAGATCCATGGATAATAATGTGGTGCTCAAATATGGAGGTCAGTAGTACTATGCAGCAAATATTACTACTCCGGTATAGAGGAAGTAAAGTAACCGGCTTATTATATATATAGCCACTCTTGGCTACATGGATGAGATACTAAGACATGGAAAAAAATGGTGGGAGCTAGTGGGTTCAAGTCTTCAAGGGCCTAGCTAGCTATACGCGTCCTCCAAGGTTTAAAAAGTACTCCTAGTAAGTAGTACAACTATGAAAGAGAAGGCGAGAGGGTTAAAAAATATAATACTAAATTGTAATACTAGTACAGTAAACATGTCCCAGTCAAGAAAAGAAAATAACTAACAAGTACTACTCTACTACTCTAACACACAACAATGAGAAAATGGAATATACCTGGGTAGATGGTGACGGTCCGGTCGTGGTAGATTGTGTGACCATGTTGCACATTAGTGGTACCATGGGTAATGACTGCTAAGATAGTTGATCCCAATATGCCAAAGTCAGCTACAAGGTTCCAGGTTAGACCGAATCGCGGATGCAAATGCACATCCAGGATCGGCGATCTTATTTTGATCGGGGGATGGTGGTCCTGCAAAATAATGGAGTACCGTTAGGGATGCAAATGATGGTTTGTGCATTCCGTTTGTAATCTCCCGTACCGTAGGATGGCAACCAGATGAAGCAAGTCCCCTGGCTTGTCACCGCGAAGATGTGGCCTACATGGCGCACGGCATCTTCGAACGTGTAGGGGTATAAATCTGCCGCAGCCAACATGCGCCAGCCTCTGTCGTTACTGCCTCTTGTATTGATGGTGATCCTTATGTCACACACTGCGATGAGATAGTCATCATTGTAGCCGCGTCGCTTTGTCAACGGGTCCGCAATTGCTATCTTCTTCAATCTCATGTAGGCATCATCATACGTATTCAAGCCCAGCCAGTCCGGAAGGCCGATCCCAATGGTGGAGAAGGGGTCTACGGGAATGGCCGCACTATTGTGGTTGTTGTGCAAAATGATGGTGGTATCCGGCTGGAGGTATGCAAGCCAATCTTCGTTGGCACCAACCCATACCTATATATAAGACAGTGGGTAGCGGAGAAATTACGGGATGGAATAACTAAGTATTACATGATCAAACTCCATGACTGACCTGCTCATCGGACAAAATCCGACTACCTCTCAACGTTGGCAACTCTAGCGGAGTCAACCTGCAACCATGGCCAGGGAGCGGTGGACTGTTCGAAGGATTGTCCCATAGAAGAACCTTCTCCTCGAGGACGCATGGGAGACCAACAAGCATGGCCTCTTCCCAAGCATGTTTAAGCACTGTCTTAAAAAAGTTGGTGCAGGAAGCACCGAGTCCTGCGGCGGTGAGGACGTCGGAGCGGCGTGCGATTTCTCCCAGAGGATCGTCGTCCAAGGTCTCCCAGCCCCTACGAGGAGGAGAACCGCCTGGCGAATCCATGGGAGCAATGACGAATTGCCTTCTCTTCGGAGGAGGCGGCAAGGAGGAGATAAGAGCATAGTAACCATAGGGCCTCGTCCCTTCGCTAAGGAAATTATGCGGGCACGCATAGTGGTAGTGCCTCGTGCCCCGCAATAGTGAGGCTATTATTTACTATGTACTCGTACTGTAGCAGTACAAGTACTACTTTATCAACTAGTAGTGCGATGTAGTGGAGTACTTCTATAGTGCACCAGTTTTGAACTCTTGAATCTCAGGGCCAAGGAGCTAAAGTTGGAAGTGGAGGGTACTACTATTCTCTAGAACCATCTTTGTACTATCAATGCAGGGAAAGTACACCTGCATAGTGGGTACTCTCCGTGCTCTATTCAAGCGCGTAGCTGGCCTACTAAGCCGCTCCTCTCACGCACACACTAGCAGCCTGTTTAGCCTGTTTATCAGCAACGGTTACTGCAGGGGCAGAACATTTCAGTTATTTGATACAACGACACTAGGCTTTTCGCTTCCATTTGTGGAGGTGTAATGGATCTCATCGAACTTTGTTAGTAGTTCCTTCTTTATGAATGAGATGAGGCAAAGCTTTTGCCTCCGTTTCAAAACAAAAAAAAAAATCACGTCAAGAGGAATTTCTTTTATACAGCCGATAATGGAGTGAAGTCCATGCATGCAATGCCACAAGCTACAAAGTAGTAGAGTACTAGCACTTTACGTACAGAGCCATATTGGATAGTTCCCAATGCCGCACCAGGCTTTTCCAGCTCCCCGGGCTTAACTGGGAGGCGCTAGTTTAAATATGCTAGCTAATGAGGAAGCTGCAAGCGAGGTGCGGCGAGGGCAAGCACACATGCGAGAAACTTTGCATGGTGTGAATTGATATATAGGAGTACTACTCTAGTACGCGAGCCACGAGATGATGGGAGGGAAAACCCGTTCACGTGGCTAGGCTATCCAGTGCACCCAGATTGTGGTGCGACACGTCCGTTCGACTTCAAAAGTCAAACTACCAGTGTACAATATTGGCTCGCAGCGAAGTTACTATTTTAAAAACGCCGCCGTGAGTTCGACCGAGATCGAACCCACAAAATGAGCTATACACTACCGCGACCACTAGTAGTACTCGCTGGAGTACAACGCAACCTAGAATTTCCTTTTGTCACTAGTACATTGTTCCTTATAAGAAACCACTAATAATGCCAAGAAACCACTAATAATGCCAAAAAACTACTACCACCTGCATACGTGGCAGACTCAAGATAAGACTACCTTATCAAAAATTGTACATGCCCTTACCAACCAGCCCTACCAAGAAATGACTACTCTACAAAGTGCCATTATAGGCACGTTTCAACCCATGTCGCCCCTTAAGTAAACGCCTTCTATTCGACCGGCAAGTTAGGCGTTATGACTTGTGGGACCTACATGTCAGTCTGGACAAAAATCCCTGAGTGACCTCCTACCTCCGGCCCGCCACCTAGTCGTCCTTGGCCATGGGACACAGCTACCGCCGCCGGCAGAAGGCGAGGTCAAAACCACCGGCGGTGTGGAGCCCATCTTGCGGCAGCCTGGATGCCAGCTCCGTCTGGCGCTCACGGCCGCTAGCTAGCCAAGATAGCACACACCTTGCTGGATTGAAAGTGCGTTATATCGACTAGAGGGGGGGGTGAATAGGCGATTTATACAAATTCGTCACTGAGGAATTTCAAGGTAAGGAAATTCATAAGCAACGAACTACTTAGCAGCGGATAAGTACTCATATGCAATCATAACAGAGCAGTAGCACAGTCATCATGATGAAACGAAAACAAGCACAGAGTACAAGTAGCGTAAACACAGGATAAGCAGGCTGGAGACAAACTAACTGACGAAATAGAATTGAGGAAATTGAGAAAGTCTTCAGTTAAAGTCCTCGAACAGTAATGATCAAGTACTTCAACACAGAAATGAGGAAATGAAAGGGTTGAGGAAATAGAACCAGTAGCTCGGTGAAGACAGTGATTTGGTAGACCCGGTTCCAAGCTGTTGTGGCGATTAAATGACGTGTGGTTGGAGCGGCTAGGTATTTAAACCCGAGGACACACAGTCCTCACCGTATTCTCCTTGAGCTAAGATCACACAGACCTCGCCCAATCGCTCGTGATAAGTCTTCAAGTGACTTCCAGACCTTCACAGACTCGGTCACTCGGTGACCCACAATTTCCTCTTGGATGCTCTAGACCATGACGCCTAACCGTCTGCAGGATGCACAGTCCTCAAAGGTAACAAGCATTGGTTCCACACAGGAATGATCTCTTCAGTGATGCTCAATCACTTTGAGTTTGTAGGTATTTAGGTTTGGGTTTTCCTCACTTGATGATTTTTGCTCAAAGTCCTCGGAGGATGGGATGCTCTCAATGACAAGTGTCAGTTTCTCTCGGAGCAGGCAACCTACTAGTGGCTGTAGGGGGCAGCTATTTATAGCCTAGGGAGCAGCATGACATGATAAGACATAAATGCCCTTCAATGATACGACCGTTAGGTGGGTAGATATTTTGGGACAGCTGGTGCATAGCACAACAACGGTCGGATATTTGAGTATCAAATTCCTCAGGGCTATCATGTTCCTCACTTGTAGGAAATCAGCACTGGCGAATTCCTAACTCCTCAGTCAGAACAAATTCCTCAGAGAACAGAAGATCTTCGTCTCTGTCACTGAAGAAATTGACTGAACTATATGAGATTTCCAATGGCTTCACTCGAAAGGATTGGGTAGGTGTAGGATTTTGAGATGAGCATCACTTGGAAACCTTTCCTTAGTTTTACCTCGACCCCCTTTAATAGTACGGTGTTTCCTATGACTCAAGAAAGAGAAAATGAAACTACAAAAACAAAAGTGTTCACACTTCATATTCCTCGCATGAATATAAAGTCCTCACGGTCACACCAATTTCTTCACTTTCAAAGTCTTCAGAAAGCCAAAGCCTTCAGTTGAAGACATTCATTTTTAGGGGTCGACTCTCTCTGTAAATATCAAACTCCTCATAGACTTATAGACCTGTGTACACTCACAAATGCATTAGTCCCTTAACCTATAAGTCTTCAATACACCAAAATCACTAAGGGGCACTAGATGCACTAACAATCTCTCCCTTTTTGGTGATTGATGACAATATAGGTTAAGTTTTCAACGGGGATAAACATATGAAGTGTAAATACTGATATTGAGGAATTTGATTACAAGATATAGAAGAACTCCCCCTGAAGATGTGCGTATTTGAGGAATTTGCTTTGAATAGCAAATGCACATTGTAGAGTAGAATCATGGAGATATCCCCCTATATCTTGTAATTCATACACGCATTTAACATATGATATGAAGAATTTGAAATGCATGATGAAATATGGTGACTGATGTAACTCAGCATGCGTGCATTAACATATTTGAGGAAATAGCATGCAGAAAAACAAAGCAAAAGTATCAAACCACCATAGGACTTAAGTTTACAACTCGATCCAACAAATACTTCAGAAGAATGAGAGTTGTAACTTAACAAAAAAATGCCCATATATAGACCCGCTTGAAGACTAACTCAAATTTCTCCCCATTTGTCATCGAATGACCAAAAGGGACGAAAAGTGAGGACTAACGCCCCTGAAGAATATCATCATGATGTTGATGGAGGAGCGCCAATGTTGTTGGGGTCGTCTGTTGGAGTACGGCACGTCGCGGTGTCATTCAAATCTTCGGCTTCATCCGTCTCGCGCGATGAAGAGTATGAACTAGCGACCAATTGAGGAACTTTGACCTTCTTGAATTTCTTCGAAGGTGGCTGTGACTAGTTAAAGTCCTGTTGGAAGTCCATCTGCTTGAGATCTTCATCACCGTAGAGGTGAGACAATATAGCCCAGGTGCGATAAAAACTTCATGCAAGTTGTAATGGTCCTTCTTCACAGTGTTTTGCGTGATCATCATATTCTGAAGAATTGGACCAAACTGACGCTTGACCCACTTGTGGTTGCGATCAACCTTCTGATGAAGACTGAGGAGAACCTCACGATCAGTCATCACACGCAGAGCTGTGGCTTGAGGATATTGCTTTGAAGCATTTGCGGCAGAATCATGGGTGGCGGAGTCATCATTGGTGGAATAAGATGCAGCTTTGCGAAACTGTCTGTCCAATGGACGAGTGCCTTCATCTATGATAGCAGCCTTGCCCTTCTCATCAGCTGAGTAAATACATTTGAGGACTTCTATTAGTGGCAAGTAGCTGAGATGGTTTTGAAAGTCAGCCTTGTAATGAATTGAAGACCTTGTTCTGATGAATCTCATAATCCAGGGAGCGTAAGGCTTCAACTCAAACGGTGACATAGCTACATTGGCCAAAGTCGTCATGATGAAATCATGGTAGTTGATAGGAATGCCATGTAAATGTTGAAAAGCAGATTCTTCATCATGCCAACAACCTCTTCTTCATCAGAGTTGTGGCCCTTGATCGGACTAAGGGTTTTGGTCAATATTTTGTATACTGTCCTTGGCACATAGAGCAATTCCTTGATGAGGAATTTGGTCCTTGGAGCTTGGCCTGGCTTCAAAGGCTTCATCAGCACTTGCATCAGATGACATCAGAGTCCAGGATTAGCATAAATGAGCCTTGCACCTTCAGTGGGAGGACTGACTGAGATGCATGAAGCAATTCAGAGGCCGGAGCTTTATAGTGAGTGTTTTCAGTCATCCAGTCCAGTATCCATGAATTCACATCTTCAACGTTGCCAGTGATGTGCAACATGGCATAGAACTAAAGAATGAGTTCTTCAATCTAGTCGCAGATGTCGGTGCAAAAGTTGAGCAGCCCAGCGTCATGAAGAACACTGAGGAATGGGGTGAAGCATGGTAGAGACTCCATGTCCACATGAGGAACTTGCTCATGGTCAAAGATCTTGTCCTTATCGAATAGCAGCGAGGAATAGAAGTTAATCTGGCTAGCAGTCCAAAAGCGCTTGCGACGAAGTCGAGCAGCATCATATGGATTATAGTTAGTGAAGAAAATATGCTCAGCAAAGAAGTCATTAGCCTTGAACTTCTGCTTCTTGGAGTGAGGATTCTGTGGCTTGGGCTGAAGATTAGCAGTTGAAGTCTTCACAGCCTCTTGAAGCATAGTCTCTAGAGCCACAGGCTGAGGAATTTCAGGAGCAGTGTCATCAGAGGCAGCCTTGGCCTCCATTTCTTCAGCTACATTTGCATCAGCGCTACTGGCTGGAACTTCTTCTGGAATAGACAGAAGTGAAGCTTGATGTTCTTCAGAGCCCGTATGAATTTCTTCAGTTTGGACAGGGAACCGAGGAATTTGTTGCAGAGGAGTGGTCAGAGGTGAATTGAGGTGATGACTTTCCCAGTAGTCATCATTCAGAATCGGTGATGTAAACCCAATATCCACATCTTCATCTTCTCCATCTTTTTCTTCAATGCATGCCTCTTCAGCTGTGAACTGAGGCATGAGTGATGATACCAGCGGAGTTGAAGGGATATCATCCATTTCAATTTCTTCATCCAACTGCTCTGACGTAGGAGCAGAAGGATCTTCTTCATCTGATTCACTAGGAATCACATATTCCTCACCAAAGGGAACAATGTCCTTTGATGGCATGCTTGATATTGGAACGTCATCTATGGGATTTGCATAGGAGCTCGTCAAAGTATTCACTTTCTTCAGAGCTGAAGACTCTAAGGATGCAGATTATTTCCTTTTCTTCACAGCTGCTCGCTCTGCAGCTTTGGTTTTCTTTGCTTCTGATGTAGAAGGAAGGTTGGTACTTGTCGTCTGTGCACGAGGAGCAGAGGAAATTGGTGCAATTTCTTGGTATGGCTGATGCAGCTGCCACAGCAAGTTCATTTTCTTCAGCGATGAGTCGATGCTTCATCTGGCCTGGCTTGTTCTTCAGGCGCAACACTAGAGGTTGCCCTGGCAGTTTCTTCAGTGGCTGGAATATCTTCATCAGCCCTGGTGCTTTCATTTTCTTCAATAGCATGACTATCATCAGCTGTTCTTGCATGTTCTTCAGTAGGCTGAGCAGATGCCTCAGCCTGAGGAATTTCACGTTGCGTTGAAGCTGCAACATTTGAGGTAAACCCCTTCGCCATTCTGACGAATCTGACCTTGGCTCCCAGCCAATCTGCATGGTATGCGTCAAATTCATCACTGAGTGCTTTGATCTCAGCTTGCATGGCCACAAGTTCATCAGGAGTCATTTTGACAACATTCTTCTTCAGAAATCGCTCTTTGTCCTGAGCTTTCTTCAGTTGTCTGGCCTTTTCAAACTTCCATTTTTGTTCGCCTATCAAGGCTGTCAACATATGACTTTGGCCAGGTGTGAGATTGAAATCGGGCATAGGAGTGTGCCAGAGATCTATGAAGTCAAGGATCAGCTTGGGATCCAGCAGAAGAGGCACATTGCTGCCTTTTGCTCTAGCGGCCCTTTGTTGTCTATCTCTGATGATTTCAGCCAATTCTTCATCATCAGCTTCGTCTTTGACTTGGCCTTGTGCCTCGTCCAACAGTGGCATTTTTCTTCAGCAAAGTTGGGCCTATTGAGGACAGAGGAGGAGCTGAAGAACTTGCAGATGCTCCTGAAGCAATGGAGATACCAGTGGTCCTTTGGCAAGAGGCAATATGCGCAGGTGCCCAGGACTTTGCAGCAGCAGCTGAAGGTTTTGCAATAGTGGGGACTGGAGCTGCTTAAGGAATAGGCCATGAGGGCTTTGATGAGCTTGGCCGAGAGCGTATTTCTGAGGAACTGGGCTTGTGAGCAGGCTTCTTGGGCATAGCCTTCTTAGGCTTGCCAGCAGATGCCTTAGCAGCGACAGCAGTAGAATCTTCATTGGATTTCTTCACTGCTTCTTTGGCCATTTTGGCCAGTTTAGCTTTCCACTTGGCCCATTCATGTGGAAAATCCTCACCACGCTTGATGCTTGTGGGATCAGCTTCTTGGCTAGGTGCTAATGGAGGTCTTGGGCAAGGAGGGTGTAAGGCAGATTTCTTCATGTACTTTGGAGTTACATATATGTACTCCCTCCATTCATGTATCCATCTCCTTTCTATTCTCTGAATGCGCACCTTGCGCTAATTTTTGTTCTCCTTGCCATGTTTGGCTTCATCGGGAGTATAGTATTACTCATAGATGTCATTAGGGATCTCGAAAGCAGTATTTACTTCTGGTCTCTTGCCTCCCTTCTGAGGTCTTTTGCCATCAGCCATTTTCTTCAGCTGAGGATTTTCAACAATAGAATTCTTTGACGAGGTATGCAATTTGTCTTCGAGGAACGCTGCAAATGAGTTAAGTTGATGAGAACCTAGAGATTCAGCAGCGGACATGTGTACCTGTTAACAGAGTATAGGTGCGAAGAATTTGGAGAGGTCATATGCGTTCTTAGAAGTTTTTCAGAAGAAACAAGTTTGAGGAATTTGACCAAGAGTGTCTTGAGGAATTTCACTAAGCGGTCTTTGACTTAGGTTCCAGAGTTGTATAGATTGAAAATCCACACAATTGAGGAATCTTGAAGAAAAACGTTGCTTAGAGAAACAGATCAAGAAATAGATGCAAGTGTGGTGTTTAAGAGTGTGTTAGTTGAAGAATAAACACCTTTTGAAGATTTTGTGGAAATCATCAGAATCAACAAGGCAGTAAAAATAAATTTTATTTACCCTTGGCGAAGAACACGACGAACTAAGAGTAGAAGTTGAGAAGTTCGTCCGTTCAGATCTTCCACACCCTAACTCGGCGTCGGAAGACAGCTATGGGGGCAGCGGAGTGAAGATTTCCGCAGCAAGCGCGAGTATGACGGTGACGAGGTCGAGGAAGTGAAGCTCTTCCTCACCGGCGATGATGGAAGTAGCGGCGGCGCTAGGTTAGAGAGCTCGATCGAGGGGAGTGAGGTTGAGCGGGGTAAATGCGGTTTGAGGAGGGTGAGGGGTATTTATAACCGAGGTGAAAAACCGCTCGTCCGAGGAAAATGGACGAACGTGCCCCTGACCCTTCTCATCTTAGCGACATGTGTCACCCACGTACTGAAAAGTGGAGATTGTGTTAGATCGTGGGTGAGTATTTTAATCTTATCATGGGATGCGGAACGGTTTGAGCGGCAAAAGTCAAAAATTCAGATAAGAATATTTTAAAGTTTTGTTTGCAAATTCTTCAGCAGACAAGGACACAGTGAAGACTTTGAATGGGTTTCAAATAGAACGCACATGAAGAATTTGTGAACAGAGTGGGTTGAGTTTAGCATAGAGGTGGACGGGTCCGATCACATTCACTTAGCAGAAAAGTCAGCTTGAAGAATTAGCAATAAGTGAATGCTGTAAAGGACGAAAAACTCAAATATATATATAGTCAATGACGAACACAGTCGGAAAGAGTGAATACTCTGCAAAGTTGAAGAATTTGAACAACTGAGGAATTTCAAAAACTAAAGAAAAACTCAAATTGAAGATTTTCAACTTTTGTTGGTCGTGTGACCCACCGTATAAGAATGATGATTTCAGACGCCGCGTACAATTTTCGTAGGCCCCTGAGAATTGAGTTCTTCATTAGTTTCTTCACACTTAGAGGGTTAGTCGTCATTGCTTGAAGAAAAACGTAACTTCGTGTGTTGCACATCTAAGTCATTGTGACAGCCTGGATTTTGCCTTCACTCTTTTGCCGGACTTGCCTTCTCTCTTTTTCCAGACTTGGTTTTCACCGTGGTTTTTGCCCTGATTTGATTTGGGTTTTGGATCAATTCAAATGGACTTGTCACTTGGGCATATCCTTCGCTTTCACCCAAGTGACCCATCTATCTTATTCCTCCCACAAATTCCCAAAATAATCAAATGAATATTTTTCTTAAACTCACTTCAGAACCATGTGCTCCAAAGCAACCTCAATTTTTCTTGCTCAGAAAAATTTGACAAAATTCCTAAATATTCTTAGAACCATGGCACACCTTCCCATGCAAAAATATTGCATCACTTTTTGTAATATTTTTGCTGTAGAAAATCTTTTCACTTCTGGGCCAGAAATGCACTTTGTACAGCAAGTGCATTTTTCCTTGAGCTTTTGGCCCTGAGCTTTCTTGAGCTTGAACACCTTCCTAAGTAACCCTAAACCCCAGGAGATTAGCCCTAATGGCCTTATAGAAGGTGGCCAAACCTGGCGACCAAGTTTCTGACCAAAAACTTGCCAGCTTGGTAGAGTCGCGTCTGGTCGGCCTGGGTATGATCCATCACCCCTCCTTGACGTAACACTGCACGGTCGAGCGCTTGGACAAGGTTTGGCAGCTCCTGGCCGTCGTTTTGACCATGCAAGCATGGTGATCGCACGAGGACAGGGCACCTGGCTGCGTCTCAACGCGCTCTGGCTGTCGCCTTACCCTCTGTTTCGCGCGTGCCCGTTCCAGCGGTCACCTCCGACTGCCGCACCGTGCCACAACCCTCGACCCATCACCCTTGACCCCTCCCTGGCGCTCGCCGATGCCGGAGCCGCCGCAGCAAGCACGGGCGCGTCGCGTCCAAATCGGCACAGTGCGCGCGTGCACTTGTCCTCTTCTCCGACCGCCTCCTGTGTGTGTCCGCAAGCGTAGGCAAGCTCCTGAGTCGATGCAACACCTTGCCCCCTCGCGTTGGAGCTTCTCGTCGGTGTTCGCCGCGTGTCCAGAACGCCCCGGCGGTGACATGTCCCCCCCTCCATTCCGGCTATATATAGCGCCCCCGCCTCCCTTGCTACCAACGCACCACTCCACACCACCTCCACGAGCACGTAGACGAGCAGAAGCCCAGTCGGGAAGGCCTCTGGCTGTCGCCCCGACCCGAGGACTCCAGCGATCCCCGCAGTCCAGCTGCCACGCTCCGGTGCCTCTCGAGCTCAAGCAGCTGCCTGGGCGGGGCATTGGGGGTCTGCTGGTGCTGCCTGGACCCCGCCAAGCCCTCGGAGCTGCCTCTAGCCGTCGTCTTCAACCTCTCCGGCAAACCCCGTCCGCCACCGAAGCTTGCGAGCTCGACTGCGGCCAGCTCCGTCCACCTCTCACCAAGCCACGGGTACGGGAAGGTGCGTCGCGAGCCCCTCTTCCAATCCATCCCTCTTGCCTAGTCCCAAAGCCCTCGTCGCCGGCATGAGCTCCAGCGATACGCCGCCCCCCCTCTGATCTCGATCCCCCCTCTCTCTCCTGACGGGTGGGTCCCAATGTCAGCCTCACCACTCGCGCCCGAAGCGGTACAAGTTGAGGCGCACTTTCGTTTTACGCCTTCGACGTCACCCCCCCCCCCCAGGATTTTCTATTTATTCAAATTTAATTCAAAAAATTGACTAAACTTTGACTAGCCATTACTCCTAAACCATAAGTCCAAATGAATTGATTCTTTTTGCATTGTCTTTGTTACAAAAAGCTCTAGCAGCACACCAAAAGGTGGATTTTTCCTTGATGTCTAGAATTTCTGGTGATTTTCAGAATGTGTTTTGACATTTATTTTTGTGGTTTTAAATTGTTTTTCAGAAGGAGAAGCTTGTCTTGAAGCAAACCAAGAGGGGTGTGATCCTCCACTACACAAAGGCAAGCCACACCAATATTTGGATGGTGTTATTTCGATATCTATGATTTTCTACTTAAATATGAGTTCTTATTTGCATTAAAATTTGGTAAATAATTTTGGTAAATTACTAGTCACTTTATTCTGTTAGAAATGCTTGTTTTAGTTACTGGTTGCATGCATGACCTTGCTTGGTTAAGTAGAGTAAGATTTTTACACTTTGCATATAGCTATGGAAATTGGTGGTATTCATTTTACTAAATGATATTTTCATTTAAATAAAGAACCAATAAAAATATTGCTTGTTGATAAAAATGAGGTATAACCAGAAAGTTTGCTCCTTAGTGTTGGAAGATAATTATGTGGTTAAGTTTGATCCATGAACATGAGTTGTTTGCTTTGCATAGCGAGTAGTTGCATGATTTCCTGTATTATGCCGTTGTTAGTAATAAAAAGTTTTCTTAAAAGTTAAACTTGATTAAGTTAAACTTGAATATGATGTTGATCACATCATGATGCCACTGAATCGGGTTCCTAGTTCAGTGCGACCACATTTACCTAATGGGAAGGTCTTGATTCGGCCGTTTGTTGTGGCTCTCACCGGTGCCTCCTGTGAGGGAAGGTTATGGGCATGCTTACCCTGGCCCGGTAGGCAGACATAACCTTGTGTGCTCGTTTTTGTTTTTATGGTACCTTGTCCCCGTTTGGGACCATTTTGCCACGACGGTGGCCGTTGGTGTCTTTGGTAGACACGGGGCCACCCAAGACCTAGCCCTGGGAGGGAGATAGTCGGAGTGGCCGGGGAGAGTGCATGACAAAGGGAGGGTTTCGTCGGATACTTTGGTCCACCCGAATGGGAGTGCGAGGCCAGGTATTCAGTAGTATGGGTAAAGTGCGCTACCTCTGGGAGTGTATTTAATCTATCGATAGCCGCGCCCTCGGTTATGGGCAAAACTTGGGAGTAAGTCACACCAGGGATCAACTTTTATAATTAATCTTGCCAACTAGAAATTGTTGTGATGCATTGTTTCGTGATGAACCTTGAACACTCGAGGTGTTCATGAGCGATTGGTTTTAGGTGTGACCCCAGTGTGGTCATCGTTTGGTTACGAGGTAACCGTCTGGTAAGCGATTCTGTGTGACTCGGTGCGCTGTTTGGCTGCTTTTCATCTGTAGTATTTTCATGCATTAGTTTAACCTAATTAATTATCATGATATTGTCTGTCATCGTGCTTATGTTTGTTGTGAGCTTGCAAGTACATTCAATGCACTGACCTGGCGTGTTATGCCAGCTTTCAGGCAAGTCGATTCGCATTGGAGCGCATATCGTGTCTAGGTCGTGTCCACGTCGGTGTCCCTATGCTATGGAGTTCCGCTACGACTTTCTTCTACTGCCGCATAGTTTCGTGTGATCGAGGCCCCAGACATGTTCATTAAATAATGTACATACTGTCTAGCAGCACCGTGTGTGCCGCTTGGCCTCGAATCTCGATGTAATATCAGACCTATGTACCGCGCTAGCATCAATAAAGCAGTTATTTATGTACCATGTTGTTGTGTGTTGCCAGAAGACTCGATCTCTGGGCTGGCAATGCAGGGTAAACCGGTTGCTCTGAGCCGGGGTGCCACAATTCTTGGTATCAGAGCCGCGCTGATTGTAGGACACGCTAGACCGGTAGCGCGTAAGTAAAACGGTAGATAGTTTCGTTTGAGTGCCGGTAGACATAGGAATTGGTTGTTGCATTGCATGCATGTTTAATTGTTGTTATTACTAACCTTATGGTTTGTGATTTTAGATTGCACTAGTACCGATCTTGTACCATCCTGAGCCAGCTCCGTGCACATCGCCGCACCTGCATCAGAACGTGTGGCGACAACTCTATCTAGAGGGTGCTGATCCAGAGTATCGGGTGTATCGTGAGCATCTGGCCGGTGCATTGTATGAGTATTATGCTGAGGTCACTCTACTCCACAGTTCCCCATCCGGCGCTTACACTCGTTCGTCAAAGGGTGGACTTGCTTCTACGCCATCTCGGCGTGTTCAGTTCTTTGCTATCGAGGCTCTTGTAGACTTGCGCTACAATGAGGTTCACATGCACACCCACCCTGGTCTTTTCTACTACCCATCTCTGCACGAGAATGGGCGTATCCGCTTTCCTTTGATTAACCAGCGTGCGATCGTCCCACTAGCCACCTTGCACGCTACATCACCGCTAGTTATCTCCTGAACTACGAGTTAGCTCGGGAGCTCTCATGCGCTCGCGCCGCTCTCGCTGCTGCTCGTATAAAGTACCCTCTTCCAGCTGTCATCTACACTTCTGCTCCTGCCACCTCCGTTCCCTCGACGACCTCGCAGGGTACCGTTAACCCTCTGACGGGGAACCCTCCCAACGCTCCGGCTGCATGGTCTTCTCTTGTAGCTGCTCCTGCTGCTCCTATGCTTAGATCCCATCCACCGCCTGCCCCTGAGGGAGAGCCCTCGAGGCAGCGCTGAGGGAGTCCTGGATTAGGGGGTCCTTGGACAGCGGACTATATACTTCGTCCGGATTGTTGGACTATGAAGATACAAGATTGAAGACTCCGTCCCGTGTCCGGATGGGACTCTCCTTGGCGTGGAAGGCAAGCTTGGCAATTCCGATATGTAGATATCCTCCCTTGTAACCGACTCTGTGTAACCCTAGCCCCCTCCGATGTCTGTATAAACCAGAGGGTTTAGTCCGTAGGACCAACAACAATCATAACCATAGGCTAGCTTCTAGGGTTTAGCCTCTACGATCTCGTGGTAGACCAACTCTTGTAATACTCATATCATCAAGATCAATCAAGTAGGAAGTAGGGTATTACCTCCATCGAGAGGGCCGAACACAGGTAAACATTGTGTCCCCGCCTCCTGTTACCATCCACCTTAGGCGCGATTCGGTACCCCCTACCCGAGATCCGCCGGTTTTGACATCGACATTGGTGCTTTCATTGAGAGTTCCACTGTGCCGTCACCATAAAGGCTTGATGGCTCCTTCGATCATCAACAACGATGCGATCCAGGGTGAGATTTTCCTCCCCGGACAGATCTTCGTATTCGGCGGCTTCGTACTGCGGGCCAGTTCGCTCGGCCATCTGGAACAGATCGAAAGCTACGCCCCTGGCCGTCAGGTCAGGCTTGGAAGCTTAAACTATACTGTCGACATCCGTGGAGACTTGATCTTTGACGGATTCGAGCCCATGTCAGGTGCGCTGCACAGTCACGACGAGCATGACTTAGCTCTGCCATCGGACAGTGTTCGGGAGATCACACCTGCGGCTACTCCGGCCCTTGATCCGGAGCAGATTGCGCCGTCCGAGGACGGGTGGATGGACCCCACCACGGAGGCCGCACACTCAGTGGCGATAGAGCCGAATACTGACTTCACCTCTTATGAGACCCATGTTGTCGGACACTTGGACTCGTCCCCGGCCACGGGCTCCGAGCCGCCTGCGTCCGTGCCAATCGAATCTGATTGGGCACCGATCATGGAGTTTTCCTCCGCGGATATCTTTCAGCACTCGCCATTGGGCGACGTGCTAAATTCATTAAGGTCTCTCTCCTGGTCTGGAGGCCCCTGGCCGAACTATGTCCGGCTTGATTGAGAAGTGGACGACGAAAAAATTCGTTCCCCACCCACCACCCACTTAATAGCCATTGTCGACGACTTAACCGACTTGCTCGATTTCGGCTCCGAAGACATCGACGGTATGGACGACGATGCAGGAGACGAACAGGAACCACCGCCCACAGGGCGCTGGACTGCCACCACATCATATGATATATACATGGTGGACACCCCCAAAGAAGGCGATGGCGACAAGGCAACGGAGGATAATCCCTCCAAGAAGCAATCCAAGCACCGGCGTCAGCGGCGCTGCTCTAAGTCCCGCCATAGCAAAAGCAGCGATACCGGCACAAGAGATAATAACGCTCGGATAGTGTCGAAGACGAAGAAAATCCCCTCCGCCAGGCCTCGAGTAGGAGGATGAACAAGCTAGCCCTCAGGAACAGGCAGCAGACTGAGAATCAAAGGATGACAATTACATGCCTCTCTCCGAAGACGAGGTGAGACTCGGCGACAAAGAATTTATCGTGCCTGAGGATCCCGTTGAGTAGGAGCGCTTCAAGCGCCGGCTTATAGCCACAACAAATAGCTTGAAGAAAAAGCAACAACAGCTTCGAGCTGATCAAGATCTGCTAGCGGATAGATGGACTGAGGTCCTGGCGGCGAGGAATCTGAACTCGAGCGCCCAACCAAGAGTTACCCAAAGCGCAGGTTGCTACCCCAACTCGAGGAGGAAGCATTAAATCCCACATTACTAACATATGATGCGGCTGATCGGCCACCCCGTGGCCGAGACAGAACGGCACATCAACCCGAAGTCCAGCCCGCACCCCGCTGCCATTCAAACAAAAATACCAAGGCCCGGGGCAACGCGCGAGACCTGCGAGACGTATTGGAAAACAAAGCAGGACATGCAAGATCGATCTACGGATCACGGGGGCGCGCCCCAACGCGTGACGATGATCGTCACACCGGATACACTAAAAGCAATTCTGGCCGGGCCGAATACAGCAGACAAGACCCATATGAACTGTGTCGTGACATAGCCTGGCACCGATGAAGTGACGGATCACGAATTCCCAGAAGGATTCAAACCCGTGAACATTGAGTCATATGATGGTACAACAGACCCCGCGGTATGGATCAAGGATTTCCTCCTCCACATCCACATGGCCCGCGGTGACGATCTACATGCCATCAAGTACCTCCCACTAAAACTCAAAGGACCAGCTCGGCATTGGCTGAATAGCCTGCCAGCAAACTCCATTGACAGTTGGGAGAATTTGGAAGATGCATTCCTTGACAATTTCCAGGGCACTTATGTGCGACCACCGGATGCTGATGACTTGAGCCACATAATCCAACAGCCAGGGGAATCGGCCAGGAAATTCTGGACTTGGTTCCTAACTAAAAAGAACCAAATTGTCGACTGTCCGGATGCTGAAGCCTTAGCGACATTTAAACATAACATCCGGGACGAGTGTATCGCACGACACCTCGGCCAGGAGAAGCCGAAGTCCATGGCAGCCCTCATGACACTCATGACCCGCTTTTGCGCGGGCGAGGACAGCTGGCTGGCTCGCAGAAACAACACATCAAGAAATCCTAGCAATTCAGATGCCAAAGATACTAACGGCAGACCACACTGCAACAGACACAAGCGCCGCAACAACGGCGACAACGTCGAAGACACGACAGTCAATGCCGGATTCAGTGGCTCTAAATCCGGTCAGCAGAAAAAGCCGTTCAAATGAAGCAATCCGGGCCCGTCCAGTTTGGACCGCATACTCGATCGCTCGTGTCAAATTCACGGCACCCCCGATAAGCCAGCCAATCACACTAACAGAGAATGCTGGGTGTTCAAGTAGGCCGGCAAATTGAATGCCAAAAACAAGGACAAGGGGCTGCATAGCGACGACGAGGAGGATCCTCGGCCGCCGAACACAGGAGGATAGAAGAGGTTTCCTCCACAAGTGAAAACGGTGAACATGATATACGCAACCCATATTCCCAAGAGGGAGCAGGCGTGCACTAAGGGGCGTCTATGCGATGGAGCCAGTCGCCCCAAAGTTCAACCCGTGGTCCTCTTGTCCGATCACCTTCAATCGCAGGGACCACCCCACTAGTATCCGTCATGGCGGATCTGCCGCATTGGTCCTTGACCCCATCGTCGACAAATTTCACCTCACTCGAGTCCTTATGAACGATGGCAGCAGCCTGAACCTGCTCTATCAGGATACAGTGCGCAAAATGGGCATAGACCCCTCGAGGATCAAACCCACCAAAACCACCTTTAAAGGTGTAATCCCAGGTGTAGAGGCCTGTTGCATGGGCTCAATCACACTAGAAGTGGTCCTTGGATCTCCAGACAACTTTCGAAGCGAAGAGTTAATCTTCGATATCGTCCCATTTCACAGCGGCTATCATGCACTGCTCGGATGAACCGCATTTTCCAGATTCAATGCGGTACCGCACTATGCATACCTCAAACTCAAAATGCCAGGACCACGCGGGGTTATAACAGTTAATGGAAACACAGAGTGCTCGCTCCGCACAGAGGAGCACACCGCGGCCCTCGCAGAAGAACCGCAAAGCAACCTTATTAGGCAAACCGCCAATTCGGCAAAAAAGACCCCGGACACCTTCAAACGAGTTCGGAGTACCCCGTAGGAGGATCGCCAGGCACGTCTTGAGCTCGCCTAGCAATTCGGCCTCCGTCCTAGTCCCAGTCAAGTGGCGAAATTTGCGCCGCGCGTACATAACTACGCACTCAAGATACCATGGGCATAGGCGGCGGCACGGCTACGGCACATCCCACAATGCGGCTCAACCGCCCCAGGGGCCGTATACCTTCATCATTTTCCCTCTTTCAGGACCTTACTCTCTAGAAGCCCTTTCCGGCAGTCTAATTGTTGGACCCATCACGGGAAGGAAATACCAAGGAAGCAAGACGCTCTGACGTACAAGGGAATCCACAGGTGGTCTCTGATAACGATCGATATACCTGTTTTTACATACCCATACGCAGCTTGCCCATGGATAGGACATGTCAAATAGTCCTATTTTTTTCTTATTACACTACTTGTATCCATACGCTTTGACGTATTATTTAATAACAATGCATAGCGTTAGCCTATTATTGCATTCCCCTTTCTTTTTTTCCTTGTCTGCTTATTTACGACAAATTGCACCCGTACATTCTGGTACGACCAGTGCGCCAGGGGCTTCAGTGTACCCCATAACGCGGCGTGAAAAGTCCGAACACTTTCGACAGTGCGGCACCCCGAACTTATAGCATTATATGCATCGGCTCCGAATCATGTCTTGGGTCAATAGTTGGGTTTGCCCGGCTCCCATGTTTTGGTACCTTACGTTCCGCTATATCGGCTAAGCTAGCCTTTGGGAGAACTTCTGCGATTGTGTCCCGGTTCTTCAGGACAAGCACCTCGAGAGAAAGCCGATAACTGACTGTCATGATAAGGCGAGAGTTGGTCGCTGTTCGAGAGGTCTCAAGTCCTTAAAGACTTTTTCCGCTTCGGGCGAGGAGTCGGCCTTGCCCGACTTAGGCGTATATAGCGCCCCAAGTTCGGCCTTCCGAATACTAGGGGCTTCGCCAAAATTTAAAATTGTAGACATCTATGGCTAAGTGAGAGTGATAAAGGTTTATAGTCCGATTGCCTGGTTCGTTGTGCCGAACACCTCCTTCGAAGGACCCAAAATTGGGATAAAGAGTGCTCAGGTTTATCCCAAACACCTCAGTACTGGTTACATGGGGGCAGAAGCCGACGACTGGCCAACTCTCAGATTCTATAAACGGCCGCGCAGAAGGTAATATTTTCAATTAACAAGCGTTGCATAGCGCAAATGAACTCGTTTCATATTATAGGATCACATGAGTACATTCTTCAAATATTACATCTTTAGCACATTCCTCCGCCACAAGGCGAGCACCCTTCAGGACACTTTCATAATACTTTTCGGGGTGGCGATGCTCCTTGCCCTCCGGCGGCCCCTCCTTCACCAGCTTTTCGGCGTCCAGCTTCGCCCAGTGCACCTTCGCCCGGGCAAAAGCCCTGCGCGCACCCTCGATGCAGACGGACCGCTTTATGACTTCAAACCGTGGGTAGGCATTCACAAGCCGCCTCACCAGACTGAAGTAGCTACCAGGCAGGGGCTCGGCAGGCCACATCCGGACTATAAGACCCTTAATGGCCTGTTCGGCCGCCTTGTGAAGCTCGACCAGTTGCTTAAACTAGTCGCTCAAGGGCATTGGGTGTTCGGTCCCAGTACACTGAGACCAGAACAACTTCTCCGTCGAACTCCCCTCCTCGGCCCGGTAGAACTCTGCAGCATCCGACACACTGCAGGGTAGATCTACGAACGCTCCTGGAGAGCTCTGAACTCGGGTAAGTTAAAAGAAAGTTTCCTTCACATGCTTGCTTTGCATAATGAATGTCTTACCCGCTGCTATCTTCTTAACCGCCTCAATTTCCTGGAGGGCCTTTTGGGCTTCGGCCTTGGCATGTTGTGCGTTTTCGAGGGCCTTCGCAAGCTCGGACCCTTGCGTCTTAGAGTCAAGCTCCAAGGACTCGTGTTTCTTGACGAGAGCCTGGAGCTCTTGCCACACCTCGCCTACTCAGGCTTCTTGCTTCTCTCGCTTGATGCACTCCTTGGCCGCTTTGTCTTCGGCCTCAGATAGCGCCTTCTGCAGGGCTGCCACTTCGGTCGTGGCCCCTTGCAAAATTCATGATGATCCTATTACTCCAAAACCAAATTTTTCTTTATCAATATTCAGACGGGGTGTCACTTACCTTTGTTCTCTTCGAGCTGCCTCTTGGTCAGGCCGAGCTCTTCCTTGGACCGCTCAAGGTCCCGCTTCAGTGCGGCGACCTCCACAGTACGAGCAGCGGCGGCCAGCAGTGAAACCTGCTTATTCACATAGACACATTCTGATTAGACTCCTGCGATTATTTTTGATCCTCTATTCGGCCTTTCTTCGCGAACGCCAAATAGAGCATCAGGGGCTATTGTCTATGCTGTAACATTTTCTTACAATTTGATTACTTACCTCAAAGCCGGTTAGGAGGCTGGCACAGGCTTCAGTCAGTCCGCTCTTAGCAGACTCAACCTTCTTGACTACCGCACTCATAATAGTGCGGTGCTCTTCGTCAATGGAAGTGCCGCGAAGCACTTCCAGCAAGTTGTCCGATGCCTATGGATGGACAGAGGCCATCGGCACAGACGGTTTGCCCCCCTTAGAGAAGGGTTGCCTGACAGAATCCGGAACCACTGGAGGTTCCGGCGCCGTCTTCGGCTTGGGGCTAGACTTGCTGCCCCCGGCGTTAGGGCCCAGGGGAGTCTTGCCCCTCGTGCGCCCAGCGCCTGGAATGTCGCCTTGGGGCGCCTCTGGAACTGTCTCCCCTTGTTTCAGTTCCCTTTGGGACAACACCTTGGCGTCGTCCATAGGACGGGGGAGGAAGCGGAACAGAGAGAATCGATGTTCATATCTGACGGGCCCAAAGAATCATCCGACGAAGATACGTCGATATGGGCTCGGGATGGACTGCATAATCATGTTCGGCGTGATAAGAAGCAGTACAATAAAACGTACCAAGCATTATTATGGTGTCCGGATACTCACGACTTCGCCAGGGGCTTGTCCCTGGGTAACCACTCCTCGTCGCTGAAAGCGGCCGTCATGGAGCAGTGCGGGAGGAGGGTCCTTCCCTTGTTGGACCCTTTGGCCTCCCCTGATGGGGTGGCCATCCTTTTCCTGTCCCCCCCCCCCCCGGCTAGGGGGGGAGAACTTTCCTCTTCCTCCTCCTCGTTTTCGTGGGAGAAGTGCGCCTCGGTGTTTTCGGACGATGAGTCCGATATAACCTTGCGCCCGAGACCCTTCCTGGTTCCCGTGGCCTTCTTCTCTAGCACCTCATAAGGCGCCGGAACCAGCATCTCCGTTAGGAGAGCGTCTACTGGATCTTCGGGCAGGGGGGCTGGACAATCGATCTGCTCCGTTGTCGCTACTCAGTCATGTTAAATGGCGCGGAGGCTTAGATCCCGCGCATGGTTATACTGGGGAAAAGAACATCTTATGAGATATAAAAGACTTACCGGATTGGCAGGGCACTTTGCTCTGAGTCCGCGGTCCTCGGTAAGGGGAGGAGGTACCTCGGCGCCCTTGAACAGCACCTTCTAGACGTCCTTGTGCGTCGTGTCGAAGAGCTCTCGCAGCGTCTGGTGCTTAGCCGGGTCGAACTCCCACAAATTGAATGCCCGTCTTTGACACGAGAGGATCCGGCGGAAGAGCATGACTTGGACCACGTTGACAAGCTTGATTTTCTTGCTCATCATGTTTTTGGCCTTGAGTCTAAATGCAGTCAGCTCCACCGATGAACCCCAGGATAGGCCCTTGTCTTTCCAGGAGGTGAGCCGCATGGGGATTCCGGATCAAAATTCAGGGGCCGCCACCCAGTTGGTGTCGCGTGGCTCGGTGATGTAGAACCACCCCAGTTGCCACCCCTTTACGGTGTCCACATAGGAGCCTTCGAGCCAGGTGACGTTGGGCATTTTGCCCACCATGGCACCTCCACACTCCGCTTGTTGGCCGACCACCACCTTCGGTTTAACGTTGAAGGTCTTCAGCCACAGGCCGAAGTGGGCTTGATGCAGAGGAAGGCCTCGCACACGACGATAAACGCCGAGATGTTGAGGATGAAATTGGGGGCTAGATCGTGAAAGTCCAGCCCGTAGTAGAACATGAGCCCAAGGACAAACGGGTGGAGGGGAAATCCCAGTCCGCAGATGAAGTGGGTAAGAAATACCACCCTCTCATGGGGTTCTGGAGTAGGGACGATCTGCCCCGCATCTGGTAGCCGGTGCGCGATATCTGCGGCCAGGTATCCGGCTCCCCGGAGCTTTGTGATGTCCTCCTCCGTAACAGAGGAGACCATCCACTTGCCTCCCGCTCCGGACATGCTTAGGAGTAGTTTTTAGGAGAAAATGCGAACTTGGGTGCTGGAGCTCGAGTGCGTAAGAATGGATGAGCAAGGAAGAAGAAGGTGTGGGTGAAAAAGATGAATCCTTGTCCCTTTATAAGGGCGGAAGAAACTATGCGCCTCCTCATCTGCCTGGTAACCTCGCTTATTCCCCAAGCGCCGTAATTGATGGCGCAGTTGGGTTACCCACACCCGTATTGATGAGAATCCCGTGATAGGGGGACACGATCTCTGCTTTGACAAGACGTGCCAAGAAAACCACCTCGCAATATGTGCAGTAGCTGGTTAGGAAAAACGGTTCGAATATTGACCGGGCTGTGGCGTGATGTCACGCTATGAAACTTGTCAGCATATTAGATTTGTGGAAATATTATTCTCTCTACAGTGGTATGCGGAATTTATTTTGCGAGCGGACATGATCCTTGTGTTCAAAATCTTCTATGGAGTACTCGGAGGAGGAACCCGCCTTGCAATGCCGAAGACAATATGCGCGTCGGACTCATCGTCATTGAAGTCTGGTTCGGGGGCTACTAAGGGAGTCCTGGATTAGGGGGTCCTCGGACAGCCGGACTATATACTTTGGCCGGACTGTTGGACTATGAAGATACAAGATTGAAGACTTCGTCCCGTGTCCGGATGGGACTCTCCTTGGCGTGGAAGGCAAGCTTGGCAATTCGGATATGTAGATCTCCTCCCTTGTAACCGACTATGTGTAACCCTAGCCCCGTCTGGTGTCTATATAAGCCGGAGGGTTTAGTCCGTAGGACCAACAACAATCATAACCATAGGCTAGCTTCTAGGGTTTAGCCTCTACGATCTCTGGGTAGATCAACTCTTGTAATACTCATATCTTCAAGATCAATCAAGCAGGAAGTAGGGTATTACCTCCAGAGAGAGGTCCCGAACCTGGGTAAACATTGTGTCCCCCGCCTCCTGTTACCATCCGCCTTAGACTCACAGTTCGGTACCCCCTACCCGAGATCCGCCGGTTTTGACACCGACAAGCGCCAGCGCACCTCTCTTCCCCCGGAGGTCTCTACTATCAGTTCAGGATCTGGGTCCGGTTCAGGAGACGATCCTGCAGCAGCACCACCCGAGCAGTAGACCATTAGAGTATCGTTGTAGTCATGAGCATGATGTATGGCTGTAATCGCACTTGTCATGACGCGTAGTTTCATGTACGAGGGTAGTAGACCCATTGTGATGTTTACTTTCATGTTGGGACTATGTATAATTATGTTGGGCTCTTTTATTCGACTTGGTTTTCATTCGTTGTTTTCTTCCAGGATTTGTCATTGGTTTTCTCCCATTTTGGAATTTTCTCATCCTGGTTGCTATGTATTGGGAAAACGAAAACTAGGATGCCGCGAGGAGGCAGCAGCTGTCAAGCTTGTGAGGATGTCCCTGTCCTTCGCTCCGCAAGACAGGCAGGACATTCCCCTGAGCCATACCAGCCACCTCCGCCTCCACCGCCACAACCTCCTTCCACCGAGCAAATGCTGTGAATGTTTGAAGAAAGAAGGAGTAACGATCTGCTGGAAGTACTGAAAACTGCACAAGTTATGGTTGGGCAGAATGGAAACCAGAAGGGCCATCACTCCAAGCTATCAGATTTTCAGCAAACCAATCCTCCCAGTTTCAGCCAAGTACTTGATCCATTGGACGCTGACGACTGGCTAAGGACCATTGAGAAGAAACTAGAGATTGCCCGCACTGAAGAAGGAGACAAGGTTGCTTTCGCAACGCATTATCTCAAAGGAGCTTCCGCTATATGGTGGGATAATGCCAAAGCAATATGGCCCGCGGATGAGGAAATTACTTGGACAAAATTCAAGGATCATTTCCGCAAGTACCATATTCCCACCGGAATCATGAAGATCAAGCAGCGCGAATTTCTCGCTCTCACTCAAGGCAGCACGACCGTCAATGAATACCTGAACAAATTCAACCATTTGGCCCGTTATTCTCTCCACGATGTGTCCACAGAAGAGCGGAAGATCGACCGGTTTCTTGGAGGCCTGAATCAGCATCTCAGGTGCACTCTCAGTATGTTTGATTTCCCATACTTTCTGACTGAACAAGGCCCTCATGGCCGAGAGGGAACATAAGCTCATGCACGACAACAAGCCAGCTGTTAATGACCACAAGCGCAAATTCGAGCCAAAGAAGGATATGCAACCAGTGCAAAAGGCTCGTACTTGGAAACAGACTCACATGGAGTACAAACCCAATTGGCAGCAGAATGTCAACAAGACTACTACACAAGTGAAGAATGTCGTGACCAGCCTGGTACGTGACGATTGTCAGTGCAACAATTCGTGCTTCAGCTGTGGTCAAACCGGACACTACGCCCGATAGTGTCCCAAGAACACCAAGCACGTCGCTCCATTTCAGCTGCAATTCAACTACATGGAGCCGTATTCCGCCCCCGATATAATCCAAGGGCAAGTTCATCACATCTCCACGGACGAAGCCCAAGAAGACCCGGAAGTCGTCATTGGTATGTTTCTCATTAACGACATGCCGGCAGTAATTTTATTTGACTCTTTTGTTTCGCGGAGTTTTGCTTCCAAAACAATTTTCCTTTCTCCATTTTGGGAAAACACATGCTGGTACAATCCCCGGGATCCCTACTTAGAAGCAACCTCGTCTGCCGAAATTTGGAGATCGACATCAAGGGCGTCAAGTTTCCAGCATCATTGATAATCATCGATTCCAACAAATTGGATGTCATTCTGGGCATGAATTGGTTGACCCAGTACCAAGTCTGCATCAGCTCTGCGACCCGAGAAGTTACTCTAAAAAATATGGAAGGTCGCACTACCAGTTTTTATGCCCGCAATCGCATCCCCACGAAAGATATGGTTTTCGCAGCTGTGGCAGAAGAGGTGGAATTAATTCCAGTGGTCAGCGAGCATCCAGATGTATTACCTGAAGAATTACCTGGCATGCCACCAGACCGAGAATTGGAGTTTGCTATTGACCTGGTGCCTGGAACCACTCCGATACATAAGAAATATTATCGGATGCCTTCCTCAGAATTGGTGGAGTTGAAGAAATAACTGGATGAGATGCTGCAAAAAGGATACATTCGTCCAAGCTCTTCACCATGGGGATCACCCGCAATCTTCGTGGACAAAAAGGATGGCAGTCTACGAATGTGTGTAGACTACCGCCAGCTGAATGACGTCACCATCAAAAACAAGTATCCACTTCCGAGGATTGATGATCTATTTGATCAACTCAGTGGGGCCAAAGTATTCTCCAAAATTGATTTGAGGACGGGATATCATCAAATCAAGATAAATAAGGAAGATAGTCCTAAGACCGCGTTCACCACTCGGTACGGTCTTTATGAATACACCGTTATGTCCTTCGGCCTCACCAACGCTCCTGCATTCTTTATGGATATGATGAACAAGGTGTTTATGGACTTCTTCGACAAATTTGTGGTGGTGTTCATTGACGACATGCTCATTTACTCCAAGAGAAAGGACGAACATAAGTAGCATCTTCGAGCAGTTCTGCAAAGACTTCGCGATCATCAACTGTATGCCAAATTCAGCAAATGTGAGTTTTGGCTCCAGCAAGTGGGATTCCTTGGACATATCCTCTCAGCGGAAGGAATCTCGGTGGACCCAAGCAAGGTAAAGGACGTACTTGATTTGTCTGCACCCACCACCGTCTCAGAAATCCGGAGTTTCCTTGGACTAGCCAGATATTATCATCGGTTTATCGAAGGAGTTTCCAAGATCGCCAAGCCAATGACGGAGCTCCTCAAGAAGGACAAGAAGTTCGTATGGACTGAGGACTGCGAACGGAGCTTCAATGAGTTAAAAACCAGGCTGATGTCGGCACCTGTATTAACTCTTCCAGACATCTACCGCAGTTTCGATGTTTACTGCGACGCCTCCAGATAGGGCTGGAAAAAAAGCTCGAAGCTCGTGAGCTAAACGAGTAACTCGTGACTCGGCTCGAATCGACTCGAACTCGAAAAATAACGAGTCGAGCCGAGCTTTAGTTTAAGATCGTTTATAGACCAAGTTAAATGAGCCAATCTCACGAGTACTCGTGTAACTCGTTAGGCTCGTTACAAGAGATCAGCTAAGCACCCTGCGTCCTAGGCACACAACACAAGGCCCAGCTGCGCTACGAATATGAAAAAAATGATTACTTGTGAATGTAAAATGTACATATTAAACATGTACATTATTCACAAATAATGTTTATTTTTATCTTATTCGTAAGGTTTTATGTTCATATCATACTTGAGCTTAACAAGCTAAGCGAGCCATTTCATGAGTTATCTGAGTCGAGCCAATCTTGAATTTGAACTCGTTATAGTAACGAGTCGAGTCGAGCTAGCTCGTTAATGAAACGAGTTTTAGCAAGTCGAGCCGAGCTGGCTCGACTCGGCTCGAATTCCAGCCCTACCTCCAGAAGAGGACTGGGGTGCGTACTCATGCAGGATGGCAAAGTAGTAGCCTATGCATGTCGCCAACTGCGACAACATGAAGGAAACTATCCTACTCATGATTTGGAATTGGCCGCCGTGGTGCATGCTTTGAAAATCTGGAGACATTATCTGATTGAGAAGAAGTGCCAAATATTCACCGACCATAAGAGTCTCAAGTATATATTCACTCAGCCCGACTTGAACCTTCGACAGCGAAGATGGCTCGAGTTGGTTAAGGACTACGACCTCGAAATTAATTATCACCCGGGCAAAGCTAATGTGGTGGCTGACGCCCTCAGCCGCAAACTAGCCAGCCTTAATGCTATAATGGATTCCTTATCTCCGGAGCTTTATGAAGAAATCATGCAGCTAAACTTGGTGATCACCGACGCCCGTATTACCAGTATATTGGAAGTTGCCCCCACTCTCAAAGAGGAAATCCGCTGTGCTCAAGCGGATGACAAGGTGTTACAAATATATGTTCAGAAGATGCACCAAGGGCATGCACCGGATTTCTCTATGGATCAGCAGGGTTCGCTAAGATTCCGCGGAAGACTTTGCGTACCCAATCATGAAAGCCTGAAGAAGAAAATATTGCCAGAAGCGCATGAAGCACCATATTCCATTCACCCCGCTGATACAAAAATGTATGAGAACCTTCGTCAGATATTTTGGTGGGATGGTATGAAGAAAGACATCGCGTATTTTGTGGCCTGTTGTGACACATGCAATAAAGTAAAGGTGGAACATCAAAAGCCCACCGGACTCCTTCAGCCTCTGTCGGTATCCCAATGGAAATGGGATGATATTTGCATGGATTTCATCACCGGATTGCCAAGGTATCATTGAGGCAACGACGCAATATGGGTCATAGTGGACACCTTAACCAAGGTGGCACACTTCCTGCCTATCCGGACTACATACCGTGCAAATCAACTCGCACAGCTGTATGTATCAAGAATCGCCAGTCTACATGGAGTACCTAAGACCATCACCTCCGATAGAGGATCCCTTTTCACATCCGCATTTTGGGCCCGACTACATCAAGCCTTGGGGACCGCTCTGAAGTACAACACGGCTTATCATCCCCAGACAGATGGACAAACTGAGCGAGTAAATCAAATACTCGAGGATATGCTATGAGCCTGTACATTGGCCCAAGGAACCAAGTGGGAAGACTGTCTGCCCTACGCCGAGTTTTCCTACAACAACAGTTTCCAGGTCAGCTTGAAGATGTCACCTTATGAAGCCCTATATGGCCGGAAATGCCGCACCCCATTGAATTGGTCTCAAACCGGAGACAGGCGCATTTTCGGGACTGATTTAATGCTTGAAGCAGAGAAGCAAATCAAGGAAATCCAAGACAGACTGCAACTGGCCAAATCCCGACAAAAGAGCTACTATGATGCCAAACATCGTCAGATCAGCTTCGAACCCGGAGAACACGTATATCTCCGAGTCACCCTGATGAAAGGAGTCAAGAGATTTCAGACCCGAGAAACATTTGCACCCAGATATATCGGCCCATTCCCCGTCAGGCCAGAGTCGGAACAGTTGCCTACCAGTTGGAATTGCCACCAGAATTGTCAGAAGTACACAATGTGTTCCACATCTCACAGCTAAGAAGATGCATCTCGCCACCGGAGAAAAGGACTGATATGTCAGAATTGGCTAAGGATTTGACTTATGAGGAAAAGCCAAGCAGAATATTGGATCAGACAGAAAGGTTCACTTTCATGACAAGAGATCTGATTTACAAGGTTCAGTGGGAGCATCACACCGAAGAAGAAGCAACCTGGGAAAGAGAGGAATTTTGAAGGACTGAGCAACCGAATCTCGAGGACGAGATTCATCCTTAGTGGGGGAGGTTTGTGACAGCCTGGATTTTGGCTTCTCTCTTTTGCCGGACTTGCCTTCTCTCTTTTTTCGAACTTGCTTTTCATCGTGGTTTTTGCCCTGATTTGATTTGGGTTTTGGATCAATTCAAATGGACTTGTCACTTGGGCATATCCTTGGCTTTCACCCAAATGACCCATCTATCTTATTCCTCCCACAAATTCCCAAAATAATCAAATGAATATTTTCCTAAAAGAAAATATTCATTTCTCTCTTAAACTCACTTCAGAACCATGTGCTCCAAAGCAACCTCAATTTTTCTTGCTCAGAAAAATCTGAGATAATTCCTAAATATTCTTAGAACCCTGGCACACCTTCCCATGCAAAAATATTGCATCACTTTTTGTAATATTTTTGCTGTAGAAAATCTTTTCACTTCTGGACCAGAAATGCACTTTGTATAGCAAGTGCATTTTTCCTTGAGCTTTTGGCCCTGAGCTTTCTTGAGCTTGAACACCTTCCTAAGTAACCCTAAACCCCAAGAGATTAGCCCAATGGCCTTCTAGAAGGTGGCCAAACTTGGCGACCAAGTTTCTGACCAGAAACTTGCCAGCTTGGTAGAGTCGCGTCTGGTCGGCCTGGGTATGATCCATCACCCCTCCTTGACGTAACACTGCACGGTCGAGCGCTTGGACAAGGTTTGGCAGCTCCTGGTCGTCGTTTTGACCATGCTAGCATGGTGACCGCACGAGGACATGGCACCTGGCAGTGTCTCGACGCGCTCTGGTTGTCGCCTTGCCCTCTGTTTCGCGCGTGCCTGTTCCAGCGCTCGCCTCCGACTGCCGCATCGTGCCACAACCCTCGACCCATCACCCTTGCCCCTCCCTGGTGCTCGCCGACGCCGGAGCCGCTGCAGCAAGCACGGGCGCGTCGCGTCCAAATCAATACAGTGCACGCGTGCACTTGTCCTCTTCTACAACCGCCTCCTGTGCGCGTCTGCAAGCGTAGGCAAGCTCCTGAGTCGATGCAGCACCTTGCCCCTTGCGTTGGAGCTTCTCATTGATGTTCGCCGCGTGTCCAGAATGCCCCGGTGGTGACACGTCCCCCCCTCCGTTCCGGCTATATATAGCGCCCCCGCCTCCCTTGCTAGCCACGCACCACTCCACACCACCTCCACGAGCACGTAGACGAGCAGAAGCCCGGTCGGGCAGGCCTCTGGCTGTTGCCCCGACCTGAGGACTCCGGTGATCCCCGCAGTCCAGCTGCCGCGTTCCGGTGCCTCTCGAGCTCAAGCAGCTGCTTGGGCGGGGCATTGGGGGTCTGCTGGTGCTGCCTGGACCCCGCCAAGCCCTCGGAGCTGCCTCTAGTCGCCGTCTTCAACCTCTCCGGCGAACCCCGTCCGCCACCGAAGCTTGCGAGCTCGACTGCGGCCAGCTCCGTCCACCTGTCGCCAAGCCACGGGTACGGGCAGGTGCTTCCAATCCATCCCTCTAGCCTAGTCCCAAACCCCTTGTCGCCGGTGTGAGCTCCGGCAAAATGCCGCCCCCTCTGATCTCGATCCCCCTCTCTCTCTCTCCTGACGGGTGGGGCCCAGTGTCAGCGTCACCACTCCCGCCCGAAGCAATACAAGTGGAGGCGCACTTCCGTTTTACGCCTTCGACGTCACCCCCCCCCCCCCCAAGGATTTTCTGTTTATTCAAATTTAATTCAAAATTTTGACTAAACTTTGACCAGACATTACTTCCAAACCATAAGTCCAAATGAATTGATTTTTTTTGCATTGTCTTTGTTACAGAAAGCTCTAGCAGCACACCAAAAGGTGGATTTTCCTTACTGTCTAGAATTTCTGGTGATTTTCATAATGTGTTTTGACATTTATTTTTTTGGTTTTAAATTGTTTTTCAGAAGGAGAAGCTTGTCTTGAAGCAAACCAAGAGGGGTGTGATCCTCCTCTACACTAAGGCAAGCCACACCAGCATTTGGATGGTGTTATTTCAATATCTATGATTTTCTACTTTAATATGAGTTCTTATTTGCATTAAAATTTGGTAAATAATTTTGGTAAATTACTAGTCACTTTATTCTGTTAGAAATGCTTGTTTTAGTTACTGGTTGCATGCATGACCTTGCTTGGTTAAGTAGAGTAAGATTTTTACAATTTGCATATTGCTATGGAAATTGGTGGTATTCATTTTACTAAATGATATTTTCATTTAAATAGAAAACCAATAAAAATATTGCTTCTTGATAAAAATGAGGTATAACCAGAAAGTTTGCTCCTTAGTGTTGCAAGATAATTATGTGGTTAAGTTTGATCCATGAAGATGAGTTGTTTGCTTCGCATAGTGAGTAGTTGCATGATTTCCCGTATTATGCCATTGTTAGTAATAAAAAGTTTTCTTAAGAGTTAAACTTGATTAAGTTCAACTTGAGTATGATGTTGATCACATCATGGTGCCACTGAATTGGGTTCCTAGTTCAGTGCGACCACATTTACCTAATGGGAAGGTCTTGATTCAGTCCTTTGTTGTGACTCTCACCGGGGCCTCCCGCGAGGGAAGGTTATGGGCATGCTTACCTTGGCCGGTGGCGGACATAACCTTGTGTGCTCGTTTTTGTTTTATGGTACCTTGTCCCGTTTGGGACCGTTTTGCCACGACGGTGGCCGTTGGTGTCTTTGGTAGACAGGGGCCACCCAAGACCTAGCCACAGGAGGGAGATGGTCGGAGTGGCCGGGGAGAGTGCATGACAAAGGGAGGGTTTCGTCCGGATACTTTGGTCCACCCGAATGGGAGTGCGAGGCCAGGTATTCCGTAGTGTGGGTAAAGTGCGCTACCTCTGCAGAGTGTATTTAATCTATCGATGGTCGCGCCCTCGGTTATGGGCAAAACTCGGGAGTAAGTCACACCATGGATCAACTTCTATAATTATTCTTGCCAACTAGAAATTGTTGTGATGCATTGTTTTGTGATGAACCTTGAACACTCGAGGTGTTCATGAGCGATTGGTTTCAGGTGTGACCCTGGTGTGGTCATCGTTTGGTTACGAGGTAACCGTCTGGTAAGTGAGTCCGTGTGACTCGGTGCGCTGTTTGGCTGCTTTGCATCTATAGTATTTTCATGCATTAGTTTAACCTGATTAATTATCATGATATTGTTTGTCACCGTGCTTATGTTTGTTGTGAGCTTGCAAGTACGTTCAATGTACTAACCTGGCGTGTTATGCCAGCTTTCAGGCAAGTCGATTCGCATCGGAGCGCATCTCGTGTCTAGGTCGTGTCCACGTCGGTGTCCCTGTGCTATGGAGTTCCGCTACGACTTTCTTCCGCTGCCGCGTAGTTTCGTGTGATCGAGGCCCCAACCATGTTCATTAAATAATGTATGTACTGTCCAGCAGCACCGTGTGTGCCGCTTGGCCTCGAATCTCGATGTAATATCAGACCTATGTACCCCGCTAGCATCAATGAAGCGGTTATTTCTGTACCATGTTGTTGTGTGTTTCCAGAAGACTCGATCTCTGGGCTGGCAATGCAGGGTAAACCAGTTGCTCTGAGCCGGGGTGCCACTGTCATCAACTTTGCATAAGTGTTAGGATGTGTGTCCTTTTCAAAGAACATTCAAAGATTCTAAGATATTTAGCTCACACCACAACTTGCTAAATCTCTTCTAATCCAAGGGCTTCATGAAGATATTGGTTAACTATTCTTCTGGCTTCACGTGCTCGATAGAGATGTTTCCCTCAACACATGATCTCGAAGAAAATGATGACGAATCTGGATGTGCTTTGTCTTTGAGTGCTGAACTGGGTTATGAGCAATCTTGCTGGCACTCTTATTGTCACAATAGAGAGGCACATTCTTCACATTGATGCCGTAGTCCTTGAGAGTTTGCTTCATCCATAGCAATTGAGCACAGCACGAACCAGTAGCAATGTACTCATCTTCAGCAGTAGAGAGTGATACGCAGTTCTACTTCTTCGAGGACCAACATACTAAGGATCACCAGCATAGTCGGATGTTGACTTGCGGTCCGCACGATCACCAGCATAGTCAGAGTCAGAATATCCAATGAGATCAAAAGCTGAGCCCTTGGGATACCATAATCCAAGTGTTGGAGTGTGAGTTAGATATCGAAGAATATGCTTCACAGCCTTATGGTGTGATTCCTTCGGTGTAGCTTGAAAACGGGCACACATGCAAACACTAAGCATAATATCTGGCCTAGATGCACATAGATACAATAAAGAGCCAATCATGGAGCGGTATACCTTTTGATCAAATTCAATACCATTTTCATCAGTGCATAGATGGCCATTTGTGGGCATAGGGATTTTGACGCCTTTGCAATCTTGCATGCCGAATTTCCTCAACACATCCTTGAGGTATTTCTCTTGAGATATAAAGATATCGTTGCGCTGTTGACGAATTTCAAGACCTAATAAGAATTTCAATTCTCCCATCATGGACATTTGATATTCCTCACTCATCATATAGGCAAATTCGTCACTGTAACATTGGTCAGTAAAGCCAAAGATAATATCATCAACATATATTTAGCACATGAATAATTCATCATCATAGGTTTTGGTGAAAAGAGTTGGGTCAAGTGAACCAGGTCTGAAGCCTTTCTTCATGAGGAATTCCTTCAAATTATCATACCACGCCCGAGGGGCCTGCTTGAGGCCATAGAGGGCCTTATTGAGTCTGAAGACTTTGTCAGGATGCTTTGGATCTTCAAAACCTAGGGGTTGAGCAGCATATACTTCTTCCTCAAGCTTACCATTGAGGAATGCACTTTTCACATCCATTTGAGATAAGATGATATTATGATGGTTAGCATAAGCAAGAAATATGTGAATAGCCTCAAGTCTAGCAACAGGTGCAAAAGTTTCATCGAAATCAATTCCTTCAACCTGTGTGTAGCCTCGAGCTACTAGACGTGCCTTATTCCTCACCACAAGGCCATTTTCATCTTGCTTGTTGCGGTAGATCCATTTGGTACCAATGATATTGTGCTTACGTGGGTCTGGTCGCTTGACAAGTTCCCAGACATTGTTGAGCTCGAACTGATGTAATTCCTCTTGCATCGCTTGAATCCACTCAGGATCCAGAAATGCCTCATCTACTTTGGTGGGCTCTCTAATAGAGACAAAAGCAAAGTGCCCACAAAATTTAGACAATGTGAAGCCTTTGAGCGTCTAAGAGGACCTGGCGCTTTGATGTCGTCGATGATTCTCTCAATCTGCACTTCATTTGTGACGCGAGGATGAGTGGGTTGACGACATTGAGTAGGCTCAGCATTTCTTCAGAGCCATTTTTCCTCAGGTGCACCAGCATGATGTTCTTCATGTTCTGGAATGACTTCTTCAGCAGATTCTTTGGTAGGAATGACATCCTCAGTAGCCTTGAACTTAATGGATTCCTCAGGAGACACTTAATCTAGCACAGGAGGTACGTGCTTTCTTTGCGAGCCATTAGTTTCATCGAACCGCACATCTACAGTTTCAACAACCTTGTGATGAACGGTGTTGAAGACTCTGTAGGTGTGTGAGTCCTTTCTGTAACCAAGCATAAAACCTTCAAGTGCTTTCGGTGCAAATTTAGAATTGTGATGAGGATCTCTAATCCAACATTTAGCACCGAAGACTTTGAAATAACTCACATTGGGTTTCTTGTCAGTGAGGAGTTCATATGAGGTCTTTTTGAAGAATTTGTGAAGATATACCCTATTGATGATGTGGCATGCAGTATCAATTGCCTCAGGCCAAAAGTGACGAGGCGTCTTGTATTCATCAAGCATAGTGCGAGCCATCTCAACAAGAGTCCTGTTCTTGCGCTCCATGATGCCATTTTGCTGAGGAGTATAACGAGCAAATAACTCGTGAGTAATACCAAGTTCATCAAGATAGTCATCAAGACCAGTATTCTTGAACTCGGTCCCATTGTCACTTCTAATGTGCTTGATCTTCACTCCGAAGTTTGTTGAAGCCCCCGAGGAAAATCGTTTGAAGAGTTCCTGCACTTCAGTTTTGTAAGTGATGATATGCACGCATGTATAACGAGAATAGTCATCAACAATAACAAATCCATATAAGGATGCAACATTGGTGAATGTGGCATAATGAGCAGGGCCAAAGAGATCCATGTGAAGCAATTCAAATGGACGAGTGGTAGTCATGATAGTCTTTGAGGGATGCTTGGCATTGGTCATCTTTCCAGCTTCACAAGATCCACACAGGTGATCCTTGAGGAATTTGACACCCTTGATGCCAATGACATGCTTCTTCTTCGCGAGCATGTGCAAGTTCCTCAAGCCAGCATGACCGAGTCGTCGATGCCATAGCCAGCCTTCTGAATCTTTTGCAAGTAGACATGTAGCGGGTTGTGGTCATGTAGAGAAATCAACAATATACAAGTCTCACCTCCTAAAGCCATCGAAGACTTGCTTTTGCCTTTGTAAGCGTAGGTGATATGCTTCAGATGCGACGGAGATAAAGCAGTGTCCATCAATAAGTTCCTGTCACCAATCATGTACATCCACTATCGAGGACCCACTCAGTAGCTTTGGGTTGATCATCCTGCAGATGAATTAGTGAACTCATATACTTCATTAGTGAAGAATATGACATCAAATTCATCAGATCAATTTTACCAAGCAGTAGACAGGTATAGCAGTATGAGGACATGAGAAATGAATATTCATTTCTTCATCAATAGCTTGCATCCTTTCAAGCATATTCAGGTCCCCAGCAAATTCTTCAGACGTTTAAGTTCGTCTGGAGACCTGACCCTGCATAAGAGATTAGTTCTTTTTCTTCACCACCGACATCTGGAGGGGTGGCAAAGAGTTCATCATTCTGCGAGCTCCATAAGAGAAAGGTGGCATAGAAGCCAGTCCACTTCTTTTCACAGAAGAGGGGTTAGAGTAAGCATATGAATAAGCAGAGAAATTCTTCGAGGACTTATGAACATAATGATTTGAAGAATGATGCACATATTCATGGCCCTTAGTTCGTCCCTGCGAGACAAAAGTGTTAGCACGATGATGTTCATATGAGGATTTTGATCCATATGAGGAATTTGATCCATGTGAGAAATGTGGTCCATATGAGGACTTGGATCCGTATGAAGACTTTGGTCCATATGAAGAATTCGATCTGGGGTTCCTATTCTTCATAGGTGGTGTCATGATGACATTCACCTGAAGACTTTCAAGGCATCTTTTGGGAACCCTGATTTTCTTCATAGGGGGGCCATTCCTGCAGTTAGTGCCAACATATCTAGCAAATACTTCACCATTCTGATTTTTGAACAGTTTATAGTTGGAGTCAAATGACTCATCATAAGAATATGAAGATTCACATGTAAAGCCAGATAAAGTGGATGGATCTACGGGAGGTCCTTTCGCAGCAACCCATGAGGTTTTGGGTACTACTTAGGTTTCTAGTAGGTCCCATCAGCATTGAGTTTTCTCTCAAAGGCAATACCCTCTTTCCTAAGGTTCCTGTTAAGGATCTGCTTTTTAAGCACATCACACAGAGCCTGGTGCCCTTTGAGGCTTTAGTACATGCCTGTCACATACAATTCCTTCAGCCCTACATTGTCAATGATACTAATAGCATCCTCAAATGAGGAATTTGTGATAACAGAGATAGTTGAAGAATTTGCACCAATAGAAGCATTTGAACTTTCAGGTGAAGAATTAGCAGATTCACGTTCAATGCATTTCAAACATGGTGGAATGAATTCATCCTGAGCGGCACTGAGCTGTTGAGCAAGCAACGAATCACACTCCTTATGAAGATCTTCTCAAGATCTTGCTTTCTTTGAAGAAATTCATAAGAAAGCTTCTTCATGATCGACTAAGAGAGTGTTATGATAATTTTGAAGGTTATCAAACTTAGACTGAAGTGTCTGAAGATTATCAGTCAGAGTTTGAGTTTGATCCATTTCTTCACCCAACATATCATCGCTTTCATCTAGCATGTTTTGAACTTTTTCCGAAGCTCTTTGTTGTTTAGTGGCAAGGGAAGCAAGCTTGGTATAGCTGGTACCAAATTCATCACTAGACTCAGATAGGAAGCATTCAGTTACCTTGGCACCTTTTGCCATAAGGCATGGTGAAGAGACTGATGATTCAGGATCAAAAGTCATCGTTTTGAGCGATTCCTTGAATTCCTCAAACCAGGAATCATGACAAGTTCGATGACCTTCATAGACATCAGAGAGTCGGTCCCAGATAAGCTTCGCATGGCACAGATGCATAATGTTCCTGAACTGAATTCGGGATAAGCAGGAGAAGATGACATCCTTCACTATGATGTCAAGTCGAGTGTACTTGTGAATATCGTCAGCCTCCGCCATCTTGCAAAGATTAGTAACACCAATCTCAGTGACGGTCCACAACTCGCTGTCCATCGCCAATAGACGCTTATTCATCATGGCCTTCCACTTGGGATAATCATGACCGTCAAAGATGGGGCATGTCAGTTTCTTCATTCCTGCGGTCGACATAACTAAAACTCCAGGCGGTTAAACCAAAATCACACAGAACAAGGGAGTACCTTCCTCTGATACCAATTGAAAGTGCGTTATATCGACTAGAGGGGGTGAATAGGCGATTTTTACAAATTCGTCACTGAGGAATTTCAAGGTGAGGAAATTCATAAGCAACGAACTACTTAGCAGCGGAATAAGTACTTAGATACAAGCGTAACAGAGCAGTAGCACAGTCATCATGATGAAATGAAAACAAGCATAGAGTACAAGTATCGTAAACACAGGATAAGCAGGCTGGAGACAAACTGACTGAAGAAATAGAATTGAGGAAATTGAGAAATTCTTCACCCAAAGTCTTCAAATAGTAACGATCAAGTACTTCAACACAGAAATGAGGAAATGAAAGGGTTGAGGAAATAGAACCAGTAGCTCGGTGAAGAGAGTGATTTGGTAGACTAGTTCCAACTGCTATGTCAGTCGTACGTCTGGTTGGAGCGGCTAGGTATTTAAACCTGAGGACACACAGTCCTCATCGTATTCTCCTTGAGCTAAGATCACACAGACCTCGCCCAATCACTCGTGGTAAGTCTTCAGGTGACTTCCAAACCTTCATAGACTCGGTCACTCGGTGATCCGCAATTTCCTCTTGGATGCACTAGACCATGACGCCTAACCGTCTAGAGGATGCAAAGTCCTCAAAGGTAACAAGCGTCGGTTCCACACATGAACGATCTCTTAAGTGATGCTCAATCACTTTGGGTTTGTAGGTGTTTGGGTTTGGGTTTTCCTCACTTGATGATTTTTGCTCAAAGTCCTCGAAGGATGGAATGCTCTTAATGACAAGTTTCTCTCGGAGTAGCCAACCAACTAGTGTTTGTAGGGGGTGGCTATTTATAGCCTAGGGAGCAGCCTGACATGATAAGACATAAATGCCCTTCAATGATATGACCGTTAGGTGGGTAGATATTTTGGGACAACTGGCGCATAGCACAGCAATGGTTAGATATTTGGGTATCAAATTCCTCTGGGCTATCATGTTCCTCACTTGTAGGCAATCCGCACTGGCGAATTCCTAACTCCTCAGTCAGAACAAATTCTCGAGAGAATAGAAGATCTTTGTCTCACATCCTTTGAAGAAATTGACTGAACTATATGAGATTTCCAATGGCTTCACTCGAAAGGATTGGGTAGGTGTAGGATTTTGAGATGAGCATCACTTGGAAACTTTTCCTTAGTTTTACCTCGACCCCCTTTAACAGTACGGTGTTTCCTATGACTCAAGAAAGAGAAAATGAAACTACGAAAACAAAATTCTTCACGCTTCATATTCCTCGCATGAATATCAAGTCACGGTTACACCAATTTCTTCACTTTCAAAGTCTTTAGAAAGCCAAAGTCTTCAGTTGAAGACATTCATTTTTAGGGGTCGACTTTCTCTGTAAATATCAAACTCCTCATAGATTTATAGACCTGTGTACACTCACAAACGCATTAGTCCCTTGACCTATAAGTCTTCAATACACCAAAATCACTAAGGGGCACTAGATGCACTAACATGGATGCATCCAGCTGCTTGTCTGTAAGGTTTGGTAGCTAGGTTGGCACGACGGTGCGGCGGCTTGCTCGCGCACGCCGCTCTAAGGCCAGCCATCTGACTTGAGCGAAGGCCAGCACAGCGGCTTGCTCGCGCGTGAGTCACGCTCTAGCCAGCCAGCCAACCCGTGCGGAGGCCAGCGCGGCGTCCAGCCCGTCCGACGGAGCGGCGGCCAACTCGCTCATCACCGGCGCCACCGACGAACATGCATTAGTACTGTTTAAAGTAATGTTCAGGAAAATAATGATTTGAGGAGGAAGAACATGATAGAAGGTCAGATGTGGGTCCCTCGTGTCAACGATCAAACAAAATGTGTTGGTTTAAGCTGCCTTGTCAGCACGGACGTGTGGGCCAACCCTGTCTTAAACAGGTTTAAACGAGGCTAATTGGCACTAGGTAGTAGTTTTTTTGGCGCGGATTAAGAAATTTTTGGGTATGTTTTTGCTATTTTTGTACAATAGTTTCTTCCTAGGGCTGGTTGAAAGTGGTAGTTTTTTGTTTAATACTCTACATACTGTAAGTAGGAGTGAAAGTTAAGCTTTGGAAGCCAATAAGCACGGCTAGTTACATAGTGCCTATGTGTATGTAATTGAAACTAAATATCAACCATGAGTGACTAATATCTTGATGGAAAACTCGAAACTATGCAAATACAAGCATTTTTTTTCTTGCATGGTTGGAAATACTAGCAATGTTCACGTGCGTTGCAACGGATCATAATTAGAATAATACTTATTCACAAACTTGATTGAAAACACTCTAATTTTGATATACATATATCACTAGAGATATATTATATTTCAATCAGAATATATTCCTTGGGTTGTTTTGGTGAGGTGAGGGAGGGAGGTGGTTGGTTTTAAGATACTAATTATGGGTTTTTCTGCAAATTGATAGAGAAGTGGGATGTTGGTGTGAAAAGGCAACAACTTACCTCACAGTCGTTAGATGTAGATCTAATGGTCAGAAATGACGGATGGCAGACACACCATCATCACCAACTAAGTCTTCTGTAGGAGTACTAGCAAGATGTTTGTGCATCGCACGGAACATCAAGATGCATTTTTTTTATAAAACACCTGTTGTGATGGACCCATGTGGGAGTAATCCCATGTGTAAAAACTAATGATATCTCGAGAAAGAGGAGATATAACGTGAGGAGGAGTGGGGCGTGGTGGTGAGTGGTGGTCGGACTGAGCGGAGGCATGGGGATGGACGTCGCCGGCAGCGACCACCATGCTAGTTTGTTCCAGAGGCTTCCTTTTTTAATTGCTCTACAATGAGGTTGTTGGAGATAAGGATGAACGAGGGAAGGCCTTGTCCGCAAATGTGGAGAGAGGTGCGGGTATCTTTTAGTTTAATTTCCATCCGTCAGATATAGATCGGAAGGTCTATATTGCAAGATGGCAGGCGTACCATCATCACCAACTCAGGTTTTTTTATAAGAGAAGAAATATAAGTATGGAGATACAAATGTATTATCGATACTTGTTTCCGTAAACTTGGATCTACGTTCTATTCAACGGCTCAGCATGTGGGGCCTTAGCACAATGACTTCTCGACTGTGTAAAACAAAGGTTTTCCCGTTGCCGATAAGGAGGGGGTAATGGCGGCGTGCTTTCGGCTTGCTCTTGTCCTAGTAGTTGTACTAGGTGGTCTACGCACATGTAGATTTATTCTTCTTCACGTCTCATGATAGAGGCGAGGGTGTCTGATCTTTCGATGAGATGATAACTATCGATTTGGTGGAGACGACTTTGACGATCCGACTACAAACGCAGTAACGACGTTGCGCCTTTAGCAATCGCTAAACCAACTCCAAGGGGTTATTGACCACGCCGGAGCACGATCAACCTGACCACGAAGGTCTATTCCTGCAAGCAATCGAAGAACAAGCAAGAATATGATTAAGCAATCTGAATATTGTGAATATGGATGAAGTAATGATAAAAGTGGGGTTTCATAAGCGGTCTTGGTCTGGTCATTGGACACAAACGAAGTACACGAAGTTGCAGCGATGGCTAACTTTAAACTAAATAAAACCCAAGGAAAAAGCTACTAGATGGATCTATTTATATAGGAGCAAGGGGTGGCAGCCAAGGAGGTGGGAGGACGTCCCAAGGCAGCCTAAAACCAACCCTAGGTCATACAAGGCTCATGGGCCCAAGTGGAGGTGATGCAACACCTTTGGACTTGTTGTTTGACTCGGATTCTGCTGCAGCGTCAGTTTGTTTCGTCCATATCTCAACGCTCCGGACGAATTTAAAGGTGAATCCAATTGGGTTGGAAAGAGGACGAAATCTACTTTACAAAAAAAAAAGAATCACCCAATTCGGAGTCCGTATGAAAAAGTTGTTGGCGTTTTGAGTCAGGTATGTCTGTGCAGTCCGAAACTGAATCCAGAACGTGAGAGACTTGGACTCTATCTTCTCTTGGCCCAAAAGTGACGTGAGAGGACTTTTTGAACAGAACCTAAACTTCTCCTTTTGCCTTATCTTCATATTTGGATTGTACAAATGTCCCATACACCTGCGATTATACAAAACACAAAAGTGTGTGAAGTATCTTTGTTCTGGATAACATAAATATATCATTGAATAGTTTGCACTAGAAATCACCTCACAAATATGCATGTATGCAATATTTTTGGTCGTATCCAAGGTAGTCATGTCCTCATCATCCTCCCCTTCTTGAAAACAAAGCCGTCCTCGGCGTTGCTTAATATGAAATCTGGCTAACAAAAGAGACAAGGTGTACACGTTGTATATGTATATGTCATCCGTTTTTACTGATCTCATTTGGTGCACATGTAACTTAGTTATACAAGAGCACCCTTCAAAAGTCGTGAAATGTAAAGCCAATATATTATCACAAGAAGTCAAAGGCATGAAAATATTGCAAGTCAGTTTGCACATATAAGTGAAGCTCTTATTCATATCAAAAGATTGACAATGCTTATCATTATACCATCCCAACATTGATGAACCATCACCAAGATTAGAGGTCATATCAAAATGATTAAAAATTGGCACAATTATTTTCAAACATATTTGATCCAAATCTGATTTATTCCCTGATTCACTTGATTCTTTTGCATCGGCAGTTAATTCAATGGGTTCACTCAAAATTGTTTGATCACATGGCAAAGTCAAATCATCAACGTAGTCCTCTAAAGTAGCTGGTGTGATCAAAGTAGTGGGTAGCTCACCGCATGGTGCACTTAAATTGACAAGACATTCATCATACTCATGCGGAGGTGGAAGATTAGTATCATTATCATTACCTCTTATGATCAACTCAGATGATGTAGGCACTCTCGGTGGTGATGTGTCACATGGTGGAGGTGATGTAGTCCTCACGACAACGGATGTGGTTGTCATAGTATGCCTAGTAGTTGAATGGACAACCGTATCAACTCTTGGAATGTGCATCTCGCGCTTTGTCTCCTTGTGGACGACACGTCGTTTTATTTGTCGTTCAGCTTTGGAAGCAAGATGAAACAAATGGTCCATAGGATAACACTCTTCATGAATTAGTATCTCCTGAGTGTCACGATTTAATCCTCCACAAAATCTATCCATAAAATCTTCTTCACTTTCTTCTAAAGAGGAATGCAGCAAGGTAGTTTGTAAAGTATCATAATATTTCGTTACGGTGTCACTACCTTGTTTTAAAGGTTGCAACTTTGTAACCATATCACAAGTATAATAAGCGGGAACGAATGTATGTCGCATGGCAAGTTTCAAAATCATCCCAAGTAGTTTGTATATCATTACGGTGTAACCGACAATATTCACTCCACCAAACTACAATATAACCAGTGAAAGAACCAACCGCAACCTTAACTTTTTTTACGTACATCAAAATTATTGGAAGCAAATATATTATTTGTGTCAAACTCTCATTCAATATATAAAGCAGGTCTAAAACGGCCATTAAATGGTGGTATAGAAACATTAACCTGATCATGTGCATTTGGATGTTTGTGCACCTCTCGTGACCGTTGTAGAATTTGCATAGGTGGTGGCACGTCTCCCATGATCGACACATGAATTGACTCTAGATCCTGTCATGATTAGTACAAACAAGTAACAAAATCCAAAAATAATGTTCCTATAACTACTAGGATGTGGTGGTAAAACGCTCACAGTAAAGCAAAAATCAATGTCTTACAAGTTCTTACCATGTAGCAGGCAGTGATCGGCAACCAGCGGTGTCAAGTAACTCCAAAAGTTGGGTAAAGCGATTACTAGGTGAACGTATGGATACACGGTGTAGAAATATGTGGAGCTGGGTAGGCTTTATATATGTGGAAAAAAATGCTACAACCACGTTAATTAATGCAAGCTGAAAATTCGTTCAAAGTGGTCGAGTGCTGGCCCTAGGCTAGACCGTGCTAGAGACGCGAGCCTAAGACACAGACGAATTCACAAGATGTTCCCAACACCACACTATGGTACAAGCCCCCTTCCACTTTTTTGTTCACTCCAATGTAACTGTAGCATACTTGTTTATAGCACAACAAAGCACCGCTAATTTTTTTTCTTTCTCCAAAGTCCAAACGTGCCCACTAGAATCTGCAATCAACAAACAAGGAAAGCTCAACAACAATTATGCTCTTTGGAAAATGAACCAAATCCTGCCTTTTTTTTCCTCCTCACATTTCTTAAACGTGAATGCCTAGGACTTCAAACATAACAGTTTTTTTAGCTCCACTTCTCCCAAACGAATCTGTTCTCTTTTCTAAAAAAACGGCCCTCTTTTTTCAATGGTTCCAAGGGGTTGACGTGGAGTACTACTCCCAAATTCTACGCCTCAATTTTTTTCCAAGTAATCTCCATGGATTTGATTCTCAGAACCACTAATCCGGTGTTTCCAAAGAACTCACCTTTTTTTTAATTCAGATCAGCACAAAACCTGTCTTTTTTTCTTTCCAATTCTCTCTCCCGAAATTGATTATATCCAAATAAAAAAAATCCCAACAACCGTCGGTCCTTTCCTTTTCGTTTTCCTGCCAAGAATCCCGCTGGGCCAAGTCAACCAAAATCTGTTTCAAAACAGCCCAAGAATAACAACGGGTTGAGCTTTACAAGAAAAACACAAGAGGCGCACCAAGATATAGACAAAGTCCCAATGTTTCCTGATTGTACACGATTCCTTTGCTTTGTTTTTTTTCTCTTATGCCAAATATTGTGGCTAATCAGTCAAAAAAATCTCCGTCAATCTGGTCTACCCAAACTTTCCTTATATCAGCAGATTTTGGCGTTATTTACTATCTCACAATCTGCACTTGCCCGCTATCTTTCCTGCCAAATTCTCTCTCTTTCTATTTGGCCGCACCAAACCTGCCCTTTAATTCTGCTCTTTCTTTTTTTATCCGAAGTTACCAAACCAGGAGGATTCGGTCAGATCTGTTTTTTTCCTTTCCAAACACACAACCGACCTCTTTTTTTTTCAATCACGTTCCTTCGATCCCACGGCAGATCAGCCCCAAGCAAATATCGATCCTTTTATTCTTGGCTGAATCTAGGCTTTCCAAATGAATACCACCACGTCCCCTTTTTCCTCTCTAATTTCTCTCTCTCTCTCCTTACTTTCCAAGTATTTGCACGTGGATGGAAACCAATCACCGCACCTGCCTTTGCCAACTTTCCTTCTCTTTGTCTGTTTCCAAACTTGCCAAAGCACACAACGCCCAATATGCTCCTTTTATCTTGGCTGATCCAATCTTTCCAAGCCGAACTCTAGAATCCAACACTTCCAAAACAACTAATGCACACATCGTCGGTATGAAGGCACCAAATAACCGCAACAATTTTTTTTTCTCTGGACGCGACCGGTGAGGATGAAACAAATTGAGGCGATTGTGATGATAATTGCAGCAAACGACTGGTGGGGGAAGATGACAGGTGGAGGTGGACGCGAACAAAGCAAGCAGATGCAATGTGAACAAAGCGTGACGAGAACTCGAAAATCTAAAAGACTAGACGCTAAAGACCAGCAACTCGACACACGATGCAACCGAAAATTCAACAATGCAAAAACAAAGTGGTAATGGCGAAAAGGCTCATACTGTCTAGGACACGGATGAACTAATCTAACTTTTTTGTGGCTTTTTCTTGGACTCTAGGTACGAAGAATATATGCAATCTAGACTATGAAAAACTAGAAATCTCACCGAGCAACCTGAAAACTGATACCACTTGATAGAGGCGAGGGTGTCCGATCTTTCGATGAGATGATAACTATCGATTTGGTGGAGATGACTTTGACGATCCGACTACAAACGTGCAACGATGTTGCGCCTTAGCAATCGCTAAACCAACTCCAAGGGGTTATTGACCACGCCGAAGAACGATCAACCTGACCACGAAGGTCTATTCCTGCAAGCAATCGAAGAACAAGCAAGAATATGATTAAGCAATCTGAATATTGCGAATATGGATGAAGTAATAATAAAAGTGGGGTTTCATAAGCGGTCTTGGTCCGGTCGTTGGACACAAACGAAGTACACAAAGTTGCAGCGATGGCTAACTTTAAACTAAATAAACCCAAGGAAAAAGCTACTAGATGGGTCTACTTATATAGGAGCAACGGGTGGCAGACAAGGAGGTGGGAGGACGTCCCAAGGCATCCTAAAACCAACCCTAGGTCGTACAAGGCTCATGGGCCCAAGTGGAGGTGATGCAACACCTTTGGACTTGTTGTTTGACTCGGATTCTACTGCAGCGTCAGTTTGTTTCGTCCATATCTCAACGCTCTCGACAAACTTAAAGGTGAATCCAATTGGGTTGGAAAGAGGACAAAATCTACTTTCCAAAAAAAGAATCACCCAATTCGGAGTCCGTATGAAAAAGTTGTTGGCGTTTTGAGTCAGGTATGTCTGTGTGGTCCGAATCTGAATCCAGAACGTAAGATACTTGGACTCTATCTTCTCTTGGCCCAAAAGTGACGTGAGAGGACTTTTTGAACAGAACCTAAACTTCTCCTTTTGCCTTATCTTCATATGTGGATTGTACAAATATCCCATACACCTGCGATTAGACGAAACACAAAAGTGTGTGAAGTATCTTTGTTCTGGATAACATAAATAGATTATTGAATAGTTTGCACTAGAAATCACCTGACAAATATGCATGTATGCAATATTTTTGGTCGTATCCAAGGTAATCATGTCCTCATCATCCTCCCCTTCTTGAAAACAAAGTCGTCCTCGGCGTTGCTTAATATGAAATCTGGCTAACAAAAGAGACAAGGTGTACACGTTGCATATGTATATGTCATCCGTTTTTACTGATCTCATTTGGTGCACATGTGACTCAGTTATACAAGAGCACCCTTCAAAAGTCGTGAAATGTAAAGCCAATATATTATAACAAGAAGTCAAAGGCATGAAAATATTGCAACTCAGTTTGCACATATAAGTGAAGCTCTTATTCATATCAAAAGATTGACAATGCTTATCATTATACCATCCCAACATTGATGAACCATCACCAAGATTAGAGGTCATATCAAAATGACTAAACATTGGCACAATTATTTTCAAACATATTTGATCCAAATCCGATTTATTCCCTGATTCACTTGATTCTTTTGCATCGGTAGTTAATTCAATGGGTTCACTCAAAATTGTTTGATCACATGGCAAAGTCAAATCATCAACGTTGTCCTCTAAAGTAGCTGGTGTGATCAAAGTAGTGGGTAGCTCACTGCATGGTGCACTTAAATTGACAAGACATTCATCATACTCATGTGGAGGTGGAAAATTAGTACCTTTATCATTACCTCTTATGATCAACTCAGATGATGTAGGCACTCTCGGTGATGATGTGTCACATGGTGGAGGTGATGTAGTCCTCACGACAACGGATGTGGTTGTCATAGTATGCCTAGTAGTTGAATGGACAACCGTATCAGCTCTTGGAATGTGCATCTCGCGCTTGTTCTCCTTGTGGGCAACACGCCGTTTTATTTGTCGTTCAGCTTTGCAAGCAAGATGAAACAAATGGTCCATAGGATAACACTCATCATGAATTAGTATCTCCTAAATGTCACGATTTAATCCTCCCCAAAATCTATCCATAAAATCTTCTTCACTTTCTTCTAAAGAGGAATGCAGCAAGGTAGTTTGTAAAGTATCATAATATTTCGTTACAGTGTCACTACCTTGTTTTAAATGTTGCAACTTTGTAATCATGTCACGAGTATAATAAGCGAGAACGAATGTATGTCACATGGCAAGTTTCAAATCATCCCAAGTAGTAGGTATATCATTTGGGTGTAACCGACAATATTCACTCCACCAAACTACAGCATAACCAGTGAAAGAACCAACCACAACCTTAACTTTTTTACGTACATCAAAGTTATTGGAAGCAAATATATTATTTATGTCAAACTCCCATTCAATATATAAAGCAGGTCTAAAACAGCCATTAAATGGTGGTATAGAAACATTAACCTGATCATGTGCATTTGGATATTTGTGCACCTCTTGTGACCGTTGTAGAATTTGCATAGGTGGTGGCACGTCTCCCGCGATCGACACATGAATTGACTCTAGATCCTGTCATGATTAGTAGAAACAAGAAACAAAATCCAAAAATAATGTTCCTATAACTACTAGGATGTGGTGGTAAAACGCTCACAGTAAAGCAAACATCAATGTCTTACAAGTTCTTACCATGTAGCAGGCGGTGATCGGCAACCAGCGGTGTCAAGTAACTCCAAAAGTTGGGTAAAGCGATTGCTAGGTGAACGTATAGATACACGGTGTAGAAATATGTGGAGCTGGGTTAGCTTTATATATGTGGAAAAAAATGCTACAACCACGTTAATTAATGCAAGCTAAAAATTCATTCAAAGTGGTCGAGTGCTGGCCTTAGGTTAGACCGTGCTAGAGACGCGAGCCTAAGACACAGACGAATTCACAATATGTTCCCAACACCACATTGTGGTACAAGCCCCCTTCCACTTTCTTGTTCACTCAAATGTAACTGTAGCGTACTTGTTTATAGCACAACAAAGCACCGCTAATTTTTTTTTTCTTTCTCCACAGTACAAACGTGCCCACTAGAATCTGCAATCAACAAACAAGGAAAGCTCAACAACAATTATGCTCTTTGGAAATTGATTCAAATCCTGCCTATTTTTTCCTCCTCACGTTCCTTAAACTTGCATGCCTAGGACTTCAAACATAACAGTTTTTTTAGCTCCACTTCTTCCAAACGAATTTGCTCTCTTTTTTTTTAAAAAAATGGTCCTCTTTTTTTAATGGTTCCAAATGGCTGACGTGTACTACTCCCAAATTCTACGCCTCAATTTTTTTTCAAGTAATCTCCACGGATTTGATTCTCAAAACCACTAATCCGGTGTTTCCAAAGAACTCATCTTTTTTTTTAATTCGGATCAGCACAAAACCTGCCTTTTTTTTCTTTCCAATTCTCTCTCCCGAAATTGATTATATCCAAATAAAAAAATCCCAACAACCATAGGTCCTTTCCTTTTCGTTTTCCTGCCAGGAATCACGCTGGGGCCAAGTCAACCAAAATCTGCTTCAAAACAGCCCAAGAATAACAACGGGTTGAGCTTTACAAGAAAAACACAAGAGGCGCACCAAGATATGGACAAAGTCCCAACGTTTCCTGATTGTACACGATTCCTTTGCTTTGTTTTTTTTCTCTTATGCAAAATATTGTGGCTAATCAGTCAAAAAAAATCTCCGTCAATTCGGTCTATCCAAACTTTCCTTATATCAGCAGATTTTGGCGTTATTTACTATCTCAAAATCTGCACTTGCCCGCTATCTTTCCTACCAAATTCTCTCTCTTTCTATTTGGCCGCACCAAACCTGCCCTTTAATTCTGCTCTTTCTTTTTTTTATCTGAAGTTACCAAACCAGGAGGATTCGGTCAGATATGTTTTTTTTCCTTTCCAAACACACAACCGACCTCTTTTTTTTTCAATCAAACGTTCCTTCGATCCCACGGCAGAGCAGCCCCAAGCAAATATCGATCTTTTTATTCTTGGCCGAATCTAGGCTTTCCAAATGAATACCACCATGTCCCCTTTTTCCTCTCTAATTTCTCTCTCTCTCTCCTTACTTTCCAAGTACTTGCACATGGATGGAAACTAATCACCGCACCTGCCTTTGCCAACTTTCCTTCTCTTTGTCTGTTTCCAAACTTGCCAAAGCACACAATGCCCAATATGCTCCTTTTATCTTGGCTGATCCGATCTTTCCAAGCCGAACTCTAGAATCCAACACTTCAACAACTAATGCACAGATCGCCGGTATGAAGGCACCAAATACCGGCAACAATTTTTTTTTCTGGACGCGACCGGTGAGGATGAAACAAATTGAGGCGATTGTGATGATAATTGCAGCGAACGAATGGTGGGGGAAGATGACAGGTGGAGGTGGACGCAAACAAAGCAAGCAGATGCAATGTGAACAAAGCGTGATGAGAACTCGAAACTCTAAAAGACTAGACGCTAAATACCAGCAACTCGACACACAATGCAACCGAAAATTCAGCAATGCAAAAACAAAGTGCTAATGGCGAAAAGGCTCACACTGTCTAGGACATGGATGAACTAATCTAACTTTTTTTGTGGCTTTTTCTTGGACTCTAGGTACGAAGAACATATGCAATCTAGACTATGAAAAACTAGAAATCTCACCGAGCAACCTGAAAACTGATACCACTTGATAGAGGCGAGGGTGTCTGATCTTTCGATGAGATGATAACTATCGATTTGGTGGAGACGACTTTGACGATCCGACTACAAACGTGCAACGATGTTGCGCCTTAGCAATCGCTAAACCAACTCCAAGGGGTTATTGACCACGCCGGAGCACGATCAACCTGACCACGAAGGTCTATTCCTGCAAGCAATCGAAGAACAAGCAAGAATATGATTAAGCAATCTGAATATTGCGAATATGGATGAAGTAATGATAAAAGTGGGGTTTCATAAGCGGTCTTTGTCTGGTCGTCGGACACAAACGAAGTACACGAAGTTGCAGCGATGGCTAACTTCAAACTAAATAAACCCAAGGAAAAAGCTACTAGATGGGTCTACTTATATAGGAGCAAGGGGTGGCAGACAAGGAGGTGGGAGGACGTCAGAAGGCAGCCTAAAACCAACCCTAGGTCGTACAAGGCTCATGGGCCCAAGTGGAGGTGATGCAACACCTTTGGACTTGTTGTTTGACTCGGATTCTGCTGCAGCGTCAGTTTGTTTCGTCCATATCTCAACGCTTCGGACGAATGTAAAGGTGAATCCAATTGGGTTGGAAAGAGGACAAAATCTACTTTCCAAAAAAAAAGAATCACCCAATTCGGAGTCCGTATGAAAAAGTTGTTGGCGTTTTGAGTCAGGTATGTCTGTGCAGTCCGAATCTGAATCCAGAACGTGAGAGACTTGGACTCTATCTTCTCTTGGCCCAAAACTGACGTGAGAGGACTTTTTGAACAGAACCTAAACTTCCCCGTTTGCCTTATCTTCATATGTGGATTGTACAAATGTCCCATACACCTGCGATTAGACAAAACACAAAAGTGTGTGAAGTATTTTTGTTCTGGATAACATAAATAGATTATTGAATAGTTTGCACTAGAAATCACCTGACAAATATGCATGTATGCAATATTATTGGTCGTATCCAAGGTTGTCATGTCCTCATCATCTCGTGTTCGCCGTACTGCCACGACTGTTGATGAATAGATGGTAAGTTATTCATGGGTACCTTTGTTGAGCGTGTGTGCGAGAGAGAGACAGTGTGCCTGTGTGATATGTGTAGAGACTGAGGCAATGATAAGATATTCTTTGTGTCTTTGTGTGTGGAGGATAGAGAAAGACATGTCCATGGGGCTTTGTGTTGTGTAATGTGGAGACACATAGACATAATCAAAGAGTGAGTGTGTGAGATACACATGCGCACATGGGAAGAGATGTGTGAGTTAGAGAGATGGAGAATTTTGGTGTGCATCTAAGCTAGAGAGGGGGGATATATACATACCTAGAGTTGGAGAGAATATGCAAGGGTGTGTGTCTTAAAAGAAGGATCCAGATAGACGGGTGTTTGTGCGTGTCTGTGTGTTTGTGCGTGCGCGTGTGTGTGAGAGGGAGTGTGTGTATGTGGAGAAGACAGACCACTAATGATGTAAACCTAGTATAGGGGAGGGGGAATGGTGTGACATGTGTGTCAAAGAGAGACAAAGGCATGTGTAGTAGCGGGATAGCATGGGTGCGGGCGGGGAGCACACTATTTGGAAGAGACATCGAGTGTGTGTGGGAGAGGGTGTGAGAGCGAGAGAGAGAGAGCTAGCGAGGGAGAGAGAGAGGAAGAGAGGGGGGAGAGAAAGGTCGTTTGTGTGCAGAAGTGGCATATAGATAGGGAGACAATGTTGATGTTGTTCGAAAGTGGCCTATGTACGGATACTGATAGAGGCAAAGGTGTCCCGTCTTTCGATGAGATGGTGGCTATCGTTTTAGATGGAGTAGACTTTGATGATCCGACTACGAACGTGCGAGGACGTCGCGCCTTAGCAATCGCTAAACCAACTCCGAGAGGTTATTGACCACACTGGAGCATGATCAACCTGACCACGAGGGTCTAGTTGAACACAAACAAAGTACGCGAAGTTGCAGCTATGGCGAACTTTTAATATAAACAAAATCCAAAGTCTAAATGATGCCCTAAGGGCTATATATATGGAGGAAGAGGGGGGATTTTGTGGCCCTTGGAGGAGGGGTCCGAAACCAACCCTAACTCTTGTTTCCCCACACATACGGACTCTAAAAACAGCCTATACTTGACTATTTTGAAATTACATGGGCCTGGCCCAAAAATAAGGTGACGCAACACCTATAATACCCTTTGGACGAAATTTATAAAGTGGCATCTTGTAAGGCTTCATGCACTCATTATGGTGGCTCCAAAGTCCTGAAATCATCACTTGTAACTCCGTTCTTGTTTCCCTTGCGCATGCCGTCATCTCCATGCTTAATCTTGCTCCAATGTTCATCCCTCTTGTCCAAGCTAGGCCCTTCATTTGTAAGCAAGGCAAATGTATCCAATTTAGGCAGCATCATATTCTCATGAACATTAGAACCATTACCAAGAAACGAAAGTACCTGATAATTTAATTGGTGTGCGCGAGCTCTAGTAATTGGTCCGGTATGTATAGCAGTAGGGGCTGTGTGTGTAACAATGGTATTGATGTCCTCATTAGAGACGCAAGGGAAGCGAGTCATCGTGTGTGTGATAGGGACTTCATGAGAGATCTAGAATAGATGGTGTAGAGAACAACGTGCAATATGGAGAACGATGATACATTAGGGAGCTATGGAAATAGTCACGACAAGTATGTATATGGGGAAGGAGCTGGGGCGGGTCCGCATGTGGGAGAGATAGAAAGAGGATAGTGGTGCACAAGGAGGCAAAGTGTGCTTGTTTGCAGTGGGGGTGGTGTGTGAGGTGAGTGTGCGAGAACCACATAACTAGGGAGATAGATGTTTGGGGGCGATGTTTTGTGTGAATGGGAAAGAAACACTCTATATAGTGCGTGTGCTTCGGAAAGAGAGATGTTGGGAGACCTAGAGAGTGGGGGAAGAGATGTGTGCATGCCCGAGAGACAAAGCGATAGAGACCTATATTAGCGTCCGAACTTTATAAGAGAGGGGGTGTTAATGTGCTCGTGTCCGGGGGAGAGAATGACTTGTGTGTGGGGGGCGGGGGGGGGGGTGTGGTTTCAGATAAAGAGTGAGGTGTCTATATTTGAGGGACTTTAGAGTAATTGAGATATATATGGTCAATAGTGTGTGCACTCATGGTTGATCAATTTGTTTCACAGTTTCGACTATGAGATAACGATATTTTTGAACATGCGTGATATACCTTGAAGTACCAGAATTACATACCTAAGATTGGAATTTTGGAATTCAACTCCATCATTAGCTTTTGTAATTCATTTAAGCAGTACATTTTAAGCCGGATTTCATGATTTCAAATTCATATATCAAACCTAGAGATATACACATACGGGCATGTTCAAACTTTATAATCATCCACTTTATTCACACACATACACATTTTTGCTATTGTCATCATATTTAGGATAAACACATTTGGAAATTCATTTGAATTGGACCGTATGATGGTATTTTCTTGTACTAGCTCAATGATCCATATTTGAATTGAATGGACAATCTAAGTTTCGAGTTGGAGACATAGATTTTCGAAACTTGCACTTTTTTTGCGTGCAAAACAAATAAATTCTCGGCCATGATATCATAGTTGGCCGTATAAGAGCAGAACACTTAATTTCAGGTGCCAAAAGCTTTCAAACTTCCCGCTCACATCGAATATCTCGCGCTCGAAAGTTTAGCCCCGCGATATTCCTGTTTTACCCCTGCCACATGAACGGAAAAGGGCTGCTTTGGTAACTCCATTGTTTTCCCCTCTTTGGCCCCAACATTCTTACCTAGAGCCCCTCCCTGACCCCCCCCCCCCAACCACGCCAAGCTGTTGAATCTAGTCCTCCGCCGCAGCGGTGGACCTCACACCCCGCCGGATCTACCTTCCTCACCTTGGAACCCCCAACTGCGAACTCACCACTTCACCGGAGCCGCTTCAGCGACTGGCTTGTCCACCGCACTGGATCTACTTAACCGGCGCCCTCGTCCACCACAGTGTAGGCCCTTCATTAACTCCCTCGTCCTCCCCATCGCTGGCCCTTCATACAAGCCCTCGTCCGTCGCAACAGATCCGCCTCACCGAAAGCAATGTACACCACGTCGGATGTGCTTCGCCGACGCCTTCGTCCACTGCACCGGACCCATTCCACGGACGCCATATTCAACTCTGCCGGCCCTGCTTTACTAACGCCGCAGCCTCATCAGGTTATTTCGATTTGTACTCCATCGGTTTTTCTCTTTTTTATCATGGAACTGTTCACTTATCACGGATGAGCTTTCTTGTATGTCGACAGGCACCGCAACCGAAGCACCGGACAGCAACGGCGACAGCCGGCCCAAACTTAACCGCAAGACGAGCACCATCGACGATCCTTAGCTATCAAGTAGGACAACGATACCCATACACCACCGAGAATCAGGTACTATTATCCAACGACCGGCACCTGCATTCACTTTCTTAGCATAAGCACCGCACCTTTGAATTTCTTCAGGGCATCATTCAATTTTTCATGAGACGCATTGATGCGGAGCATCCCTCGCTCATCCCCATGGACGCACCTACATCTTCCTCAACACCACTTGGACCCATGACTCGAGCTCTAGCTAAGGCTATTGAAGATAAGGTGAACTCGCTCCTCTCCGAACTCTCTCTTCCTACTCACGAGACATGGCTACTACCTCATTCGGAAACTCTGTGTGTGATCAGGTGCGTGGAGGAGAGCCAAGACGGCGAGGACCCCAAGCGTGATGGAGAAGAAGAAGAGCTACTTTGGAAGCTACAGGCGTTGGACGACCGACCACGTCCGGACGTCCGACGAGTCCCAGGACACGGACGACCGAGCTCTCCGGATGTCCGGTACCTGACCACCGAGCCAAATCTACGGACGACCAAGCGACAAGCAACCAAGCCAAATCTACGGACGATCGGCCCTCTCCGGACGTCCGACACATCCACGACAGAGCCGAATCTACGGACGTCCGAGCCCTGCCGGATGTCTGGACCGTCCCGAGCCTCCGGACGTCCGACGTCTTCCGGACGTCCGGCACCTGAGTGACCGCGCCCGCGGGCTGGAGCCCTTGTACCCCTTCACTTTGACTTCCATTTGCACTACGAATAAATAGGTCTCTCCCACCTCCTAGCTAGGGTTAGCAAAGGATTAGCTCATGTTTGTGTGAGAGCTTTGCTCATCCACTTGGTTACCTTCTCCTCGGAGACATGCCTCCATCGGAGAAGATCCTTCCAAGCGGATTCAAGACCCCCTCTTGGGTGGCCCCCATCAAGACCTCCTCATGGAGAAGAACCCGGTTACTCTTGTATCGTCCTTTGTTGATTTTGAATCTTGTGCTACCTTATGTGTTCGATGATCTAGCCCTTGTGTGATCGATTACTTGTCGGTTGAGTGATTCTCTCGTTTCTCCCCGTGTTTCCCCTTGTGTTTTCCGTGCGTTCTTCGTGTTCCCCCGTAGGATCCACTCCAAAACGTGAAAGATCGTCCACTTAGGGTTCCGCCCTACATCACGCATTATTCTGCTTGCACCTGTAGGGCCATACTTCTGGTAGTGAACATGTTACATGTGCTAAATTGCAAACCAGTGCACATATAGTTACAATGCTTTAGTTTTATCCTAAGTATTACTGTACTTCCTAGATATCACTGCCTACTATTTTACTTCTTGCATGCTATATCTATACTAATCTATAGTGTACGAGTTTTAAATATTTGGATCTCAAAACCAAAAAGCAATGTGAGCCATTGATAGAGTCAATCAGAGGGCTGAAAATTGTGGGATTCGCAGCACAGTACGAGCTATAGTACCCGGTGAGCATTACCACTGATTTCTAGAACCATCACTATATACCAATGTAGGAAAAGTTTCATTTGCCTAAGGTTATCCATTCATGCATGTAACTGGTCAAGGTACACAAAGCTGGCAGAAGCGTCCATAGCAGCACTAATCGCGTCAGGGAGAAGTTTGAAATTTTTGAAGAAGTTGCAAAGTAAGCTGAGTGTAGTACGAGATACTAATACTAAGGGCTCATTTGGTTTCAGAGTTTCCCCCCAGGATCCCGACCTTTTTCCGGTGCGTGAAAACCACGTGGAATCTCTGGCCAGGGAGAACCAGCGCCACATTTGGACGACCCGATCCATGGGGCAGCCCAGCCCGAACCGTCCTCTTTTCCCGGGTAGAAGTTCCACGCCTACGCACTCGTGGCGAATCTCCCCGTGCCGTCTCCCTCGCGACGATGTGAATCACATCTTGTCCTGGCAAAGTTGCGGCTCCTCTCTCCTAGACCACCAAATGACCATCCACCAAAACAGGAGAACTCCCCCATGGAAGCCCATGTGCTGTTGAAATTTCCCTCTCGGGGTTTACTGCCCTGGGTTGTCCTCCCGTAGCCACCAAACAAAGCCTAAGCATGTAAAGCTTTATATACAGGACTAAACCCCTTATTTCAGGCAACATATATACAAAACAGAATGGCTACAATAATGAACTCGATCAAGCTTTACATGCGAAGGTACTATGTTTGAAGGGAGCAAACAACGTATCCATGAATTGAACTTTGCACACATATTAAATGACATGCAAAGCAAGTACAATTTACTAGTTTATGATAATGGTGTTGTTCTGATGCCACCTATTGGTTCCATTAGCCTACTTCATGTTATCTATGCTTAATTACACATCAGCAAACTAGCATGTGGTCCCACTGCTTTTTGTTCGTTTTACCCTACATTTTCTGATGCTAGCTATTACATCACTGCTCCGAGCCTCTGTTCATTACTTTTTTGTGCGTTCTTGATCTTCCCAAGTTGCATGACTAATTTGATGCTTCTATTAATTATGGAGCTGCCAACCCCATCAAGCAAAATATTTGTTCTTTTGGGGTTGGCACCTCGAACAAGCATAAAAATAGAGTGGAGCACATATATTGTCGTGTAATCACACACACTTGTTTCATTAGTTTAGATGATCCATTGATGATCAATTCTAACCATTGCATGCAATTAAAATTAATTTTACCTAAATAGAGGGTGCAGAATAAACTACAACAACTAGATTTGCAACCACGAGATGCTAACGATATCTTCAAAGAACATTGCAACAGCAGCGAGGCTTCACAACAACATATGGTAAGCCAGTGTGTTTTAGTACATGTGAAATGTAATGGGTGTGGGCTGCTTTCTTGGCTTGTGCCCTCAACCTGTAATCCTCTGTAATTACAAATAGTTCGGTTATGCGCTTTGCTATATTGCTTGATTCGAATGCTTGTTTGTCACTTGTTAGGCTATACCTGAGTTGGCCAATATGTCAGCAGTGCCTGCTGTACTATTGTAAAGAAATGCATGCCTAGTTCATTTTAGTCCTTCACTTTTACTATGAACTTCATCACAAGACTATCTTCATAGTTTATATGAGGCCACATTGTTAAGTGCTTTCTCAGATTATTTCAACTACTTAGATGCCTTGGCAACTTAAATATAGCGGTGGTACACTCCCTTTCAACTAGGGATGTCAACTGGGTCCCGTTTAATCCCACACTAGTGGTATGATAGTTCAAAAGAGTTTTTGTTTTTTGAGGAAAATGAACTAGGGAGCTAGCAAAAACTAACTAGATGGGGCTGGCGGATGTCATTTATTTTCCACTTACATCCCTAGTTTCATCTTACCATTTAGATTTCTTTTCAGCTGATGCTGCTTCGAACCATTTAAATATAGCTTTCCATGCTCGGCTATAATTCGTATGTCATTTACCATGTAAGCTTACTGCCTGGATCATGTGATAACTATCTCTTACTTATGTCCCGCGGAAACCTTTTAGGATGCCGTTCACACTAGGACACAATGTACAACCCCAGAATCTATTTGTGGAAGCAGTATGCCATCCATGTTACCATATGGTAGCAGTTCAGAGGCAACACCACCGGAGAGCAGTCTGAGCACAGATATTATAGTTCTTGAGGCTCTACTAGAGGCAGAAAGAGATGGTGTGACTGCCATGAATGAGGTAATCTTGATCTTAAGGCTGGAAATTATGCAATTAGCTGAACGCATTATGCAAGCAACCCAAGAATTGGAGGAAGTAAGAATGTTGCATTTGAAGACGGAGGAGGTCCTGCTGCTTCTGCTAACTGAAGCCTAGGGTAATCCCAGTTCTTCTTTAGATACTAGTTGAAATTGTCATTAGATCATTATACTTGCATGTTGTGTCATGTCTCTGAATGGATTATGTTGTAAGACCCTCTATGTTCTCCATGTGTTGTAATGATCCGAATTTTTTAGGCGAGGTAATCCTCAGTACTTGTATGATTGACATAAGGTGAACTGTATTTCGTGTGAGCATATTGTATTGGATGAAATAACTATTTGACTCAAAGTGTATCCAACCTACTGAATTCGAGGATCATATATAAAGGTGGAATAAATCTTTGTCGTGGTTTTGAAGAAATAAATAACAAACTGTAGAATTATCTATGATATTCATAATTGAATACAAATTGGATTCGAATTTAGTTGCCAGGGCCCAGGGTAAACGTGAATGCTAATTCACCCAAGTTTTGAGCGAAGCGGCTAAACACCGACTATCATTTGTGGGCTGCCCGAAGCAAGTGTTTTTGAGATGCAAATTATTGTGTACCCCTAACACTTGACATCCTAATCGACCGGATTTACACTGCTGTCGATAGGCGTAGACTAGTAACTTCAATCAGATGTGACACGACCGCCTTTGAGCTCATTCAGACACGGTGGGCGCCAAACATGGGCGGCAAAACACATTTGATTCAAGATCGTCCGAAATACATGTGTCTCTCCCTCCATTTCCCCATTCATACATGGTGGGCGGCAAAACAAACTCTCCTCGTCCGAAATCGATGTAGGCTAATATTTTAAATAGGGGCAGATGTGTAACTTCCCTTAGACGTGACACAACCGCCATACCTGTCAGCCCCATTCATACACCATGGGTGCCAACTGTGGGCGGCAAAACATGTTGGAAATATGCCCTAGAGGCAATAATAAAAGGATTATTATTATATTTCCTTGTTCATGATAATTGTCTTTTATTCATGCTATAATTGTATTATCCGGAAATCGTAATACACGTGTGAATACATAGACTACAACATGTCCCTAGTGAGCCTCTAGTTGACTAGCTCGTTGATCAATAGATAGTCATGGTTTCCTGACTATGGACATTGGATGTCATTGATAACAGGATCACATCATTAGGAGAATGATGTGATGGACAAGACCCAATCCTAAGCATAGCACAAAATCGTGTAGTTCGTTTGCTAGAGCTTTTCCAATGTCAAGTATCCTTTCCTTAGACCATGAGATCGTGTAACTCCCGGATACCGTAGGAGTGCTTTGGGTGTACCAAACGTCACAACGTAACTGGGTGACTATAAAGGTGCACTACGGTATCTCCGAAAGTGTACATTGGGTTGACACGGATCGAGGCTGGATTTGTCACTCCGTATGACGGAGAGGTATCTCTAGGCCCACTCGGTAATGCATCATCATAATGAGCTCAAAGTGACCAAGTGTCTGGTCATGGGATCATGCATTATGGTACGAGTAAAGTGACTTGCCGGTAACAAGATTGAACGAGGTATTGGGATACCGACGATGGAATCTCAGGCAAGTAACGTACCGATTGACAAAGGGGATTGTATACGGGGTTGCTTGAATCCTCGACATCGTGGTTCATCCAATGAGATCATCCAGGAGCATGTGGGAGCCAACATGGGTATCCAGATCCCGTTGTTGGTTATTGACCGGAGAGCAGTCTCGGTCATGTATGCCTGTCTCCCGAACCCGTAGGGTCTACACACTTAAGGTTCGGTCACGCTAGGGTTGTAGAGATATGAGTATGCAGCAAACCAAAAGTTGTTTGGAGTCCCGGATGAGATCCCGGACATCACGAGGAGTTCCGGAATGGTCCGGAGGTATAGAATTATATATAGGAAGTGCAGTTTCGGCCATCGGGAGAGTTTCGAGGTCAATGGTATTGTCTGGGACCACTTTGGAAGGGTCCCGGGGTCCACCGGGTGGGGCCACCTATCCGGAGGGCCCGTGGGCTGAAGTGGGGAGGGACCAGCCTGGTGGGCTGGTGCGCCCCCTTGGGCCCCCCTGCGCCTAGGGTTGGAAACCCTAGGGTGGGGGCGCCTCCACTTGCCTTGGGGGGCACTCCACCCCTCCTGGCCGCCGCCCCCCTTGGGAGATCCCATCTCCAGGGCCGGCGCCGCCCCTAGGGGGGGCCTATATAAAATGGGGGGAGGGAGGGCAGCCGCACCCTGTAGTCTTGGCGCCTCCCTCTCCCCTGCTACACCTCTCCCTCTCGCTGAAGCTCGGCGAAGCTCTGCCGGAACCCTGCTGCATCCACCACCACGCCGTCGTGCTGCTGGATCTTCCTCAACCTCTCCCTCCTCCTTGCTGGATCAAGGTGCGGGACACGTCATCCGCTCTGTACGTGTGTTGAACGCGGAGGTGTTGTCCGTTCGGCACTTGGTCATCGGTGATTTGGATCACGACGAGTACAACTCCCTCAACCCCGTTCTCCTGAACGCTTCCGCTCGCGATCTACAAAGGTATGTAGATGCACTCCTATCACTCGTTGCTAGATGAACTCATAGATAGATCTTGGTGAACGTAGGAAAAAATTTATTTTATGCAACGTTCCCCAACAGTGGCATCATGAGCTAGGTCTATGCGTAGTTCTCTATTGCACGAGTAGAACACAATTTGTTGTGGGCGTAGATGTTGTCAACTTTCTTGCCGCTACTAGTCTTATTTTGCTTTAGCGGTATTGTGGGATGAAGCGGCCGGACCGACCTTACACGTGCGCTTACGTGAGACAGGTTCCACCGGATGACATGCACTAGTTGCATAAGGTGGCTAGGGGGTGTCTGTCTCTCCCACTTTAGTTGGAGCGGTTTCGTCTAAAAGGGTCCTTTTGAAGGGTAAATAGTAGTTTACATATCAAGTTGTGGCTTTTTTATTAGGTAAGAAAACGTTCTTGCTAGAACCCTATTGCATCCACGTAAAAGATGCAACAACAATTAGAGGACGTCTAACTTGTTTTTGCAGCAATTGCTCTGTGATGTGATATGGCCAAAAGTTGTGATGAATTATGAATGATGAATGATATATTGTGATGTATGAGATCATGTTCTGTAATAGGAATCACGACTTGCATGTCGATGAGTATGACAACCGGCAGGAGCCATAGGAGTTGTCTTAATTATTGTATGACCTGCGTGTCATTGATTCAACGCCATGTAATTACTTTAATTTATTGCTAAATCGTTAGCTATAGTAGTAGAAGTAATAGTTGGCGAGCAACTTCATGGAGACACGATGATGGAGATCATGGTGTCATGCCGGTGACAAGATGATCATGGAGCCCCAAGATGGAGATCAAAGGAGCTATATGATATTGGCCATATCATGTCACTACTATTTAATTGCATGTGATGTTTATTATGTTTATGCATCTTGTTTACTTAGAACGACGGTAGTAAATAAGATGATCCCTTATAATAATTTCAAGAAAGTGTTCTCCCTAGCATGCGCCGTTGCTAAAGTTCGTCATTTGAAGCACCACGTGATGATCGGGTGTGATAGATTCCCTACGTTCACATACAACGGGTGTAAGACAGTTTTACACATGCAAAACACTTGGTTAACTTGACGAGCCTAGCATGTACAGACATGGCCTCGGAACACAAGAGACCGAAAGGTCGAACATGAGTCGTATGGAAGATACGATCAACATGGAGATGTTCATCGATGATGACTAGTCCGTCTCACGTGATGATCGGACATGGCCTAGTCGACTCGGATCATGTAACACTTAGATGACTAGAGGGATGTCAAATCTGAGTGGGAGTTCATTAAATAATTTAATTAGATGAACTTAATTATCATGAACTTAGTCTAAAATCTTTGCAAAAATGTCTTGTAGATCAAATGGCCAACGCTCATGTCAACATGAACTTCAACGTTCCTAGAGAAAACCAAGCTGAAAGATGATGGCAGCAACTATTCGGACTGGGTCCGGAACACGAGGATCATCCTCATAGCTGCCAAGAAACAATATGTCCTAGAAGCACCGCTAGGTGAAGCACCCATTCGAGAGAACCAAGGCGTTATGAACGCTTGGCGGTCTCGTCTTGATGATTACTCCCTCGTTCGATGCGGCATGCTTTCTGACTTAGAACCGGGGCTCCAAAAGCGTTTTGAGCAACACGGAGCATATGAGATGTTCGAGGAGCTGAAAATGGTTTTCCAAGCTCATGCCCGGTCGAGAGATATGAAGTCTCCGACAAGTTCTATAGTTGTAAGATGGAGGAAAATAGTTACATCGGTGAGCACATACTCAAAATGTACAGGTTGCACAACCACTTTGTCCCAGTGGACATTAACCTCCAGACGAGGCGGTCATTGTGAGAATCCTTGATCGCTCCCACCGAGCTACAAGAGCTTTGTGATGAACTACAATATGCGGTGGATGGTGAAAACTATTCACGAAGTATTTTCAATCTTTGAAGTCGTGAGGTAGAAATCAAGAAAGAACATCAAGTGTTGATGGTCAATAAAACCACTAAGTTCAAGAAGGGCAAGGGTAAGAAGAACTTCAAGAAGGACCGCAAGGATGTTGCTGCGCCCGGTAAGCCAGTTGTCGGGAAGAAGTCAAAGAATGGACCCAAGCCTGAGACTGAGTGCTTTTATTGCAAAGGGAAGGGTCCTTTGAGCGGAACTGCCCCAAATACTTAGCGGACAGGAAGGCCGGCAACACTAAAGGTATATGTGATATACATGTAATTGATGTGTACCTTACCAGTACTCGTAGTAACTCATGGGTATTTGATACCGATGCCGTTGCTCATATTTGTAACTCACGGCGGAGCTGCGGAATAAGCGGAGGCTGGCGAAGGGCGAGGTGACGATCTTGGCGTCGGGAATGGTTCCAAGGTCGATGTGATCGCCCGTCGGCACGCTACCTCTACATTTACCTCTGGGATTAGTTTTAAACCTCAATAATTGTTATTTAGTGCCAAGTTTGAGCATGAACATTGTATCAGGATCTCGTCTAATACGAGATGGCTACTCATTTAAATCCGAGAATAATGGTTGTTCTATTTATATGAGAGATATGTTTTATGGTCATGCTCCGAGGTTAATGGTTTATTCTTAATGAATCTCGAACATGATGTTACACATATTCATAGTGTGAATACCAAAAGACGTAAAGTTGATAACGATAGTCCCACATACTTGTGTACTGCCGCCTATGGTCACATTGGTGTCAAGCGCATGAAGAAGCTCCATCTTGATGGACTTTTAGAGTCTCTCGATTATGAATCATTTGACACATGCGAACCATGCCTTATGGGAAAAATGACCAAGACTCCGTTCTTGAACAATGGAGCGAGCAACCAACTTATTGGAAATCATACATACCGATGTATGCGGTCCAATGGCGTTGAGGCTCATGGAGGATATCATTATGTTCTCACTCTCCGATGACTTGAGTAGATATGGGTATGTCTACTTGATGAAACACAAGTCTGAGACCTTTGAAAAGTTCAAGGAATTTCAGAATGAGGTAGAGAATCAACGTGACCGAAAAATAAAGTTCTTACGATCAAATCATGGAGGAGAATATTTAAGTCACAAATTTGCTACACACTTAAGGAAATGTGGAATCGTTTCACAACTCACGCCGCCTGGAACACATCAGCGTAACGGTGTGTCCGAACATCGTAATCGCACTCTATAGGATAAGGTGCGATCTATGATGTCTCTTCTTGATTACCGCTATCATTTTGGGGATACGCTCTAGAGACAGCTACATTCACTTTAAATAGGGCACCGTCTAAATCCGTTGAGACGACACCGTATGAATTATGGTTTGGGAAGAAACCTAAGCTGTCGTTTCTAAAAGTTTGGGGATGCGATGCTTATGTCAAGAAACTTAAACCTGAAAAGCTCGAATCCAAGTCGGAAAATGCGTCTTCATAGGATACCCTAAGGAAACCATTGGGTATACCTTCTACCTTAGATCCGAAGGCAAGATCTTTGTTGCCAAACGGATCCTTTACGGAAAAGAGTTTCTCTCGAAAGGAGTAAGTGGGAGGAAAGTAGAACTCGATGAAGTACTACCTCTTGAACCGGAAAGTAGTGCAGCTCGGGAAAATGTTCCTCTGGTGCCTACACCGTTTGGAGAGGAAATTAATGATGATGATCAAGGTACTTCGGATCAAGTTGCTCTTGAACCGTGGGTCCACAAGGACACGTTCCACACCGTAATGGTATGGCAACCCTGTCACCGGAAATCATGTTGTTAGACAACGGTGAACCTTGAACTATGAAGAAGCGGCAGCGGGCCTGAGTTCCAACAAATGGCTTGAAGCCATGCAATCCGAGATAGGATCCATGTATGGAAACAAAGTATGGACTTTGACAGACTTGCCCGATGATCGTGACGATAGAAAACAAATGGATCTTTAAGAAGAAGGCGGTAGCGGATGGTAATGTTACCATCTATAAAGCTCGACTTGTCGCTAAGGGTTATCGGCAAGTTCAAGGGGTTGACTACGATGAGACTTTCTCTCCGTAAGCGGTTGAAGTCCGTCCGAATCATGTTAGCAATTGCCGCATACTATGATTATGAGATATGGCAAATGGACATCAAAAGCGGCATTCCTTAACGGCTATCTTAAGGAAGAAACGTATATGATACAGCCGGAAGGTTTTGTCGACCCTAAGAATGCTAACAAGGTATGCAAGCTCCAGCGATCCATTTATAGGCTGGTGCAAGCATCTCGGAGTTGGAACATTCGCTTTGATGAGATGATCAAAGCGTTTGGGTTTATCTTGAGACTTATGGAGAAGCCTGCATTTACAAGAAAGTGAGTGGGAGCCCTGTAGCAATTCTCATATTATATGTAGATGACATACTTTTGATGGGAAATGATATAGAACTTTTGGACAGCATTAAGTCCTACTTGAATAAGAGTTTTTCAGTGAAGGACCTTGGAGAAGTTGCTTACATATTAGGCATCAAGATCTATAGGGATAGATCGAGACGCCTAATAGGTCTTTCACAAAGCACATACCTTGATAAGATATTGAAGAAGTTCAAAATGGATCAGTCCAAGAAAGGGTTCTTGCCTGTATTGCAAGGTGTGAGATTGAGCTCGACTCAATGCCCGACCATGGCAGAAGATAAAGAAGAGATGAGTGTCATCCCCTATGCTTCAGCCATAGGATCTATTATGTATGCCATCTTTGTGTACCAGACTGATGTAAACCTTGCCGTAAGTTTGGTAGGAAGGTACCAAAGTAATCCCGGCAAGGAACACTTGACAATGCGGTCAAGAATATCTGAAGTACTGAAAAGGACAAAGGACATGTTTCTCGTTTATGGAGGTGACGAAGAGCTCGTCGTAAAGAAGTGCGTCGACGCTAAGCTTCGACCTGATCCGGACGACTCTAAGTCACAAACCGGATACGTGTATATGTTAAATGGTGGAGCGATGGTAGTCGGTGCAAAAGCGAGCGTCGTGGCGGGATCTACATGTGAAGCGGAGTACATGGCAGCCTCGGAGGCAGCGCATGAAGCAATTTGGGTGAAGGAGTTCATCGCCGACCTAGGAGTCATACCCAATGCGTCGGGGCCGAGCAAACTCTTCTGTGACAACACTCGAGCTATTGCACTTGCCAAGGAGCCCAGGTTTCACAAGAAGACCAGGCACATCAAGCATCGCTTCAAATCCATTTGTGAAAATGTTCAAGATGGAGACATAGAAATTTGCAAAGTGCATACGGATCTGAATGTCGCAAATCCGTAGACTAAACCTCTTCCGCGAGCAAAACATGATCAACACCAGAACTCTATGGGTGTTCGATTCATCACAATGTAACTAGATTATTAACTCTAGTGCAAGTGGGAGACTGTTGGAAATATGCCCTAGAGGCAATAATAAAAGGATTATTATTATACTTCCTTGTTTATGATAATTGTCTTTTATTCATGCTATAATTGTATTATCCGGAAATCGTAATACATGTGTGAATACATAGACTACAACATGTCCCTAGTGAGCCTCTAGTTGACTAGCTCATTGATCAATAGATATTCATGGTTTCCTGACTATGGACATTGGATGTCATTGATAACGGGATCACATCATTAGGAGAATGATGTGATGGACAAGACCCAATCCTAAGCATAGCACAAGATCGTGTAGTTCGTTTGCTAGAGCTTTTCCAACGTCAAGTATCCTTTCCTTAGACCATGAGATCGTGTAACTCCCGGATACCGTAGGAGTGCTTTGGGTGTAGCAAACGTCACAACGTAACTGGGTGACTATAAAGGTGCACTACAGGTATCTCCGAAAGTGTACATTGGGTTGACATGGATCGAGGCGGATTTGTCACTCCGTGTATGACGGAGAGGTATCTCTGGGCCCACTCGGTAATGCATCATCATAATGAGCTCAAAGTGACCAAGTGTCTGGTCATGGGATCATGCATTACTGATGCAGTAAAGTGACTTGCCGGTAACGAGATTGAACGAGGTATTGGGATACCGACGATCGAATCTCGGGCAAGTAACGTACCGATTGACAAAGGGAATTGTATACGGGGTTGCTTAAATCCTCGACATCATGGTTCATCCAATGAGATCATCGAGGAGCATGTGGGAGCCAACATGGGTATCCAAATCCCGCTGTTGGTTATTAACCGGAGAGCAGTCTCGGTCATGTTCACTTTGTCTCCCGAACCCGTAGGGTCTACACTTAAGGTTCGGTGACACTAGGGTTGTAGAGATATGAGTATGCAGCAAACCGAAAGTTGTTCAGAGTCCCGGATGAGATCCCGGATGTCACTAGGAGTTCCGGAATGGTCCGGAGGTAAAGAATTATATATAGGAAGTGCAGTTTCGGCCATCGGGAGAGTTTCGGGGGTCACCGTTATTGTACCGGGACCACCGGAAGGGTCCCGAGGGTCCATCGGGTGGGGCCACCTATCCCGGAGGGCCCCGTGGGCTGAAGTGGGGAGGGGACCAGCCCTTGGTGGGCTGGTGCGCCCCCCCCCTTGGGCCCCCCTGCGCCTAGGGTTGGAAACCCTAGGGTGAAGCGCCTCCACTGCCTTGGGGCACTCCACCCCTGGCCGCGCTCCTTGGGAAATCCCATCTCGGGGCGGCGCCCCCAGAGCCTATATAAAGGGGGGAGGGCAGCCGCACCCTGAAGTCTTGGCGCCTCCCTCTCCCCTGCTACACCTCTCCCTCTCGCAGAAGCTCGGCGAAGCTCTGCCGGAACCCTGCTGCATCCACCACCACGCCGTCGTGCTGCTGGATCTTCCTCAACCTCTCCCTCCTCCTTGCTGGATCAAGGTGCGGGAGACGTCATCCGCTCCGTACGTGTGTTGAGCGCGGAGGTGCTGTCCGTTCGGCACTTGGTAATCGGTGATTTGGATCACGACGAGTACGACTCCCTCAACCCCGTTCTCTTGAACGCTTCCGCTCGCGATCTACAAAGGTATGTAGATGCACTCCTATCACTCGTTGCTAGATGAACTCATAGATAGATCTTGGTGAACGTAGGAAATTTTTTATTATGCAACGTTCCCCAACAAAACACCCTCTCCTCGCCCGAAATCACTACCGGCAAATATTGGGGAGATGCAAGATTACCATCCAATCCCCAACCGACGTGATGTCCAAAATTTAAACAGGGGATAAGTTCGTAAGTTTCCCACATTTCAGACAAGCGTGTCCCAAAGTTTGAGAACCCCCCCTCCCCCTCTATTTCCCCATTCATACACCATCGGCTCCACAACAACCTCCCCACTGCGTCCAGCCTCCTCCGTCCGCCGCCCCATCCTCCACCTTGCCGGAGCCACTACCCCTACCCCATCGTCCACTGCAAGAGATGGACGTCTCTCATCCACGGCGCCGGACCAAGATCCTTTCATCACATCCTCTCGCTTCATCGGCGCCGTCATCCACCTTGCCATTGCTGCTCCTACGACCGCCTCGTCCACGGCAACAGGACTTATCCCCCGACCCGGCCGTCTACCATCTAAAGTCTTCTTCCGCGCCGCCGACAGCCATCGCACCTGCAACACCCTCAATGTATCAGCAAGGGCCTACATGGCATCGCAAGAGAGGTGGTACTCTTTCATATCTACTTAAGTTATTGATCTCACCCGGAAAATAGATCGTAAATTGTTTACTGTACTTTTCTTGTCTATACCAAATCGTATTGGCTAGTTGAAAGCAAACATTGGTTGCGAAGTAGCTTTGTCCGGTTTGCACCTTCAGATCCACCATGGCACGGCCACTATACTCATAAATCTTATGGTTTCCCACCTTTATATTCACTACCATCATCGTAGGTGCCTCGTATCATGCTAGCACTGCTCCTCAAGACCTCAACCCATCAAGCGAAACAACATGCCACTCATAATTCCAAACCTTAGTTGTTGAAATAGGAATCTGATATGATGCTCATATTACTAAACCAGATAACGTTTAATTGGTCACCTAATGTTCCTATATTCGTTTTGAAAAGCATGTGCGCCACCCACTGGTCCAGCTAGTTCCATTGTCCTAATTTTACTCTTGATGCTTTCCTAATTTTACTCTTGATGCTTAGGGTTTTCCCCTTTTATCTACTCTACTATGATTTGCATAGGTGCTTTCTATCATACTAGCAGTACTCCACCTTTCAAGCTAAACAACACAACACTCATAATTCCAATGCTTAGTGGTTCAAATATGATTGTGATATGATACTAATATTAGTTAATAGACACATTTAGTTGTTAGCTAAAGGTCCCACTTGAGTTTCCAAATGCATGTCGTGACATATAGAGAGACAGCAGAATTGCATTTCTTTGTCACATGTTGACTATACTTCTTGTCCATACCAAATCTTAGTTGTTGTTTCAAAGAAAACATCGGTTGCTAACTACCCTTTGTGCGGTTTGCAGCTTCATATCTGCCATCCCACTGCCACGGTCAACACTATACTCATCATGCTTATGGTTTCCCCATTTTATGATGACCACGATCAACCAACGTGGTTCGTGTTGTAATAGCACTGCTCCACCCATCGAGCTAAACAGGCTTAGTTGTACAAAATTAAATCTGATACTATGCTGATATTAGTAAAGCTGAGACATGTTTAATTGGTCAGCTAAATGTTCCTACTTTAGATTTGAAATGCATGTGAGCCACATATGGAGAGACCGGAAGGAATAGTATTTCTTTGTGCGCTCTAGTTCATCATGGGTGGACAATGTACATTGTATAGAAAGACTTGTAATATCTTCAATCTGCTTGCTCTTCTGCTCTTATTTAACATGATCCTCTTCTCTTCTTTAATAAGTATGTTCCTTGTTGGGAAGAGTAGCAGAGACATTTGCGGTCGACTGGTCGTCGAGTTGTTCTCCCTTAGTACATTTTGAATCTGTCAGGTCAGGTCGACTTGTTTGTCTTTACTATATGTTGAAGCTGTAATCTGCGAAGTATCATCACTTCTGGAGCTCTCATATTTTGAATAGTAGGCCACATTATATTAATGCACACACCAAATTACAACATGCATGGCATCTCTCAGAAGAATTGCAGAGATAACACAAAGGGGTTTACAGGGAGGCAGTATTGGATTAGAATCACTTCTGCATTACAAAGATAATTTCACTTGTTTTTATGTTTTCATGCATGCCAGGTATTGAACATGATTGATGACCCACAAGTATAGGAGATCTATCGTAGTCCTTTTGATAAGTAAGAGTGTCGAACCCAACGAGGAGCAGAAGGAAATGATAAGCGGTTTTCAGCAAGGTATTCTCTGCAAGTACAGAAACAAGTGGTAACAGATAGTTTTGTGATAGGATAATTTGTAACGAGCAAAAAGTAACAAAATTAAATAAAGTGCAGCAAGGTGGCCCAATCCTTTTTGTAGCAAAGGACAAGCCTGGACAAACTCTTATATAAGGAAAAGCGCTCCCAAGGACACATGGGAATATCGTCAAACTAGTTTTCATCACGTTCATATGATTCGCGTTCGGTACTTTGATAATTTGATATGTGGGTGGACGGTGCTTGGGTGTTGTTCTTACTTGAACAAACATCCCACTTATGATTAACCTCTATTGCAAGCATCCGCAACTACAACAAAATTATTAAGGTAAACCTAACCATAGCATGAAACATATGGATCCAAATCAGCCCCTTACGAAGCAACGCATAAACTAGGGTTTAAGCTTACATCACTCTAGCAACCCATCATCTACTTATTACTTCCCAATGCCTTCATCTAGGCCCAAATAATGGTGAAGTGTTATGTAGTCGACGTTCACATAACACCATTAGAGGCTAGACAACATACATCTCATCAAAATATCGAACGAATACCAAATTCACATGACTACTAATAGCAAGACTTCTCCCATGTCCTCAGGAACAAACGTAATTACTCACAAAGCATATTCATGTTCATAATCAGAGGGGTATTAATATGCATAAAGGATCTGAACATATGATCTTCCAAAAAATAAACCAACTAGTATCAACTACAAGGAGTAATCAACACTACTAGCAACCTACTAGTACCAATCCCGGACTTGGAGACAAGAATTGGATACAAGAGATGAACTAGGGTTTTGAGAGGGGATGGTCTTTGGTGAAGATGTTGATGGAGATTGCCCTCTCCCGATGAGAGGAGCGTTGGTGATGACGATGGTGATGATTTCCCCCTCCTGGAGGGAAGTGTCCCCGGCAGAACAGCTCTGCCGGAGCCCTAGATTGGTTCCGCCAAGGTTCCGCCTCGTGGCGGCGGAGTTTCGTCCCGAAAGGTTGCTTCTTATTTTTTTTCTCGACGAAAGACCTCATATAGCAGAAGATGGGCATCGGAGGGCCACCAGGGGGCCCACGAGGTAGGGGGCGCGCCCAGGGGGTAGGGCGCGCCCCCCACCCTCGTGGCCAGGTGTGGGCCCCTCTGGTGAACTTCTTCTGCTGGATATTTTTATTATTTCCCAAAATGACTTTCATGGAGTTTCAGGACTTTTGGAGTTGTGCGAATAGGTCTCTAATATTTGCTCCTTTTCCAAAGAATTCCATTTGGCATTCTCCCTCCTTATGTTAACCTTGTAAAATAAGAGAGAATAGGCATAAGTATTGTGACATAACGTGTAATAATAGCCCATAATGCAATAAATATCGATATAAAAGCATGATGCAAAATGGACGTATCAACTCCCCCAAGCTTAGACCTCGCTTGTCCTCAAGCGAAAGCCGATAACGATAAATATGTCCCCATGTTTAGAGGTAGAGGCGTCGATAAAAATAAAATGCGGAAATGAAGGCATCATGATTATTCTCATAACAGCAACATATAAAGGAAATGTCATATGATTTCTTATGTTCAAGTAATAGTCCATTCACAATGCAGAGTACGAATCATAAACTTTATTGAGAACCAACAAACTATAATCTCAGTCATTGAAGCAATTGCAATTTATCATAACATCGGAAAGAGTCTATGTCAGAGCTTAATAGCAAGTCCACATACTCAACTATCATTTAGTCTTTCATAATTGCTAACACTCACGTGATACTTGTGGTTACGGAGTTTTAATCGAACACAGAGAAAGATAGGGGCTTATAGTTTCGCCTACCAACCTTTTACCTCAAGGGTAATGTCAACAGTAATAACTCATGCCCCCTACATCCAATTAGATATATCAATCCGGATCTTTCCAACACACTATGCTTGCCAAAGGATAAAATGTAAAAAGGAAAGGTTGAGATCACCATGACTCGTGCATAAGGTATAGGATAATAATAAAAGATAGGCCCTTCGCAGAGGCAAGCAGAGGTTGCCATGCGCTTTTATGGTTGGATGCACAAAATCTTAATGCGAAAGAACGTCACTTTATATTTCCCCTTGTGATATGAACCTTTATTATGCAGTCCATCTCTTTTATTTCTTCCACATGACAAGATCGTATAAAGCTTATTTCTCCCACACCAATCAATCATACATATTTAGAGAGCAATTTTTATTGCTTTGCACCGATGACAACTTACTTGAAGGATCTTACTCAATCCATAGGTAGATATGGTGGACTCTCATGGCAAAACTGGTTTAAGGGTTTTTGGAAGCACAAGTAGTATCTCTACTTGATGCTTTGAGAATTTAGCTAGCATGAGGGGAAAGGCAAGCTCAACATGTTGGAAGATCCATGACAATATACTTTATCTCAGATATAAGAAAACATAACCCATTACGTTGTCTTCCTTGTCCAACATCAACTCTTTAGCATGTCATATTTTAATGAGTGCTCACAATCATAAAAGATGTCAATAATAGTATATTTATATGTGAAACCTCTCTTTCCTTATTACTTCCTATTAATTGCAACGATGACCAAAGCTATGTTTGCCAACTCCCAACAACTTTCAATCATCATACCCTTTCTATGTGAAGTCATTACTCTCAATAAAATCAATATGAACTCTTTGTTTCTTTTTATTCTTTTTCTCTATTCTTTTATTCACTCAAGATCATGGCAAAACAATCAAGCCCTTGACTCAACACCAATCTTTATCATATAGCTCACGGACTCGATTACATAGAGAGATCATAAAGCAAAAACTCAAAACTAGATCATGCCATAAACTTTATTCTATTAGATCAAGATACTACTAATAGGATCGAACTAAGAAAAACGGTAAAGATAGGAGATGTGGTTGTGATACGATACCGGGGCACCTCCCCCAAGCTTGGCAGTTGCCAAGGGGAGTGCCCATACCCACGTATTATATCTCCTTCTTCGAGGTTGGTGAAACATTCTTGACGATGATGCCCTTTAGGATACGATTCTCCTCCTCAAGCTTATTGACTTGCTGCTTGAGGTCCATTATTTCCTTGCGAAGCTTTCCTGTAACTGCTAAGGCTCCTTGCACCCAAGGGTGTTGCATAGTTGCGGGAGAACAAGTGACACTCCTCTTCATATTTTCATAAGAAAGAAATCTAACATTGGAAGGGATAACCGAGTTTGGAATAGGTGAGCTCTGTAGTTCCCCCATTGCAAACCCAGCTCAGAAGCGAGAAGTCACTTCTTGATCCTCCATGGCATCCACTCTCATCAAGTCAGCCTCCATCTTCTCCTCCCTTGCTGGCCCAAAGGGTCGGCTTATTCATTGCCCTTGGTTCGGTGCGGATTAGATACCCGGCTCTCCCCGACTGACTCTTGAGAAGACATCTTGCTCTAACCTGCAGCAGCTACAGCTCGAAACAAAAATAGAGGGTATTTGCGTGATACGGGAGCCAAAACCTTCGGGAGAATATATAATGAATTTTTACCGACCAAAAAATATGTATCGTGCAAGAAAGCGGAGTTCGGAAGGCACACGAGGTGCCCGCAAGGTAGGGGGCGTGCCCAGGGGGTAGGGCGCGCCCTCCACCCTCGTGGGGCCCTCGTGTCCTTCCCGGACTGCTACTTATTTTTCAATTTTTCTAAATATTTCAAAACGGAGAAATATTGCCTTAAAAATTGTCTTGGAGTCGATTTACTTACCATACCACATACCTACTCCATTTCGGAGTTTGAAACGTTCCGGGAAGTGTCCCTTATGTATTCCTCTGGGGTTATGGTTTCAATAACATTGGTTTCAACATTTATAGGATTACCTGAGATATAGTGTTTGATTCTTTGACCGTTTACCACCTTCGGATTTGTGCCTTCGAAGTTGTTGATTTTTATAGCACCGGCACGATAGACCTCCTCGATAACATAGGGTCCTTCCCATTTGGAGAGAAGCTTTCCTGCAAAAATAAATAAGCGAGAGTTGTATAGCAATACATAATCACCTACATTAAACTCACGCTTTTGTATCCTTTTGTCATGCCATATTTTGACTTTTTTCTTTAAACAACTTGGCATTTTCATAAGCTTGGGTCCTCCATTCATCAAGTGTGCTAATATCAAATAACCTCTTCTCACCGGCAAGTTTGAAATCATAACTGAGCTCTTTAATGGCCCAATAAGCCTTATGCTCTAGTTCGAGAGGTAAGTGACATGCTTTTCCATAAACCATTTTATACAGAGACATACCCATAGGATTTTTATATGCAGTTCTATAGGCCCATAATGCATCATCAAGTTTCTTGGACCAATTCTTTCTAGACCTATTGACAGTCTTTTGCAAAATTAATTTGACCTCTCTATTAATCAATTCTACATGACCACTAGACTGTGGGTGATATGGAGATGCAATTCTATGATTAACATCATATTTAGCAAGCATTTTTCGGAAAGCACCATGAATAAAATGTGAACCACCATCAGTCATTAAATATCTAGGGACTCCAAACCTTGGAAAAATAACTTCTTTAAGCATTTTAATAGAGGTGTTATGATCAGCACTACTAGTTGGAATAGCTTCTACCCACTTAGTAACGTAATCAACAACAACTAAAATATGTGTATATCCATTAGAGGCAGGAAAAGGTCACATATATTCAAAGCCCCAAACATCAAATGGTTCAATAACAAGTGAATAATTCATAGGAATTTCTTGACGTCTACTAATATTACCAATTCTTTGACATTCATCACAAGATAAGACAAACTTACGGGCATCCTTGAAGAGAGTAGGCCAATAAAAACCAGATTGCAATACCTTATGTGCAGTTCTATCTCCAGTGTGGTGTCCTCCATAAGCTTCGGAGTGACACTTGCATAGGATCTGTTCCTGTTCATGCTCAGGTACACAACGTCTAATAACACCATCTACTCCTTTATAAAGATGTGGGTCATCCCAAAAGTAATGTCTCAAATCATAGAAAAACTTTTTCTTTTGCTGGTATGTGAAACTAGGGGGTATAAATTTAGCAACAATGTAATTGGCATAATCAGCATACCATGGAGTACTACGAGAAGTATTTATGACATTTAATTTCTCATCGGGAAAGCTATCATCAATAGGTAGTGGGTCATCAAGAACATTTTCTAACCTAGACAAGTTATGCGCAGCAGGGTTCTCAGCTCCGTTTCTATCAACAATATGCAAATCAAATTCTTGTAGCAAGAGCACCCATCTAATAAGTCTAGGTTTAGCATCTTTCTTTTCCATCAAATATTTAATAGCAGCATGATCAGTGTGAATAGTTACTTTAGAATCAACAATATAAGGTGCGAACTTATCACATGCAAATACAACTGCTAAGAATTCTTTTTCAGTAGTAGCATAGTTTCTTTGAGCATTGTCTAGAGTCTTACTAGCATAATGGATAACATTTAGTTTCTTATCAACTCTTTGCCCGAGAACGCACCTCTGACATAATCACTGGCATCACACATAATTTCAAAGGGTAAATTCCAATCAGGTGGCTGGACAATAGGTGCAGAGATCAATGCTTTCTTAAGTATTTCAAATGCTTATACACAATCATCATCAAATACAAATGGTATATCTTTTTGTAATAAACTAGTCAGAGGCCAAGAAATTTTTGAGAAGTCCTTAATGAACCTCATATAAAATCCGGCGTGACCAAGGAAACTTCTTATACCTTTGATGTCCTTGGGACATGGCATCTTTTCAATAGCATCAACTTTGGCTTTATCAACTCCAATATCTCTTTCAGAAACTTTATGCCCCAAGACAATACCTTCATTAACCATAAAGTGGCACTTTTCCCAATTCAAGACAAGATTAGTTTCTTCACATCTCTACAAAACTCGATCAAGATTGCTCAAGAAATCATCAAAAGAGGATCCATAGACGGAAAAGTCGTCCATGAAAACCTCACAAATCTTTTCACAAAAGTCGGAGAATATAGCCATCATGCATCTTTGAAAGGTAGCAGGTGCATTAAACCAAAGGGCATACATCTGTAAGCAAAAGTACCAAAAGGTCATGTAAAATTAGTCTTTGATTGATCCTTAGCCGACACAGGTATTTGAGAGAAACAAGAATAACCATCTAGGAAGCAATAATGTGTATGTTTGCATAATATTTCTAGCATTTGATCAATAAAAGCTAAGGGGTAATGATCTTTCTTAGTAGCTTTATTTAATTTGCGGAAATCAATTACCATCCTATAACCTGTAATAATTCTTTGCGGGATCAATTCATATTTATCATTAGGAAAAACAATAACACCTCCCTTCTTAGGGACACAATGAACAGGACTCACCCACTGACTTTCAGCAACGGTATAAATTATACTTGCCTCTAGAAGCTTTAGTATTTCTTTTCTTACCACTTCTTTCATCTTAGGATTAAGCCTTCGTTGATGATCACGAACCGGTTTGGCATCTTCTTCCAAATTTATTTTATGTTGACATAGAGTGGGACTAATGCCCTTAAGATCATCAAGAGTATATCCAATAGCAGCACGGTGCTTCTTCAGAGTTTTCAATAATCTCTCTTCTTCATGCTCTGAAAGGTTAGCACTAATAATAACATGATATATTTTCTTTTCATCAAGATAAGCATATTTAAGATTATCAGGCAACGGTTTAAGCTCAAACACGGGATCACCCTTGGGTGGAGGAGGATCCCCTAGGATTTCAACAGGCAAATTATGTTTCAGAATAGGTTCCTGTTTAAAGAATACTTCATCTATTTCCCTTCTTTCCTTCATAAACATTTCATTTTCATGGTCTAGCAAATAATGTTCTAGAGGATCACTAGGAGGTGCGGCAATAGAAGCAAGACCAATAATTTCATCCTTACTAGGTAATTCTTCTTTATGGTGTTGTTTACTAAATTTAGATAAATTAAACTCATGAATCATATCATCCAAGCCAATAGTAACAACATTCTTTTTGCAGTCTGTCTTAGCATTAACAGTGTTCAAGAAGGGTCTACCAAATATAATTGGACAAAAGCTATCTTGTGGGGAACCAAGAACAAGAAAATCAGCAGGATATTTAGTTTTCCCACACAAGACTTCAACATCTCTAACAATTCCCACTGGCGATATAGTATCTCTATTGGCAAGTTCAATTGTAACATCAATATCTTCTATCTCATGGTGCAATTTCATGCTTAATTTCTTCATACAAGGTAATAGGTATAACACTAGCACTAGCACCCATATCACATAAGCCATGATAACAATGATCTCCTATTTTAATAGAAATAACAGGCACGCCTACCACAGGTCTATGTTTATTTTTAGCGCCAGGTTTAGCAATTCTAGCAGATTCACCACAGAATTGAATAACATGCCCATCAATATTATCAGACAAGAGATCTTTAACAATAGCAATATTAGGTTCTACTTTGACTTGCTCAGGAGGTGTATAAGTTCTAATATTGCTTTTACGAACTCTGATTGAAGCTTTAGCATGATCCTTTATTCTAACAGGGAAAGGCGGTTTCTCAACATAAGAGGTAGCAACAATAGGATCATTATAAGTGACTGTCTTTTCTTAAACTTTAATAGGTGCATCTACTTTTACTTCTATGGGAGGATGATATTTAAACCACTTCTCCTTGGGGAGATCAACATAAGTAGCAAAAGATTCACAGAAAGAAGCTACTATCTTAGAGTCAAGTCCATATTTAGTGCTAAACTTACGGAAAATATCGGTATCCATAAAAGATTTAACACAATCAAACTTAGGTGTCATACGACTCCTTACCTTCGTCGAGGTCCCAATCTTGAGTTGTGTTTAATTCTATCCAATAAATTCCATCTGAATTCAATAGTCTTCATCATAAAAGAGCCAGCACAAGAAGTATCAAGCATGGTGCGATTGCTTTCAGAAAGCCGAGCATAAAGATTTTGAATAATTGTTTCTCTTGGGAGCTCATGATTGGGGCATGCATACAACATTGATTTAAGCCTCCCCCGAGCTTGAGCGATGCTTTCTCCTTCGCGAGGCCAAAAAGTATATATATATATAATTGCGATCATGATGAACAAGATGCATAGGATAATACTTTTGATGAAATTCCAATTTCAGTCTTCTATAGTTCCATGATCTCGTATCATCACATAGCCTATACCATGTCAATGCATCTCCTTCAAAGATAAAAGGAAGACCTTCTTCTTAACAACATCATCGGGTATACACGCAAGCTTAAATAGTCCACAACCTTCATCCACATATATTAGGTGCTCATTAGGATGCTTTGTTCCATCTCCTACAAAAGGATTAGCTAGCAGTTTTTCCATCATACCCGAAGGAAATTCAAAGGTAATATTTTCATATTCATTTTCAGTAGGTTCCTTAGGTTGAGGAGCAAATCTTTGCTCTACTGGTCGGGGTGAAGATACCTCGAACAAGCCCCTCAGAGGATTACTTCCCATAGTAACAAGTGATAGTAAATTTCAGCACACTATATAAATTTTTCTTTACCAAATTCCACCTACCAAAGGCGCTTCGCTCCCCGGCAACGGCGCCAGAAAAGAGTCTTGATGACCCACAAGTATAAGGGATCTATCATAGTCCTTTCGGTAAGTAAGAGTGTCGAACCCAATGAGGAGCAGAAGGAAATGATAAGCGGTTTTCAGCAAGGTATTATGCGCAAATCTTGAAACAAGTGGTAACAGATAGTTTTGTGATAGGATAATTTGTAACGAGCAACAAGTAAAAAGTAAATAAAGTGCAGCAAGGTGGCCCAATCCTCTTTGTAGCAAAGGACAAGCCTGGACAAACTCTTATATAAGGAAAAGCGCTCCCGAGGACACATGGGAATATCGTCAAACTTGTTTTCATCATGTTCATATGATTCGCGTTCGGTACTTTGATAATTTGATATGTGGGTGGACCGGTGCTTGGGTGTTGTTCTTACTTGAACAAACATCCCACTTATGATTAACCTCTATTGCAAGCATCTGCAACTAGAACAAAATTATTAAGGTAAACCTAACCATAGCATGAAACATATGGATCCAAATCAGCCCCTTACGAAGCAACGCATAAACTAGGGTTTAAGCTTCACTCACTGGCAACCCATCATCTACTTATTACTTCCCAATGCCTTCCTCTAGGCCCAAATAATGGTGAAGTGTTATGTAGTTGACGTTCACATAACACCATTAGAGGCTAGACAACATACATATCATCAAAATATCGAACGAATACCAAATTCACATGACTACTAATAGCAAGACTTCTCCCATGTCCTCAGGAACAAACGTAATTACTCACAAAGCATATTCATGTTCATAAGCAGAGGGGTATTAATATGCATAAAGGATCTGAACATATGATCTTCCACAAAATAAACCAACTAGCATCAACTACAAGGAGTAATCAACACTACTAGCAACCTACTAGTACCAATCCCGGACTTGGAGACAAGAATTGGATACAAGAGATGAACTAGGGTTTTGAGAGGGGATGGTGCTGGTGAAGATGTTGATGGAGATTTCCCACTCCCGATGAGAGGAGCGTTGGTGATGACGATGGTGATGATTTCCCCCTCCGGAGAAAGTGTCCCCCGAGCAGCTCTGCCGGAGCCCTAGATTGGTTCCGCCAAGGTTCCGCCTCGTGGCGGCGGAGTTTCGTCCTGAAAGGTTGCTTCTTATTTTTTTCTCGACGAAAGACCTCATATAGTAGAAGATGGGCATCGGATGTCCACCAGGGGGCCCACGAGGTAGGGGGCGCGCCCAGGGGGCTAGGGCGCGCCCCCACCCTCGTGGCCGGTGGGGCCCCTCTGGTGAACTTCTTCCATTGGATATTTTTTATTATTCCCAAAATGACTTTCGTGGAGTTTGGGACTTTTGGAGTTGTGAGAATAGGTCTCTAATATTTGCTCCTTTTCGGCCCAGAATTCCGGTGTCGGCATTCTCCCTCCTTATGTAAACCTTGTAAAATAAGAGAGGATAGGCATAAGTATTGTGACATAACGTGTAATAATAGCCCATAATGCAATAAATATCGATATAAAAGCATGATGCAAAATGGATGTATCAATGATCAAAATGAATATGAGAATGGGCGCACGAAAGGAATATTGCGAAACAATCCACTGGCTAACAAACTTGGCATGGTGGAGGATGGCCTATCTTATTCACCCATCAAGGTGCTTGCTCTAACTTGGCAAGGTTGAATTGGTCGCACATATTTTGCATATGACCTCTTGCATTACTAATACTTTGTTACACCACCATCTGCTTAGTTTAAGCATCATATATGAGTATATGCCATACCTATACATTTTATGTACCTATTCCATGTGTCGTCATACTATGTTTTTTCAGTCAAATGTTGTTCTTTCGTAATAGATGTCCAAAAGGAAGAGGGTGAGTGCAGATCCTCAAGGAGTACAAACTAGGTATTTGGAAAAGGTAGTGATACCTGTTAAATCAGATAGATCTGTGACCACAGAGAAAACACAGGCCGAACTGTACCACACACTTTACACCTACTCCACTGGCCAAACCCCTATTAGAACTGCTGAGAGCCCAGCGTCAGGTATTGTCTATGATATCAATTCAAAATTTGAACTCCTAAATTTCTGCATGTGCCTTACCTTCTCTCTTGTATGAAAACTAATTTCAGATGAATCTCCTTGCTCAAAGGATCATAGGATCTCACAACAATACCGGGCACTACATTGCTCTTGTCAGTACCTCTTGCCCTTTGTCAGCATACTCGTTGTTGTTTGATTATGTAGCATCATTGTAAATGTTCTCTCCTTTATCCTCCCTTTGCTAGAAATTATAAGATCTATATTTACTATTGGATAAATGTAGAATTGACATAATGGTTATGAAGTTTTGGATTGCTCATGTAAGTACATGTTGTCATGTACTCCCTCTGTATCGAATTAATTGTTGATCAATTGGATGTATTTAGAACTTAATAGTTCTAGATACATCCATTTGAGCGACAAGTAATAACGGGCGGTGGTGGTATTACTGTACTTGCATCGCGAGATAGTTGATTGTCTAGCATTACTCTGCATCTTATCTACCCTGCCCTCCACTTTCCCCAAATTATCATATCTACATTTACTCTTCGCAAAATGTTGAATAAAGCCAATGCCACTACACACATTGATGTATGCATTCCTCTTGTCAGTACCTTTTGCCTTGTAATGTTGTACTTAATTAATTGCTATTTGATTATGTATCATCGATGCACTTTTGAGCTTCATTATCCTCTGTTTCTTCCAATATTATTTTATCTATATTTACTCTTTGCAAAATGTTGAATAATGGCAACTCCTATAAAGAAGTTTCTTTGGGGAATTTATTGAATTATCCTTCCATCGACATGGAGAAGGGCTTTGTCTAGCCCGTGTTAACATGTAATGTAAGTTCATCCTTCTCAAGCCTTCAAACTTTGTTCTAGTATAGATTTGGATAGGCATCATTCCTCCACTGCTGTTTACTTTGCTGTTTACATCTGATTGGATGTTTGCAACAACTACCGGTTTTAAATTGTAGTTGTAAAAACATGTTCCTTATGGAGAATAGATCCATTTATTTGCTTATATAATTGTGAAACCTGTTACGTGTCTCCTTGTTTCTCTTTCAGAGTCGTATCTCTTATGCCGGGCAGAACTTTAGGGAAGACAGTGATCCAAACCATCTTGAAGAGAGCGAGATGACCCCAAGGTCCTGTCTTGATGAAGATAGTGAGTTGAAGCTACTCACCAGCAGCTGTGAGACAACCTCTGTGCAGTCGCTGCCTCAATCAGTTCGACTTCTTCAGTCTCAACTTAAAGCGGAAAGGCTTGCTTCAGCTCAGCTCTGACTTGAAGTCAATGATGCAATGAAGATCTCAGAGGACTGCCTTGCGCACTATGGTGCTATAAAGCAAGGGATGGAGCATCTAATGTTGACACAACTGAGGTCTCATTAGCTTGTTTGGCTGGTTGCGGAGCCCGTCCTGGCCAGGCCGAATGCCTTCTGAAGTGCTCTCAGTTTTGTATATTCTTTTGTCAGCGTGTTTATATGCACTGGTGGCGATCTTTGATGCCCAGTGTATGTAATCCGCGGTCACGTTGCGCTTTATTATCACCGGTAGCGAACTTTGATTCCTAGTGGATGTAATATGTTGTAATTTCTTTGTTGTATAGTCTAGGTTTATTCTTGGTCGGTATGTTGTAATTTAGGCCGGAAGGTTCATTGGATCTCAGTGTTGTCGGTCATCAGGCCGGCCCGTTACTCATATGGGCCAAATCGTGGGCCTATAATCATCTTGGGCTATTAGCAGGTCTAAACGTATAGTAGTTTTCCGCCTTTAACAAGCCGAGTAAAGTTCTGGCCAACTGGGCCAGAGAATACCATGGGCTTTTAACAGGCTAAAACCTAGATTGAGCTAGCGTTGAGCCGAAAAATTCACGGGCCAATACAGGTCGAAACTGCCTAAGGCCCATGTTTGGCCCAAATAGGACGAGCCGTTAACAGGCCAAAATATATCTCGGGCCTGTTTGGCCAAATAAAATTATGGGCTTTAAGCAGGCCGGTATCCACGCGTGCCATATGCCCAAAAGAGTCACAGGCCATTATCAGATGGGCGCTAAGCAGGTCGGATTCAACGCGGGTTGTAATTAGGCCCAACTGTTACATGGGCCATTAACAGGCCAATAGGCCAGTTGGGCTGAAATTTATCCACGAAGACTATGGGCCGTTAAGAGGCCTAAAGTTGCTTCGGACAAGAAATAGCCCGGTTTCTACATGGGCCATTAAATGGCCTAAAGTTAAACCGGGCAGACAACATCCCAGATGCACCACGGGCCGCTAATAGGCTGAAACTATTATCGGGCCGAACTGGTAAACGGGCATTTAACAGCCTGAAATACAAACCTGGCTTAGAATGGGCCCAAAAGAATAGTGGCCTGTTAACAGGCCTGATCCGATATGGGCCGTAATTTGGCCCAGAACACAGCAGGCTGTGAACGGGCCTGATTTGAGATGGGCCTCAATTTGACCCAAAAGATGGCAGGTTGTTAACGGGCCAGCCCACTAGTGTTTGAAAAAATATGGTGGGCCTTTAGCTGGGCCGGCCTTTTTACCTTAAATGGGCCACCGTTGGGCTATGCCATGTGTCGACATATCATAGGCGCCTTCCGTCCATTGTAGGGATGACGTCTGTCTCAACGATGAGATGACACGTGCATTATCCAAGGAATGAGAATTTTACACCTAGAAAATCCCCATTGGTCGGGGCTGTTAACAGGTTATCGGATCCAAACTGGAACCCGATAGCTTAACAGGGTGGATGCCACATGTCGGTCACCCTTGACGAAAGCACTTCTATGACGCGCGATTTATCGTCATGGAAGTGGACACTTCCATGATGATAATTTTGGTAATGTCATGGAACACTTCTACGACAGCACAGGTATGACTATCTTAATTCTATCATAAAATCGTCATGGATGTACATGCATGACAGAAAACGTGACCTATTGTGACAAAAATGTATAATCACGGAAGTGTTTTTTTTGTAGTGCATCCTGGGACCATTCCCCCGGGCGGCCGGTGGCTACCGCTACCTCTACGTTGCCATCGAAAAGTTAACCAAGTGGGCGGAGGTGGAGCCTATGCGCACCATCCCTACAGGCTCGGTCATCAAGTTCATCAGGGGCCTCGTGAGCCGGTTCGGTGTCCCCAGCCGTATCATCACAGATAATGGCTCCCAGTTTACAAGCAACCTCTTCAGGTCGTATTGTGCTAACCTTGGAACACAGATATGCTAGCTTCGGTGGCGCACTCGCGGAGTAATGGTCAGGCTGAGCGCGCCAACGCAGAGGTCATCAAGGGCTTCAAGAATAAGCTTGAGGCTTGCGGCAGGGGCTGGTTGGATGAGCTACAGTCTATGTTGTGGTCCATTCGCACCACCGCGACCAAGTCCACCGGTGATACTCCCTTCTTCCTCGTCTAGGAGGCCAAGGTGGTCCTCCTATCTGAAATCAAGCATGGTTCCCCGCAAGTCTTGGAATTTGACAAGGCGCGCCAAGACGCCTCGCGGGGGACTGATCTTGTTCTCGGCGAGGAGGCCCGCCGCCAGGCCTCCTTGCACGCTGCAAGGTACCAGCAGGCCTTGTGGCGCTACCACAGCCGCAACATCCGCTCCCGGACTCTCGAGGTTGGAGACCTCGTCCTGAGGCGGGTCCTCTCCGGGGAGGGCCTGCACAAGCTCTCGCCCGCGTGGGAGGGCTTGTTCAGGGTGGCCCACATCTCCACGCCAGGCACCGCGTGCCTGGAGACGGAGGATGGGGTCCCCGTGCATAATGCCTGGAATACACAGCACCTCCGCAAGTTCTACCCGTGACACTCTCAAGTAATAATGAGTGGGGTTGTACACACCCCGGAGCTCCCGGTGCGCCATTCCACGGCCTCGTAGGAGCTCCCGCCAATGCCCAAGTGGAAGCCCCATGCTCCGCGCGGGCGGAGCGGTCAAACAGCGACTATGCCCATGCCCAAGTGGAGGCCCCATACTCTGTGCTGGTGGGAAGACTAGTCTACACGCTGGATGCAATAGTTTTCCTTTGCTTCTTGTAAACCATTTGTGATATCTTCGAATAAAGCTTGGAGTTTTTGCATACTTTTTAAGAAAGGGGTTGGGATTTCTCCTTGTGGTGTTTCCATTTCTTAAATTTTCACGAGAGCAGCAACGATTGCCTGATGCCCACCTCCCGATCATCCCGCGAGCGGGGCCTAAGCATGGTGTCTGTGTTCAGGCCAGCCCTAGCGGCGCGAAGGACCCAGGCCGCACTGGCCGCGGGCCTGCCCCTACGCAAACCTTGCCAAGACTTTGGTGTCTAAGTCCTCGCCCGACGCTCTTAAGCGAGCCAGCAGGCCTGCGTTGCCCTCGGTCCCTAACCTCAGGAGCGCTCGTCTCCTGGCCTTGACTAGGAATCATGACCCGGCATACCAGTGATAATCGACCCTCGCTCGGTCGTTGCGGGCGTAGAATAAGCAAAAGGAAAAGCAGCCTAAGGGAGTGCAGTACTATTTCATACATCATTAAGGAGTTTTCACCAGTACCCTTTACATCCCCGTGGGGTCACACTTAAAATGTCAGCATGAAAATGGAAGAAAGGTGTCCTAAGGGGATGCATCATCGTCACCACTAGCGGAAGCCCCATGCCCCTTGGCTTTGTGCTGATCTTCCCGGCTGCCGGGGGCGAACCGTGCAATCAGATCACCCACATGATCCTCCACCCACTCCCCCAGGGCATCGTGAATTACCTTGGGAACAAGGTCGATCACGGCCTCGAAGTCAAAGTTGGGGTCAGAGCGAAGGAGATAGGTGAAAACATGCATCGACCCCTGCGTAAGGAGGTCGCGGCTTTCTTCGTCGACGAGCCTACGCACCTTCTCCGCGCTTCCTTCGAGCCGCTCCACAATCCTGGTAAAGAAGGTGAGGTAGCCGACGTCATCGGGCACCAGCGGGCTAGAGACGCTCTCCTTGCAGATGGAGCGCAGGGCACGACTAGCCCTTCGTTCGAGGTCTTGGAACATCACGGAACGCGTGTGCTGCAGCCCCCGACCCTGATTTGCCTCGTCTGTTGCCCGCTCCACCAGGGAAGTGACTTCCCCTAGTTGCTGGTAGAGGGACACCAGCTCAGCTTCGGCCATGGCTTTGGTGTCGAGGGCAGTCTTCTGGCGCTTGTTTGCCCCAGCGAACTACTTCTTGAGGCTGTCGATCTCGTCCTTTAGTTCATCGCACCGGGTGTAGAAGCGAGTCTCCTGAAGCTTCAGTTTGTGGTGATGGTCCTTGATAAGGGATCGACGGGTACCACGATCCCCTCGTCGATCTCCGCCTGGACCCTCGCCTCCCGAGAGGCTAGTGCAGCCTCGCCGGTTATTACTTGGCGCTCCATCACCTCCAGCTGATCACGCTCCAGGTTCTACTCAGTTGCCACCAGCTCCAATGCCTCTTCAAGAGCGAGGAGCCTCGCTTCGCGGGCTGACAGCCCTTCCGCGAGCGGGCACGGCCTCCAGGGTGGCAGCAGAGGCCAAGAGCTCCCGCTCGCGCTTCTCAGCAGCCTCGTGCCGCCAGTCCACGGCCTCGGCTTCCTCAAAGGCGCAGTCGTGGGCTTCTCTCGCCGCAGCGGAAGACTCCTCGTCCTTCGAGCGGGTGGCCTCGTGCTGTAGACGGCTAAAGTCGATGGCTACGTCGAGTCTGTGCCACCCACGCGCCAGGCACAAATGCTCGGCCTCGAGGTGCGAGTCAACATCGCAAAGCTCTGCTTCGAGACGGTTCAGCGTGCCCCTCGTGTCCTGAAGAAGGCTATGCCGGGCGGCTACACAGCCGCGTACGAGCTCTAACGCTCGGTCCAGGCCCCGTTCTGCGCTCCCGTCCGTGATAGAGGCCCGGGAAGGTTCGGCCACGCTTGGCGGTGATCCGAGGCCCGGCGTCCACTTCCCTGGCCCGGGGCGCAGCCCTGCGTGCGCTAGATATCATGTCGGCCATCGGCTCACGGCAGATCCGAGTGCCGGTGAGAGATGGTGGGATGGGCGGCGGTATCACCCATGCTAGCCTGATGCCACCCCCGTCGAAGGACGTTGGGGCTCCGGAGCTGAGGTCCGTAAGGGGTTGCCTCGGAGGGAGCACGACCTCTCCAGTGCGTGCAAGCTCAGCCGCCAGGCTCACGGGGCGCGGAGCTACTGCGCGCATTGAAGCCCCGGGAGGTGGCAGCAGGAGCACCCTCGTTCCTTCGCCTGGAGAAGACCTGAGAAACAAGGGCTCAAGAGGGCTTGTCGCGTGAAGGTCATGCGGAGCATAGGACTTACTCGTTGGTGGCGACCCACTTTCTTCTCTTCACGGCAAACGGGGGCGAGCCGCCGCCACCATCAAGCCGCCTCCTCCTCAGGGGCACGCGGGCCTCGGGGGCCGGCACCTTGGGGTGTGGACGACCTCCCTGCGCGCTCGCGGCGATGGCCGCGCCCCCAGGCGTAGTGACACCACCGATGTCCAGAGGTGCGGGGGCAAGCTGGTTCATAGCAGGTGGTTCGCCCTCAAAGCCCTCAGGGGCTAGAGCCACCAGGAGGGGGTGGTCGCGAGGCCCCTCATGGCCCTCGGGAGGCAACCCACACTCATCGAAGCGAGGCATTCCCCTGATGAAGTCTCTCCCACTCATGTAGTTGTACAGGGGGAGCCCTCCTTGAGGAAGCACATTGGCTTCCCCGCCGGTCAGGACACTCAACACGCTGGGGTGCAGGGAGGCCGCCTGGAGCCTCATAGGGTCTTTGCGATCGGTGAAGGCCCACATCGGGCGAGAATGACGCTGGAGCAGGGTGATTCGTCGTCGGACAAACTCCGTCACCACCATCGCCACCGTCATGACCGCCCCTCTTAGGTCAGCCATCCTCACCGTGACCCGCACGAGCCTCGGGTCAGCGAGCTTCTCGTGCGTCCACCCAGAGCTCGGCCTTGCCGGGGACGATGGAGTTTGGAGTAGTGGGCTATACTGGGATGCGTCAACGTATACCCATTGCCTCCGAAAGCCTTCTGCGTCTGGGCGGATCTTCATGTCGATGCCCTCACCCGCCATCATGCTCGCTACACGGAGGGACATGCACCAAAGCATTGTGCACCGTCGGTTAGCCGCAGAGAGAAGAAGTGGTGGAGTAGCGCCACCGAGGGGGAGATTCCCACGAAGGCCTCGCACAAGAACACGAAGGCGGAGAGGAGGGTGATGGATTCTGGGTCAAAGTGCAGCGCGTGGACCTGATAGTGCAACAACACGGCGTTGAAGAAATTCAAAAATGAAGGCAGCAATCTGGAGAAGAGGGCATGGAGGTGAAGGGCAATGTTGCTAGCCTCCAATTCGGTGGAGGACCGAGAATCAAGCCAGATCTTCATCACCTTTCACTCGTTGGAGTCGGCCGCGATTACCGGAAGGACCTTGTTCAGCCCCTCGCAGTTGAGCATGGTGGACCAACCCAGGGCCGAGCCTGGCCCCGTCTGGTGGGTCATGGCGGTGCAAGATCTAGCGGGCGCGGTGCTACCTTGCTTGGGAAGGAAGGAGCGGAAGACGAACGCACAGCGGAACAACGATGGCCCTGCGGCGTGCGCCATGCGTTTTGTCAGCCTGGGCAGTTGCCGAGGTGAAGTGGGGAAGTTGGGGCGTCCGCGTCCCGTTGTGCGCCACGCATCAATCCTGGCCCGCAGGCGGCTAGGGCCTGCATCGCTTCAACCTCTCCTCGCTGCCTTCACCTTGAAGCCAGGCCGAGCGTGCCGTGGGCCTGGGGTCTACTGTCGGCATTCTGGGACTGGGGGTACCCAGGTCCGCCTGCCTACGGCCCAGCACGTGGCTCCATCGGCGGCCCGGAACAGCCCAACTCCATGGCTTCACGAGCAAGACCCTCACGAGGGCCCCTACCTCGCGAGGAGAACGACGACGAGGCCTCCCAAGGTGCAGCCCCTCGAGGCTGCCTCCGGAGGGGCGAACATCTCTAGGCAAGCACCTCACCTCGCGAGGCGCGCGATGACGTGAGCCATGACGACCAAGGCCAGGAGGGCGCCAGCGGGCGCAGGAGAGGATAGTTTCCTCTTTGGTGCTAAGGAGGCAAGGACGTTCACGGGTTCCCAAGGAATCCTCCAAAGGTTTCCCTTCGAGTGCAACAAGACCAAGACCATGACCTCAGCGGGGCGGAGGTCAGCACCGAGCCCACCGTTGCGTCACGACCAGAAGCTTGGCAGGCGAAGACCACCTTTAGTCAGGATAGGATGTACTCCTGTCCCCATTCAAATTGGCCGTTGTGGAATCCCTTCCCGCCTAAGCTATGAGGGAAGAGGACCAAGGCCACTATAAATATAGTCTAGTCTCCACTGGAGAGAGGGATCGAATCCTTCAGCCTCGGAGCTCTCTCGAGGCAGCCCACACTTATACTAGTTCATACTCACCCTCCTCGCTAGGTAATCCACCACAAAGCAGGAGTAGGGTTTTACATTGCAAGGTGGCCCAAACCTGGGTAAACCACCGTGTTCACTTCTTCTTCCCTTTCCTTTGAGCCCGACGAAGCCCAGGTCGTGGGGTGGTGAGTAGCGAGTCATAGCTAGGCAAGATCCTTCGCACACGCCCCTGAGTTCAAACCTTATTGGGTCCGCGAAGCCCATGATTCCGACACTATTGAGACTAGCTATCCAAGTATTGGCGGGCTTCGTGAAAACATGTGCACCATAGTGATCCGATATCATATTGTTGATATATCATATAGTGTAATTGCTTGCTCCCGTGCATATCATGTGATACTTGTCTCATATATGTGGTTGAGGCTTAATAAGCATAGTGGAAAGGAAGAGAAGGGCAAAAATAATACAAAAAAAGCTTATGAGCAAGAGTGAAAGATCAAAAGCTTATAAGCAAAAGAGAGTTGAGCATGAACAAAGAAACTTGTGCATGAGGATACATGGAATAGGAAACATTTTGCTTGCATGCATATAGGTTGGTGCCAAGTGGTGAATCGTGCCCAAGTGTGCAATCAAGGTAGTGCTTTCCTAGTGTTTGTGCAACATGAGCTTAGTCTTCATTAAGCAATTTGTATTGCTCACCCTGTAGTTGCACAAGCCCCATTATTCCATCGTGTGTGTTTCTTTATTGCCCTCCTCTATATTTGTGATCACTTGCTTTGCATTTTGAGTCCTTTGGATTTATCTCAACATTTACAATATCTTGGACTTCAATTTGCATGAATTTGTACCACTTGTCCTAACCAAGCCACACGATAAGCTTTACTTTGTAGGTGTGAGTGAACAAGTCCGGTACCAATTCCACTATTCTTTCATTTCACATTGAGTGATACGGGATACATCCTCAACTTTGGGAAAAGGTAGCTAGGTATTGTTTATCTATTTCATACTCACCTTTGCTTGAGTCTTGTGATGGATAGGCAAAGCACATCATCTCCGGTCTATAACCACGATGACGAGTTCGATGCCATGAAGACCTTCCTCGACGCCAAGATGGCAAGCACATGGAGGACTCAAGGTCCTCATAAACAACCGCAAGAGGTCTTCCTCATCTTCGAGAAGACTCTCAAGTGCAAAGACTACCGAGCTACCATCTCCGGCAAGGTCTCATCAGCATCGACACCATCACCAACGAGAATGTGAAGGTCAAGAGCTCAACAACAACCACCACTCTACAACTTCACCATCTACCTTGGCATCTTCGCCAAGTGACTTCAAGGCATATTTGCCTTCGGACGTACGGCATCGTCGCCTACTCCATGAGCTCAAGTCCACTACTTCCACGAGCTACTTCTACTTCGACGACAATGATGAGATTCCATTCTTTGGGACTCCTGACCCCGAGGAGTACCTCGAGTGGGAGCGCAAGATGCACGACTACCTCAAGCTACATCAAGTCCCCTCCGAAGATCAAGTGAAGTGAGCCACAAGTACCTTCCACGACTACGCATCGACATGGTGGCTTCACACACCTTCGAGAAACTTTGACATGAGTTGGCCCAAGACGAAGAAAGTGATGCGGCGAGAATTTGTGCCTTCCACCTATACGGAACATCTTCAACACCAATTGGAGAACACCATACAAGGATCCAAGTCCCTCGACAAGTTCCTCGACGACATGTACCTTGGTTCTCTTAAGGTGGAGCAAGAACCCAAGTCTACTCGACCCCAAGCACACTTCATGACGACCACGCTCCAAGACGGCGAGTATGAGGCTAGTACCACCGATGTGTCCAAGCCCGAAGAGCTCCAAGATGACATTCCCAAGTTCGACTTCACCGCCATCCCTCTTAGTGGCATTGATGATCTCGAGTCTACTATGACTCTTTCTGAAGACGGTGCGATGACGAGTACGACTATGGAGCAATTCAAGGATCAAGATTTGGAGGCGAGCGACATGCTGGAGAGCAAGGATGATGCTTCCATCTTTGGAGGCGAGAGTGATGATGTGCCATCTTCGGCCTTCATCCACGGCGACGACTATGAGATGGTTGAGCATGGGATTTTCCCATCGACCGAGGAGGCGTATGGTGATGAGTTGAGTGACTTGTGCAACCATATTGAGAGTGAGAGTGACTTCACCACTAGCCCCATATATGATGAGATGTCCCCAATTCCCATGTGAGGAAAGCCACCACCACCACTTGAGTGATTAGAGTGACTCCGCCATATGTGACATTGAGTGCGCCTATTTTGAGGGAGTGAGTGAGCCACCACCACATAGAGAGAGTGAGGTAGTTGATAGGGCATGTGAGGCCATTTCGATTTCTAACAACTTAACCTCTACCTCTACTGTGTCTTCTCATTTGGTGCTAGGTCCCATATATGATGACGCCCTGATCCTCGACGACTTTGTCCTTCCTTTGGACAAGACGATGACCATGATGGACTATGATGCACCCCCCCCCCCACACACACACACATGGTTCCATCACGATGATGATGTTGACCACGACTTGGTCTTTGCCACCTCACCTACACCACATGAGTGGAATGACAAAGGTAACATAGGTAATGGTGATGCTCTGGTCCCACTAGTGGACATTCATGACATTGATTGCTTGCATGATGTTCATCCTCCTATTGAGATGCTTCATGCTAGTGCGACTTCCTCATGCGATGATCTACCCGTTTATGATGAGTTTGATGATTGTCATGTGGAGTCTATTAGTTGTGATGCCATGTTGCATAGGATTTCTTATGATAATTCTCTCGGTCACATCATGTTTGCCAATCCGCTTGACTTGTCATATGCTATGAATGAGATCAACCGTATGTCATATTTGCAATCTCATTGTAATGACTATGCATATGCCATTAAACTAAACCCAATTTGCACATATGGTAGATGACAAACCCATGGTTATTATCATTTGTTTTTCTTGTGATAATATTGATATGCTCCCTTTGCATCATTTATCTCATATGTCATGCCATGACCACCTAGCTTCGGACATATATTGTTTGCCATGTTTTCAATTTTCTCCATATTATGCTTCTGCTATTGCACTTGTGGAGACCCCCATAGTTTCCTCCTACATTTTAGGAGATTTTGATCCATTACATCCATTGCATGATCCTAATACTTGTGTGCACAAAATGCTTCCCATGGATGATATGCCATATAATTGCATGCTCAATTGGTATCCCCATCATGTTATACATAACAACTATTCTTTCATGATGGATGACATGTTTTTATAACATGCATCAAATTTCTTTGAGCAATGCCTATCTTGTGCTAACTCTCACACGCACATGCACATCATGATGGATGATGTGTACATTTACCAGGCACACACTTTGTTTCATTTGTCTACTTGTTGTGTAAGTACACATGCTTCCTCGTCAACCTCACAATCCCATGAGTTGACGAAACGAGCTCTAGAGAGCAATGATGATTTGGGATCCCGTGGATTATCCTTACCACTGCTCCCTTCGCACAAAGAATTCATGCATTTCTTCTACATGGCCCTCACATGGTTATGGGTTATTGTCCACTACATATTCTGTGACCATCTTGCCATGTTCACTTTGCATGATATGCTCATTACTATGCCTTTACCATGCATTGTGACCCATGCTTTGCATTACACATGATGATTGATTCTAGTACTTGTATGTGTATTTGCAAACTTGGTGGAGATATTGCTTGTTATCGCCATGTTTGTTTGTGCCCAATGCCTACGATGATCCTTTGATCATATCTTGTTTTCATGCTTGTCCTATGTCATGCGCATTACATATGCCTATTATTTGCCCACATGACATGCTTGCCATGATTTCCTCTAGTATGTTGCATCTTCGCACTACTAGTTTGCATGACATGATTGATATGCGTGCCTATGTTGCATCACCGATGATTCATACTTCCTCGATTCATGCGGTTGATGGCATCCATTCCCTTGATTGCCACATGATTGACTTAATTGCCTCACACATAATGAACAATTGTTCTTTCCATTGTGTTTAGTGCCACAACTTCACTACACCATATGCACTTTATGCTTCCATTGTCTTGCCCCATGTGTTTAGACACTTCATTTTCTTTGGTGTTGTGAAGGATTCATATGCATACCATATACCATTCGTTGAGCGCTTAATGCATGCTTGCTATGACCATGAGGTACATGCTCATTCTCTTGTCACACATATTAGCATCTCTACCTCCCAATTACATGCTTGTTTCAATGATGCCCTTGATCGTGCTCAATCCATATGCTTACATGACATGACACAATCTTTTGTCACACCATATGATATGCATGATGACAACACTTCTTTGGTGAATCACCACTTGAATGCTTGGTTTTGCACTAACGCTATCCACATTTGTTTTTCCAAGTGTTTGTTGTTCTTGCTACTTTTGAAGGAATCACGAGTCGATGCGACATTGGAGAGTGCCAACTTTGAGCTTCAAGACTGTGAGTACTTGGTGAACATTCACTTATACACGGCGACACCATATCTTTCCCATGGTGATTTGGTTTTCAATCTGAGGTCAGATCTTTCCCAAGGGGGAGGGGATGATGCGGAGCATCCTACAGACATCACCATGTCAAGAGTCCGTTTGGCAAGTGACACATGCAACATCTACTTCACATACATAAAGGTTCATCTCCTTTACACATGTTCACTTGACCCCTTTGAGGATGGTATACTATGAGGCATCCCTCTCGTGGGCATGCATAGGTATTACCGGAGCTTCATCGATGACGAGGAGGAGTTCAAGCGCAAGAGAACATCTACACCATCCAAGAAGGGAGAAGGAGGAAGAGGGACCCCAAGACGCGAAGCACTGGAGGCCTCAGACTACCCCGGGTGCCTGGCTTTCTACGCGCGGGTGCCTGGACCCCCGGCCACTAACCAGGCGCGTCCCCTCACCACCCCGGGTGCCCGATCTGGCGGCCCCAAAGGGCGCGGACCCTCTGTCCACTCTGGGTGCCCGGGCTTTCACCATTGGGTGCCCGCACCCCCGGGCACCAGGCCCCTCACCTGGCGCTACCCCGGGTGCCCGGCCTCCTCATCCCAGCGACCCCAGGGTGCCCGAACCCCTTTACCCCGAGTGCCCGGACCCCTCCGCCGATGCATGCGTAAGTTAAGGGCCAAATGAACCATGTACACATGCTTCTCCCAAAATCTTCCCTAGACTATAAATAGAAGTACCCCATCTCAGAATTAGGTTTAGCAAACTACATGATATGATCTTCAGAGCTTTGCTCCTATCTACCCTCTGCCATGGAGATCAAGACCTCCTATGAGAAGATCCCTAGTGGACAACAAGACCCCATCTAGGGAATGATCCCCATCATAGGATCATCAAGACCTCATCTCCCTTTGGATATGGGATGAACTTTAACTTGTGCTATTTTCCCTTTGTTGTTCATGTATCTTGTGGATCCATGTGTTGCTATTCTAGTGGATGTGTAATTGGGCTTGTTCTTCAGTGTTCCTCTTGTGATTTCCCCACTTGTTCTTCGTGTTCTTCGCGTTTTCTTCCTGGATTTCCCCTCCAATTAGTGAAATATCACCATTTATGGTCTCCACCCTACAACACTAGTTCATATCTTGTGTTCAATCTTTGTATCAAAACCTCGGATTGGTACCTGTGGGTGACTAGTAGTGTTGATTACATATTGTAGTTGATGCTAGTTAGTTTATTTGGTGGAAGATTATATGTTCAGATCCATTATGATATTTATTACTCCTCTGATCATGAGCATGAATATGATTTGTGAGTAGTTACTTTTGTTCTTAAGGGCGCGGGAGAAGTCATGTTACAAGTAATCATGTGAATTTGATATTCGTTTGATATTTTGATGATATGTATGTTGTGATTCCCTTAGTGGTCTTATGTGAATATCGACTACATGACACTTCACCATATTTGGGCCTAAGGGAATGTGGAGTAGTTATTAGATGATGGGTTGCTAGAGTGACAGAAGCTTAAACCCTAGCTTATGCACTATTCCGTAAGGGGCTAATTTGGATCCACATGTTTAATGCTATGGTTAGATTTTATCTTAATTCTTATTTCGTAGTTGCGGATGCTTGCGAGGGGGGGTTAATCATAAGTGGGAGGCTTGTTCAAGTAAGAACAGCACCCAAGCACCGGTCCACCCACATATCAAATTATCAAAGTAGCGAACGCGAATCAAAGAAACATGATGAAGGTGACTAGATGAAATTCTCGTGTGTCCTCGAGAACGTTTTACTTATTATCAGAGACCATTCTGGCTTGTCCTTTGCTACAAAAAGGATTGGGCCACCTTGCTGCACTTTTGTTAATGTTACTATTACTTGCTCGTTACAAATTATCTTGTTATCAAACTATCTGTTACCGACAATTTCAGTGCTTGCAGAAAATACCTTGCTGAAACCACTTGTCATTTCCTTCTGCTCCTCGTTAGTTTTGACACTCTTACTTATCGGAAGGACTATGATTGATCCCCTATACTTGTGGGTCATCACTTGTCATATGCTATGCATGAGATCAACCATATCGCATATTTGCAATCTCGTCGTAGTAACTATGCATATGCCATTAAAATAAACCCAATTTGAACTTATGGCATAGATGACAAGCCCATGGTTATTAGCATTTGTTTTTCTTGTGATGATATTGATATGCTCCCTTTGCATCATTGCCATTGTATGCCATGCCATGACCACCTAGCTTAAGACATGCATTGTTAGCCATGTTTTCGATATTCTCCATATGATGTTTCCACTATTGCTCATGAGGAGACCCCCATAGTTTCCTCATACATGATAGGAGATTTTGGTCCATCCTATCCATTGCATGATCCCGATAATTATGTGCACCATATGCTCCCCATGAATAAAAATTCTATTAATGTGCCATATATATAATTGCATGCTCATTTTGTGTCCCCATCGTGTCATACATAACAACTATTATTTCATGATGGATGACATGTTCATGTACCATGCTTCAAATTTATTTGAGTGATGCTTATTTTGTGCTAACTCTCATGTGCACATACACATCAAGATGGATGATGTGTACATTTACCACGCACACACTTTCTTTGGTTTGTGTCTCTTTTGTGTAGGTCATCACACATATTCATCAACCTTGCAATCCCATGAGTTGATGAAACGGGCTCTTGAGGGCAACGATGACTTTGGATCCCATGGATTTTTTTCACACCGTTTCAATTGTGCAAGGAATTTACACATTTCTTCTACATGGCCCTCACATGGTTATGGGTTATTGTTCGTTACATATTATATGCCCAGCTTGCCATGTTCACTTCCCATGATATGCTCATTTGCATTTGGATGACATGCTTTGGTGACCCATGCTTTGCATCTCACATGATTCATGATTCATGATTCTAGTGCTTGTATGTGTATTTGCAAGCTTGGTGGAGATATTGCTTGTTATTACCATGTTTGCTTTGTACCCCATGCCTATGATGATATTTCGATATTGATTTGTGTTCGTGCATGCAATATGTCATGTGCATTGCCTATGCCTACTATTTGCTCACATGACATGATTACCATGATTTCCCCTAGTGTGTTACATCTTTGCTCCACTAGTTTGCATGACATGATTGATATGCTTGCTTTGTTTAGTGCATCACCCATGATTCCTACTTGCTCATTTCTTGCGGTTGATAGCCACTATTGCCATGCTTTGCACATGATTCCTATTTCTTCTTGTCATATATCTTCATATGTTGCCTCTCTCATGCTAGATGATTTGACATGTATTGAGTGCACCAATGATTTTAGTCTTGCTAATGAGAATGCCCCCATAGCATTCCTGCAAATATTTGGAGATTTTGACATATTTCTTGTAAATCATGCTTGTCTTACTTCTTTGCACCATATATCTAGTGCCATGAACATTAAGGTTGTTGCATCATATTATTCATGCGCTTTTGCTATTAATGGTTTTGTGCAAGAGAAGAGAACCATCATGATGGATGATTTGTTTATCTACCACGTGCATACGTTCTTTGCCTTGTTGTGTGCATGTGTAGGATGCTACGACTTCATGTCAACCTCCACTTAACGTGAGTTGACCGTTCGCGCTCTTGAGAGCGGTCCTCATACTTTTGACCATGACTCACTTCTACACTGCATTTGCTTATGCTTCGGCTTTGTGAAGGACACACAAGGACATGCTTTCAAAGTGATATCCTTCTCTTTTGAGAACCTCCAAAACATGAGCATGAATATTGTGGATCCTACTACATGCGTTGCTTGCACCATGAAATATCGCACACATGCTAGAGATCTTGCTTCGACTTATCATTGCCACATTGCCATGCCTCGTGACCTGTATACCATGTGTGTTGCATCCAATTCTTGGATTACTTGCTCCTATCATATTCTTAGTTGCAACAATGTCATCACTTCACACATGTCATGCCCCATTTATCGCTACATGCTTGCCTCGATTACCCCACACATGATGAACAATTGCTCTTTCTATTGTATTGAGTGCCAGACTATCTTCACTGCACCCTATGCATGTTATGCTTGGATTGTCTTGCACTTGCCCCATGTGTTTAGACACTACATTTTATTTTGTGTTGTGAATGATTCATCCGCCTACCATAGACCTTTCATTGATCGCTTTGTGCATGTTTGCTATGAATTTGCGGTAGATGCTTGTTCACATGTCAATATTAGCATCTCTACCTCCCATTTGCATGCTTATTTCCATGATGCATTCCATTATGCTCAATCCATATGCTTACATGACATGCCACAATCCTTTGTCACACCAATATGCATGATGAAGACACTTGTTCGGTTAATCACCACTTGAATGCTTGGTTTTTCACTAACGCTAACCACATTTATTTTTTCCAAGTGTTTGTTGTCCTTTCTCCTTTTGAAGGAACCCCAAGACGGTGCGACATTGGAGAGTGCCCATTTCGAGCATCAAGATGACAATACTTGGTGATCATCCACTTCTACATAGTCATGCCATTTATTTCCCATGGTGATATGGTTTTCCATCTGAAGTCGGGTCTTTCCCAAGGGGGAGGTGATGATGCGAAGCATCCTACGGACATCACCATGTCAAGAGTCCCTTTGGCAAGTGACACATGCGACCTCTACTTCACATACATAAAGGTGAATCATCTCCTTTACATGTGTTCACTTGACCCCTTTGAGGATGGTATACTACTTGACACTCCTCCCATATGCATGCATAGGTATTACTGAAGCTTCACCATTGACGAGGAGCACCGCGAGCGCACGTGTACTTCTACACCATCCGCGAGGGAAGCATGGAAAAGAAGACAGAAGAAAGGGGAAGAAGTGTAGGTCGGCACTTGCCCGGACGATCCGGACAATGCCCGGACGATCCGGCTACGCGCCCAAAGACTACAGCATGAGCCCAGACGAAGCGGGATCATCCGAACCCCCATCTGGATCATCCGGACCCTTGACGTCTGGATCATCGGTACCACCTCCCGGATCATTCGGACCATGCATGCGTGCGTGACTTGGGTCGAGGCCCGTGTACTCATTTTCCCCCCTCACTTACCCCTCTGTAGCTTAGACTATAAATAGACCTCCTCCACCTCCCTTGTAGGGTCAGCAAATATGATAGCTCATCTTAGTTGAGCTTTGCTTCTTACCTTCTATTCTTGAGAGAGAGAGAGAGAGAGAGACCACTCCCATGGGGTTCAAGACCTCCATGTGAACATGTGAGAAGATCCCGAGGAATTCAAGACCCCATTGTGGGAAGGATCATCTAGATCATCAAGACCTCATCTCCCCTTGGATTTGGGATGAACTCTACCTTGTATCTTTCCCTTTGTTGTTCATGTACCTTGTGATCTTGTATGTTTGTTAGTCTAGTGGATGTGTGATTGGACTTGTTCTTGAGTGTTCCTCTTGTGATTTCTCCCCGTTCTTCCTCGTGTTCATCGTGTTCTTCAAGGAATCCCCATCCATTTCGTGAAAGATCGGCCGCTAGGGTTCCACCCTACATCACCTTGCCTATAGTTTGCTTCGGCATGGGTTGTTTTGCCTTTGGTGGAGCGGTCTTTTCTTCCGCTCTATTAGTGTGATCCCTAGGCAGACCTTGATGATGAGGATATGGAGGATATGGAGCCTTAGTTGTCTTTCTTGTCCTCACAAACCTCTCGACCTTCAATGCTAGAGCTTGTGCTTGATCAATGGACCAGATTTGTTGCATCATCAATCGATCTTGAATAGCATCATTGAGACCATTGATGTACCTTGCAACCTATTGATCTTCAGTTCCGGCAAGGTTGCACCTCACTTGTAGCCATAGAAACTCTTCCATGTAATCTGAAATGGTCCTATTTCCTTGGGCACAATTTTGGAATTGGATAAATAGGATTTGTTCATAATCATCGGGTAAAATTCTCCCCTTCAAAAGACGTTTCATTTGCCGCCAAGTTCTCACACGAGGTTCTCCTCTCAACCTGCACTCTTCTTGAACGCGGTGCCACCATGCACCGACTCCTCCTTTCAGATTGTATGCAACCAAAGGAACTCTACGATCTTCTGGAATCTCCATGACCTCAAAGAAAATCTCCACTTCATATAACCAATCTAGGCACCCTTCAATAACAACATTTCCACTAATAGCTGGGATCTCAGCTTTCACCTTGTATGTATCCCTCGCATATGTAGGGTTAGGTACTCTCCGATATGCATGGAGATCAGGTTCTTCAAGGGCTTCATCATATTCTTCACCTTCAGAAACTTCAACGTAAATTGGCCTTCTTGAAGCACGTTGAACAACACGTTGTAGTGGCAGTCTTGCTCCAAGATTACCTCTCCTTCTTTGTTGAACATCTTCTTTCTTTAGATGAATCTCCTTCATTGGCAATAGGGGTGCACCCTTTCTTATCATCTCAACCAGCTGGTCAAATCACAGATTAAGATCTTTACACAACTATTTGATTTGTTGTTCTGTAGAATCCATCCTCTTCTCCAATTGCTCCATTGCTTGCTGCATCCCACTCTCAAAGAGAACAACAAGAACTAGTATGGATCAACGAGGCTCTGGTACCACCTGAAGAAGCACAAGGTTGTGGAGGAGCAACTTCACCTTGCTGCTACAAAGTGTACAACACTAGAGTTGAAGGAACTACTTCAACGTGCGGTGCTAGATGTCGCTCTAGAGACGGAGATAGGGCCGATATGGCAGCAAGAGTTCAATCCAAAACTCCTAGAGCACAAGCTAGTCCAAGATCTTAGATACGAACAGGTTCTATTATAGGTAGTGAGTGTACATAGTCTGGGTACAAAGTAGAGGTGAGGACCTCTACTTATAGTGCTTTGGGAAGCCTTCACATACTTCTACTTATAGCTGGAACACTCTAGAAAACATTATTTAAGATTCACCATTCTACTCACAGCTACTTATAACTAGAGAACTCTAGAAACAGCAAGTAGGGTAAAGAAAAGAAAATAAAACAAATACTAGACCACAACAGAAGTATCTGGAAGTAGCCAAACAGATTTGCATATGATTATATTTTCATTTTCCTCATCTATTGTTCCTCATCAGATTACTTTGATGAAAACCAGAAAGGGGTAAAAACTGCAAGCATCGGTGGAGGGTGGAACCATGGAAGGTTGGACGAAAGGATGAGAGAAAGAAAACCAAGTGAAAGATGAAACCTTATATTCTCCTTAAGTAATCTTTTTTTTAAACCGGGCTGAACCCCTTTCCATTGCAAATTAATGGAAATACAACAGTTCCAGAAACATTTAGGGAGGGAAAAGAGGTAGAGCGAGTTCGAGCACTGCTAGGAAACCCACTGCATCCGCCCGACCTCAAGACGAATGCCATGGGGCAAAAACCTAGATAGCACCAACATAAAGTCTACTATGGATACATTCCAATACGCCCCAAGAAACCAACAAGGGCACACACCAAAATCGGCGCCAACAGGACGCACTGCGGAACACCGGTCACCACTGGGCAGAGACGAAATAGGAGCACCATCTTTATTCGCCTGCTATCGAACGTATCACTGCATTGCATATCTTCATCAGTTGCATTGTACTCGGCCTGATCAACTCAGCTCCCGTACGTAGCTCCTCAGCATCATCCCATCGCTATAGACCTACCCAATATATAAGAAACGGGAACATAGAAAAGAAAATTTCAAACGGGTTTTTTTATTTGTTACTTTTCAAAAGTAGCCCGATTACGAGCCAACCAGATGGCCTAGCATACCGCAGCAAGACTTGTCATATAAAAGTTCCCTCCAGCAGGGAGGAAGGAGTAACACCAAGCATACTATTGCCACTGGTTATTAGGACAACTGTCCCTGCCCAGAACCACCCCCACACATCGCCATACAACCCTAGCGACAGGGCAGGTAAAGAACAAGTGTTGTGAAGATTCAAGCTCATTACAGAACGAACAATAGGGGTTTCCTAGCCAGCGCTTTCTTTTCATGACTTGTGTAGTAAGAACAACATCTTGAGCCAGCTGCCACATAAAGATTTTGATTTTGAGGGGAATTTTCGCTTTCCAAATCCATCTATAATGGCACCCGCTGAGGGGGCTTTCAAGCCATTTATACATGGACTTGGTGGAATATTTGGCATTGTTGTTCAGCCCCCAAAACACCTGGTCACTCCCCCCATGCAACTCGATCCCAGAAATGGTTCTCCTCATTTTTCTCCCATTGCCCCATTAGCTCAGGAGTGAGCCTTCTTCTAAAGGAGGAGTTAACATTCAGAGACTCAAACTTATCAACTGTCCAGTCTTGGTTATTGCACACGTCGAAAAGGACAGAGTATTGTTCCTGAAATGGGAACAAACCATTGACCTAATCTTTCCAGACTCTACCAGATTTCCAGATTCAATTTTAATCCGCCTACCAGCCATATATAGTGCCTTTACTTTCGAAAGAGCTTTCCAACAGGGGGCAGAGAATCTGGGCATCACAGATGCCACAATTTTGTTTTTAAGATATTGTGCCCGCACAATATCTTGCCACAGCCCCTGTTGGGTCTCAAGTTTCCACCACCACTTAACCATCAGGCTTATATTCTACTTCCTAAGATCTTTAACCCCTAGGCCGCCTTTCTCCTAGGATCTGCAGATCCTATTCCATTTTACTAGATGGTATCTTTTCTTCTTATTGCACCCTCGCCAAAAGAATTTTAAATGCATGTTTGTCCAGCCTCTCAATAAATGATTAATTCATAAGTGATACGTCTCCAACGTATCTATATTTTTTTTATTGTTCCATGCTATTATATTATCTGTTTTGATATTTCATATGCATTAATATGCTATTTTATATTATTTTTGGGACTACCTATTAACCTAGAGCAGAGAGCCAGTTTCTGTTTTTTCCTTGTTTTAGAGTTTCGCAGAAAAGGAATATCAAACGGAGTCCAAACGGAATGAAACTTTCGCGATGATTTTTCTTGGACCAGAAGACATCCAGAGGACTTGGAGTACACGTCAGGGAAGCCACGAGGCAGCCACAAGGACAGAGGGCGTGCCCAGGGGGTAGGGCACGCCCCCACACTTGTGGGCCCCTCGTGACTGCACCGACCTATTTCTTCCGCCTATATATTCTCAAATATTCCAAAACCTACCAGGAGAGCCACGAAAACACTTTTCCACTATCGTAGCCTTCTGTACCCGAGAGATCCCATCTAGGGGCCTTTTCCGGCATCCTGCCGGAGGGGGATCCGATCATGGAGGGCTTCTACATCAACACCATTGCCTCTTCGATGAAGCGTGAGTAGTTTACCTCAGACCTACGGGTCCATAGCTAGTAGCTAGATGGCTTCTTCTCTCTCTTTGATTCTCAATACCATGTTCTCCTCGATGCTCTTGGAGATCTATCCAATGTAATACTCTTTTGCAGTGTGTTTGCCGAGATCCGATGAATTGTGGATTTATGATCAGCTTATCCATGAATATTATTTGAATCTTCTTTGAATTCTTATAAGCATGATTTGATATCTTTGCAAGTCTCTTCGAACTATCGATTCGGTTTGGCCAACTAGATTGGTTTTTCTTGCAATGGGAGAAGTGCTTAGCTTTGGGTTCAATCTTGCGGTGCCCGATCCCAGTGACAGAAGGGGAACCGACACGTATTCTATTGTTGCCATCGAGCATAACAAGATGGGGTTTTCATCATATTGCTTGAGTCTATCCGGCTACATCATGTCATCTTACTTAATGCGTTACTCTGTTCTATGAACTTAATACTCTAGATGCAGGCAGGAGTCGGTCGATGTGTGGAGTAATAGTAGTAGATGCAGGCAGGAGTCAGTCTACTTGATACGGACGTGATGCCTATATTCATGATCATTGCCTTAGATATCGTCATAACTTTGCGCTTTTCTATCAATTGATTCGTAGTAATTTGTTCACCCGCCGTAATATTTTCTATCTTGAGAGAAGCCTCTAGTGAAACCTATGGCCCCAGGTCTATTTTCCATCATATAAGTTTCCGATCTACAATCTTAGTTTCCGATTTACTTCCTTTGCAATCTTTTACTTTCTGTTCTATAAACCAAAAATACCAAAAATATTACTTTACCATTTATCCAACTCTATCAGATCTCACTTTGCAAATAACCGTGAAGGGATTGACAACCCCTTTATCGTGTTGGGTGCAAGTTGGTGTTTGTTTCTGCAGGTATTCGGTGACTTGAGCGTTGTCTCCTACTAGATTGATACCTTGGTTCTCAAAAGCTGAGGGAAATACTTACTCTACTTTTCTGCATCACCCTTTCCTCTTCAAGGGAAAAACCAACGCAAGCTCAAGAAATAGCAGGAAGAATTTATGGCGCCGTTGCCGGGGAGATCTACGCCAAGTCAAGACATACCTAGTACCCATCATAAACTCTCATCTCTCTCATTACATTATTTGCCATTCGCATCTCTTTTTCCTCTCCCTCACTTCTAAAACAAATTGCGAAAAGATTTCCCTTTTCTTCACCCCTCTTTCGTTCGTCTTCTGCGCTTACATTTTGTGTGCTCGTGTGTTGGATTGCTTGCTTTGTCACGATGACTCAAGAGAATACCAAATTGTGTGACTTTTACAACACCAATAATAATGATTTTATTAGTACTCAGATTGCTCCCGCTACTAATGCGGAATCTTGTGAAATCAACACCGCATTGCTGAATCTTGTTATGAAAGATCAATTTTCTGGTCTTCCCAATGAGGATGCTACATCCCATATTAATAATTCCATTGATTTGTGTGATATGCAAAAGAAAAAAGATGTGGATAATGATATTGTTAAATTAAAGCTATTTTCGTTCTCGCTTCGAGATCGTGCTAAAACTTGGTTTCATCTTTGCCTAAAAATAGTATTGATTCATGGAATAAGTGTAAAGATGCTTTTATTTCCAAGTATTTTACTCCCGCTAAGATCATCTCCCTTAGGAATGATATTATGGATTTTAAGCAACTTGAGCATGAACATGTTGCACAATCTTGGGGGAGGATGAAATTGATGATACGAAATTGCCCTACTCCTGGTTTGAATTTGTGGATGATTATACAAAAAAATTATGCCAGATTGAATTTTGCTTCTAGAAATCTTTTAGATTCGTCCGCGGGAGGTACTTTTATGGAAATTACGTTAGGAGAAGCTACCAAACTCCTAGATAATACTATGGTTAATGATTCTCAATGGCATACTGAAAGACCTTCCACTAGTAAAAAAGTGCATGCAGTTGAAGAGATTAATATTTTGAGTGGAAAGATGGATGAGCTTATGAAATTATTTGCTAGCAAGTGTGCTCCTATTGATCCTAATGATATGCCTTTGTCTACTTTGATTGAGAATAATAATGAAACTATGGATGTGAATTTTGTTGGTAGGAACAATTTTGCTAATAACGCGTATAGAGGTAATTTTAATCCTAGGCCGTTCCCTAGTAATTCCTCTAATAATTATGGTAATTCCTACAACAATTCTTATGGAAATTATAATAAGATGCCTTTTGAATTTGAGAATAGTGTTAAAGAATTTATGAGTTCACCAAAGAATTTCAATGCTTTGATTGAAGAAAAATTGCTTAAGATTGATGATTTGGCTAAAAACGTGGATAGAATTTCTCTTGATGTTGATTCTTTGAAACTTAGATCTATTCCACCCAAGCATGATATCAATGAGTCTCTCAAGACCATGAGAATTTTCATTGATGAGTGCAAAGAAAGAACCGCTAAGATGCGTGCTAAAAAAGATTGGTTTATAAAAGCATGTTCTTCTAGTTTCCGTGAGAACAATGATGAAGATCTTAAAGTGATTGATGTGACTCCTATTGAATCTTTGTTTTCCAATATAAATATTGATAAAGATACTACTGGAGATGATTCAACTTTAGTTAAAAGGCGTCCCAATGATTCGGAGGTTTTAGATCTTGATGCAAAAATTGATAAAAGTGGGATTGGAGAGGTCAAAACTTTAAGTAGCAATGAACCCACTCTTTTGGATTTCAAGGAATTTAATTATGATAATTGTTCTTTAATAGTTTGTATTTCCTTGTTGCAATCCATGTTGAATTCTCCTCATGCTTATAATCAAAACAAAGCCTTTACTAAACATATCGTTGATGTTATGATGCAATCTTTTGAAGAAAAGCTTGAATTGGAAGTTTCTCCTAGAAAACTTTATGATGAGTAGGAACCTACTATTAATATTAAGATTAAATATTATGAGTGCCATGCTTTGTGTGATTTGGGTGCTAGTGTTTCCATGATTCCAAAAACTTTATATGATGTGTTAGGTTTCCGTGAATTTGATGATTTTTCTTTAAAAATTTGCATCTTGCGGATTCCATGGGAAGAATTAATGATGTTCTTATTGTTGCTAATAGGAATTATGTGCCCGTAGATTTCATTGTTCTTGATATAGATTGCAATCCTATATGTCCTATTATTCTTGGTAGATCTTTCCTTAGAACGACCGATGCAATTATTGATATGAAGGAAGGAAACATTAGCTTTCAATTTCCATTAAGGAAAGGCATGGAACACTTTCCAAGAAAAAAATTAAATTGTCATATGAATCTATTATGAGAGCCACTTATGGGTTGCATACCGAAGATGATAATATCTAGATCTATTCATGTTTTATGCCAAGCTAAGAGCGTTAAACAATAGCGATTGTTGGAGGCAGCCCAATTTTATTTTTGTTTTTGCTTTTTAGGTTCTGTTTGCAATAAATATTTCATCTAGCCTCTGGTTAGATGTGGTTTTGTGTTTTAATTAGTTTTTGTGCCAAGTGAGGCCTTTGGGATAGCTTACGGTGATAGTTGATTTGATCTTGCTGAAAAACAGAAACTTTTGCGCTCGGTCCCAGAATTGTTAAAAATCACAGAAGCGTGATAAAATACTGATTCTTTTTGCAGAATATTAATAAACAAATTGCTTAGGTCGTCCTAATTTATTAGAATTTTTGGAAGTTACAGAAGTATTCGAAATATCCATATTGCTACATGTTGTTCTGTTTTTGACAGATTCTGTTTTCTATGTGTTGTTTGCTTATTTTGATGAACCTATGGCTTGTATCGGGGGGTATGAACCATGAAAAAGTTGGAATACAATAGATATTACACCAATATAAATAAAGAATGAGTTCACAACAGTACCTAAAGTGGTGATTTATATTCTTATACTAACGGAGCTTATGAGATTTTCTGTTGAGTTTTGTGTTGTGAAGTTTTCAAGTTTTGGGTAAGGATTTGATGGACTATGGAATAAAGAGTGGCAAGAGCCTAAGCTTGGGCATGCCCAATGCATCCCAAGGTAATATTCAAGGACAACCAAGAGCCTAAGCTTGGGGATGCCCCGGAAGGCATCCCCTCTTTCGTCTTCGTCTATCGGTAACTTTACTTGAGGCTATATTTTTATTCACCACATGATATGTGTTTTGCTTGGAGCGCCTTGTATGATTTGAGTTTTAGCTTTTTAGTTACCACAATCATCCTTGTTTTACACACCTTTTGATAGAGAGATGTATAAATCGTGATTTATTAGAATGCTCTTTGTGCTTCACTTATATCTTTTGAGCTAGGCAATATTGCTCTAGTGCTTCACTTATATCTTTTTAGAGCACGGCGGTGGTTCTATTTTGTAGAAATTGTTGAACTCTCATGCTTCACTTATATTATTTTGAGAGTCTCTAAACAGCATGGTAATTTGCTTTGGTTATAAATTTAGTCCTAATATGATAGGCATCCAAGAGGGATATAATAAAAACTTTCATATAAAATGCATTGAATACTATGAGAAGTTTGATTCCTTATGATTATTTTGAGATATGAAGATGGTGGTATTAGAGTCATGCTAGTGAGTAGTTGTGAATTTGAGAAATACTTGTGTTAAAGTTTGTGATTCCCGTAGCATGCACGTATGGTGAACCGTTATGTGATGAAGTCAGAGCATGATTTATTTATTGATTGTCTTCCTTATGAGTGGCGGTCGGGGACGAGCGATGGTCTTTTCCTACCAATCTATCCCCCTAGGAGCATGCGCGTAGTACTTCGTTTCGATAACTAATAGATTTTTGCAATAAGTATATGAGTTCTTTATGACTAATGTTGTGCCCATGGATTATACGCACTCTCCCCCTTCCACCGTTCTAGCCTCTCTTGTGCCAAGCAACTTTCGCCGGTACCATACACCCACCATATACCTTCCTCAAAACAGCCACCATACCTACCTATTATGGCATTTCCATAGCCATTCCGAGATATATTGCCATGCAACTTTCCACCATTCCGTTTATTATGACACGCTCCATCATTGTCATATTGCTTTGCATGATCATGTAGTTGACATCGTATTTGTGGCAAAGCCACCATTCATAATTATTTCATACATGTCACTCTTGATTCATTGCACATTCCGCTACACTGTCGGAGGCATTCACATAGAGCCATATTTTGTTCTAAGTATCGAGTTGTAATTCTTGAGTTGTAAGCAAATAAAAGTGTGATGATCTTCATTATTAGAGCATTGTCACATGTGAGGAAAGGATGATGGAGACTATGATTCCCACACAAGTTGGGATGAGACTCCGGACGAAAAAAAAGAGGCCAAAAAATGATAGAAGGCCCAAATAAAAAAATGAGAGAAAAAAGAGAAGGGGCAATGCTACTATCCTTTTACCACACTTGTGCTTCAAAGTAGCACCATGATCTTCATGATAAGAGAGTCTCCTATATTGTCACTTTCATATACTAGTGGGAATTTTTCATTATAGAACTTGGCTTGTATGTTCCAATGATGGGCTTCCTCAAATTGCCCTAGGTCTTCGTGAGAAAGCAAGTTGGATGCACACCCACTTAGCTTCCTTTTTGAGCTTTCATAAACTTATAGCTCTAGTGCATCCGTTGCATGGCAATCCCTACTCACTCACATTAATGGGCATCTCCATAGCCCGTTGATACGCCTAGTTGATGTGAGACTATCTCCTTCTTTTCGTCTTCTCCACAACCACCATCTATTCCACCTATAGTGATATGTCCATGGCTCACGCTCATGTATTGCGTGAAAGTTGAAAAGGTTTGAGAACATCAAAAGTATGAAACAATTGCTTGGCTTGTCATCGGGGTTGCGCATGATTTAAATATTTTATATGATGAAGATGGAGTATAGCCAGACTATATGATTTTGTAGGGATAAGCTTTCTTTCGCCATGTTATTTTGAGAAGACATAATTATATTGTTAGTATGCTTGAAGTATTATTGTTTTTATGTCAATATTAAACTTCTGTTTTGAATCATATGGATCCGAACATCCTTGCCACAATAAAGAAAATTACATGGATAAACAGGTTAGGTAACATTCCACATCAAAAATTTTGTTTTTATCATTTACCTACTCGAGGACGAGCATGAATTAAGCTTGGGGATGTTTGATACGTCTCCAACATATCTATAATTATGATTGTTCCATGCTATTATATTATCTGTTTTGGATGTTTTATATGCATTAATATGCTATTTTATATTATTTTTGGGACTAACCTATTAACCTAGAGCCCAGTGCCAGTTTTTGTTTTTTTCCTTGTTTTAGAGTTTCGCAGAAAAGGAATATCAAACGGAGTCCAAACGGAATGAAACTTTTGCAATGATTTTTCTTGGACCGAAGACATCCAGAGGACTTGGAGTACACGTCAAGGAAGCCACGAGGCGGCCACAAGGACGGAGGGCACGCCCCCACCCTTGTGGGCCCCTCATGACTCCACCGACCTATTTCCTCCGCCTATATATTCTCAAATGTTCCAAAACCTGCCAGGAGAGCCATGAAAACACTTTTCCACCGCCGCAACTTTATGTACCCGTGAGATCCCATCTAGGGGCCTTTTTCAGCGTCCTTCCGGAGGGGGATTTGATCACAGAGGGCTTCTACATCAACACCATTGCCTCTCCGATAAAGCGTGAGTAGTTTACCTCAGACCTACGGGTCCATAGGTAGTAGCTAGATGGTTTATTCTCTCTCTTTGATTCTCAATACAATGTTCACCTCGATGCTCTTGGAGATCTATCCGATGTAATACTCTTTTGTGGTGTGTTTGCCGAGATCCGATGAATTGTAGATTTATGATCAGCTTATCTATGAATATTATTTGAATCTTCTCTGAATTCTTATATGCATGATTTGATATCTTTACAAGTCTCTTCGAACTATCGATTTGTTTTGGCCAACTAGATTGGTTTTTCTTGCAATGGGAGAAGTGCTTAGCTTGGGTTCAATCTTGTGGTGCTCGATCCCAGTGATAGAAGGGGAATTGACACATATTTTATTGTTGCCATCGAGGATAACAAGATGGGGTTTTCATCATATTGCTTGATTCTATCCCGCTACATCATGCCATCTTACTTAATGCGTTACTTTGTTCTATGAACTTAATACTCTAGATGCAGGCAGGAGTCGGTCGATGTGTGGAGTAATAGTAGTAGATGCAGGCAGGAGTCGGTCTACTTGATATGGGCATGATGCCTATATTCATGATCATTGCCTTAGATATCGTCATAACTTTGTGCTTTTCTATCAATTGCTCGGCAGTAATTTGTTCACCCACCGTAATATTTTCTATCTTGAGAGAAGCCTCTAGTAAAACCTATGGCCCCCGGGTCTATTTTCCATCATATAAGTTTCCGATCTACAATCTTAGTTTCCTATTTACTCCCTTTGCAATCTTTTACTTTCCATTCTATGAACCAAAAATACCAAAAAATATTACTTTACCGTTTATCCATCTCTATCAGATCTAACTTTGCAAATAACCGTGAAGGGATTGACAACCCCTTTATCGCATTGGGTGCAAGTTGGTGTTTGTTTGTGCAGGTATTCGGTGACTTGAGCGTTATCTCCTACTGGATTGATACCTTGATTCTCAAAAGCTGAGGGAAATACCTACTCTACTTTGCTGCATCACCCTTTCCTCTTCAAGGGAAAAACCAACGCAAGCTCAAGAAGTAGCAATAAGCCACATAGACATATGATACAAGGAGATTTGAATAACTACAGAATCCATCAGCGCAAGCCTACCCACCATCGAAGCAGCACTCCCAATCCAGGCCCCAAGATGTTTAAGATATCTAGTCACAATAAACTCCCCGTCAGAATTCCTGAGATTGGTATAGCTAACAGGCATACCAAGATATTTAATAGGAAAACTTTTTGCGTCACAATTAAACAACTCAGCGTATTCTCTCACAGTGTTATCATCCCCTCCCGCTATGAGGATTTCACTTTCTGAAAATTCACCTTCAACCCAGACATCATCTCAAATATGTACAACAACAACTTCAGGTTGATTGCTTTCTCCACATTATGCTCTAAGGAGATGATCGTATCATCTGTATACTGTAGAACCGCCACTCCGTTAGGAATGAGATCAAGAGCTAGCCCTACTAACAGGTTGTTGTTTTTTGCGCATCAGTAATCATCTTAGCTAGGCAATCAGCAGCTAGATTAAACAAAAAAGGAGAACGGGGGTCGCCTTGACGAACCCCTTTTTCACTTTGAAAGTAAGGTCCAACATAGTTATTTAGTTTGATACTAACCGTACCATTATACAAAATCTGTTTGATCCACCCACACCATGTGTCACTAAAGCCTCTAAGTTTATGGCCTTCCAACAGGAAGTCCCAAATCACTTTATCATATGCTTTTCCGAAGTCTAGCTCCAACAGTACATCAACCCTTTTCTTAGCATGGGTATAGTTCAAGAGTTCATGAAGAGAGAGTATCCCATCCATGATATTTCTCCCCTTCACAAACGCATTCTGGGTAGAACTAATTAGTTTGCATGCATACCTCTCTACGCAGCGGTCTAGAACCTTAGTGATAAGCTTGTATGGACATCTCAAAAGGCATTTGGGTCTAAACTGCTGAACTTTATCAATGCCAGAAGTTTTACGTAACAGCGTTATCACCCCATAATTGAGATGCTGCACATCTAGAGTCCCTTTGTGAAAGTGTCTAAAAAGAGACATAATGTCCTCCTTGACAATATCCCAACATGCGTGATAGAATTCAGTTGGGATATTATCAGGACGAGGGCCCTATTCAATGCCATAGCAAATAAAGCTTCTCTCACCTCTATTTTCTGTGAACTCCCGACATAGGTTAAGATTACTAGTCTCGTTTAGTTTTTCACTATCATACCATGTGTCAGGATCCAAATGGAACCTGTTACCAGGGGCGGGACCGAAAAGGTCTTTATAAAATTCAGTTGCATGCGCTATCAAGTTCTCTGTACCCTCAATCTCCACTTCACCAGATTTCAACGAATGAATAGTGTTCTTCCTCTTCCTACCGTTTGTTATCTTATGATAGTAATCAGTGTTCACGTCACCTTTCAATAACCAGCATGCATGCAATTGTTGTAACCAAAAAATCTCCTCATTCACCAAAATCTCATTCATGGCACACATCCATTTTGATACCATAAAGCTCAGGGGACAAGGGACCATTTTCCTCCGGTTCTTCCAACAAAGACAATTCCACTCTAAGCTCTTCTATTCTTTTTTTATCATGGCCAAATTTGTTGGAGCCCCAGCCTTTAAAGTAAGTTTTGAACCTTTTTAATTTTATGTTGAGAATATCAATGGGGTCTGTCGACTACACTTTCTTGCCCATCAGTGGGCAGAAACATTTCGTCTTTAATCCAAGCCAGATTAAAGCGAAACTCGTGAGGTTTAGGGGCCTCGCGTCCCTCCTCACCAGAGGAAAGCAACAAAGGGTTGTGATATGAAATCTCACGAACCAATTTCCTCACAGAGACCATGGGAAACAAATCCTCCCAGCTTTCAGACATAAGTACGCGGTCTAACTTCTCCAGAGTGGGTGTGCCTGGTTGTTTGTCCAGATATCCCCCCCCCCCCCCCACTCGTCTGAATCTCCCGTAAACCCACGGCAATAATAATGAAATTAAAGAGGTCAGAAGACCTAGAGTTGTACATCTTTTTATTCTTCTCACCACCATGCCTAATGATATTAAAGTCCCCACCCACTATATAAGGCACGCTCATATTGTTGCACATAGCAGCAAGTTCTACTAGAAAGTCTTCTTTATATTCCTCCTGGGCCGACCCATAAACGACCAACAGCCCCCAACTAACTTTCCTCTTCTTGTCATTCAGAATTAGCTGAAGGACATATTTACCTTTACAACAGGAAACAATATCCTGAGAACTTGCTTTACACCACATAGGATCCCCCCAGATGGGATTCATTCCCAACTAAATGTAGAGAAATGATCAATCTTTCTAAGACATTTAGGAGTAAACTTGTCTTTCATGGTTTCTTGCAGCCCAATAAAGTCCAAGGAATGGTCACTAATCAAGTTCGAGAGGCAGGTGGCCATTCCTTTCTTGCCTGCCCCCTGCAGTTCCAAATGAGGCCTCTCGTTTGGAACGTTTCTTGTGGAATTCGGACCTAGTAGCCCTACCAGTAGGTAATGTAGGGCTACAGCTCAGTTTTTGTGTTGTGGCTATTTTTTTCTGGCTCCTAGTCACAGGCCTAGGCAGCTTCACCACAGATTTCTTTTTGATTTTTTTCTATTTTTCCGGAAGGAAATACCATCATACAGCACCTCTTCCTGATCCAGCCAAGTCAAGTTAACATGAGTCTTTTTACCCAACCCATTTGTCACAAGAATATCATCAGTAAGGTCCTGGATATTATCCCCATCTCTCTTCTTCTCGTCAAGGTTCTCTCTAACTCTCTCCGGCTCTCTAAGCACATCAACACTGGTAAATCATCATCACGAATGATAACCCCCATCCCATTGGCCCTATTTAACAGCTCATTATTACTTAGGGCAGCAAAGGAATTCTTACAGGGTACATGAGAAGTACCTTCTAGATCCTTCTGCTGTGCGCGATGCATGGCCTTGATATCAATGTTCTCCTGCAATCCTTGAACATTACGCTTGCTGAATCAGATCACCGCCTCGGGTGCAAGTGGAGCAGTAAGAATAACCACATCACTGTAATCAGGTGAGGGTAGATGTACCATATAATCATGGGAGGTCTTCAAGCCCAGATCCACGTCGCCCTCCACCTCCACAACCTGCTCACAATTAGAAACTACAGCAGCAGCATAAGACAAGGAACGACGACGTACAACAGGATTCTTTTTTACTTGCACCTCCTTGGGTATCACAACAGGTGCCGTAAGAGCACCCGTCGAACCAGGGGTCGTCGGGATCCAGTCCAAGGCATTATGTATTTCCACTCAGGATATTCATAATCTCTAGCCATGGATTCAATTAGGAGCGACGAGTCAACCTCACTTTCAGAGGATACTCACATCTCTTTCTCTTTCTTTTGTGGTGACAGACGACATGTCTTGCCACCACGGACATCATTGTCGCCCCTCGCAGCATCGGAGGATTCAGCTTGACCCCCCCCCCCGGTTTTATCTTATACGCTTAGGAGTCTAATCATGTTTAGTAGGTCCCCTTGTGTTTGCGACAGTCACACCATTGTTCTCAACAGGATTTCTCACAAGAACCTCCTCCACTTCATAAGTAAACTTGTAAAGGTGTCCCCCTAATACACCTTCGGTCGTAGCAGGCAGCTGGTCAACAGAACGACACCCAATTCTAGCCCGAACTGATGAAGCACGGTTTATGGTGGACATATCTACCTCCAGAGTCATCCCCACCAAACCTCCCACATACGCCACAGTTTTATCACATCTTTTGTTTGAAGGGATCCTCCCAATTCTAACCCAGGCTATTTCCATAAGGCCTTCCAAATCAATGTCTTCAGACCAAGGAGAAAATTGGACAGACACCCCACATTTCTTAAGCTTAACATGTTCAACAAACAAAGTCCGCTCAACCTCCCTGGGATTGGGCATTCTCATCACAAACTTATGAGCAGCGAAGAATCTAGCAGAGCAACACCACCCCTACCCCACATACACTCAGCTCGTGTTTGATGTCTTTAGTGCGAGCAGAGCCCTCTGTGATGGTGACTATCACATTGTGATTTCTCTCTCTAGTTTGTTTATCCACACTGTGATCAGGAATATAGAAGAACCCTTGCCCTTTCCCTTGGAAAGCACACATAACAAGACCTTACCGCGGCTGTGCGCGCTTGATGGTGCTCCCGCCGTCTGCCCCCCATTGCTCCTGGTGCTGAGGTGCGACTTGCTTCCCCCCAGCCGCCTCGTCCCACTTTCCCGCGCCAGCGTCACCGGATCCGGAGGTGCTCGTCGTCGAGGAGTTCCCCGTCTCCATCTTGCGCTTCCACATGTTGGTGTCAAAGCCGCACCCGCGGCCTCGATCGAATCGGCCCGCACCCCAGCCATGCCGTCCAGATCCGGACCCCTCTTCTCTCATCTTGTTACTCTTACTCTCACGAATCGTATCAGGTGGGTGGGGTATAGAAGGAGAACCTACTACTTGAGCGAAAGATCGAGCATCGCCATGAATTTTGCCCTCCCACTACATGAAATCTTGAGGAACCATAGATCTGGTGCCCAGCGACGCACCCCAGAAATGTGAGAGGCTCTTGTCAAGATCCAAAATGGGGGGAGGAGGCGTCCCGTGGCCTGTTTAATACCTGCGGCTCCTAGCGAAACCCTAGAGGCGCACGGCTCATGGCGGTCCGATCCTCCCGCCTCCATGTGTCGAGCATCAGCCCCATGACGGACCGGGGCCCACCTGTCGGAGGTGGCGGGGGCCGACATGCGCCGCGCATGGCAGACGCGTTCCCGTGCGCCACATGTACCGCAACCGCCCCTGTTGATGAGGACGCCGCCACTACGAGCTCCGACGGAGCTCCGACGTGTTTCCATCAATGGCACCACATCTGTTGGGATCCTCTCTCGAACCCTAGCAAAATGGCACGGAAACGAGATGAGGTCCCCAAGATCGATCAGCTCACCTTGCCGAAGACATCATGTACCGTAACCCTGCGGTCATGGAATAGCACGAGGCGAAGCGCATCTTTGCGAAGCCAGATCACGACGTCATCCAGCGAGATCCGCCACGCGGCCTCGAAGTCCGCCGCGTACGTCGCACGCCATCCCTCCCATAAGAGTATGTAATTGTCAGGTTTTTCTCCTTAAGTGATCTAAAACGCTGAGAGAAGGCTACTCAGCTTCGGTAGCCAGTGCGATTTTTTATGATTGTTACTTCATGTCTTTAGACTTCAGTCATATTGTTTATGAGCATTGTTTTAGAGAGTCATATGATTAGCTAGTCTAGCTAGATTCAATCCTCCTGATGTATGGATGGATGATCCCCCGTCGGCTATCATCCCCTTAATTGTATCATATGCTACTATTGTAGCCAATTAATAAAGGAGGTGTTTATAAAAAAAATCTAAAACGGAAAATTCGAATCTGAGCCCGAGCTCATCTGCACTTGCGCTCACGGAAAAAATCAAAATAAATACTAGAAAAATTCAAAAAATTTCAAAAGAAATTTAGGTGGTGGACAATTTGATGCGTGAGGTACGCTCCAATTTTCAAAACATTTGAACTTCTGTGCAGCTCTCAGCAAAAAAGACAAACCGAAGGTCTGTAAAAATGTGTACTGTTCATATACTGTTCTGATCTGATTTGTCTTTTTTGCTGAGAGCTACACAGAAGTCCAAATGTTTTGAAAATTGGAGCGTGCCTCACGCATCAAATTGTCTACCACCCAAAAAAAAATTGGAATTTTTTGAATTTTTCTGAATTTTTTACGAATTTTTTTTTGACCGGGTGCAGATGCACCCGGGCACCGAAACGCCGTTCTCATCTAAAACGCCTTATAATACTTATTTGTTTACAAAGAGAGTAGCATATAGAGAGAGAAGATTCCAGGATTCCCCTTTTCTTACCTTGATGGCTGCCCGCCTGCCCAGCCCTGCATTGCATACCATAGGATAGATAGAAACCCGGAGTCAAACAAATCAGTGAATGACTGCATGCACACATGCCATCACCCAATCATCCATTTTAGTGCTGCTTTTCACACGATCATGTTATTGCATTACAGTGTAGAAATCAAATCAGAATATGCATTGACACTTTGACAGTATAGGAACTCAGATTCGCGATAACACTACACCAACTCGGATTTTTTGTCGAATTCAGAGAGTTTTCTTCCTTTACAGTTTCAGCAACAGATATACGCGACAAAAAATTAACTTGCTAGTAACGTCTCAAACCAATAAACCCAGACTGCTCCGGTACTTCAGAAATCTAGTCATGCTCAATCTTGTCATGATGATTCACTTTGATGTCCAGTTCCGTCAGCATTGTTGCTAGCTCCCCTTTGCGATAAAGTTTCACTGTATCTACAAAACAAGGACAAAGCCAATGTGAGCACCAAAGGATTTATTTTCTTTAACACTGAAATTTCAAGCAAAATACATTGCTTGCTCCAATCAATGAATTTTCAATCGTGTTGATAACAAGCAAGGGAGAGGCACTGCGGGGAGAGTCAGAGTAAGAATACGGGAGAGTGTGAGAGCACTAGAGCGCGAGTCACCCGCCGCCAGCCACTCCGGCTGCGGCACCCACTACTGTCCTTCACGATCTCCCCACCGTGCATCACTCCAGCCGCAGTGTCCACCTGCGTCACACATGCACAGTTTTTCTTTGGCTTGCCTTCCGTGGACGGCTCAATACCAAAGGCAACATGGCCAAGAAGCAATGGACTGAACTCACCCCGCACAACGGCTGTGACATATGCCCAGCTGCCAAAACCATCAGCCATATCTTGCTACACTGCAAGCATGCCGACATAGTTTGGGGTCGACCGGAAATCCTTGACATCATCACCAACTCAAACAGCCTTCCTGACTTTGCGATGTCCGTGTTGCTCGGCGAAGCTCGTAATAGGCTATGGCAAGTCGTTGTTGCTGCCTGTGCGGTATCTCTGAGGCTCCCGGAACGCAAGGATCTTTTACAGTAAGTGCTGGACCGTTTCAGAGACATAGCAGACCACATAAAGACTTTAGTATAGGCTAGTTCCACATGTGCTCTCTTGTTCGTCTACTCTTCACCTTCAAAACCACCACCAACCCCCCCCCCCCCCAACCCCAACCCCACTGCTTTGTTTTTGCGTTGCTTATGGGCAGCTACACCTTCGGTAAAGCATTTACATAGGCTACCATGTAATTGACTTCGATCATCCAGGCTTTTGCCTGTTTTTAAATGCACAAGGTAGAGAATGCTCTACATTTCCTTTCACAGCCTGTTTGGTACCCATCATTTGGGTTGCAATCGATGGATTTCATTTGCGAAATCCAATATCTACTCGTTTGGCTGCCCATGAATCAAGGATAGGATTTCATTCTAAGATTCCAGGGGGTGTAAGCTGTTAAACCTCGGGTTTGGGAAACTGCTCAACACCCTTAACGGGTGTGGCTATCTCATATATATATATAAGGGGTACACGGAAGTGTACAATACAGACTACAAGACTTGTACAGAGGCTACGTATTTTATACAGTCTAACACCCTCCCTCAATCTTAACTGTGGCCTGAGGTACAGAGCAAGTTAAGATTGCGCCTACAACCTACAAACTGTGGCTGTGGTAGAGGCTTTGTAAAGATGTCAGCAAGTTAATCTTTAGAGGAGATGAACTTGATGTGAAGTAGCTTCGTGAACGTTCCCTCACAAAGTGAAAATCAACTCGATGTGTTTCATTCGGGCATGAAATACTGGTTTAGATGACAAGTATGTTGCACCGATGTTGTCACACGAAAGGATAGGTGAGTCAATTGCAAAAAACTACCACATTTGCGGCTAGGTTTGCGGAAAACCACCAAGTTGGTAATCCGTTGCAAAAAACACCGTGATTTCACTAAACTCTTTGCAAAAAGCACTCATCGAGTGATTTGGCCCATTTGATCACTTTCTGACAAGTGGGACCAGATTGTAAGGAGGTGTCTTAGTAAAAATATTACATACACACCCCTAGGTCTAAAAATAACAAGCAATCAGCCCCAACTCCCAATCCCCTGCACCGATCTCATCGGGAGGAGGCAACCGCCGCGTGCCCTCGCAGCAGACCACGCCGCCGCTGTCAACTCCCGCCGCCGCGCCGTAAGCCCACCCGCCGCCATCCCTCCATGACGTGGACGCCTTGAGCAGCCGTGCCCTGCTCCTACCCGAGGACATCTTGAGCCGCCGTGCGCAGATCAGATGAGGGCCTCGTCCGCTCGCTCGGATCCGTCCTCGTTGAGCTCGGTTGCAGCCGGATCCGCCGATATGAGGTGCTGCAGCCACGTCAGATCCGCACAAGGCCGGGCGTCGGCGCGCTACTTGGAAGAAGTTGAGGTAGGCGCCCTCAACTTCCGCGCTAGCGTCGGCGCCCTCTGGTTCGAGCTCGTCCTCCTTCGTGGAGAAGGGCGACGCTGCGACGGAAACATCTTGTCGAGCAGGTGGACCCAGCTCGTCACCTCCTTCCCCTCCATCACTGCACTTGACCACATCTTGTCGAGCAGGTGAACTGCTGCCCCGCCTCGGTTCCCGTCGCGTGCTCTACGTCGACGACCCGGCCGCCACCGTCATTGCCGCAGACCGGCGAATAACGCCTCGGAAATGCACGCATAGCCGCCTCCTCGTCATCCGCCCGCGGCCGTAGCCGTCTCCGACGCCCGGCAGCGGTGTCACCATGCGCATCGGACGGCAGGGCCAGTGCACAACGATTGTCCACGCCAGGGGTCTGATTGCGTTTTTTGTAAATATCTAGGGGTGTGTGTGCTAATTTTTTGCCAGTTAAGCTCCTTACAATCCGGCCCCACTTGTCAGAAAGTGTTAAAATGGGCCAAATCATCCAATCGGTGCTTTTTGCAAAGAGTTTAGTGAAATCACGGTGTTTTGTGCAACGGATTACCGACTTGGTGGTTTTCCGCAAACCTAGCCGCAAATGCGGTAGTTTTTTGCAATTGACTCAGGATAGGTGGTTGAGCTTGAGATATGCCCAATTCCCTCAATAAGGATTGTACCCATATGATCTCAGCGGTGGCATTGGCAACCGCCTTATACTCAAATTTTCGATTATCTGCGAAACACCATAGACTGTTTGCAAGCATTCCAGGCGATCAAATTAGGACCAAGAAAGACTGCATATCCCCCTGTGGATCGCCTGTCGTCAGGACTCCCGGCCCAATCCGCATCTGAAAACGCCGAAAGCTCACATGAGGATGCAAATTTGAACAAGTAGACCATACGAGGCGGAGATGCAGACATAGAGCGTAATGCGCTTCACAGCTTACCAATGGGAAGTCCAAGGAGCATGAAGATACCGACACACACGATTGATCGCATAGGAGATGTCCGGTCGAGTGATAGTCAAGTATTGCAAACCTCCAACAATATCATGCGGTACTCGGTGGCATCATCGAAGTGACAGGATCTCCATCAAGAGCGCATAAACGATCTGTGGCAGACATAGGAGTAGGAGCAGGTTTGCACTTCAAGATACCAAAGACGACGCAACAAGTCCATAGAATACTTGTGCCCGAAAGAGTCAATCCAGCAGAGGACCGAGCAACCTCGAAACCAAGAAAGTATTGCAGAGTGCCAAAGTCTTTGACGGCAAACTCACTAGTAAGAGCAGACAGAGAGACGATCAAAGCAAAGATCGGAAGAATTGATGAGAATAATGTCATCAACATGGACCAACAGATACATCGTGGACCTCAAGTCGTCAAGAAGAAACAAATGATGTGTCAAGAATCGATGAAACAAAACCAAGAGCTCAAAGCGCGAGCCAAGCCTCAGCATGCCACGACGAGGAGCCCGCTTCAGCCCATATAAGCGCCTTGACGGGCAAGACAGATGGTGAGGACGAGCAGGATCAACAAACTCGGTGGTCGACGATATAAACCTCCTCTTCCAAAACACCATGTAGAAAGGCATTCTAAACATCCAGGTTGGCGAAGAAACCAGCCACGTAGTAATGACCAAGGACATCGAAAGCGGATGGTAGTCGGCTTAACAACCGGGCTAAAAGTGTCCTCATAATCAAGACCATACCTCTATTTGAATCATTTTACCACTAACCACGCTTTATAGCGCTCAATAGAACCATCAACGTGCCTTTTAACCTTGAAGACCCACTTGGAATCAATGATATTGACACCAAAGACCAGAGGAACTAACTGCCAAGTACCATTTTTCGGCAAAGGCTCAGACTTCGCCTCCATAGCACTACGTCGGCCGAGAATCCCAAGAGCCGCCGAAAGTGTCGTGGTTCAAAGCCGGATCATCCTCGCAAGTGCGCCACACAAGTCGCAAGCCACGCGAACCGTCCCATCCGCTCGCTCTTCGGGACAAACGATACTGCATCGTCATGGTATGAGGTCACGGCAAAGAAAGAATTGGTGGCACCAGATGTGGCGGTGGCACCGGAGATGGTGACAGCGACGCGGAGGGCGCGTCCGGAGACGCGGTCGGCGAGGCTACCGACGATGATGAGCCATGTGTCCTAGTCCTGTCGAAGGGACCCGAGGAGGCCTGCCCAGGCGACGAGGTGCAAGGCCGGGTCGACGACAGTATAGGGAGAGGCTTGACCAGCGACGAGGCAACAAGGCCAACCCAGGCAACGTGGCAGGCGCACCATCCCGGTCCGCCGACGGGGCAGGCAAGGCCGGCCCGGGCGACGTGGCAGGGGAGGCAGGCCGAGGCATGCATGGGGCATGCACGTGCCCATCACCCTAGCCAGGTGTAGCAGCTGGTTCCTGATCCTCCAGCAATTCGAGACGAGCTCCACGACCGATACTGCAAAGATGGTTAGGAAGCAACGCAAGAGAGTATGCAATATCAACAAACTGACCAGGCAACGGAGAGGTAGAGTGCAAAGGTGGTGGAGGAGTAGAGTGAGCAGGCGAAAACGATGAAAACGGGAACACATTCTCATCAAACACAACATCGCGAGAGATGTAGACACGATTGGACGGAACATGAAGGCACTTGTAACCTTTGTGAAGAGAACTATACCCAAGAAAGACACTGTTTGGACCGAAACTCGAGCTTACGCTTATTATAAGGGTGAAGCTGAGGCCAACACGCACACCCAAAAACCTTGGGGAACGTATAATCTGGAGTTTCATTAAGTAAGAGTTCAAGTGGTGTTTTCATCCCAAGAAGTCGTGTAGGAAGCCTATTAATAAGAAAATAGGCGGTGGAAAAAGCATCACTCCAAAAACGAAAAGGTACTGATGCATGGGCAAGCAAAGCAAGGCCTGTTTCAACAATATGACGATGCTTACGTTCAACAGTGCCATTTTGCTGATGCGTATGAGAACAAGACACACGATGTGAAATCCCAAGCTTGTTGAAGAACGCATTGAGGTTGTGGTACTCACCACCCCCACCCCCACCCCCCCACCCCAATCAAATTGGACATGGATGATTTTATGCTTAAGAAGACGCTCAACATGTGCTTGAAATTGTAGAAAAACATCGAACACATCAGATTTACGCTTGATAAGATAAAACCAAGTAAAGCGACTGTAAGCATCAATAAAACTGACATAATAATTATGACCACTCACAGAAGTTTGGGCATGGCCCCACACATCAGAAAACACAAGCTCAAGTGGAGTTTTGACAACACGACTCGACTTGAAAACGGAAGCTGATGACTCTTGCCTTACTAACAGGCATCACAAACTGTTGCAGTATTTTTATTGGACACAATTGGAAGGTCATGACGATGAAGAACATGATGGACTATGGGAATGGCAGGGTGACCAAGCCGCGGGTGCCAGTAAGTAGGTGACACACGCACACAACTGAAAGCTTGAGGAACAGGCGGCACATCAAGGGCATAAAGTCCATGGCGCAGGCGACCTCTAAGAAGAACGTCCCTCGTGTCCCCGTCTTTGACAAAACAATGGAAAGGATGAAACTCGGTGAAAACATTATTATCACGAGTAAGCTTAGGAACAGACAACAAACTACGTGTAGCGGAAGGAACTCAAAGGACATTGAGAAGATGTAACTGTTTAGGTTTATGAGTAAGAAGCGAAGGCTGACCAACATGTGATATATGCATACCTGCTCGGTTGGCGGTGCGAACCTGATCATGACCATGATATGGCTCCTGAGTGGGGAGCTTGCCCATCTCACTCGTGAGGTGATGAGTAGCGCCCGTATCCATGTACCATGTCGGGTCGATAGGATATGATGGAGTGTGTCCATGCTCATGAGTGGCCAAGGCAGCCTGCTTATCATTGCCTTTGTTGTTGTTGCTAATGCCAAGGAAGTCTTGTTTGAAGCGGCAATGACAGCGAGAGGCGATGTGCCCCGGAAGACCACAGAGCTGGCAAGGGAGCTAGACCCCGCATGAGGGGCAGCAAGCACACGGACGACCACCCCCGGTCGTGGGCATGGGGCCGGCCGCGGGTGGGCATGAGGTCGGTGGAGTCGAAGGCACCACCTTGCCTCCAGCAGGAGGGCTTCCCTTTGCCGCGAGTGGCGGCATTTGCAGAAGCAAAGCTCGGGTTGGGACAACAGGACTTCACGCGTTGTTCCGTGGCGAGGAGGCGTGAGTAGAGCTCACGGGGCTGGAGCGGGCTGTCACGACCATTGATGTTCTCGGCGAGGTTATCATAGTCGTCATCCAACCCGTTCATCGCGAAGGTGGTGAAATCCTCGGGACGAAGAGGCTGGCAAATGGAGGCCAGAGTGTGTGAGGCGCGTCATCTTGCCAAAGTAGTCGGTGATGGTCAAGAAGCTTGGTCTCCCCAAGCTCCGTGCGGATGACATGAGCACACGCCTGCTACTGAGACGCGAAGCTCGTGTGCAGAGCAAACCACGCCTCCCAAGAGGTGGCAGCGAAGAGGACCAGCGACGAAACCCCATCGATGAGAGAGGACTGAATCGCAAAAAGGATGGCTTGATCTTGAACCACCCACGCATGATACGCCGGATGATGCGGCGGAGGACACGGTAGTGTGCCATCAATGTAACCCTCCAGGTAGCGGCTGCGAAGGAGCGGCAACACCTGCGCACGCCACGACAAATAGTTATCCGTCGTGAGTTTCACCGGAATGAGGTGCGAAGTAGAACGGCGCAGCAGCGGCGACATAATCCGGCAAAGACGGCGCAACAGCATAGGGCGGCGTGTAGTAGCCCTGAGGCGGAGCACCACCAGATGCACCATGATATGACGCGGTCGGAGGAATCAGCTGGTACCCGCCATAGACCAGCGGCGGCGTTGCGCTGAAGGGAGTCGCGTCAGCAGCGCTAGAGGGAGTCACGAGCACCGTCGCGCAAGACACTGTGGGCGCTGCGCTGTGAGGAATTGCGGGCGGACCAGCGTAGGGCACCGCGGACGGAATCGCGAGCGGATCCGCGTAGTGCGCCGCAGGCATAATCGCGGGCGAAGCCGCGTAGTGCCCTGCAGGCATTGCATGGATAGGCCGAGGAGCCGCGGGCGCGACGTGGTGAGGAGACGCAAGCGGAGCTGCCAGACAAAGACCACGGCGCTATGTGAGAAAGCGCCATAGGACGCCAATGATGCGGTGTAGAATCGCCGTAGCTGCGCAAGACGCGTGGGCGATGAACCGGCGGCGGCTGATCTGAGGAAGTGCCGGCCATTGTTGACGGGCCAGAGTAGACCAAGGCCAGCGGATGAGAAGACAGGAACGAAGGAGTGGCCGTGGCAGAGGCCGGCGCGGCGGCGGTGGTGGCGATCAGGCTTGGGGCGGCAGCGGAAGACATAGGACCAATCTGGGTTGATACCATGTTAAACTTAGGGTTTGGGAAACTGCTCAACACCCTTAACGGGTGTGGCTATCTCATATATATATATATATAAGGGGTACACGGAAGTGTACAATACAGACTACAAGACTTGTACAAAGGCTACATATTTTATACAGTCTAACATAAGCTTTGCCAACACCAAATCCCAGCCCCTCACCCGTCATTCTCTTGGATTTCACTCGCCCCCTTCATCCTGACACCCTCGTATCCCTTCCCACCCTCCCCCGACGGCCACCACAGCCGCCACCACCAGGCGCCGGCGAGCCTCCTTTCCATGTCCCCTCTCCTTCACTGACTCTTGTTTCCACCCCAAACCCATGTTGCTCCGTCCCCTCCCCCTTGTTGCTTTGCGATCTCATCTCACCGCAGCTGAGCTTCACAGCTCGATTCTCCTCGCCTCCCGCGTAATTCTCCTCCTCCGCTTCTCCTCCCATCCCTTCTCTCTCACACCCTTTCCCTTTTCCTTAGAATGAAAGGAGGCGCTGTCTTGGCCGGTGGTGGTGACCTTCACCGGCAAGGGCGCGGGCGGCGGCTCCTTGTTGTCGAACTGGAACAGCAAGGAGGACCAGGCGAGGGAGGAGGCGTGGCAGGCGTACCTCGGGCAACAGCGGTTTTGCGCTGCCGGTTTGTGCAGTACTACAGGTGCCGGCCCATGTTGCTGTTGGGCATGGAGGGCGCGGACGAAGACAACCGGGTCGTCATGCCGCAGTTGGCGCCGGATCGATCCGGTGGTGGAGTACTGCCGGGCGTTCAGTCCGTAACGCCGCCACCTTGCGACTTCACGCGGGCGTGCTCGAGTTTGTCACCTAGGAGGGTTCGTGCACGTGCTCGCCGACACCATGGCGCTGCTTGACCGCGGGATGATGAGCTTGTTGTCGATTCGAACCCGCATCTTCGCCATCAGCTTCACTTAGGTGTAGCCTAGCCGGCAAATACCGATTCGTAGTATCGAACGCCCACGGTAGCTCCTTCAATGCGCCCAAATACCACCGTTGGATATGTTACCGTTATCGCACTTCTTCATTTACTATTCACCGTTAGCTATAAAGCTTCACCTTACTTAACAACCGGGTTGTGGTGGCGTGGGGATTATTCTCAATTCTTCTAATTGCCAACTATGGGCTAGAACCCTAGATACCACTTGATGCGGAGCATCCCAAGGTCATCCCCATGGACCTACCGTCGTCTCACCAAGTGCCAAGTGGACCCATGACACGTACACGTGCAAGACCTCTCGAGACCGAGGTGACATCACTCCTCTCGCAACTCCCTTTCGAATCACACGAGACATGGCTACTACCTCAAGCGGAAACACTTTGCATAGTCAGGTACCAAGGAGCCAGCCATGGGGAAGCTAAGGAGCAAGTACAATTGAAGGAGAGAAGCAATCACGAAGACGGTGGAGAAAAAGGCCAAGTCAGGACTTGCTCGGACGATCCAGACCGCCGTCCGGATGATCCAGCCCCAAACTGGACGATCCGGCTACAACGCAACATGAGAACAGCAAGCCCCCGGACGAAGCCGGATCATCCGGACCGACACGGACGTCCGGACAACCAGCACAACACGTCCGGAT